>BMAU01004673.1:0-614499 GCA_019973935.1 Trichonephila clavipes
TTTTTTAATTGGTTCATGTTTATTGTGGTAGCCCTTTTAATTTCAAGCAATTATTTAGATTTTTTTTTAAAAAAATTTTAACCATTTTAATATTAAACACTGTTGTTGCCGTACTTGTATTTTATTTTTGTGATTTCTTTCTGTAAAATATAACAGATACCTTAAACATTATTGGTGAGTAACAGAATCTTTTTTTTAAATGTGAGGGCCCCATGTTTAATTATTATGGATTAAAAGGTTATTCAAATTCGCTTATTTGATCAATTTTGTTTTTTAAGGGTTTGGATTTCTTTTTTTCAATCTTACCTATGATTTACTGTTTTAAACCATTATAAAATGCGATGACACAAAAATTGTTTCTAAAAAAGTTGAATGGACGAATCTTTTATTGCATATTTTATGATGCACATTCCCATTAATGTAATAAATCTGTCGGGTAGAATTCTTTGCCAATGGTAGCAAATTGCGAATTTTCCTGCTGTTTAACATTTAATAAATATAATTTTTTCACATTCCACAATAATTCATCTTTTTCTTTTCTTCATACTTAATTCTTGCAGTAAAAAATTATTTTTTCAATAATTTCTTTTTGTTTTGACATTTAGAAATTCCACCTATTCTATTTTTATTTATCCTGGTACTCATAATTTTCAGAGTTCTACATGAAAAAAGGGTGTGAATGTATTATAACATGGAGTAATTTTGTCAAATCAAAATATGTTGCCAAAAGCTGTGATGTGCAGCCACTACAGGAAAACCATATCCAAACATGTTTGGATATGATAACAATGGCAACATTTTTTTAATGGTGACATCTTTTGATTTTGCAAAATTGATTGACAGTATAATAACTCAGTACCAAAAATACAAGAGCATATTATGTTATTTTACTTCTAAAATTTATTTAAAAAATAGTTGGAACTCTTTTTTTGCTTGCTTCATTAAGTTTTAATCATTTTTAAAACAAATTTTAAATCCATTTTTTAGTGTTAAGTTGCCATTTTGGATGAAAAATTACTTTCCATCCAAGGCCTACATGGCATGACTAAAATCATGTCAAACAGGTCTTTGACAGGTACCATACCAGAGACAAATTAGTTCGAAAAATATTAGGAAAACATAAATCTATATGAAAGGATTAAAATTTGTAAAGATGTACTTAAAGAAAAGAAATCAACCACAAAACTGACATTTTTAAAATCAGCAGCAATAAAGTTGTAAGCTTGATATGCACATAAAAAACTTTTTAATACATGGGAAGATTTCAGATCATATAATATATTTTAAAAATTTGAAAAACACTGAAAATCAATTCAAACTAAAATAAAATTACATTCTGCTTTATTAAAATTGCTAGAATAATTTCAATAATAATGCACACTAAAAATAAGAAATTCCTAGATAGCTCTAATGGACTAACTTCATGTGACATCATAGTCACATGATAATGATAACCATGTGTTTCTAGCCAACATGTTCAAAAACTCACTGAGCCATCATACGTGAGTCACAGTCACACAATAAAAGCAATCATGTGTTTCCAACTAATCAGTTAATCGATTCGTTGTTGCCATCTTCTGCTCTTTGTAGAAACTCTCTTAAATAGTATGCATTTGTCAACAATAATATGCACATAGCATCTTATTTAAAAATACGTTCATAAAATAAGATTCTTTTAAAAATCTTGAAGAATTTTTTTATATCATTTAAACATTTTTATCCAATTAAGAAATTTGAAATTTTACCAAAGTTTTACAAATAGAACAACAAGTACAATTAGTTTAATGTCTATTTTGTGAATTCAATGGGAAATACATGTTTGTTTTTATCATGTGACCATATGAATTGAGCCCATTGCAAGATTCTCCAAATGCTTATTTTATTTATACACAGATTAAAACAAATCCCAACATATTTATCAATCTTAAATGAAAATTACCTTTTTAACAGCATCATCCAAAGCATTCTTTACAGCAGAGCCATCCCATTTGTCAACTTTAATCGGTTTGTCATCTACTCCCTAATAAATTTTAAAAAAAACTCTTTAAAATTACGACTTGGTAAAGTAAAAAAAATTATTCTTACCTAAATATATCACATTAAAAACAATTGCTTCCTAATATTTTATAGAAAAAGGATTTTACACATCTGCAAATAAATAAAAACAGATCTAAAATTCCTGAGGAAAGAATTGGGTATTTTTTTATTCACAGGAGACAAAACATAAATATTGATACAAAATAATGAGTTAATGTTTTCAACACTTAGCTAATTTACACTATCATTAAATAAGGCTTAATATAATGTAACCAAATATTCTTGATGTAAAATTTTAACTGACCCTAATCAATAGATCAACAAAGAATCATTGAAAACATATTTAAAGAACATCAAAATGTATTAGGTATAAAAATGCATTTAGTTTCACAGTATTTATTAAACATTTTAAGCAACGTTAAGTGAATATTATAAAATTGCAAAATGCATCCAATGATTTTGAAGAGAAAACATATGGTTATGTTATAATCTTTAACAACTTCGTAAAATATAAATAGAAGAGTAAAATATAACTTTCTTTTAAATTTAAAAACATAATGAATAAAGTACGAGTCGCTAAAATTTATTACAATCATTCCTTACAAATATGAAATGTATGAGAGACACTTTATACATTGTCGACTGGAAGTCAAGCATATTATATGAACATGAAAAAAATCTATTGTTGCATACAAAATAATTATTTACATAATGATCAAAAAGAAAATTCAGAAAGAAAATAAATTTCGTAAGAAATGTGACATTTATCAGCATTAAATACCAAAAAATAGAAAATAATAATTCCTAATCAAACTAAAGGGAGAGAAATGAAAGACAAATTTTTAACAACTGAGAATGTATACATTAGATCACGATTTTACAAACTACTGAAAAAAATAACAAAATTATTACCTTAGATATGCTACTATCAACGTCACCTTTCCTGTGCGCCATATTGTCAAATGATTTTTAAAGCATAAAAACTTAAACAGTAATAATGATGCGGCTTTGCGAAATAGTGAACTCACTTCAGTTTCATTATGCTTTCTAAATTAAAAATTTCAGTGTAATTTTGATTCGAGTTTTAAAAACTTTTTATGGAAAAAAACTTAATTATTTTCTTGATATTCATAAGATTTATTGGAATGATGGATTTGTGTTTTATGTAATTTGGGAATTTTCACATTTTTTTAAAAATTGCACAAATTGCAATCCAATTAATTTAAAATAATGCTTTTGTAAAATATAATCCAATATAATCCATTATTTATTTTTCCAATTATTACTTAATCAATATAGATAAGATGCTAAAAGGCAACTACTCAACTTCTTTCAATATTTGTTGTCATAACAACCATTTGTTTCAATTCTTCCGTACTTCATGTTATCATTTAATTTTTTTTAAGGTGTGAAATATGCATGTCTTTATAAAAACATGTACTTATTCAAATGGAAGAATTTCGTTTAAATAATTTGAGTGATCTTATTCTGTTGAATAAATTTTTGTCGTAAAGTATTCTATGTTTTATGATATTATTTTCACTAATTCTCGAAACTTAGTTTCATCAAATCTGTTTCGAGCTCGTAAAAATTAATTTGGTTGTCAATTAGAATTCATTTAATCATGAGTGAGCAAATAAAATTTATAATTCAAGAACTGAACAAAGAACCTTATAATAAAAAGTTCAACTTAATTAGTTTTGATTCGTTGAGAACTGATAATCTTTTGCAAATAGTAAACGACGTGTTTGCTGAAGTCGATCCAAAGGTAATTTTATGTCTGCTTTTATCTATACAATTGTTAGAAAAAATATTAGAACTTTTAAAATATTATTTCAGGTATTAACGTATTATCGTAAACTATTGGTGCCATTATATGAAACCAAGCACATGATTGCCAATTCAGTGCATACGACACATGCGAAATTGGGGTTGCCTACTTGGCGAGTTATTTTGAACGTTGGGGATTGTTGCGATAATATGTAAGTACCTTATTTTAAACCAAGTTTCATTTTATATTTTGTTAAATTTGCTTGATTCCATTGTATTTTTTCCTTATTCTATATTTTCTAATGTTCATGTTGAAGATTATGACATTATTATCATTATTATGAAAAATTGTTCTATCATAGACAAAATAAGGTACTTACATATTATTGCAACAATCGCCAACGTTCAAGATAACTCGCCAAGTTGGCAACCCCAATTTTGCATGTGTCCTATGTACTTATTTGATAACCATGTGCTTCCTTTCATATAATGGTATCAATATAGCTGTAATAATATGTAAGTACCCAAATTGGTACTTATGTATTAGCGTCACCGCAGCAAAATTTGCACCACGTGAATTGCACCTTGATGTCAAAACATCAAAGATTATTATGTGTTTTATTGGAAGAGAAGTGATTCTCATGGCTCAATTAGGGTTGCAGTGATGCTAATACATAAGTACCTTCAAATTTGTTATTATTCTGGGCCTTTTCTATCACCTTTTTCACATGACATACCAACACATATTTTATCAAGACATTTTCTATGATGATAAAAAATTATCAAAATGCATGAATATGTTTGACAAGTCATGTTTCATACCTTCCATACATCTTTAAATTATTATAATACAATTATGGGTCAACTACTGATAACAACACAGAACAAAAGAGTATAAAAGTAAAACATACAAAAATTGAAGGTTACATGTATACTAAATATTAAATGAAATACCTAATTAATTAGCCATAATAATATATTGTTTTAAAATTTAAAAATCAGTAAAAAATTATTATATAAAAAAAGGAAAAATTTGCGAGAACTAATAAAGCCCAAGTAAAAGAACACTGAAAATAAAAGAGCCTCATTCAAAATTTGCTTTAAATATGCTAACAAATGTAGTTCTAATATAGGTGAAAAGAAAACTTGCCAAATTCAGGTAATGTATAGGTCATTATGCTTAAAATATTTTATTAACTGATAATTATTTATTTTAAAATTCAATATATTATATGTATTTAGAATTATCTATTTATTTATTTTGTTTTATTATATATTTAGATGAAAATGGATGTTCGAGCAGAAGATCCTGAGCAAATGGTTCTAAAGAGCTTAAACTTTTTGAAAGTTTTGAAATATAAACCTCCAGAAACTATGGATTTGTAAGTCAAAGATTTTGTAATTATAGTCCTACTCTGAAAATTATTATCATAAACTTTAATTTAATTGGGATTTATATTTGATGCATTTAAACAGTAAAATTCTGAAGTACTATTTATAATATGCTATAAAAAGGTTTATCACATGTGAATATTTTAAGTTTTACAATCTTATAATTTGACGTTTAAATTTGCAATAACATGAAAAGAATAAAAATACTTTTATATTTACAATAAACCATTGTTTCTAATGTTAGTAGGTATTGGTTGAAAGTGAATATTTTAAACAATTTGACTTTAAATAAAATTAGTTTGTACCAAATTTTGACCTGTATTATAATAGTTTCCTTTTAATGTCTTTTGTTGTATCCTCTGAAAGGGATACCAGAAATGTGATTCATTTTAAATTGTATAATTTTTTTAAATAAATGTAGGAAATATGTTACTATTCCTTGATAACCATTTCCATTTTTAAGTATATTCTTATTTCTCAGCAAACTTTTTTGTTCCAATTTTATATGTACAAGAAGGGGGAATGAGTTGTCACATTTTCAACATGATCAGTATCATGAAAATTTTTCTAAAAGAACTGTTAAAGATATTTAGACATGTAGCTACCCATCCAGTATAGTGGTTAGTTGCACTGACTGTGGGGCCTTAGGGTCGTGGCTCAAATCCCAGAGAAGGCATGGATGTTTACAAATATATAGTGCCTTTGCAGCATGGGGATACTCTAAAAAGCCATTGAGTCGCAAGTCCTCTCATGATGTTGGTGGAAGAGAAAGAGAGGTAGGAGGCCCCTGACCACCCCCAGGGTGTTCTCCCTTAAAACTGGGGTGGAACCAACCAAAATCGTACTGTCACCTGCATGGTGCTCAAAGGTAAAAATCTAGCCTTTCACTACAATGAGTTTCGTGGACCTTGATCTGATGTTACTGTCGATCAGGGGACATGTCACAACAACAACACAAACATGTAGTGTAATGATTTTTCGGTACTTATGTATTATACTGTTGACCAATTTTGCTAAACTGAAAGACATTGCTAATACTAAAAATGTCACCAAATGCTGTCATGATGATTATTACTATGTTTGAAAATACATGGTTTCTACTATTGACTGTATATTGAGGCATTTGGTGACGTTTTTTGATTTGATGAAATTGGTTGATGATATGTGTATGTACCATTTTTTTTGTTGTTGTTGAACATTGCATGTCTAAATTCCTGAAACTATTGTCATGATATTTAGCAAAGTATTTGATTGATATTTAAAATAAAAAGCAAAGATAGAAAATTATTCTGATAAATTTCTATGTCATTGTTCAATGATCCTAAATGCTTTTGACATCAAAAAGAATTGCATAAAAAAAATTTAGTACCTTATTACTATAATTATCTAGATAAAATTTGAAATAGGTGTTGGAAACTCTTTTTGAGATAGAATTAGATATTAGCTATTTCATGTTTTATATATATTGCATGATTCCAGATTTTATCTTATGAGCTATCAAAATGAGGAAGATTCAAAAAGGTTTCCTCTCGTATCAAAAGAGAATTTTCTGATATAAGGCTATTTAAATTGAGTACTTTTTCATTTTACCAACGCAAGCATAAAGTTGCCAAAAATGACACAACCGATGCCAAATGGAATGTTCCCATTGGTAACCTTTTACCACCATATTTTTAAAACAAGCCACAGTCTTTATCAATTACATCTTTTTGGAATACATCAGAAATAGATTAATGACCAATGAGAACTAATATTCATTAACAATTTTTAATATGTATGTTGTGTGTTGTCTCCAATAAAGCCTGCATGGCGAGATTCGTGCCTGTGAAACAGAAAAATATCTTAAATTGTTATGTGTTTTACTTTATCTTCTTGCACCAAAATGCATTGTTAAATTTTTGTACAATTTACTGTAGTGCAATACAATATTTGACTGTGCATTCAGCTCTATTAAAAAAATTTGTTGATTAAATTATTAAAAATTATGTTAAATTAAATGTTGATAAAATAGAACTATTAAACAATGTTTTCTTTTCTGTTTTACAATGAAAAATATTTTTGTTGTCTAGGAGTGATTTCAGACAAGGTTTAGTGACTGGTGAAAAATCAGTTATATATCATATTTTGGAATGGATTCTGCGCAGAACACCTGAACTTAAAAAACGAGCATATTTAGCTCAATTTCTCATGAAAATTGAATTACCTCCTGATATTGAAGGTGATGCTGATATAATGGAATTGTATGAGCAGGTATGGTGGTATGATTGCTTGCTTATAAAATTAAAAATTATGTAAATTTTCAATGATTTTTGTTATAATTGATATGTCTTTTCTTTTAATCCATCTGAACAAGTAGTTATCCATGTCATATTTAATGCATTGGATAAATAAATACTTAATAATTCATAAATATTTTTATTTTTGGAAAAGCATGAAAGTTTTTTTTTTTCTTTGCAGTTCCATTATGTATGTAGTGTCTAATAAGTTTTATTTTATTCCGATATTTCTTACATAAATCCTTGAGTATTTCTCTGATAAAAACACTTATTTACAATAAAAATGCTCTATTTTGAAGAGAATATAGAATGTAGTTTGAATTTTTTAGAAGTTTATATTGATGTCTTTATGGCAAATCAAATTAATTGAATATTTTAGTTTTTTGTAAATCTATGTGAAAAATCACAAAGTTATGATAAAGAAAAAAAGTGAAATTGTTATTATAACAACAAATTTTAGGTTATAGTTGCAGTTTTTTTAAATGAATTTACCTCCTATTTGCCATTAGCCAACAATGTTTTATTTAATTTCTAAAAGGGCAAAAAACATGCAGTAAAATAATTTTAAATGATTTTGAAGATTATTTAACTATTTTCTTTTAATTTTAGATCTTACAAGGTATTTATTCAATATTTACAACAATTAATTTTGAATTATTGAAATATTATTACAATAATCTTTTATATTTTTGCAAAATTTCTTTATCTATTTCTTATTCTTAAAAAATATTCAAATTGTAAATTGTATATTGTTAGTGTTGTAGAGAAATTCAGCCATTTAAGAGAAATCTGGATTTTATTTTTCACTGATATTCATTCACAAACAGGGGCATAGCTACTGCTGTATCAATCATATAGGGCACCCAACGTGTAACACTTAGATTCATTCAAATAAGTTTTTTTTATGTGATCCTTTTTATTTATTTCCAAAAAAAGGGTCCCCAAATAATTTTGATACAGAACCCATTCAGGACTAGCTATGGCAGTGTTCACAAATCTAAATTTTTTGCTCATGGTGCATAAACGCAAGGAATAAAACAAGTATTTGAAAAATAACTGTGTTAAAAAAAAAAAAATGTTTTGGTAAAGGTAAATACCTTTTTTTTGTATTTCTTCATTTTAAAATAATTTCTCCAATTTTAGTATGAAAATGTTATTGAAGAATTTAAAGAAGTTCACAAGCAATTTGAAGCTTTGAAATCAAGTGGCTTTTCTACTCAGGAAATACGTAAGGATTTAGAGCACATGGAAGAAGAAAGGGACCAACTTATCAAAAAGATTGATCGACTTAAAATGAAGGTGATTCAACTGTATGTCTGTAATGTTCATATCTAGCTTCTTTTATGATTGGAACTTTTTAAAATTATTATAATCAGAATTGCATATGATAATCAAAAGCATATTTATTTAAAGTTATTTAAAAAATATACATTTTAAAATAACTTGTTTTGCATACTAAAAATGACTTTAATAAAAATAAATGTTAACCTTTAAACATTTTATTGAAATCCAGTAAAGAAAATTCTGATTTTTTTTTTTTTTTTTTTTTTTTTTAGTTCCAATTTTTGTATGATAAAAATGTGATTAAACTACTTTTTACGAAACACTTTGTAATAGTTAAAATTTTCTGAAGAGTTTCAGTTTAGAGTTGGATCATATGTTTATATAGATTAATTATATATAACAATCTGAAAACTTCATGTGTGAATAAATATTATAACATTTATTATAACATTCTAGTGTACTTCTCAAAATATATACAAAATTTTTGAAACAATATATGTATATAATAATGGATAATAATTTTTACGTATTTGTAACAAAATATGTAAAATAATAGACATATATATCTAAGTTCTGCACCTACATTGGACTTTTTAAGTATTTAATTTTCAGCATTTGAAATTCTTGTACAAGTTTGACCATCTTTGTATAGCATATAAAATTAAAATAATTCATTGCTTTCATTGCATTTTTTCAGTTTCAAATTGTTTATTTATATTTTACTAATTAGTGTAAACTATTTATCTAATGATACACAATAATTTCATATCTCCTTTTGCCATAGAATTAATTCAATTCAAAATTTATTTTTGTTAATATTTAACTATTTTATCTTATCTATGTATTGAATATTCTTTTATTTTTCAACCATACTAAACTTGAAATCATGCATGAAATGGGATACATTGCTTATGATGTTTAGATTTTGTAGTTTATGCTGTTGGTATATTCTTTTGATAAAATATTGAAATTTAACAGTGGAAAAAGTTTATGTATTTGAATTATTCAGATTATAATTATAATTTGTATATACTTTATAAAATACTAAAATTGAATGATATTATGTATACATTTTATTAGCATTATTATCTCAGAATATTCAATTAAAATTAATAATAAATTTTGTTCTTAAAAATGTTGTGTAGGTTGAAAGCCATCCAAATGTAGAAGCTATGCTGTCAGTGGCAAAGAATCTACGTGAAGAAAGAGATTTATCTGAAAATTTGAATAGGCAAAAAATGGAACAAAGAAATGCTGTAAGTTGATAAGTTATTGTTTTTTCTCTTTTTTGACTACTTCTAAATTTTTTAAAAGATGTTAACATTATTACTTTCTTTTGATAAAATCTCTGAATTCTGTTGAATATATTTTGTTGTAGGCTGTGAATTATTTCTAAATTTTGGAACTTTCAACTATCCTTGATTTACATTAAAATTTTATTGCTAGAAATAAGTCATTATGTGATTATAAATTTTGGTGAGTGATTTTCAGTACTTTTCAAAATCATGTTGGGGGCATTTTTAAAGAAGAAAATGAGATATTGAATATTTTACTTAACCAATAAGAAATTTACATGTGTAGAAAGTATTTTTCTTAACCCCTTAATGGCTGTATAATTTTGAAGAAAACAGTCTTAAAAGTGTGTGTGTTTTTTGTTCAAGAAAGTTATATAAAATTAAAAATGTATGCTCAATGTATATATTTATTTTTAAACTTTGAGTAAATTTTTAGCTTAAAATACAAAATATTAATTTTTTAAGAAAAGTCAACATTTAGAGTTATTATGACTGAAAGTTGGTTTTCCAGCAAAGAGGAAAAATTAAAAAAACAAATGTTTTAAACATTAAAGGAGAATTTTATTAGACCTATGCATGTGAGATAAATTTTAAAGTATCAGATAAAAAGGCCAATATATATCACAGGTAACAATACAGAACTATGATCAATGCTGTCAGGGGTTCACTAACAAACTTTCAAAACAATCAGTTATTTCATAATCACTCTCAGATCTCTTTATACTTAAAGTAAAATCCGATTGACTTCCAAACTAACTCCATAATGTATATAATATTAAAATATATATATATATATATTTTATCACAGAACACAAACCACGTCTATTCACGAAGAGCAGAACTAAGTAATTGAGCTAAGGTTACAAAAACATATTGCTAATGTGAATATGTTTCACTGTGCTAACATCTAGTTTAAAATGAAATAACTATCTCTAAAAACACTACTTATAATTTGGTACTGCCTTCTGGTGAGAAATAAGTATGATCGTGGGCATAAAAAAACAGATAGTTCTAATCCTTTTATCATGTTACTTTTGAACACTTCAGCCCAGAAATATCATGAGCATGAGGAACAGAGAGGGAAATTTCACCCTGTGATATTAACAGGAGCGATAAATAAGGGTTAAACACTAAATTCTGTTTATCTTTATATTTTTGAACTTGACATATTATAAACAGCTGATGTAATATTTTTAACACTTTTTTACCCGATCAAGACCAGGCGATTTTTCCAGTTAAGCCTAACTTCATTTAAAAATTCATAAACAAATCGTTATTGTTATAAAATATGGCAAAATTTATAGTTTATAATCATTTTAAGGCTGTTTTTGGTTAATGTTAAAGAATAGGATCCAAATTTGGAACATTTTTTCAGATATAAAAGAAATGAAAAATTAATATGATATTCTGGCTTCACTAACCTTTAAAAGCAGCATTTTTTATCATACTTCCCTTTTTTAACAAAGTTGATTCATTTTTTCTGGTATAAAATGTGTTTCACATTTTTTCTCCTATACTGTAATGTTAAATGGGCTATGCCTTCCCATATTAAAATGAAAAAGAAAGTATTCATGAAATATTTTGAAATTTTTAAAAACACTATATTGTTAACAGAGATACAAGCTATAATTCTACAAACTTCAATTGAGGCATTTTTCTGTCTGAAAATGTGCTTTGCATTTAGTTCAAGCTCTCGTACTTTTACCGAAGACAGCCTTAAATTCCATAAATTCCAAATTAAGATCACATCAATATGATTAAGGGTCTCAGAATAGGCAAAACACAATCGCAAATATGATACCATGTTCCCTAAAGTGATCACATGTATGTGATCATGGTCCTGAATGGTTAAGCATTTAGTAAGTTCTTTTAATTTATATACAAGCACTTGAATATCTAATGATGTCATAAATTAGTCAACATTTTTTATGGTAATAAAAAAGTCTGAAATATTTCAAAATGACACAAAAAAGAAAATAGTTATAAATTATATTGTAACTTTAAAATTAGTCATGAATATTTAAAACTAAATACATGACAAAATATTGTTTAATATCATAATAAATATATTTGATTCAATTTTATTTTTAGTGCGCATCATTTGATGCATTTAATTGAAAAAGTACTTATATTTGAAGTTAAAAAGATTATAGCTCATATGTGTACTGAAGAGTTTGCCAGTCACTGTATTGTAATACAAAAAGCATTTAAAAATCTCCAGAAGTACTGAAAATATTCTTTTTACAACAATTTTTAATGCAAATTGTTAAACTGTGTTAAAAATATTAAAATACTGAATTTCTTTTCCCAAATCATAGAACTTGATTGCTTTATATTTATAAATAGAAAATTTGTTATCTTAAGGCATGCACATACAATTATTAAACCAAGTATTTCGATAAATTATATAAATTTCGTATTTCCTCTATTTTTTATTATTTATATCCAACTAAATTTAAAAAAAAAAAAAAATTCCAGCTAACTCATGCAGAACAAAAAATCCAGAGATTAAATCAACAGCTAAAAGAACTCAAATTATCAAGTTTGGGAGCCACTCCTGAAAGTATGTTTTTGTTTGCTTTATTTCTTAAATCATAATGCATGTGTCTAATTTATTTTTCATTTATCTTACTGTATGATTGTTTGTTATTATTATATTATATTATTTTCAGATTTTTTATTTAATATTTATACCGATTTTATTGAAAATTAACATTTTAATTTGATTGTAAAAAGAAGGTTTTATTAATTTGGCTTTTAACAGAGGTGATTATTTACACAATTTCAGTTCTTAATAATAAATAAGAGTAATTCTGTTAATCAACATGAATTTGATAAGATAAAAGCACTATATGTTGCTAAGTAATTATTGAATTGCTAAATGTAAATTTATATATATATATGTTTTTGTCATTGGTTTAATAAATTAAACATTATCATATACTTCTTAAAGAATATGAATATGTTTAATTATACGTCATCTATAAAAATCAATATCATAAGTATATTAAAAATTTTTTAAGTATTTCATAATCAACCAATAATTTAAAAATAGTACAATTCATATACATTACTTTAAAAAAATTCTTGGATCTCAACATAATTTTTATCAAATACAACGTGTTATTTTTACATAATTTTTTGTATGGGAAGTTAATTTAGTCTTTATCAATTTTTTGGATTAGTTTGTTTCTATTGATTTTTTTTTTCAATTTTTTGATATACATGTTTATGTATTACACAGTTTATTTCTAATGTTAATTTTATTCTGATTACATAAAAATATCTATATTCATAAGTAAAATATAACTAATTTCAATGCCTTTTTTATTAAAAAAGGACACAAGAGTTAAAATTTTAATAAGTTTAATTGTATACTTCTAGTAACTGGCTAATGTAAGTTGACTGACTGCAACACTTACTGAGTCACAAATATTAAAATATTTCAAATAGATTATAACTATTGAAACACAATTATGACTTCTTATAATTGTTTTTATATTTTTATATAATGATAATAAAATGCTTACCTTCATCAAAAAATATATTCTGGATAATGAAAAATATAATGAACATATAACCAAAAATAAAGATGAGATTTTTTTTTTTTTTGAGAAATATCATTTAAGTAAAAAACTTATTGAATTAACAAATGTATGCTTTCTACAGTGTTTTAACTGAGTATTCTTTTTTATAATTTTTTCTAACATTATGGAGTAGCCAAGTGGTCATGAACTCATGGCTACCTTTTTTTTTAAAATTGAACCATGAGTTTTAACCCTTGTGCCACTAAAGATCTGCTATATAGAGAGACTGATTCATATAATATCTGTTGAAGCACAAAGTTTTCATGTTGGTATGGTGTGAAAGTTTGGGTACTAAGGTGTTATAAAACTCAGGTATCATCCATATTACTTGACCATAGTTGTAAATAATAATCTTTGTGTTTCATATTGTAACATTAATAGACAATCAGTCTATTAAGAAGAGGTTTAAAATTTCATTATGGTAATTTTTTTTTGTTCATAGATTGTGATCTTATGTTAATCAAATTGCTTTGTAGCATTTATAACTGAGAAGTCTCTTATGCCAGATCTTTTAGAAATTAATTATTAGGCAGCTTCATAAATTAAATTTGAACTGTAAAGGAGAGAATCATCCTGCACTAGCTTCAAATTGGTATGAACATTATACGATATATCAGTTAGCTCTATTATGATTATTTTCTCCTTATCAGTTATCACTATAAAACATTTTATTTTTTTAGTACATTGCACAGGGTTTACCATTTTAATTTTTACTTTCTTTTTGGAAAAAATTGTGGTCACTTATGCTATATTATTTCAATGAGTATTGTTGCTTGTAATGCAGTAAATACTATCGATATGTATAATTAAAAATGGATTTTATGTTTGTCAGTAATTGGTAGATAGGAAATTTTAATTTTGTCCATTCAAATTATTTGAGAAATTTTATAATTTTTGTTGTTTAAATTAAATAATATAATTATTTGTTACTTCATTAATTGTGTTGATGCATGCATCAAAAGTAAATCAATTTGCTACAGTTGACACAGTGATTAAGTGTCAAGGAATGAAACATATATTCATGGTTGTATTTTTAATGTATTTTATTATATTGTTATAGCTTTGGTTCAAAAACTAGAAGAAAGCATTAAAGTGAATTCTTATTTGGTGAAAGAAAAGTTACCTAAAGAAATTGCTACTCAAAAGAAATACATAACAGATCTCCAGAAGATAATTTCTCAGCCAGCTCTGAGCCGTGCAGATTTGGATCAAATAAACAATAAAGTAAGCATTGAATGTTATTCTTGATTTTTTTTTATTTTGAAATTTCTTTCAAAAATAGTTAGTTACTTTGTTTCTCTGATCATTCATTATATCATTAGTCTTCTATAATAGATGTATTCAGATTAGAAACATAACAGATAATCAATAGAATTTTATACATTGTTAAATGAATTCTTCACACTTAAAAAATTAGATTTCATTAAGGAATGGATGAAGCGCGCCTCTTACTCATTACTGGTACCAAAATAAAAAATGCCTGGTTTTCTCTTTCTCTCTCCTGTGATAAAAGCTCCTCCACTGCCATTGCACATCTTGCTAGTGGACTTATAAATTGTCTTAAGTGTTTTGTGGGAACACTAAAACCTTTAAAACATGTAACAAATGTAATGTTCAACAGTCTTCACTCGAGCTATTCTGGACTGCCTGGGTCTTTCTCGAGAGGATCTTTATACTTCTCCACTTCTTGTGCTTGATTTCATCAGAATCATCAGACTTATTCATCTTATCTTACTTCATCAGACCTTGGAGGATTAGTAACGAAAACTACATTGTTTATTTATTAATATGCATCTTTTTTAACAAAAATTAAGGGCAAATTTTTAAAAAGGTAATTGTTTCATTTTGTAACATTATGGTTTATTCATCCGTGTAGCAATGTTTCAATTAAGTTGTGGCTTTGAGTCCTCATGCCACTTAAGACTCATCATATAGTGGGACTATTGCATGAAAAATCTCTAAATACTAACTTCTCACATTAGTATGGTGTGAAAATTTTGTGCTACCTCAGGTGCCATCTTTGTCTCTTGACTGACCATGGTTCAAAATTAGGATAATTATCTTGATTAGCTCTTGTGTTGTTCCTAAGTGGGACAATAATAGTTAATTCATCAATCAAAAAGTGTTTATCAGAAATATTATTATCAAAAAGAAATTTTTAAAATTAGTGATAATTTTAAGATTTCATTAAAAAAAATAAAATGTGCTAGTACAATACATTTTAAATCCTTAACTACATTTATTCAAGAATAAAATTACTAAAATGCACCCATTGTTACATCAAGTGATTACAGATAGTGATTCCTATATGGATAAAATCAATGAGATATTTATTTAAGAATGTTCAATAACATTATATTTATGTCTTGGCATTACTTTAGGTGGTCATCATTTTACAAATTTTTTTGTATTTACATGACTTTTAATACTTAAATTTAATATTTCAAAGGTAATATATAAATTAATAGAAACAATAATATTAAATAATAGCTATTTTGGAAGCTGTTCATATGTTGTTGTTGCTAATCCTCCACGGTCTGACAAAGTCAGACAAGATCCATTAAATCGTTGACTTTCAAAAAGTCCAGCACAAAAAGCAGATCAGTGTAGATATCTTTGCTTTTGAGATCCATGCAATGCATTATGTGTTCGGGGAAAGCCTGGTGATCTTGACACCTTGCACAGATTGAGAATACCTTTTTGTTTGCTGTGAATGAGAGGCATTTGATGTGATCACTAGCAAGACAAGGGAGTGTAGTCTGGGAGCATCTGGCAGGAGGGTTTCCTGGGCAGAACAGGCGAAGTACGTTGGGAGTTCGCTCCTCGCAGGGTCACCCTAAACATGAAGGCCATTCCATTATACCCAGCTAAAATCAGCAGGCATTGGAGCCAAGACAGACTTCTACCATTTGGTTCTCCTTGGATCAATAGAAGCTGCACATTTCCTCCTTCATATGAACTCATTGATGAGCTATTGATATGAAACATATTAGTCCAATAAACAAATAAATAAAATATACTTGAAAAAAATATTGAAAATATATAAAAATATAAATATAATATTATAAAAATATAAAAAAATTATATAAATTTAATAAAAAATATACTTGAAAATTTTTAAAAAAAACCTATGAATTTGATGGACTTATATTGAATGTATTATGTAACATTAGAAATTTCAATTTCAACTATTTAATTATTGATTGATTTTAATTCATAATTTTTTTTCTTTGTTCTTTTACATCAGATTCAAGAGGTTAACAATGAAATACATGATTTCATTGAAAATCGCATGAGAAATAACAATCCTATTGATGACAAGCTTTCCCTTTTTAGACAACAGGTAAGAGAATAGGATTCTTCACTAGTAAATATGCTATTGAATTACATCTTATACTGTTTACAAGACTATGTAAAGCAAAACTATATTTTGCATAACCTAATTAATTATCTTTGTAATGCCTGAAATTGTATGTCTGAAATATGAATCATGTACAGCAACATAGTTATGGCTTTAGTACAGTAATTTCTTTTTAATAGGTGTCTATCTTAGCTCATAAGAAAGAGCGTGCAGCAGAGGAGCTAAATGCTGCTAGAGCTCAGTTGTCAGAGCTTCAAACTCAGCTGGAAGCAAAAAAAATTGACAACAAAACTGGTGAAGGAGAATTTTTAAAAGGAGATGAGGTAATATATACACTTTCTTTATTTAAAGAAACATAATTACTGTGTGTGATGAAGTTGGCAGTTATATCAAGTGAATATTTATATTTAAAAAAATTGATAATGAAGTTATAAGCTAGAATTTAACAGAAAACATTTCAAAAGTTCATATTTGTGAATGTATTTTATTCAACAATAAGTAAAAATTGGGTTTTTTCTCATCATTGTTATAAATTAATGAAAGAGTATTCAAATTTTGACCTAACATAATCCTAAATTTATGATATTCATTTTTGAAGCTAATTATATTTTAACTATGCTCTAAAAACTATTTTCTCCATTATAAATTGGTTATTGTAATACTATCAAAGTTATGTAGAAAATTTTTTCTCATAAATAAACATGTTAAATTTTTTAAAAATTATGCATACACACTGTTTTTTTTCTCAAAAATAGATAATTGAAATGCAGCAATTCCTGTATGTTTCAGCAAACTTGGTAATATCTTAATTTTGTGCAGTATGGATTCATTTTTGATTGTTTTTTATATATGTTAGTTATTAAAATTCATCCACTATTTTTATCAGAGATAAGAAAGATAAATTCTCATTAATCATGTGATAAAACTAATATGGGCTTATCTTTCTAATACAAATGTGACTAGATATTCTTCATGCAACCAGATTTATTTTTACCCATTATTTTAAAATTTTATTGGCTTGAAACTTTAAAAAAATCAGTTAATACTAAAAAATATTTGATTTTTTGATGTTTCACATATTTTTATAATATATTTATGTTTCTATTTCAGTTCAAGCGTTATGTTAACAAATTAAGAGGAAAAAGTAATATTTATAAAAAGAAACGCCAAGAAATGGCAGAGCTAAAAACAGAATGTGGTATACTCTCAAGAACAGTTGATATCCTTCAACAAAAAGAAGCTGCTCTTTCCAAAACATTGGTGAGAATCATCAAGATTTCATTTTCTTATATCTTAATCGAAAATTTCTATACTGTGCTTAATGTTATTGAAAGTAACTTGAAAAAAATAAAAGTAATGACTTGCTTAAAAGTTTAGAATTTTTATTTTGTTAGTTTAAGTTTTTTATTATAAATTTTTTCTGTAATTCTCAAAAATGGTTGGCTATTATTGTTACTCTTTTCTTATGTGTAAGATATTCGTTTTTATTTGAGTATTAATAATATTTGTTGTTTAAATTCTTCTAATTTTTTCATTATGTAACTTTAAAATTGAATATAATATAATAAGCACTAATAAGCATTAAATATTTATTTTCATAATAAAAAAATTCCTCTAACCAAAATTATTAATAATTTGATGTCTGACATATTCAAAGCTCTGATACTGGAATTATATGAAATATCAATTAATGTTTTGTATTTCATTCCTCTAAATATTTGAAATTAAAAAAATACATGAAAAAATATGTTATTTTATCATGTTTCTGCTACATTGATATTAAGAAATTATCATTAGGACATATAAGTAAGGATTGACCTGGAGGCTTATTATTGTGAAACCATGTTACTTCTAAAATTAATAATGTTTCAGAAAATGATCATTAAAATTAAATATTGTTCAATTCTATTTTTGTCCATTTTACCCTGTGAATGAGTGAAAGGACAATATAAAGATTCATATGGTTCAGTTATCCTTTGATGTATATAGTTTTGTAAAAACAATTCACATTTTTTTGAAAAAATAGATTTAAAAATATGTGGTTGAATAATTTTAAAATGGGGTAAAGGTTTATGTGCAATTAAAAGCAGATTTTTTTGGAGTAAACGAAATTTCATAATCGAGAGAACTACAATAATTTTAATAATTATTTATGAATAATTAAATTGTTTATAAATTTAGTAATTTCATACATACAACAGATTTTATGTTAACAGGAAATAAATAAAACACCAATATAAATCCACAATAGTACAAATTCAAAGTTTTCACAAGTACAATTCAGATCCATAATCACAATATTGCATTAGGTGAATGAAATGCATAGCTACTGCTAATTTCTTATTTACTGAGCTTTGCTCCTCTGCATTGTCTTTATATATGCTTTGTTGCTATTTTAGAAATATCTCTTCAGATAATCACCCCCGACTCCTTCAAATTTGACACCAAGAACACCTCTACCTTTTCAGCATTATTGCTTGGAGTATTCTCTCTGAAAAAAATGTCAAAACTTTCTGCAAAAATATTTTGTTGAGTTAATGATTTAGTTAGAAATGTTTTAAAATAATATAAGGAAGCTTTTAAGCAAGCTATGGATCCATATCATTTTGACTTCATTTAACAATATGTTAAAAACAATAAATTAAATGTATGCTGCCAGGTGCAATTTTTTTATATGGTTGAGGCAGAATTTTTTAAATACTCCAATAGTAAGCTGTTTAAGATTATTATTATTATTAGGATTCTTATGTATTATTTAATAGTATATTATTCAAGTTTTGATGGACAATGTAGAGACACACATTATTAGTTAAATTTAAGAAAACAACCCATATATTTCAGCCAAGGGAAAATTGCTTAAATGTGCTGAGAACTTGTGTATTCTAGCGTTTTGTACTTTTCTTAAATATTTGCATTTATTGCATGCCATATTCATAATGTAGCAATTTTATTGTCCAAAAAAGTATACTAAAATAACTTAATCAAAACATGGTGATATACATTACTTGGACTATATCTATTGAATAATACAATCACTACTCAAGCGAAAAAAATGCAAAGTAAAGTCTAGCCATGAATTAAAAATTGAACACAAGAGAAAAACATAGATGTGAAAAAAGTATGTATAAGTTGTTTCTCTTCAGCTGAAAAGTTATTTTAGAGGTCATTCATCTATTGCATTTGTATTTATTGTTTGCATAAATTTTGAATTTCTCATAGAATGTAATATAACGTATATATCAAATTAATTTATTTTTTATTTTGTAGGCCCAGCTAGAGATGCAGAAAGGGGTTAGTGGTTTTCATTCTGCTCAGGATGAATTAGAGAAAGTGTCATCAATGAAAGCTGAATTAGATGAGAGGAAAGGACAAACCTTAGAAGAGATGTCAGTAATGGTACAGAAACTCAACATCAAGATTGCAGAGAAGAAGGCTCGTTTGGCACCTGTCATTAAGGAACTGAGGCCGTTGAGACAGCAATGTCAGGTAAATTATTTGTTTGTCAATTATCATACTTAAAGCTGCAAACTCTAAGAAATATGCCAAGTTTAAAAGTAAAATGACCAAATGTTAGCTCTGTTTTCATTACATACAATTTTGTTTAATTAGGTTTTTTAATAAAGAAGTATCTGGTCTGTGCATACAAATATTGGATGTAATTGTTGATTGCTTCATTATAAGCAAGATCTAACATTCAGAAGTTTTGTTCTAATTGATTTATATCAGCGATACTCAACCTGCGGGCCGCATGTGACTCGCTGGACCTTTCTGAGTGGCCCAGTCATGCTCCATTTCATTGACAAATTCAATTATTTAAGAACATTGTTAAAAAATTTAGCGAGAAATTCTATCAATCAAGCAATCCCATATATCAGTGTTTCTCAGTGCTTTAACCCTGCGAGGGAGGCACGAGCATATTGAAAGTAAAAGGTTTAAAAAGATAATTTTTTGGAATGAAGTAAAACAAAATGCTTTCTGACATAATAAAAAACACACATTTACACTGATATAATTTATTTTTATCATCTGGTGATCATCAAAAATAAAAGATTCCGCTTCAAACGCTCAATAGCCATCTTTGATCCTATAACCAAATTAAAAAAAATATTTTGTTTGCTTTGCGGTCAATATGAGAACAATGAGAGATTTTTTTTTTACGTTTCTTTTAACGATATCAAATGATGAGAGATTTTTTTATTACATTTCTTTTAACCTAAAATATTACTTTAGCTGACCTTCAAACTTACTGGTATGGTTATCTCCGTCTTTTTTTTAGGGAAGTTGTAAATATATATAATATATTTCTGTTTCATCTTTTTCCATGTGAAAGAGTTTTATGATATATGGATAAGCATGAGTGTTCTGAAACATATCATGAATAATGAAAAACGTTGTACACAATTATTTTTTAGAACATGCTACACTTTCCCCAAGAACAATTTTGTAGTTTTGATTGCTGTGTCGTACGACTTATTATGGTTTATAAATGTAAATAAGCAGAATATTAAAAAAAATGGGCATCTGTGATCCCTATTGAAGAAAGTTGAAACTGATCAAGCAATTGAAGAACCTACTGAAATGATGCATATTAATCAAGATAGCGAAAGTAAATATCAGAAAAGCCTTAGACATGAAACGTTTGAGTTGATTTGAAATTTTCAAATGCTGCCTAAAGATCTATATGAAGAAAACTATGAAGCCATAATGTAGCACTTCGCCTTGTCAAAAAGACATGAGGAAGAAAAAGTTCAAAATGCTATTTGTAGATCATCAAACAACAGCAAAACTACAAAAACGTGAACAAAATATGACAGTTGAGCTGGAAAATAACGTTCCTGTGTTGTTAGCGAAAAGTGTCTGTGATTTATGTCCTTTATTAAGGACACGCACATTTGGAACATTTTCTTTAGTTTTATTGGATTTTTTCTCAAATTTTCTAAGAAAAATTGAAAAGTCCTTGAAAGTAGGTAAGTATATTTTCTCTTAAATTATTCACTGGAATTGTGATTTTTATCGTGTATAGTAAAAATAACTATAAAATAAATTATAGTTTTAAAACAAACTAAAAAGCATGCTTTTATAGTAAATCGAACTAAAAAGTAAAAAAAAAATATATTACTTAAAAGTAACATATACAAAATTTAATACTTATCTTGTTAATTTGTACGGTTTATAATTATGATCGTATTGTAGCTTTAGCGCATTATTATTGCATTAAATACATTATTATTTTTAGGGGGGGCGCGATAAAAATTGGGTCGGCAATAGTGAAAGTTTGAGAACCACTGCTATATATCGATTTGTCTATCGATGTGGTGCAAGCAGGAACTGTACTTTCTTTTGTAATTGTAATGGTTAATGTTAACAAATAACAGTAGAATAGCGACTATTTTATAGGTGAAACTAATTTTTAATTAACTTTCATGCCTTCCAAGCGAAAAATATCTAAAGAATATTTATTATTTCAAGACGATTGGGATCTTGATTGTTTCATACAAAAAATAAGCATGGATCAACAACTTGTTTAATTTGTCATAAAAATGCTATATTTAAAAATATATAATTTTGCTCATCACTATACCACTAAGCATAAATCTTTCAATATGCCTCCTTTTTTTTCAGTAACAAAATATTTGGGGGTTCAGTTCTTGGAATCATTGATGAAAGGAAATCAAAATTACCCCATAACAGAGTAAACAAATGCATTAAACCCTTTTTTTTTCAGTGAGTTGAGTTTGATGAAGTTTAATATAGTTTTAAAATAGAATCCAAAACTATTAATATTTGGATCAATTTTTGCATTTTAAGTATATTTGTTCTTAAACCTTCCCACCCCCGTTAATCCTTATGTTGCAGCCTGCAAGAAACAGTTGTCATATGTGTATGACTCATGTGAAATAGTTATTATATGTATGTGGCCCAACTGAAAAAAAGATTGAGTACCGCTGATTTATACGGTAGGACAAAATATTGATTTTCATCAAAGAGCTTTGCTAAAATGCCTTCAATGCAAAAATTTATCTCCATGCAAATATTCAAATCACTTACTTGAGAACTATGCAAACAATTGAAATAGATTTAGGATTCATTTATATAAATATCATTTTCTAATTACAAAAATAGCTAACAATCTGCTATAACCTCTGTCATAAAAAATATCAGAAATTACATTGTAATAGCAGCTCTACTTGTAAATAGATGTTAGCACTACTTAAATATTTACTTTTGTCTCTTTCTTTATACATATGATTTCTTAACTCACCAAAGAAGTTGCGATGGCTTTGAATGTAGACTTAAAAAAAAAACACTTCCCTTCACCTTTGTTTAAAAGTAAAAAAATAGATGTTTCAATTAATACCTTTTAAACAAGTATTTGTTACATATATACCGATAATTTGCAAATTTAAAATCAAGCAATCAACCTTAGTTTGGATATTGTTAGGCCTTTATATTGTTAAGAATTAAGAAAAATATATCAATAACGAAAAAAATACATAATTTTAGGAATATTTGAAAAATTAATTTTTAAGCATGGTTTTTTCTCCAGGTAGGATAGAAAATACATAGCATAGTTTTAAAAGTGTGTAACAAGAATACAGAAAATGTAGCAATTAGAAATATAATTTAACAAACTCTATTTTATCAATGAATTATATTTTTTGTTCTTTAATTTTTATTTGTCTCTTATATTGAATTATTCAAAATACGAATGCAGCATTTGCTATTTGGTTAATGAATGATATGAGTGAATCCTTTTGCAGATTCAAATTTAATGAAATTATGGGGGAAATATTTTAGTGTGCGAAGTATCACAAAATATTTTTATCTAGATTTTATTTCAAAATGCAATTTATATTAAATTAGAAAAATGTTTGTGATTAATTAGGACATGTCTTTTGAGTATGAGCAGAAGAAGCAAGCCTATGATTCCTGTGCTTTGGGTTTGGAAAGTAACATTTCTAAAATTGAACAAGTATGTCTTTTTACTAGTTTTGAACTAATAAATACTCTTTCTAATGATATTTTTTATTTAAAATTTTAATTTAACCAAAATATACATAAAACGAAACACAGCATTGTGACAGTTATTTATTCATGTTATCATTACAAATATAGATATCACAATAACATGCAACATTACAAATTTTCTATGGATTATCTCAAAAAAAATATGTGCACAGTTTAGTTATTTTGATGCTTATTTTCCGAAAGATATGCTCTTTTATTAAAACAATAATCATTATACCAGGCATTCCTTGAGAAATTCTTGAACAAAAATAAGTTCCATTTGAATATTTTTTTATAAAAGGGCAAAAAGCACAATTAAGAAGCGAAAGTTAGTGGTTTAAAAGCAGCAGTTACCTGAAAATATGAAGCAATTCTATATGTAATAATGATTACGACCAGTGGGGGTACTCAAATTGGTAGTATGTGTACTCATAACAGTACCGAAGCAGCACGGAAAAACTATCAATTTTTGGCAAATAGCTTCAAAAGAGTACTTTTTAAGCAAAAAAATATTCTTAGAGAAAAATACACAAATATTTGGGTAAAGATTCTATAAATGACTGAGGTGGATCCAACTGAACTGAATATTTTCTGTCTTTCTAATTACAGAAATATATATATAGCTACTATTCATTCTGTGACCTCCACTACAAGTAGTATAAGACAGATTGCATTAGAATAGCAATTCCATTTGTAATTAAGATGCAAGAACTTTTTCTTAATGTACACGATTTTTAGCAAGCCAAGGAAACATCAATACTCTTAGGACTTCAGATATAACCTAGGAAATTTCCTTTCTTAGTGATATAGAAAGAAAGAAATTTTTAAAAAATGTCAGAATTATTTAAATAAAAAGGCTTACATTGAAATTCAGTTTATGACCTTACTAGAAGTAAAGTATAGGACAATCATAAAAACGACTTAGTATCAGTTAATAATCTTAATAGGTTAATAACTATTCATTTGTATATTTTAACTTTTAAAACAGGACAAACATACACAAAAATATAAAAAAACACATAATTTTGATCTTTATTTTGGTTCCATTAAGAACTCTTAATCATTTTTATGGAATATGTTAGGAGAAATATTATAATCAAGGGTTAAATGAGGAGAAAACTTTAGAATTATTTTGAGAAATAATGATTTCTTTGATATCAAGTTATTCAAAGTAATTTGTTCAATAAAGTTCCTGGTTTAAATATTTAACCTGCATACTGTTATTTCAACATTCAATGTTAATGTAAATATTTTGAACTGAACTGAACTCAGTGACATAACAGTTTATGAGGTTCAAAGCCTACTGTGCCTATCTCAGTTTATGTGACCTTAGACGCTGGGGTGCATGTGCAGATGTTTTGGTCAGTCTGACATGAAACCCACACTGTTCAGTTCCCAAGCAAGCTTGGTATTCATTTATCAACCCGCTGAAGGGATGAAAGGCTGTGTTGACCCCGGCCCAGCCTGTGATCTGAACACCAGACCTGTGGAGTGGAAGTATGATACACTACCACTCAGCCACTGGGCTTCAATGTAAATATTCAAAATAATTTATATATTGCTCCATCCTTGATTTAAAAAAACAAAACATTAATAGTAATAGACATGACAGCTATTTAGATTCAAAACAAAAAAAGCAGCAATTCTTTCTCCCTACTGCGTTTTGGTGCTCCTCGAACGCGTTTTTGGGCTTTTCGCCCCCTTCCTGCGCTCTTCCACTCTCGCCCTCGTGACGTCACTCTGGTTTCGTTCTCGTTTGCCTCCTTCCTCCACTGGCCTCCCCCCTGCGGGGGGAGTGTTTTCTGATATTGCATTTCTATTCACCCTTTTTCCTTGATTCTGGGTATAAACGATTTATTTCGCTGGCACCCGAGCCATCTAATTTTTGTTTTGCATTACATTTTTTTAAGACACCATGCAGTTAACTTTTTAATAAATGTATGAGGTTATATGTCATAAAATCATACATATTAATTTATATCACTATTATGCCATTTTTTAACAATTCCTTACACTAAACAATGTGCCATCAACGGAAATTTAAGCAAAAGGATTAAGAGAAAATAATGGCAGTTTGAAGTAGAATAACATTATTCATCTTGAAGTAGTATACTTGTACATTTATCTCCTTTGCAAGCTATTATTATTTTACTTCTGCAGGAGTTTTACCATAGCAAACCTCCATTATTTCAAATAACTCTGTAATGAAACCAGAATTCAAATCCATGACTCAAATTGAGAATAGAATACATAACATCCATAATTTTATGTTATTTTCAAATTATGTGAAGTTAAGAACATAATTGAATAAAGTTTCTATTTTAAATTAGGAAGTGAATGCCTATAAAGAAGAAATAACAGAAGCTGAACATCTCTATCACACCTTGAATGTGAAAATACAAATGCTCGAAAAACAAAATGAACGAGTAGCTGAAGAAATCAAATCATATGTTTCCAGTGATGCAGCTGATAAGAAAAAATCTATTAGGTATTAATAGTAACTATTGAATTTTTAAATCAATCATATTTACAAAAATATGTACAAATTTACTAAGAACTTTTCATATAACATTTAATTATGTTTAAACTGACTTTGAGTGTAACAATAACATATATAATATTTGAATAACACTAACATAAAATATATTAATTTTTTTACTATCACTTTTTAAATATTTTGTTTTAATTTATTTCTTACGTGAATTTAGATGAATATGAGAGACTACTTATAATTTTTTAAAGATATAATGCAAGTTTTTCACTATACACGTACAACAGAATGAGATTTTCCAATATCATGTCATTAATATAAAATTTATTTATATATACTTACATTTATTGGTACTAACACAATGTCTCATGTGAAAAGCCCTAACTTCAAAATACATTTTTTCAGATAATTTTATAAACTGCTTAGTACTAAAT
Source organism: Trichonephila clavipes (assembly GCA_019973935.1). Lineage (NCBI taxonomy): Eukaryota > Metazoa > Arthropoda > Arachnida > Araneae > Nephilidae > Trichonephila > Trichonephila clavipes. The sequence continues at coordinate 26,936 of BMAU01004673.1, forward strand.
AACCAATTCAAACTGTATTATTTAGTTACAGTAACAGTGCATACTTTTAAAAATCAAGAAATTGCTGATTCACTGCAAGTTACAGTTCATTGAAAGAAATATTTTCGGAATCAATCATAATTTTTGAAATATCACAGTGCAAAAAAGCTCAAAAATATGATTATATATATGTGTGTGTGTATGTCAAATGAAGTCTCTTGCAAATATTTTTTGTAAAATATTTATGATTTAGAAGTAGTTATCAGTTTTAATTCTTAAAGCTATGATTATACATGTTTGAAAATTGGATACAAGCATTTTTTAAACAGAAAACCTTATATCCATTATTGTTATAATTTTACACTGCTAAATGGTTTCAACATGAAGAATTCTACAGCTATTATATTTTTAATAATTTATTCTACTGATAATTTTTTAATTATGCTTGTATAATTTTTCTTTCTGTGTGTATTTGATCTAAACTTTGCTTAAATAAACAGGGAACAGTATAATAAAAATATCCAAGAACAGGAAGCAAAAACCAAAATACTACGAGAACTGCAGAAAGAAGTGAAAGATAATCAGGCCTATAATGAAAAACAAATGCAAATGTGGAGCAATCTTCAAAAACTGCTGGAATGCAAGAAAAAATGTCAAGAAGAAGAAAATCGTTCAAATAAGGTTGTTTCAACAGGAACAACTGACAGATTGATTTTATAAATGTGTTTTAAGATTTGAAATTAGTTTAGTTATAGTTTAAAAAATATGTTCTAGTTATTGCTGTATTGTCAGAATAAAAAAAATGTTGAATTTTATAAGTTTATTTCCAAAATATTGTAACTCATAACTAAAAGATTACAGGAAAGAAAAATTAAATTTTTCTACCGTTTTTTGCAGTAAAAAAAATCAATGTGAAAATTAGATGTACAAGCAGAAATTAGATTAATAGTCCTCAATTTTAAATTTGTTAACAAAAATATAATTTCCTGTTTAAGAAAACAAACATGTGATTTAAAAAGTAATTTACATGCTTTGTATAGCTTTTTACATATATTTATCATATACATTATTCAGAGTGGGGTAAATAAATGTGGCCCAGGAAGCAGAGTTCCAGATTTGTCTGGGCTACATTTATTTGCTTCACCTTGTATAACAAAGTTTGCACTTGAAAGCAAATATATAAAAAGTTAAATTTTATGTAGAAAAATTAAATTATTATATATTTTGTACAAGATATTTTATTTCAGATGATGTTTAAAAACAGTAAAAAGTAATAAACATTATGCTGCAATAATTAATATAACGTATTTTTTTAATCCATTGAAGATATATTACAGCCTTAACAATATAAGAAAATAAGATTAATATATGTTTACATTAACACTACTGTTAAAAAACATTTTGAAAAGAATGTATTTAATTATGTGAATTTTAAAAATTGGTGCATGCGTTAAGTTATTTGAAAAATAGCTCCACAATTCATTTTGAATCAAATAATGAAAATCATTCAATAAGAATTTTCTTATACTAACAATAAAAATGTTGCTTGTGTTAAGAGCTTAAAGTATTAATATTCAAAAACAAAATACCCTTCTTCCAAAGAGGGTAATTTATATATATTTAAAATAACTAATAACATATCAGGATTTAAGTGCTTTAACACTTCTAAATAATGTATTTCAAGAGCTTATTTTCATCCAAATTATTGACATAATGCAACTTAAATACTCTTATAGGGGAAAAATGATTCTATAATTAATTTTGAATTTGATATACCTTTTAACAGAATATGAATTAAATCTTATCATAGTAATTGGCAAATAAAATTGAAATATTAGCAATCCAATCTTATATTTAAAATGATATAATCTTTAAGTATTAATAATATATAATGTATTATCTACTGTTAAAATTAGTTTTTTTTAAGTTAAAAAATATTTTTGCTTAATGAAAATAAATATTTATAATTCCATGTCAAAAAAATGCAACAGTACTGTTACAACATAAATGCAAACTGTCATTTTATAAATGATGTAAAAAAATTTACATGAAATAATTACAAGACAATGTTCATTTGTATAATACTTCTTTTGGAAATACCAAACCAAAAGTTTATGAAGCTAAACAAAACAAATCAATAAAATAAACAAAACAGTTTTTGATAAAGAAGTGTAAATATTCACAAACATATTTAGTAATATAAAAGACATATTTCAACTATTTACACATGTATTTCTTCGATTTTATCTTTGCGAACGCCCCTTTAGTCCTTTTTTATATAGGCAACTGGTTTTAAATTGTATTCCCAATAAATAATTTGACTAGTAATTCGACCTTGAAAAATAACAGATTCAATTAAAACATTGACAAAGTAGCATTATGCATTTGTTTTAAATATCAATACATGAATACTCAAAAACCTCTTTATTTGGGTCATTTTTTGCCAGAAAGATAATTTGCTAAGAATCACATTAATAACTTCACTTAATTTAGGCAAGCTCTCTGTACTTAAATGAGGAAAAAGGCACTTTCTTGCAACAAATTTATAATTTGTTTGGAAAATAGATAAATTTTGTATTGGGATGCTCATTTCATTAGGTATGATAGCATAAACATATTGTGGTTTAGACTGTAGTACTAAACTATTAAGTAAGTCTTTTAAATTATCTTCATCAACACCAGCAAAATCATGAATGGAAATATCCTTCTGGCTTTCAGTTAAACCTAATACATATCTAGGAGGCATATAGGTTTTGTAAAATATCACAGCACTATTACTACGGCTCTGTAAAGAAGAATGAATGTATGCTAATGAAGAGTATACACCCCCTTGGTGAAAAAATCCGAATAATAATATACCAAAAATATTGTGAATAATCCATATACAAATAAATATATTTTTCTTCAAATGTTTATTAAAAGTAGAAATACTATGCAGCAAAACTAATGGGAATAGCAATGGAAGCAAAAACCGAGGTTCTTGATGGGGTATTAAAGATAAAAGGAATAAAGGGATAGCAAAGGATAACAAGAGAAAATATACAAAATTTAAAAAAGTTTGCTTAAAAATATTACTTAAGTATATTAAAAAATAGAACATTACAAGTACACCACAGACAGAAAAAAGAAGTGGAATATTTATGCAAGCATGCAACCAGCGGGAATGCAAACCATGAGAATTTAAGTTTTTATTATCTATATTATATAAAATAAAATTTAATGGAGTAATAGTTATATATTCTTGAAGATTGTTCATTGAAGAATAATGAGTTTTATTATAGTAAAAAGAATCTATTGCAATAAAACTTGAAGCTATGCAAGATATTCCCATGCAAAATGAGGCAAAATAACTGATTCGAATTGTGAATTTACCTTGCATTCTTAGCAAGAAGAATAGGAATACAGAAACTGGAAAACCAGCAAAGCATACAAAAGTAGGTCGATTGAAAATTCCCAATGCAAATGTTACTCCAAGAATAAAACTTAGTTTTACAGCTGTTGTATAATCATTAGCATTGGGATCTTTGAATTTACACTGCATACATAAAAATTTACATAAAATAGAAATTACATGGCTAAAAAATAAAACTTCTAAGCAGTTAGATAATGTTCTTATCAAATACACAACTGTGATGTATGATGAAGCAAATATCAGTAGTGGTATTTTGAAGTTCTTTTTTATGAGAACACATGTTCTATAAATTAACACATCGTTCAGAAATGACAATAAACACATGATTATTCTAGGGAGCACAAGCATAAAATACGGAAATAAAAATGTTCCATGGAGATATTTGATTCCAAGAAAATTTGCTAATAAAGAAGGAAGTCCAGTGATGAAGTAAGGAAATACAATATTTCGAATAGGTTTTTCATCTGTGAATTCCCACGCTTGATGAATTTTGAAGTTGAAAATATCACCTATAAAGAATTTGAAAAACATTAAGAAATTATACCAAACAGAAACTATCAACAATTATCAAAATAGCAGAGGAAATAACCAAAATCAATCAAATAAATTTTGCTCTTAATATTGTTTCAAAAATTTTGGACATGGTTTGCTTCTCAGCAGAAATGTTATAGCAGCAGAAAAAATCATCTGTAAGACAAGGGAGATTAGTCTCTCAATAATAAATGAATAGAAATGATTTTGGCGTAGCGTCATACAGAGACTTCTTATAAGAGATGGGGGGACACATTCCAAAAGACATATAGACCAGGGGTGTCAAACTCATGGCCTACAGCGAACATTTTTGTGGCCCGGCCAGTATATTGGCATACAATAATAAAAACAAAATATTAAAATTTCTCCCAAGATAGTTGCAGAGAAAAGATATCAATTGTCAGGACGTAAACATTAAATTTTTCTTGTTCTTTTTTACTTATGTTTATTATATGATATATTATTCAAAATAAATTTATGTTTCTATGAATATTGATTTTTTTTATTGCAGCCCACCTAAAGTTAATCTTGTTAGTTTGGTACAAGTTAGCATTTGAGTTTAACACCCTTGATGTAAAAAAAAGCAACAACCCCATCCTTATGGGGGACAATTATAGATTTACTACGAAGTCCAAAAACTTCTAGGAATGATTATTTGGTTAGAAATCTTCAGAAATTTCTACCAGGTACTTTCTAGCCTATGTAAAAATGATGTACAGAAGCAACATAGAAATCGAAGCTTAACAGAGAGTGTGTGCATCTCATTAGTGTGATGTGAGATTGTGTCTACAGATGTATTGCTGTCTGAACTCTAAATTTATGCTATTGAGGATTTTACATGTATTAATTGTTTCCTGTTAATTATATGTTATAATTACTGGAGAGTTCCAAAATAGCTACAATTTACTTTGAAAAGCCTGCCTGTTAATTGCATGAACTTTTCCTATATCTGAAAGACAATACACCCCATAAGAAACATAATACAAATTAAGAGCAAAATAGGTTTGATTAACTCTCTGAATGAAGTTAATTAGAACAATGAAAATAGTTTAGACTTATACTTAGGTAAGAAAAATTTTCAATTAACATTATCAGAATGAATAAATTTAACAACAGGAGAACGTACAGAAATTTATTTACTGCATGCATGTATCCCATTGATCATTTTTGCCAAAACAGAAAATATTAAACAAATATTTTGCTGATAATCTATTCCAAAAATGTATTTTAATTAATGTAAGAATGGCTGGAATTGTAGGGTGGATCCTAGTCAAGCACACTGCTTGGCGACAAAGTTTACAATATGGCAACCCTTCCGGATTGTCCAGTCCGGTGGCTAACATATGGCAACCCTAAAACCGGTCAAGCAAAAAAAATCAGGTGAAAAGTGGACATCGTCCATTTTCACCCTTGACCCTGCTGCAACACATCGAGTTCACCCCTGCTCTTACTTTCTTCCCCACATGTTCTGATTTTTGGCTTGATTTTCCACCGGTTGTTAGAATGGCTTGCAAAATAAAATTGCTTGAAAGCGAGGCAACCACAGGATTTTTTGTTTTGCTTGGAGAGCAAGGGAATAAGGCTGTTTTAGATTGGGTTATGAAAGAAGGATTAATTCCCTCCAGATATGAGTGTCCGAAGTGTAAAAAGGGTATACGTTTGGTTGAACGAAAGGGTACGATTGATGGTTTTGAATGGCTTTGCCGAGTACAGTCGAAAGAGAATCCCTACTTTGTTTGCCGGAGTGTAAGAAAAGGTATGTGGTTTAGTCATAGTAGATTGAGTATTTGTGTGATCTTGCAATTAACCAGGTATTGGTTTGGCAAGAATATGAATGAGTTTGTAGTGAATGATTTAAAAATTAAAAACACAGTGCTAAGTGATTTTTTACAATTTTTAAAATGCTGTTTTTCCCTTATTTTACTGCCTTTATCTCGTAGAAATTCTCTTTTTGCCCTTTTCTTTATTTTATGCTTTTGTGTAAATGCATGTGTTTTCAGCGTCCCTGACGCCATTATGGAAACCCTGTTTTTTAGGATTTTTGAACAGGAGCTGAGACCGTGACCCCCCTTTCCGGCCCTAACATCATTTTGGAAACCCCATTTTCTTAGGGTTTTTGATCACCAGCTGAGACCGTCAACCCCCGAATTTTTTTCGTTTTCTTCCATGACGTCATTTTTAGAAACAGGGGTTATTGGTGCCATTTGGCAAAAAAATGGCGCCAAAAACAGCAGTGTGCCAGACTAGGATTTTACCGAATTGTACCAAATTTCATGATTGACATGATTTATATTATTTAGATATTTAACGATAAAAACAATTATCTATAATTATATAAGACATATAATAAAAATTAGCAATTGAAAGTTATGTAAAAGTATAGCATTAAATAAGCTATGATATGGACAGTGTATTTTTGATTATTGTGCAAACAGCTATAAATATAATTATCTACATAATTTTTTATTCTTCCTGATTTATGAATTATCACATTTTTTACGGGGGTTCAAGTAAAATATTTCTAAAACAAATACAATTTATGAAATTACATAATATATGCAAATGCTACACATTGTGAATTTCACAACCATATGGCATTCCTCAGTAAAATAATTATATTAGAATGTAAAGCGACAAGGAATTTTAATGAATGTCAAACGATTACCATAAACAATTTCTGGTCCTTGAAAATGCTCATCTGGATGAATATAACCAGTTTGAGGAAACAAGGTAAAAATAATACGAAAGGCACACAAAACGTGATAGCAGGATAACTTCATTACTGATTTTAAAGAATTTTTGTAAAGCTGAGTCGGTTTACAAAAAAAGAATTTTTTTCAAATTTTATATTTCATTCGATTAAGTTACGCTAATTATTCAGTTACAAAGACTATTTTCAACATCTCAAAAGTTTTGGTAAAGTTGAGACATTTTTTCCATACTTTGGACCATAGCAACAAACATAAACAAAAGTGATTGATTGATTGTAAGGGTGAAGTGGATATAGAGCAACACAGGCTATGATCCCTATGCAAAAGTATTTGCTTAAAAAAAGAAAACTTTACAGCCATTTTATTCGATTAAGAAAATATCATTATTGACATAGCATAAAGAAATCAATATTGACAACAAAAATACAGCATGATTTTTCTTCACAAGCATGAAAAATGGAAAGTAAAGTAAAAGGAAAGTTTTACGGTAAGGAATTCATTTCTTAGGTTAGGAAAATTCTTAATAAATCTGGTAAACATAGTATGATCATGAATTCATGACTGATGCCGGAGTGCCATGATTCCCGCTAAAGATCCACCTTTTAAGGAACTGATGTTTGTAATTATGCTAGAGCTGAAGGTTTTCGTGTTGTGTGTGTGTTTTTGAAGTTTTAAGAATAGGGTACCAGCTCAGGTGTCATCCTCGTCATTTGATCCCGATTCAAAATTACGCTACCTAGGTCCGTCACCAACAGACCAAATGTAGCTTTCAAGTGCAACGTTAATGAACACTCCCTATTTCCTGATGATGTTTTGATTATGTTTTAATTAATTCACGGGTATGAGACTTTATTCCATTAGGAGCTCAGTCTTTTGGTTTGAGAGAAAATTCACATGAAATATTTTAGGGCCGCAAGTCCTCCGAATGGCACAATGCGGATTTGAAGAGTAGTATACTACTTCTGGTGTCGATCTCGTCAGTTCACGACAGTTTAAAAATATAAATTACATTAGGGCTTGAAAGGAAGTTCCGTCTAATTTTACGTGTATTTTATTGTGTACATAGTCTTCTATAAAATACTGTTGATCATTTATCGAAGTTTAAAATTTTTTATATCCGTATTTTCCTTTTATTATATTTTTAACCCTTAATTGGCAACACATGAAATATTTCAGTGTTACTCCTGCTTTGAAGTCTTTTAATTTGTAGTAACAACGTTTTTATACATAAATTTGTTTTACAATGTCGGTAAGAGATTTTTTTCTGATTCATTTTACGAATAATGCTTTATTTGTAATTTTAGTGTAATTTAAATATTACTTGTGTTCACATTTTTCCGTACAAATCTAGCCGACACCCAAGTTGAACACGCTTATGCATTGTATTACGGAAGCCGATAGATTGAAAAATTCATTTCATGTGTATTGCAGAATTATAATTCTCTAAGGAAATAAGATAAACTAATCATAAACTAAAAAAAGTTCAGGTTTCTAAATGGAACATTGTTATATTATAAGCTAATTATGAAATTGTATATCAAAGCCCAGTGTGATCTCATTGAAATTTGTTCTTGTGTGCTTAAGATCGCTTCTATTTTAAACTATAAAGTGAGGTGCATTCTATGATCATTTTTGATGCGTAATCCAAATGTGTATTACTTTGGTATATTTAAATTATACTAATTTGATATCGGTATTTTTCCGAGTTTTTCCTCAAAATAATTGTGAAGTTTCCCCATAACAGGGCGATAACATTACAATATGACAACATTAGAGTGACCTTTTATTGGTAAAAAGCATAATTTTAGATTGTTTGCTGACAAATTGCTTGGTTTAGACACAATTTCTTTGAAATGGGAAGTAGTACGAATTTCGAAAGATCAAATTGTAGTAATGATAGTTAATTTAGTATTATATGTGTCAGCTCAATAATCATCTTCTTTGCTCTTTATAAATTATTAAATCCTTTGCAAAGACTTTGAATGTAAATGTAATTACATAACTATGAGGAATTTGTTATCATTTAAATTATTTCAAATGCTTAAAGCAAATTCTTTGATTTACTTTTTCATTCCTGTCTTTATATTTCTTCTGAGAATAAAGCGTAGGTTTGGTCCTAGGAGAGCCCATACCCTTGGTGCAAATTAGTTTGTTAGGCGATAATTGCACCATCTTGGTAACCCTACTTTGAAACACTAGATATGATAAACCTAACTATTTCTGGAATTTTCATATTTTGTCGGCGGGCATTTCAAATTTCATTTTGTTGTTGGGCACCAGGCTGAAAGTGTGAGTGAATATACCTTAGAATTTTTTACTTTGTTGAATACGAAAGGTAAAGAATTGACTGAATGGTGTATGAAGGAAGGATTGATTGCTTCGAGTTATGAATGTCCTAAATGTAATGAGAAAATGGGATTATACAAATGGAAGAGTGTTGTTTTGGAGGGATTTGAATGGATATGTCGAAAAAAAGGTGCGAATACGCATGCTGTTCGAAATCATACCAGCCATGCCGAAAGTATGTCCGACCATTACCTCGCAGAATATATATGGCGGCGCTCTCACGCTTATTTGCTTAGTGATGAGACCTTCAAGGCTTTTTAAAAATCTTTTGTTACTCTGTACCCTCCACTCAGAAAAGAGTGTAACTGCTGTTTTTATATTTTTTATCTTAAATGTTTAATTTCTGTATTGTTTACATATATTTTCATTATACATCCACCTTATCCCACTATATTTACTTGGTGCCATCTCGTTCTGGCTTAGCGCTTTTTTCGGTTTGTTGCTAAGGGTGTAGGCTCTCCTAGGATTTTATCTTAAGGGTGTATTTTTTGCTACTTGAGTATTAACAACACTGCAACCAAATTTCAGCCTCATAAACCATGCTGTTTTTCACCAAAATCTTATTGTTTTTGGTGAAATTGTCGAATCCGGCACTTCTCCGCCAAATTTTGAAAAATCGCCAATTTGGCGCATTTTTGCGTGTTGTGTTTCGGAGTTGCAACCCTACCACAACACGCAACGCCGGAGTGCGAAATTCAAGATGACGGAAGGAAAATCATTAAAAAATAGCATTTTAAAGTTCAGAAACAAAATCGCTGCAAAAATCAGGTATTTAAAAATGGAAATAATTTCACGTACCTTTAAAAAATGTTTCTTTTCCCTACATTTATGATGACAATGAGTTGCCTACTGAAATTATACCAGTGTGCTACAGCATATTTCTGAGAGCACCTTCCAAAACATTTTTATTTTTGCATCACTAACAAAACGGTGCACGAATCCATATTACTCAATTCAAACCAAAACCCTTTCTTTACACTCCTAAACACATGATGGGTATCCTCTTTCACACTGGACTGAATTTTGCAGTAACATTCAAAATCCATCATTCACTTTCTTACCCATTCTTTCTCTCAATTCCATACTTTTTCCGCATTTCGGACATCCATACGATGATCCAATCAAAGCTTCTTTCATGCACCATTCTAAAACAGCTTTCTTTCCAAGCACAGGCAACGTGGCAAAAAAATCTTTAACAATAGTAATCATAATTTTTCATGCATTCATTCAAATTAATCCTAACAGCATCGCTGGACATCAGGGCAATCTTTTGAAATTTATGTGGAGAAAGAAATAAAAAGTATTACCTGCAAAAAGTAATTCCCAAAATGAAGCCTAACAGCTGACCCAACTGGAGCAAAAGAAATAACCGTTTCCTGTGTAACGGATTTTTTAAAGGAAAAAAAGCTTTCTGCTCATGTGCGAGATAGACCATTGAAGAATTAAACTGTTAAAAAAAAAACAATTACGAATGCGCTAACTTGCCGCAATATTGTTAAAATTAAAGAAATCTACTGCACATGCGCTCAATTTCGCCAAAAAAAAGCGACTTCTCCACTGGAAAACAAATTCAGAAGGGTTACCAACCAGATTTGGCGAGAAAACACTTGGCGCGATAAGTGCCCGATTCGACAAATCAACCATCATTTTTTAAAAAAATAAAATATGTAAGAGTAAAAAAAATTTTATCCCTTTTCCTGTTATGATATCATAGCATGATTAAGGAGGTGCTAATTTGACTGTGGTACATTAATATGCAATTATCATTTATTTTAAAAAAGTTAAAGTTGTAATTTGTGAAGTAATGTACTACTTATTCTGTTCCTTCTGAAGTTTTTATATCTGGTGGGATCCAGATTTCATTGTATTTAAGTAGAATACATTCTTAAAGTTTTTTAAAAGTAGGTTACTGAGATTACCTTCTGGATCTTTATTTTTATAAATTTTATGACATTAATATGATATAAGTACACTACAGGTTTTTCTGCCAAATAGTTGTAAGATTTCACCAAGTTGGAGGGATAACATTTCAATATAACATTCGACTAGCTGCCAAAGATTTATTTGATGTAATTTCAAAATTGCACCAAAGGCGAATTGCTTACCAATGTTAAATTAGTTCCAGTTTTATTTATGTATACCAAATTACACTAAAAAGGATTGATCTCAGAATTGATTAAATATTTTTCATGACTTTTTAATCGAAATTGGGCAAGGTATAGATTGTCTCATGATGCGGTAAAGATTTAAGTTTGGCGAATTACAAATTTTGGTAACCTTACTACGATGAAATAGAGTTTTTCAGATTAGGTTACATGTTTTTTGTTTTAATTTATTATCTAAAATTTACATGTTTATAAAAAGACAAATTATTTTTTTGGGGAATGAGCATTTTATTGTTTTTGAAAAAAATTAACTATTCAGATTAAGACTGATGTGTGTAGTTTATTTGATTTTGTATCTGTTTTTATCTCCAAGTGTGTCTTTGGACAGTTTTCCCTGAACAGAATGTCTAAGAAGTACATTTTATATTTTTTTATGAAGTGTATATATAAAGGTTTGACATATGAAATTGTCAAATGTGTTCCGTTTGCAAGGATGCTATCATAAAAGAATGTGTGCTGAAAGTAGGATGAGTGTACTTCAGGAAAAAGGCAAAAATTACACCAAAAGCTGGTAGCTGACTGATATAAAATTATTCCATACTTTTGGTTAGATGCTGCTTAAGTGCTCCTCAGTGACAAAAATTATTTGGTTACAAGTGGTGATAAGTTTGCCAAAAATTCACCTATATTCCTATTGATTATATAATAGCATGAAATATATCTATCTTTTCACCGTTTTCCATGCAAGTACAGTATTTAATATCCATTTTGATCTTTTATGACTTAAACTGAAACTCATCAAAAAGAAAAAAAATCTGCATTTTGTTATTTTTTAATTTATACTGGAATTTTAGAAAGGTGAAGAATCAATCTAATGTTTTTAATGAATTTTCATATTAGTTAAACAATGGATGAAAAACCCATTTCATTCTTTTTCAATCTAAATTGCTGTTGTCAGAAAGGAGAAAGTTTGCTTGATGTTTTAATAAGTTCAATGATTTCTTATCCTTTTATTTTTGTCCTTTTCATTGTACTTTCTTGTGAAACTCGACTTTTACTTTATGTCATTGTTTCTTCAGCAACAGTGCCAACATTTCCAGACATAACATTATCTTGTTTCCCTTTGGCATGACTTTAAATTTGAAAATTGAGCTTCAGTGCCAGCTTAGCACTATTTTATAATCATTGCCAAAGGATGTACGTAAATAGAATTTCACTCATATTTTTTCTCTTAATATTGAACAAAGCTGTACTTTTCTATATGAACTAAAAATTCTATTCTACCCAACTTTTAAGACCTTTTCATTTTTTAATCCTCAAATGAATACTTCAGAGTGCATATTATCTTTTTGTTTGATGAATCTGAGTAGAGATATTACAAATAAACTTTATAATTGGTGAAAATAAAATTTTTTTTCATAACAATAGTTAGATTTATTTTAACCAAGAATGTTATTTCTGAACTGTTGACAATTGGTATCTGGTGTACTTTTATAGACCTTGAGTAGAAGACAGGCATTTTAGTTTCAAAATCCATACTTTAGCATGGTATTGATATAGAGTGTGAAGTATCAACTTGGGTATTGTTACTTGGTCATAACTGTGATTTACAAGGTTTGCCACTGGTCGCTCTTTTATTGTTTTTAGTATAATGTTAACTCAAGTGAATGTTTCTTATTCATGACTGCATCTTATTCAAATTGGATTAAGACATGCCATTTATTTGAGTGCACTTTGATACTGTCAAGCTGTGAATCAACAAGACGGTCTGAAAGTAAAAGAAGAAAAACAAAGAATGTGCAAAATTTACTAAGGTATAATGGGAACATCAGCTGAATAATCTGAAAATGTGTTTGTGAGAGTACAAGGGATTTATCTAGAGAACCTTACATCAGTTTGAAAGAAATATTGACTGGAGAGCATTGTTGCATGTTTTTGAAGGATTTGATGTGGTACTTGTGAAGTCTGTATTCAATGATATTGTATCTGTTCAAAATCATGGGACACAAGGGGTGTATAACTATTATATAGGATTTTAAGAGAGCACAGCCAGGAGCTTACCATTGAAAACGTTAGATTTTCATTGTGATTCACATAAAGTTGTGGAAAAGATCTTTTCTGATGAATAGGTTGTAACAATAATGATACAATCTTTTGGTGCAATAACAGAAATGCTGAAATCATAGGAAACTTATGTTTTACATCAAGGAGCATAATCCTAATAATGGTGTGGATAAGTATGCTAAAAATTAATGCATTGATACTGGTGTATTGCATTTTTGTCGAAGAATCAGCAAAAAAAAAAAGTATTTAGAAAGCTCTTTAATAAAAAAAAGTAGCTATGTGTTATAAATAATAAACTATATTTATTCAAATCTAAACCACCATGGATTCTAAGCTGCACCTAAAACTCTCGACGGGTTTTCGTAAAAAAAAATATATATATATATTGTAAAACTGTTTATTGATATCTGATATTTATGAAAATGAAAGCAATTTGAAATAACTAATAAGTGAATAATTTTATTTATTTTACCAATATTAAAAACTTTTAAATACTTACAAGAACCTGTAATTGTTCTAACCATCAGAGTATGTTTTTAAATTTCTCTCATTCAATGAAGTTTTCCACCTTCAGTTCTAAGCTACACCCAGATTTCAGTAGCATTAATATAGCAAAAGAAGTGGGGTTTAGATATGAATAAATACAGTTAGTTATTCAATTTTATTAAAAAATAATGGTACTTGTGTATTATTGCAACAATTGCCAAGTCTATTAATAACTCATAAAGTTGGCAACCAGTGCTTCGTTTTATGTAATGTTGCCAATAGGTTACAATATTACATAAGTACCAAAATAAATTTGTTTTCTGCCCATAAAATTGTTTTTATTTTTAAAAACAGGAAATATTTGCATAATTAATCAATTTGTTTCTTATAATTATTAAAAAAGAAAGAAGAAAAAGGTTCATGTAATTGATATAATTTCAAATTTTAATCACCAGTTATCAAATTTTGAAAAGAATTGAATGAGTTTTTTTACTATGTAGCTACAAATTAGTTTTTCTTGCATGGTAAAGCTCATTTTTAGTTTTTGTATGGATTTTAAAAATTTTCAATTATATATACCGTAAAATCCAGTGTATAACACGCACTTTTAACGCAAAAAAAATAAAATGGAAATTTGAGGGTGTTATACACTGGGTATAAAAACGATAGCTTTAAAAATAGCAAAAGAGATGAACATAAAAAAAATTTACCTCTACATAGATCAAAATACTCTTTATTTAAAAGAAATGATTTGCCTTATGAACAAGAACAGTTGTAGTTTTAGAAGTATACTATTTTTTCGAAAGTCTGAAATAATACCTTGAATAAACTACTTCAAAACGTGAAAACAATGTATACTAATATTTCAGATTTCTTCGTAAAAAAGGGGTGCATGTTATACGGCGAATATACCTAAAAATTAAAGAATGCAACTTGAAAGTATGGGTGCGCATTATACACCGGATTTTACAGTATATATATGCTAGCGGACCCGACAAACGTCCTGTACACACATCTTAAATTCTAAAAGGCCAAATTTTTATGAATAAGCTTTAACAATCTGAACCGTTTTGATGAAAATTTGTATTTAAAAGTTTTTACAATATCTAATGTCATTACATATACAATTATCACAATTGGATCAATTGATAATATCTAGAAATAGTTTGAAATAATAAAATAAAATATAAGCAACGTTAAACCAAACTATATTGATTTTTTTAAGTGGAAAAAGAAACAACACAATCAAATAAACACCCAGAAATGGTTTCAAATAATCAAATAAAATATCAGCAAAACGAAAACGACCGTTGTCAAATTAACAAATTAAAATCCATTTGTTGAAAAAAAATGGGAAAATCCCTTAAAAATTTAATCTTAAAAAAAATCTAAAGTGAATATCGAAAAAATCTCTTTGTAGTGCACATCATTAGAAAATATAGTAATTATATGTGCCAAGTTTTATACTTCTGAGTTGCTTAGAAGTGAAACACACACAAAAACTGTTTCTCTTTTTTGTATAAATTTCCTATAAGAAATAATTTTAAACAAAAAAAGTTTAATAATGTGTGTAATCAATTAGCTACACAAATAGATTTGTAGATTTGGATAATTGTTGATCAACGCACGTGTAATTAATATCTTTTTAACTAATTGCGATATCAGACTGAATTGTAAATCTAAACCATTTGCAAATAAACTGGAACAGACACAAAAAATTTTATCAAAATTGGTGCACCCATTTAGGAGGAGTTTAGTCACATACACGCACAGAAGATTTTTATATATAAAGATATATAGGGCTGAAAGAAATAAAATGAAAAGTTTCAAGTTGTTTATACATTTAAATAAACTTCTAAATGTTTTGGTTTTTATAATGACTATAAGCATATTTTTAAAATATAAATTGGTGTGAAGTGACATTTTCTTTTATGTATCAGTGTATTAAAAATACCAGCATAAATTAGTATTGTGGAATTGTAGAATTTTAGTTCATAATTGTTAATGATTTTAATTTTCAGAATTTACCAATAAACCCTAAGCCTTACTTGAACAGTTTAACTGGAAAGCCAGTTGTTGTGAAACTAAAGTGGGGTATGGAATATAGAGGTTTCCTCGTGTCTGTTGATGGATATATGAATTTAGAAGTAAGTGGGATTATAAACTTTTTAAAAAAGTGTTATTTGTATTAACTAAAAGGGCTTTATTTTATGTAGCAAAATTTGGCATTAAAAAACAAAATTTTTTTGAAAATATAATTATATTAAGCTGGCCTGTTATATTTATTTAAAATTATCTTATTAATCAAGCTATTAATATTTTAACCCTCCCTTTTTTTCCCCTTTGATATAAAATTTCCTTGTAGCCTGTTAATTGTTTTTTTTTTTTTTTTTTTTTTTTTTTTGCTTTGTCATATTTTGCATTTTGTGTTCAAAACTAAGCCTATACATTTTATAAAAATTCTTTTTTTTTTTTTAATAACATTCCATTTGCATGAGTATATCTTTTATAAATTACCTTGAGTAAGATATTCAAAAGTGGATTTTTTTTTTGTAGCATACATGGAATTAAAATGAATTTTATTGAAGATTTTAATATTGTTAGATGATGTATAAAAATAGTCACTGTGCAATAAAATAGGGCCTGTTATATTTTTTTGTAATTTTATTTGTAAAATGGAAAGTTTAGGAGTTAATTTAGTTTTTCTTTCACACTGCTTTCACCAGAAAAAAAAAACTTAAAATAGTGTATAGTAAACATTACGTTTAAAAAAATTGTTGAAATGTCTTATTTTGCTCCCTGCTTGATTTAAAAGTCAAGCAAGATCTTTACCTTTTGATTTGTGTATTATTGATTTTATAAATTATAATTTATTTTTTGTGTAAGTTGGAAGATCTATTTATCTTAATTTCACATCTGTGTGAAAGGTGATACTTACATTCTATTGCAACCATGAGAATTTTCAAGGTAACTCGCCAAATTGGCAATCCCAATTTTGCATGTGTTGTAGATGCTGAATTGGCAACCATGTGCATAGTTTCATATTTCCCCGCTTGCAGGTATTTTAAGCCTAACAGTTCCTTGATATGGCAAGCTCGAATACTTAAATGTGATCCTGGGTTTTAGGAAATTGTTAAAAAAAGAAATAAAATACAAATAAATAAAATGAAATATTAAAAATTTTTTTTCTATTGATTATTATTTATTTATAATTATTATTTTTCAGATATTAACTTTCGACTTTGAGCTCCATATTCCCATCAGCATATTCTGATTTTAGAATTCATGTAGTTTTGTTCAATGTGGCCAATATGGTTGCAATAATGCATAAAAGATAATAGAATCATGTATAATTTGAATCTAAATTGTAAGATTTGATTGTAAAATATTTTGTTATGAACTATTCTACATCAGGGAGTAATGGGCTTATTTTGGGGTGTAAATTCAACTTGGTATCTCTCTTGCATTAACCATGTGATAAGGAAATTAATTTTCTTAAGTATCAGGGGAAGTATCATCAGTCCTTCTTACTTAGACAATATGAAAAATGATAAGTTGTTTCTCTGATGGCTTGTACAGTTTTAGAATGACATAAATTCAAACCAAGGAAATTTTTAAGACTATTTTGAACTGTAATTTGTAATGACATTGTTCCCATGCAATGTAAATCATTGATGAGAAAATGACACCTCATTTATACAATTATTTGAATTTTTATCACTGAAGAGTTCACTAATTTATGCTTAATTGATTTGCAGTTATGAGCTTCAGTTGTGATAATTAAGAGTAAGTGTGTTTTTAAAAGAAATGTTGCAACAATTGCTTGAATGAAAGAATTGTAATTGTGAACTTTATCTAGATGGTTTATTATTTTTTTTTTGACCCCAAGACCACAACTAACACCTTTTTGTTTATTAATATGTTCATTAAAAAATGTTTTTATTGAAGTTTTTAAGCTAGCATTTTTTTTTTAGTAAAAATTTTTACAGAATAAAATGAAAATGCTTTTTTTACTCCATGTCCTCTCACCTCCCCTTCTAAAATGAAAGGGAATTATTTGTAATATTATCTATCTTATGATAACCCTAATATTATTGTATTATTTCCAGCTTGCAAATACTGAGGAATATATAGATGGGAAGAACAAAGGAAACTTAGGAGAAGTTTTGATCAGATGTAACAATGTTCTTTATATACGAGGTGTGGAAGAAGAGGAAGAAGACGGAGAGATGAAAGATTAATCTCGTATATCAATTTGCTTGATCAATGTCATTATTTTTTTTGTTTGTTTATATCATTCGTGGTTTTTTTTTTTTTTGTGTGTGTGTGTTATTTTAAGAAGTTGATAAACAATTGTTAATGGCATTGTTTCAATGCAATTGAAATCCTTTCTTGAAAAATTTCACTCTGTAAAATTCCAACTTCATCCTGTCATTTATTTGTATTGCAGATGTAAAGTGTAGAATAAACTTTTATATATTTTGCTTCCTAAGAACTTGTACATTTAGTTGGACTAATGTGTCGTTTAAAAATGCTTCACTGTTTTAAAAACAATATCCCATTCTAGGAAATAAACGTGCTTTAAGAATGAGAAAAACATCAATGCTGTTGTAAATTTTGTAGAGATCTATGTAACTTGTAAGGCTGGAACAATGGCCTATGGCTGTATGTTTGAAAATTCCTTTCATTGAAAATCATCATTGATGCTTGATGTGAAAGTTGGAAGAGAGAAGTAACAGCTTGGGGATGCTATTATTTGATCTTGATTCAGAAATATATGGTCTATTGTCAAGAGCTCCAAAATGATATAAATTTAATCAAGAGAATATAAAGTCAGTTTAACTCCTTATATGTTGCAAGCTTTATACCTCACTCAGCTGGTGGGTTAACTGCCTCTGGTATGTTTATATGCTTTTCTGAATTCACAAGCTTTTAATTGTGCTGCTATCTGTAAAACTATTTTGAAAACCTTGGAATGCAATACAATGACCTGGATAGTTTTCGTAAAGGATTTACTTATTTAAAAAAGAGGATTTACTGATTCATGCCTTTTCTGTTTCCTTAATAACAACTTAACTACAAATGCCTATGTGAAAGTGGCAGCACTGGAGAGTAAATCGGGCCAATTTTCCTCAACAATGAAGGGATTAATGCTTGAGGCCTCTGATACTTATAAATTATTTGGTATATATCTTTTTGTCTCCAAATTCAAATGTTGCATTGAATATTTTAGTAATAATTTAATTGAAATTTGCATGAATTATATTAATTATTGGAAAATGCCTCAACTTCTAACCATTAAAAATAGTAAAGTTAACTTCTGAGATATATTATGTACAATAGAAGGCATGTGTATTTTTCTTATTGTGTGTAATATTTATAGATACATAGATTTAATTTTTGTATCCTATATAAATTTTTCTTGCCCATTTGTATAAAAACTGTACGCAGAAATTTTTATCTGACTTATATAATGTTATGACATTAGTTACGATAAAAGGGAATCATTAGTTGAAGAGGCATTGTATTATATTTAAAAAGTATGCGCAATAGTCCTTTTAATTAATATATAAAATTAATGCATCCTGCCCCGGAAAGAGGTGTATAAAAATAGAATTCTTTTGTCAGATGATTACTTATTATTTTTTTTAGATTACCATTCCTACTTGCATGTACACATATTTGTTTGTACTGTAAGCGAAAGTTGGTTACATAGCATATTGATTTTAGTAACAGGAAAAATATTTAAAAAATTAAGGGTTATATGTTTTTGATCCTAATCAAGAAAAGAATAGGGGGCATAGTAAGAGAAAAATTTCAAAAATCTGAAAATAAAAAAGGAATAATAAAGTACCATCTGGCATTGATATTTTTAAGATTGAATTGTAATAAAATAGCCATTTAATTAAAGTTATAAGATTTTCTAAGGATGAAATGAAAAGAACATAATTATTTACCAAGACCTTTTGTAGGTCTCAGAAACCTCAAATCAATTTCTTTGGTATATGAGTGAAACAGAGTAATGTAGCTTTTTTCATGGTCATAATTCATGTTTTAAAATTTTTCTACAAACAAAACAAATTAATCGAAATTTGTTATTAACTGAAGATACGATGTATTGTGTAAAATATCAAAATTAAAACTTCAGATTTAAAATACCTAAGACTCCAAGAATCAGAATGATTTATTTATGCATAAGATACAGATAAAACTTGCAATTTAAACAATATTAAAAATCATTTGATAATTACTGAAAAATATTTTAGGAAAGTCAGAACTATATATTTTTATAGTTACATAAAATAAAAAAAAAATTGACTGTGTTTAACAAGTCAGAAATGTCTTATTATTAGAAAAATTATATGTAGAATACTTGATACACACACACACATAATTTCATAAAATAGTTCTTAACATTACAATGGAGTAATATAAATATTAGATAAAATTGTTCAGTTAAGTTGTATTTTCAGATATAGTAAAAGAAATTTATACAGGAATTAGTTCATTACAATATAAGCAGTGTTACAAATTTAAACTAAAAATTCTGTAAAATATTTATGACATATATCTGAGAGATAGAATCTTAAGAAAGTAATGTTGATCTCTCGTCTACATTCACTCAATTTTTATACTCTGATTTTAAATATTACAAATCTATATTGAGATAATAGTTATTTTGGACTATAATACAGTCATATGTTAAAAAATTTAAACTTTTCATGCAGTAGTTAATGGCTGCACACACTCATGCCAAGTATACTATGTAAAATTTAGGCGAGGAAAAAAGTAATAGCAGCAGTGAGATACTTCAGAATCCCAACTTTGAGCAACGCTGAATCTGAATGATAAGTTACATTTTGCTCTAGAATCTAGATACTGAAGCAAAATATTCCAAGCTGCTGGTCCGGCACTGGAAGACTAAAATGGATTTATGGGATGAAATGGAAATACAAATTCCTTGTTGGTATCTCGGTTATCCTCTGTGCCATCATCAGAATATTGTTTAACATTAATTCTCAGCCACAATGGTCAGTGTGATTTCAAGCCTTATTCCTTACCAAAATGTAATTTCAGACTGTCCCCAATAACAATTACATAATATTTCTGTGGAAAGGAATTTGTTCCAAGAACAGCTGTGATAGGTAAGTGGGGTGCTAATTTGATATTGGGAGTGCCAAGTAGGGATTGCAATATCGGACCAAAAGTTCATTATCGGTATTCGGTATTTTTTTATCTTTATATCGGAAGTAGAAGTTTTAGAAAAAAGAAAGAAAACATTTGTTTCTTTGTTTTATATTTGTTATGTTAGAGAGTGTAAATATAGCAAAAAATAATCTGTAATTTATAAATTATAACAGTGTATAAGGAATCACTATTCAATCTGTGGTACTATTACAAATTTTTAAGATGTGATCTTAAAAAATATAATGCAGCAGTTGTACTGCCATTAATGTAATTTTGTGGAAAAATTACCAGCTGTCGAAAACGCTCATCACCATTTACGCTAGTTGATGGTACTGTTAGCAATGCTCACGATGTATATATATATACTTGTGACGGGCTCATGCGTTTTTTCTTTAACATGTTCTTTGGGAATTAATGACAACTCTTTTCCAACCAAATCCAAGAAGTGAAGTGTGAATGAATGATGCAAATTAACAAGATTTTAAATTTCGGTACTTAGAGTAAGCAAAAAGACAATTGATGGCAAGTAGAGAAAAGTTAATATAGTTCGTGGTTCAAGTTTGGATAAAGATACGTGGCGGTGATTAGAAGTTATAATTGATAAAGATCTAGAGAACCAAGGTACATACCAGTGAACGCAAGTAAATACAAGATTGCCTTAATAATATTAGAGATAGATTCTTCAGCCTGCAACAAGGTAGGGTTGAATATTTAATATTAGAATCAGTGATTGTATTGGAATTGAGGTTAGGCTATTCAGTTATTGATAGTGGTTAGTTTGGTTAAGTCGTTATTATCTATATATATTGTGTATTTTGCCATCACGTAGATTCTGTCACATTAATTGTTATTATAATTTAATTTGTTAGAAGTTTTAAGTTGAAAATCTTAATAACGATATATTAAGATTATATGTTTCCTTCTAGTTCTTTCGTCAATCCTACGCCTCTAGCTCACGCTGATACTCCGAGAGATATTCTCCCAAGGGGGGAATATCACATACTTTTTTTTTTCCAAGTTTTTACCTCTTAATCCTTCATTTACAAATAAATCGATTTCTCGTCGGATGGTTTTGGATATACCTGGTTTCTATATTGTATTTTAGTGTGTTGAATTTTTTTAGTTATCGCTAATTCTAACTTTTGTTTAAGAGACAATTCCTTTTCACTATCGACATTAGTGTTATCTTCGATAACTGTACCCAATTCTTCTGAATGTGGATAAGTTTGTGGGTACACACACACAAGTTTTTAAGAAATTTGAATTGGTTCGTCTTCTTTTTCATTTTCAATTTTAAAATCATTATAATGATGTAAATACCATAAGATATTTTCTAATACGGTACGCCATTCTGTGCGATTTTTCAATGGAATTACATAATTCAGATAGTGACGTATGCTTTTCTTCCAGTGACTGCAACATGAAATTTATTGTTGCATTAGCTGCTAATAAATTAGAATCTCTCCCCCTCCGACATATACCTTAACAGCCAGTTTTATTGGAATTAGAGCTGATACACACACACACAGTTCTAGATATTAAATCGAATTCACTACCGGAACAATTAATTTGCAGGTTTAAGTCGGATCACATATTGCTTTTTAGATTGGATTTTTCAGTTTCAAAAATCGTTCCATCATTAGGAATAAACTGTTCCACGTGTTTTAGAATCTAATAGTAACATTTGTTCTGTTTTTAGTAAATACCGAAAAACCGGTGTTTAAACTTTTGAACACCGGTATTACAAAATTGCTCAAAATACCGGTATTGCAATCCCTAGTGCCAAGTTATTAACATTCGTCAAGATGGGCGATAACAGTACAATATGGTTACCTTAATATTTTTATCTTGCGGTAATGGGGATGACATATATTATAGTTAATTTTCATTGTCCCCCGCTGTAACCCATCAGTTTCGGAGTATTTTAATTCGATTTCTTTAAAAAAAAATAACCATTTTCATTGCAACTGCTTCATTCTTCTGTTGTATTTTGTGCTACTTTCGTATACGGATAATTCTAATATCATTGGGGAATACCAGGATATTTTTTTTTTCAAAGAATATGAGGGCTGTGTGCATTTAATTATTGCGCATTTCCACTTCATTTTACTTTTAAATAATGCACTTATAAGCGTTCCTTGTTCGATGAAATTAATAAAACGAACTCGCGGTTTTTAGAATATTGCAAGTTATCAGCAATTATTAATTGATATTCATTATTGATTAATTTTAATATATTATATGATTTGTATACATTACATTTATATTAGTTATTTTCCGCATATTCTTTATTTGAAGTATATTTTCAAGCAGTTCTTTAAAAATTATTTTCTTGACTTTTTGTTTCATCTAGGCTGCCATCTTGAATTCCATATCACTCGATAACAAGCGCTGTTTGGAGCGTAGCACTCCGATATCAAATTGGTTCTGATGAGTGGTCATAGTCAGGAATTCATGGCTTCTACTGTTTCTATCTAGTTCTTGTGCCGCTTAAGACCTGCCATGTAGAAGCGCTTATACAAGTTAAATCTTTTAAGGCTAAAGTACCCACATTGGTATGGTGTAGAAGTTTTGAGAGTAGAATGCCAGCTAAAGTGTCGTCCACGTCACTTGACCATGGCTTTGCATTACGAATTCCGTTGTCAACAGCCCTCGGGTTTCAGTTGCATTAACATTGCAAAAAAAAATTCGAATAAATACGGAATATGTACATAAAGTCAACAAACCGTAAAGCAGTAAGGGATACATGAAGTAATGCTGATCAGAAAAACTTTTTTACGGAGAGATAAGAATTATTCCTTTTGGGTTTTTAAGTGATATTAGACCAATTTCTTTCTGTTACAAATAACACGATTAGTTTTTTTTTTCTTTCGTTTATTCACGCTGATTTTGTTTGCTTGATAAATTTCATGCAATATAGGGAATAATGGATGTATTCTATTCGGAAAACAAAGTTTTAAAAAGCAATTATTCCGAAAAATGATTATCTCATTTTGTGTTTCTGTAACTTCAAATTAGGAAACATCAACAAAGTATAGTCTATGAAATAGTTAATCTCTCTGTAAAGCAAATACTTGTGCACAAAAATTGTCACTAAATGAACAAATGCCTTACGTCTTGAATATAAAGATCGATATTTTCTGTTTCTACAAATCCAAGAAACTGAAATGAAGATTTTGCACAAGCTTTTATTGTACTTAACCAAGAAATTTCATACTTAATCTCTGTTTCATGCTGCATTGCCAACATGGTACGTCTTATATCATATTCGTTTTGTATTATACTATCGTTTATCTTTTTCCTTGTTATTTCTTGTGGCGTTAACACTTTGTGGGCTGAATATTTATATTTATTACCCGTTACAGATCTTGTGATTAAATCAGCAAGTAATAAGGAACAATTTATATAGGGTACAGAAAGTAAATGAAATTTTTGCTTGTCATCTAAAAAGTGTTTTGAGTAACTGATGGAATTAGAATTGTCGTGGAGTATAGGATAACAATCCATGTTAATTGTTTCATCATCACTTATATAAATTACTTCATTGGACGAATGTGTTAAAATAGCTGCTCTGGTAGTTTCGTTTTCCTGCACGACCCCATCGAATCTATTTATTTTCGTCGCCGAAGTGAGAGAAATAATTCTTGAACTGTCCTCCAAAGAGTCTCCCGTCGTTTTAAATGGCAAAGCTGATTTTTCATTAAACTTATTCTCACTAAAAATATCTCGTTTTACTGAAAAATTTTCATTTATTGAAGGCAATAAATTGGACATAATGTAAGTTTTCATCAAATTAACCAAGTAATTGATTGGCGAAGACAGTTTTGGAGCAGCACTACTGGTGAGATGGCTAACAAAATGGTGATCGACTGACCTGCTGTAACGTGTGTTCGATTTTGTGCATGTATTGTCATTCACCAAAAATGGGTTGCTTTCATTAAGTTTTTCAATAGCTACATATTCATCCTCTATGGGGACTTTAACATTATATCTTTTGTCTACATAACTGCCGCAACCTATCAATTCCAGATCGATTTGATCTTTAAAGACCTCGAGTGCATGAAAGGGAATTGTATCCGTTGCTTTAATCAACTGAAATTTCCACATTGCATACGGACTGAGAGTTAAGTTTCCATGTTGGATTTTGGTGTATACATCATTTTTACGAAGAGGTACTTTGTCGTCATCTCTCTCCCAAGAATGTATTATTGTCACGTTTGTGCTTGTTATTAAATAAATTTTATCATCATATCTATAGTAAGAATTACCCGTGTGGATCATTTTTATGTCAAATCCTGCTAACGTATTGTGTATTTGAGTTTGTATCGTTTCATTTTTCGATTTGAAATTAACATCTATTGCATAAAACTTGATTGCATCCTTATTAGAGTCAGAAAGATTCACATCTGCTTTCAAAGCAATTTCTCGTCCTGAAAAGAGTTCTGAAATTTCATTTTTGTACTGTTCATTTTTCCACACAAAGAATGGCATCGAAGAATTATAGCGACTGCTGAAATCTCCTGTGAATTTGTATTCGTCATCTTTCACCACGAATACTCTGTATAAGCTTATTTTCCTTCTTACATTATCAATTTGTTCCACAGCTTTTGATACGACTCTATCCATACTTTCATCTAACTCGAAGGGCGAGGGGAGCTGAGACTTTTCTAAGTAGTTGCGAGCAAATGGAAACACCCACTGTTTGAGAGCATTGATCGCTGTTTTGTACTCCATTAGAACAAGATTAGATCTTATAAGCATATCTAGATGATTCACAGCGTCGATAAGCTTTGGGTTAGAAATATCAATGTTATTTGCAGCCGCTGAAGTTATATCTGCGATAAAATTGGCGAGGTCTTGATCTTGCTGATAGTTTTGTATTCGATCGTAAATGTTGATAGACGTGGACATAACATCATCAAGTTTTTCTATGCAGCGTTCTAAGGCAATATTACTATCTTCAAAATTTTGAGTCAACTGACGCATTTGCAACTTCACATCCTTCAGAATGCTTTGAATACGCCATTTTGTGACATCAAGAGTTACTTGAGACTTTGTATCCAGTTTATTTATTACATCATCAAGATAATTTTCCATGTTTAGTAGCATGGGAGCAATCGTATCATAAATTTGATCCTCATATTCTTCAAGCCTATGAAATTTGTCTTCTTCCTGTTGAATAGCTCTGTCAATTTCATCTATCCTTTCCTGCTCATTTTTCTTTTGATTTATAATATCTACGAACAGTGAACCGAGTTTTGCTATTTGTTCGAATTTCTGTACTAATTTTAGTGCTTTTACTTTCTTTTCAATGGAGATTTTATCTTCGATTTTCAGTTTTTCTGCTTCCCTGCGTAATTCTCGTTTTAATTCCTTCTTCAATGTCCTGATTTGCTTCACATCAAACTCATTCTCTTTAACGTCATCAAATCTTTTTTTAAGATCATTTATTTTTAAAGAAAGGTCTTCTAATTCTAAGTGCCCGTTTACTTCTCGAGAAATTTCTTCCAACAGATCTTTAAAGTCAGCGAATTTTTTTATTCTGACAGTTTTGATATCCCTTTTTAACCGTGGGAGATAGGGTACATTACTCTTGGGAATATCTACCATTTGACCTCCTTTGTCCAAAACCAAAGATTCTGTGATCGAGACTATCGTTCCTGTTGCCAGGCCTGCAACTTTTCCCACTGGGCCGAAGAAACTAGCGGCTTGAGCGAAGAGCTTAAGACAATTAAATATTCCTCTCAGCGCAAATTTTCTTCTTAAATCCTCCCTTTTCTCAACAAGTGTATGTATTTCTTCCTTAGACTTTCCTTTCAAATCTATTAATTCGTCAATCAATGAATTTATTTCGCTATCAATTTGACTATTAATTAAATTCATTTCTGGCATCAGCTGTTCTTTAATGAAACCTTCCGCTTCTTTTATTTTGTCTTCAATGCCACTTTTATATTTTTCTGTATACTTTTTTATCACAATGGCTTTAACATTGGCATTTTTAATATTTTCCAGACTCCTAATGTCTTTTCCAATTATATCTAAATAACCTTTAATATCTATTATTAAGTTAGGTTCCGAGCTACCTTTTAGGCTATAAATCCGACTCAAAGTAGCTGTAACCAAAAATTTAAGAACCTTATAGTATTCAACGGAATCTTCATTCTGTTTGGGTTTCACTGCATATTCGTTTACTTTGTTTAATAAAGATTGATAAAAGGGAAGAAAGTTTAGCTCTTCGCTTAATTTATAATTCTGTTTTTCTAATGTTTCTAGTTCATTGATAAGTCCTAGAGTGTCGTAAACATTTTTAGTTTTGTTACTACTATCCAACTGATTAAGGAAATCAGTTGAGGAATATTTTTTAAACCGATCAGTTAAAGTCTCTCTTAAGAAACTTTTATATTCGTTTATAATGTTTGCCGGGGCCTCAACAGTTGATCCTGCCTTGGAGGGTGCTGATGGTATATCGCTTCCACCATTTCTACCAGAAGGGCCTTTACCATGATCTTCTATTGTTGATTTCATCTGCCATGACAGTGTCCTCGAACTGAAGAGGGCCTGAAAACCCGTCGGATCAGTTACTACGCAACTAGCTATTATATCGTTTCCATGGCGACCTCCTTGTCCTCCTTTCCCCCCAACACCATCTCGTCCATCTATTCCCTTTTCAGTATGCTTTTGTATCCCCGAAGACCCTTCCAGTTCAAGTAATGTGATAAATCCCACATTTCCACCTTTACCTCCTTTTCCGCCGTTTCCTCCATCTCCTCCTCTGCTTCCGCCCTTTCCGAATATTTTGTAATCAAAGGAAGTACTGTGAAAGCCTACTTGAATAACGGCTGCAGTCAGAATAGGCATATTGAACCAGGATGAACCACCCTTCGGTGGTGAAGGAGGCTCGTATTTCTCACATCTGAAATCATTAATTTTTTTTCCATTATCGCATAAATCACCGCAATTGTCGGGTGCTGACGGTGTCCAAGGAGTTTTACCATTTCGTCCACTTTGACCATTTCCACCATTCTGACCAGAGCTTCCTTTACCTCCGCTTGCAGTGATTCTTAAATTTGAGCCATTTACAAACTCTGTACCGATTGCGAAGAAAGTTCCACCTGGTTCGCCCGGTTCCCCTGGCTTACCATCTGTCCCTCTGCCACCTTCTAGTGTACTATCTCTTGCCCTGGTGGAGAAACGTAATTTTCCATCGGCTCCGTTTAGATTGATTTGTCTGGTGCCTACGATTTCCCATTTCGGAGCTATCACAGTTAGAGGTAACTTCACTTTTTCGAGTGATAAATCTGAGTCAATAAATACTGTATTTAAAGCAAAAATATTTATAGATTTAAATTTTCCGGACTCTAATAGAGATGCATAATTTAGACATGTCCTGCCTACTTCTGTATTGCTCTCTCTACTCAATATGGTCTCTTTGATACTTATATAGTCTCCTTTGATGAATATGTATGGTTCTTTGCACAACATGCTCACAGTGTGCCTTAATGTTATACTTAAAACGTGGTTTAGCTCTTGCAATCGCAACCCTGTTACTGTAATATTTTTAATGTTGTCGTGATATCTCAAACGATAGTTCTCCATTTTCCTTAAAAACAGTTCATATGTACTTCTCTTGATTTCTATTCCTGGCTGCTCTCCTGATTTACCCCAATTTCGAAGATCTGCAACATTATATTTATGTCTTTCCCTTTGTATTTCGTATTTTGAAAATTTTAAATACAAATCATTCAAAAAGCTGTACCACATTCTTGATTCATCAAGATGTCTTACGATATCTTCGAAAGAATGAGCCCATGTCGACGATACATCTTTTAGTTCTTTTTCAGTAATAATTCGTGAAAATTCAAAGTATTTTCCATAATTCGCTATGTTCTGTAAATGTATTTTAGGTACGCACATACTTAGATTATCTACAGCGAGACGTATTGTTCTTGTCACCTCTGCTGTGTTTGTTAGATATTCCACTTCTCTAGACATGTGTCGCATGATACTGTAATCACTTCTAATTTTAGAGGGTAATTTCTGAATTTCGAGGGATTTCATGGTATTTTCAAAATGTTCTTGCATTGCGAACGTCAGTTGATCAATGTTTGTTTTTATTAGTTTTATTAGTTCCTCTGCTACCTTTTCAACATCATCCTGTATACTTTTCCTCGATTCATTGAGGTATGTTACTGCGCCTTTGAATAGTTCTGTCCAAGGCCATGTACTCAGCTTTTCATCACTCACGGTTTGTAAAAAGTTTAAATAATTTCCTTGATTTGCTATATCCAAAACATAATTGCTATAGATATTCGCATCTTTGGCGTCAATTCTAGAAAGTGTTTTTGCTAAATCCTCGATATCAGTCACATTCTCCACTCCTGCTAAAATCAATGCAATGTTATATCCATTTTTGAGCTTCGTTGAAAGCGACCGTGCTTCAGATTGGTCTGCTTTAATATCTGCAGAATCTTCAGCAACGAATGACTTGATCTTAGAATGAACATTTTCAGTTAAGTTCCGATAATATTCGTGAATTCCATTTGCTATAAAACCGATATCACACCAAATTCTTTTGTTAATAGTTTCTACCAAATCACTTATGTCATTTTTTGACCTTTCCGAAACGGTATAACCAAAATCGTCGTTGTCTTTTTTGATAAAGCGAAGCTTCTCATGTATTATTCTTTGCACGTGTTCCTTTCCTTCTTGCATCAAAGTGCTGTTACTTAGAGGTCCTGGTTCATCAGGTCTTCTAAATATTCCTATTCTTGAATAGTGACCGTCCACCTTTTCCACTAATACGCTGACAAATTTTATTACTTTCTCGTAGAATGTTTGATCCTTTGTAGCAGTGACTTTCATTCTATTCAAGTCCTGTTCAACTTCTCGTAGAAAGTCGGCTATAGCTTCAATAACTTTTTCACTGTCAACCAAGACGAAACTTTTGTCTTGTCTTACGTACTGGTTATCCACCTTGGTAGCTACGAGAGCGATGCTGTTTCTGAATTTGTCGACATCTTTTACGAGATCGGTGGCATGTTTCATCAACTTCATGAAATCTAGTCTGTCGACTCCTTTCCTTACTGATGGATGATTAGCGAGAAAAACAAGTTTAACACTGTCGGCGTAGTCGATTACTTTCTTGATAAAATAAGTTGTTGCTATATCGTTGGCGGTGTTGGTATCACTGAAACCAGGGCAGTCATAATAAGCAGAATTAGTATCAGGGTCTATGACCAATTCTGGAAACACTGTTTTTGACTTTATCGTAGAGTTACCGATCCTGTTGTCGTCTTTTATTATAAATTCGCCTGTGCCTTTGTTCGTTTCTATCGCAATCAGTTTGCTATTATCTCCGGCTAACCACTGAGTGAACGTAGATTTCCCACTTCCTGTATTGCCTAGAATTAAAATAACGCTCTTATGTTCTTCACTTAATTCGATGTTTGTTTCCCCTTTTTTCAAAAGATCAAAAGTAGTTTTTATCATTGCCTCTTTATCTGCAGTATTTTGATGCTCAGTTGAGTTTAGTGAACTCAAGTCGTTGACCGGACACGAAAACGGAGAAGGATCCATGATGAGTTAATTTGAATGATTATAATAAAAAATGATGAAAAAGCTTGAAAAGTCTACCTATTGTACAATAAACAATAATCGGTAATGCTGGTGTAAATAATTTTCACTGTTTAACTGTTATCTTATTGAAAGAAGCATAACACTTTGCAATAGTATTGCAAAAACTATTCTTTTTAAAAGTATTGTCAGTAATGTGATATTTCATTTGAAAACAAGATTATCACTGGTGAGATCTTTGGTAATATGAGTAATTCAGTTACTCCTGTAAAAGAAAGAAAATATTTGTAAAAATAGACACCATTAACACACAGAATATATAAAAGTTCATAATTTAATATGTTGATAAGAATATTCCTACACTTAAAGGCGAGTGAAATATATTTTCTGAATTGTATAAAATCTTCAGATTTTCATTAACGTTAACAGTAATATTTCATCCATTAATATGTTCATTAATACATTAAATCAAAGGCAAAGCATATAGTCTAAGAGCCAGTGAGCGGCTACCTGCATGTATTTGACCAGGCTTGGGTTTTTGTACATTGAGGCCCCTATACCTACTGTACATGAGAGGGGACTTCACTAAGCCCAAAGTGGTGGACGCGGTTAGTGCGCAGGTGAGACAGGGATCGATTTTTTGTAATTTTAAATTCATTTGACGACGTTTGCCGTTTGGGTATTCTAAAATATATCATTTTCGTGAACCGAAAATAATAATGGCAGAACATTACCTCGCGTTCGACACTGCGGCAGACAGTTTTGAAAGTATTAAAAAAATCATTTTTGAAAGTAATTGAAGAGATCTGCCATTGTTATATTTTACTTATTATAGTTTCAAAAACTTATATTTATTAGAGCAGAAGTATTCATTGCGGACAAGCATCAGCAAATAACAAAATCTGAGTTCCTACTCGGCTGGATGTCTATGTATTACGATAACTGTTTTACATCAATATAATGTATTTATGATTTATTTAATCGCTGTATTTATTGAATAATTTTAAATATTAAGGTATATTGAGGTAAATTTAATCGCTGTATTTATTGAAAAATTTCAAATATTAAGGTATATTGAGGTAACATAGATATTTATATTCATTGATCTTCATTCATCATCATCCGGGTAATGTTCATCGTTGTATAAATCATCTTCATCATCAATTGAGTCAGATTCTGTAAAAATTAAACGTAAATTTTAAATTGTCAGTTGTTTATAAATAGGTTCACACATATTTGATTAAGAATTGATTTTTATGAACTTACCAGGAATATTGGTAATTAAGTCACTGACAAAAGATGGAAGTTGATCTCCTTCGAACCATTTGAGGATAAATGTATTATCCTGCTCAATCCAGCCATACTCGAATGGTTCCAAAGTTGAAGGTTGTTTTTTGTAAGCATTTTTCCAAATAGTAGAAATATAATGAGCTCTCAGAAATTGCTGATAAAGTTCACTCTTACACGGTGATATTGAAGTTGCATCAAAATGTTAAACTTTCTTGGTGAAATTCTCATGGACGTCTGAAGCTTTGTAGCTGCTAACAAATAGTTGGAACCTTCCATCATCTACGTCCTTGGATTTTTTGGCATTGTAGAGCTGACAAGTAAACTGTTGAATAACATTAAATAGGTCTTGTAATTGGCCCTCAGTTAAATCTTCGTCACCAATAGTAGTAAATGCTTCTTGAAATATAGTTTTTTTAACACAGAGAAAGGTCTTTTCTTTCCTTTATTGAAAAAGCAGGATTAAAATCACATCCGGTGAATGCATGGAATCCAATTAAACTTTGGCTAACAATTCACCAAGCTCCGTATAAATTTTGTTATGTCAATATACCTTTCATTGTTTCCAGTTCCATTGAGCATCCAAATATTGGAATTAGAGTTCTTCAAGTTTTTCATATTACCAATCATAATTATTAAAATATCGGTATCAGAGCCTCTGATAACAATATTTGACTTCTCAGCGACATTGCAAGCATGATAAATTATTTTTGTATCTGCTTCTTCATGTGATGTACAACATAAATCTTCATTAATATTAGACTGAATCTTCTCATCAACAACTTGGTACGATTGACAATTTCGAAAATTTATGTGAATCTTTCGATTGCCTATAAATGATTTCATTTCCTCACTACACCAATGTTTTTCGAAAAAGCCTACAAGAGCCTCCTTAAACTTTGTATTTTTAATTCTTTTGCAAAATCAGAAGGTCGCACTTGGTCAGGCCCAGAAATAATGTAATCAATTAATGATGCTTCATGTCGTAAACATCTTTCACTGTCTTTTATTGACGGATACATATACTGGTCAAAGATTACATCAATTCTTCGGGTGGAATATTTTGATACCATTGAAATAGAGTGAAGTATGAAAAATCCATCAATTAAGGCTACATCTGTACTATTTGGTGTGTGGTTCTTGATCTGTATTTGATTGAAGGCGTTTTACAAGTACAGACTTATCAGTCTTACAGAAACCACCATCTAGATGACATAAAGCAAGAGGTACCGGAGTTATTGGAAATGATAAGATTTTCAAAACATCAATTTGGTGGTCCATTGAAATTCCCAGAAAACGTCCAAATAAATCTCGCTGTAACTTGATTTCTTGATGCTTACCTCCAATTTTCACCGACTTCTTCTTTACAAGTAAACTTGAAAAGTTATGTATCGGTGTCTTTTTGATGGCCCTTTCAAATCTTGTTGAATCTAATTCACACTCAGCTATAAAAGTCGTTCTTAATTTTTCGCCAATTTCTTGGACATTTAAAAGAAACTCTTCCACTTCAGATGATGCTGCTTTCCCAGAGGCTATGTTAAATAGCTGATCTGGTGATAAATCTAAACTGAATGGATTGACATATTGATCGAACGAGTTCATAAACTTTTCAAGTTGATGACAACTTTTTTTGATATTATGTGGCTGTAGCTCTGTGGATATATCTTGCTTCTTGGTGATTCCAATTTCTTCTAACACATGGGTAATTATTGTAGAGCGTATGTCGTGACTTCTTGCCCAGCGTTGGCGAGCCGAGATCGAGTTAGTCAAATGGGCGATACCAGTAAGTGTTCTTGCAGCATCTGCATTGATAGTTTGCTCTAATGTAAGATCAATAGGCTGTCTTGAGAATGGTTTATTGGTACGTTTGATTCCAAAAAATCCTTTTTGGAAGTCTTCTTCTAAACCAGGATGAGTTGTAGAAACTTTCCTCAAATTGTAATGGTATTGGACAGTCCATTTCGCATAATTTTGATGGTTGAATACAAAAAATAAATTTGTAATTTTCGGTAAGATGTCAAGAAATAATTGGAAGTCACCTGCCCGAATACTCCTGCTTAGCTGTAGATAATGATAAACAAGCTTGATGTAAATCATATAAAACTGCGCTGTTTTGCCACGTTCACCGTTCAATGTTTGTTGTTCATAAATAGCATAATCATTACATAGTTCTTTCAAGCTTCTATTGTGAATAAAAAACGAAGATGATTGACAGCTCTGTAATCTTTTAATCTCATCTTCAATTTCTGCAGAAATCTGGATATTTTTAGATGTTAAAAGATCTAAAATGCATTATTTGTAGCCCTAAAGCCACTATCGGGTGTAATCTTTTACAACGGTTAAAATGCTTGCCCTCGATGAAACTTGAAACTGATCCACTAGCTATCATTTCGCTTTCAACCATGATAGTTGTTAAACCTGTATCATTAATGACTTTCCCAATCGCCTTGAAATATGACATCATAATATGAAAAGCACCCAAGTGAATAAAAAGCTTTTGGAAGGTGTTATTTTCTGTAGCTTGGATTTGCAGGGCAATTTTGCAATTGCTAAATCGTAAGTCACTTGCATGTACTCTTGACTTAGCTCTTGCAAGACTGACATGCATTGTTGCATAGTTGCCAAAACTACTGCATTGCTTGTTGGTGATTCATTAATTGAGTTAAATACGAAATCAATTGTTGTGGACTATCATCGATCATTATTTTACTGTTAAAACCAGTCCACATAGGAGTATCTACTAGTCTAAAAGCATGACTGAGCATCCAAACATTATCGATCCGATCGTAAAGACTCTTATGTACAATAATATTAACCTCCTCTTCATTTTCAGCTTGAATATTGGTAGTCTTTTTCAGTTTCTTAGCACACTGTGGTAACTCATACTCGATTGTTTCAAAAGATCGTCTTCTACGTTTATTATGTGTAGTAACTCCAGCTTCTTCTTCTTCAACGACAAATTCTTCTTCGAAATTGGGATCAATATTTTGATAGATTATTCCGACCGTATCATGGAGGGTGTCTTTTCCATTCTTAGTATCAACGAACCGGTCGAAATTGTCAAATGCCATGCCGGTTGAAAGATTTTCATTTTTATTAACTGCCTCTGGACATATTCCGGTACGTGAAACTGATGAATACGTTGCTTCTGTTTCTAGCTCCTCGATAGCGTTGTAACTTATACAGTGGCCGTAATGATTTATTATATCGATAACCTTACGGCTGCTGGTAAGACTTTTTTAGTGTCATGCCTAAGCAAATATGTTTAGAAGTCTTAACGTTGCCATTGTGTGTCATATAAATTATATCCTGTGACAGAGAGCTTACATGACGTTTAAAACTGTCGCAGTTCCGGCGTTTACGAGTATAACCTCCACGAATTGACGAAAAAAATCTGAAATCATTGGTGGTGTTGAACATTCACCTTTAATTAGTCGTTGGCTAGTTAAATAATCAGGCAATTTTGTTTTAGTTATTCCTAAAATTTCCTCTCTCAAAATAGCAGCAGCTGCTTGCAAGGTATCTTGGTCTTTTAGGTGCGCAAATAATGAGTCGTCAATATTTGATATGCCCTTAGGAGCAACAACTTTTTTTTTTTGTTCGACATCAAAATTTGAATTTTATCATTAAATTTCTTGTGGATTTTTCTTCTAAATAATGCGCGGCAAATATTGATGCTACATCAGCCTTCACTCAATTCTTTAAACATTTCGAGATATTCTTTGTGCAAATATGACAGAAAATAACAACGTCCCCATTTTATAACATTCTCCTCAATTAAATTACAAATTTCTCTATAAACGGTTTCATGTGTTTCTCGAGAAATATGCCATGAAGTACGGACAGGACTTTTTACCAGTGACCGTTTGTGATTTCTAAAATTTTGTCGACAAACATCATGATAGTATACTTCATCAGAAGCAACACTTTATATTTTTACCAAAGTTTCATTGTAAATTTCAGAATCCGGTTTAAACTTTGATAAGATATTTATTTGAAATTGATTTTTTTGGAAGTACGTAATGGCTCATTCTTAGACTTGAATTGTTTTTTTTTTATTACAAAAAAAGCACAAATCCGGGTTTCCTGTAGCCACAGTATCAGAATTCTGAACAGTTAATGGTTCTGCTGAATCTTCGAATTGTATTTCCTCGAACGACTGATCTACTGCGACGTCAATATTTTTCTACAACTTCATCTGTTTTAGGAATATTCACATCATTCAAAATAGAATCCTGTACCATTGTATTATCAATTATTGAACTATTAGCTGATGTTGATGGTTGTTCAATCGCAGACGAAGATGTACTTTGTAATGGAATTTCTTTGTTGGCATCTGCCAAAAAAATTTTTTTTTCAAAGCTGTAAACGTCTTATAACAACTACTATGATAGCCTGCATCAAAAATGTCTTCCGGTAAAATTATATCATTGTACTTTAAGTTATGAAGTTTTCGTAACCTCAAAATATTTCGACATTTTACCAAAGTCTCTTTCGAAAATATTAGAAGTTTTCAGTTTTGATATGGTACAAAAACACACTGCACTTTATTTATTTCACTCGACATAATGTCAAATACATTCAATAATTAATAAGCCAATGAACAATATAAAATAAAGCAACACTATCAATTTTTTTCACGGAACACGAGGCATCTACATGAAGGTTGCCAAATATACTGAAAACATCTGACTAAAACCGTTAGAGTTGGGACTACAATAGAGCCCTCTCGGGTATAAATCCTATATTATTCAAATGGTAGAAAAAGTACTATAAGCTAGAATGAGTACAATAGTAATACTTGAGAGAAAAAGAAGGATAGCTATATGCAGTCAATGCATGCATCTGGCCGAGTAGGAACTCAGATTTTGTTATTTGCTGATGCTTGTCCGCAATGAATACTTCTGCCCTCATAAATATAAGTTTTGAAACTATAATAAGTAAAATATAACAATGGCAGATCTCTTCAATTACTTTCAAAAATGATTTTTTTAATACTTTCAAAACTGTCTGTCGCAGTGTCGAACGCGAGGTAATGTTCTGCCATTATTATTTTCGGTTCACGAAAATGATATATTTTAGAATACCAAAACGGCAAACGTCGTCAGATGAATTTAAAATTACAAAACAATCGATCCCTGTCTCACCTGCGCACTAACCGCGTCCACCACTTTGGGCTTAGTGAAGTCCCCCTCTCATGTACAGTGGGTATAGGGGCCTCAATGTACAAAAACCCAAGCCTGGTCAAATACATGCAGGTAGCCGCTCACTGGCTCTTAGACTAATAGCTAAAATTTCGATAATAAATTATAATGCTGTCAATGACATCTTAAGAATTATTGAGGCTCTAAGCGAAAATAAGCCCCATCTGCAAAGCCTTCTATTGAATTTTATGTACATACCCCTACATGCAAAGTTCAACAAAAGCAATTCATAATAAAATAGAATTTTATTAGAAAACTCGTTTTCAGCTTTCTAAATTCCCAGTCTTGCCACAATTGCCTATTGGCGTTTAGTTTGAAATTCCCATTATTTCGAAAAGTATGTCCGGGAATAATGTTTGACAATTAAAATTACGATCTTATTCAGGCTGAGTAGTCCTGAAAAAAACAGGGGTACTCAACTTTTTTTCCCGCCGGACCGCATACACATAACAGGTATTTTACGCGGGCCGCATACACATGACAGACATTTCATGCGGTTTGCAACATGTGGATAATGGAACAATCACACTATAATACCAAAGCAATATTGGACAAAGCAAAATTGATCAAAGTATTAAAACTCATTTTTAGTTTTTATTTTAATATCGATCAAACAAACACATAAAAATATTTTTTTTATGCATTTCTTACTGAGTTATGGGATAATTTCTATTTCCTTTCATCTATGACCAAGTTTCTTGTTTACATTTTATTATTAAAAAAAAAACAAATTGATAGCAAAACTGATACATTTATTGCTTGATTGATAGAATTTCCCGCGTAATTTTTTAGTAAATTGTTCTCCAGCTATATTGACTTTCTTAGTGCTGATCGGGTCACTCACAAAAGGCAAGCGGCCCGCAGGTTGAATATCAATATCCTAAAAGATACTTGAATATTGTCAGCATCATTTATTGAAAGAAAATATCATTATTCGTACAATTAAAGAAATGGACTCACTACCTATGTGTGGACTTGGATCTCTTAGGGTAACCGACTACGTTCAGAACCGTGATTTAAAAAATAAAAAAAGCATAAATGGATAATATTCATGATATTTAGTGTCACTTATATTAAAATACATGTATAAAATTGTTTTAAGGACATTATGACAAAAAAATTGATTTAAATACAGTATTTTGGCAAAAAATTAACTTAGAATAACCTTTTTTCAAAACGTTCTCCTTTTATAAAAAAAAATACTTCTATAATAATAATATTTTGCTAAAATAAAGTAAAGACTTTTTGCCAGAGAGTCTGAACTAGGATTTTTGAAAAATTCATATTATTTTCAGAGTTACCACCCATTAAAATAACTATCGGCGTTTTTCTCTTAAAATTTCTCCCCTCTGTTGCAGTAAAATATGGATAAATCCACTTTTAAGTTATATATTTCAAAAATTCTAGTTCATACTATGTACAGAGGTCTGAGCTATGTACAGGAAAAATATATTTTTATAATAGAAGCATTTTTCATAAAAAGGAGAATGTTTTGAAAATGGGTCATTCTATGTTCATTTTTTGTCAAAATATTGAATTTAAATAATTTTTTATTTTAATACTATTCTTAAAACAATTTTATATACATTTTCTAATCTAAGTGACACTAAATATCATAAATATTATCCATTTATAAGCTTTTGCAAAATCACAGTTCCGAACGTATATATATAGTCGGATACCTTAAATGTAAACATAAATCTTTTTGCCGCGGAATAAAGGTTGACACGCATTAAATATGCCATGCCCTTGAAATAACCTTTACTTTGGAGTAGCATGTTCGTATCTCACATACTAAATACTGTCAAGACCACAGTAACGAGAATCGCCAAGACTCAAATTCCTCTTATTAGCGAGATATAAAAGTTAAATGTGAGTGAGGAGTAATGATGATTATTATCATTGTCATCTGATAATGGTTTAAAATTACAAGTACGAGTATGTCACCACTAACCCTTATTCGGCTTTTAATGGGTTCTTACGTATAAATTTTTTGCTACTGTAGGGATGTGAAGAGTGAGCTTCCAAGTGCCAATGTTGTTATTCAACTCTGATACATTGGTATAATGGATCCATTAAGCAGCACATGACAGCGGCAGCAAAGTGGTCTTAATACTGAGTTCATAATCGACGATATTTTTGTCAAGCTGCGTGTTCGAGATCTGTTTCCAACAAAGGACAGTCGTGTAAAAAGGCACGTGAGTCTTTCAGAATCAAAGTTTTCAATTTGGCACAACTGGGAAAGTGAACTTCCAGCTGAGATGTCGAGTATGTCATTTAACAAAAGTTTGCATAATTAAGAGACGGATTGGCCGTGGTTATTGAATTGTTGAGTTGGGTAGAAATAGACAGTATGAAGTATTCAATGTAACTAATATAATTTTTAATTAAACAGAGTAATCAGCCAGAAGCATATATAAATTGATTGAATCATTCAAATAAAGACAAACGCGGATTGTAATAAAGGGTATTATATCTAGTGGTTAGCTATACTGGTTATCATAAATTAAGGACATCACAAAAATAGCAATAACTTGCTCAAAAATAAGCCAATTCCAATGAAATTCTTATATGTTGGTAAGTAAAGGAGCTGAATGATATTACATTATGCAAATCAGGGGCGATGCAGTCAGAATACGTCATTTGCGAGGAGCATAAAAAGGAACGTCTCAGATGAAGGCGACAATTGTCACTGCGAGTCGATGATTAGAAATCGGGTATAGCAACATTGTAACAATGGGATCCAGGCAACATTTGACCGAAGAACTGTGGACAAAGTCAGATAAAAGTGTATAGATGGCTAAATGCGAGTCCTCATATGATTCATAGACTTTGGTAACAATTTCTAACCACGGATTTGGCATCCTGGAGGTTCAACCAAGGACGACCACGTGATATCACGAACGTTGATGACCAATAATTGTCATTATGTGCAACAAGAAATAGAACTGAAACTCCAGCTGAACTCAGATCCTCCCTCACTGCAAACTCCGGAAGGTTGGTATCAAGGACAACCGGGTGTCGAAGGCTTCACGAATGAGGTTTTTATGTGAGGCGACAGACATTTGCCTCCAACTCACGTCATGCCGTAGGCGGGAACGTTTGTAATGGGCACGTCAACATGTTCGCTGAACGCGTGATCAATGGAGGGTTGTTCTCTTTACGGACGAGTCCAGGTTTAGCGTTGAAAGTGATAGTAGGCCTATTTTCACTTGGAGAGAACCTAGAACTCGTTTTCATTCATAACACATCCGTGAAAGAATTGCATATACGGATCAGGCAATGTCTGTGTCTGCAGTGGTATCGTTTTGGGTAGACTCACAGACCTCCATGTCTTTTCTCATGAAAATGTTAAGGCTCACACTTATAGAAATAACATCCTGGATGCTTATGTGAGTCCTAATGCCGGAGCAATAGGTTATGCTTTCGTGCTATATGATGATAATGCGAAATCACACAGAGCTCGCATCGTGGATGCTTCTGAGCAAGAAATAATTCAGTGCATGTAGTGACCAGCTGAATCACCGGACCTTAATTCTATCCAGCATATTTGGGACGCTTCAGGATGACGTGTAGCTGCTCTCAGTCCTCCTTCCAAGGACCCTAGTCACACTTTCAACTGCCTTGGAAGAGCAAAGTGGTTTGCACTTTCTACAGAATTAACAGACCGCATAATTGAGAGCATCACACATCGCTGCATGTGCTGTATTTCTTCTCGACGGAATCATACCCCATATTAAAGGTACTTTTCTTATACCAAACTGACGCATCCGATTTGTTCATTGCATGCATATGCTAATTTCAAAAACACCAAAATTGTCAGGTGATTTCTTTTTATAGGGGGTGATACACATTAAATTTGTAGAGGTTTAAAATCCCCTTGCTGTGCTGTGGATGTTTGGATAGTGGGGTACCAGTTCTCATGTTATCCTGGTATTAATCATTAGCCCATTAAAGCAGATGATAACAATATGGAAGAGAATTTTCAACCTAAGCCAACGTTTCTCAAACTGTGGGGTGCGTCACCCTAGGGGGGGACGTGATATTATTTTTATGGGGGGGGTCACAAGCTCATTGAAATGTTGCAAAAAAAAGATATAAAATAAGTATTAATTTATTGAAAGGAAACCAAACGAAATGTATTCTGATACAATAAAAATAAAAAATTAGTTCAAAATAAAGAAGTGAAATAGAATTTGAAAGAAGTAAATATTTTTTACTATACTAAACAATAATCGTTTTATTTGTAAGTGCAAAAAGTTCATTTTTTAACTTTTTTTTTCTTGCGTTTCAAAAAATAAAACCACATTTTTTGCTATTTTTTGACAGCTAATAGTTTATATTCAATAACAATTAATAATTTATAAAGCAAGATCTTTAAGATACGTTTTTTTTTTTTTTTTACTTTTCGAGAATAAGTCAGCTTCTTTATTTTAAAATTGATTGGTTTTCACTTAATAAAAGTTATTTTCCATTGTACTTTTTGCACATTTATTTCAACGCACGATTCTTTTTATTTTGTACATTAATTATACTCCAATTGAATACTTGTCTAAAAATATGTGAGTTATTTTTTTTAAACTTTTATTTCCATACGTGTTGCTTATTTAACTACACAGTGAAATAGATTTATCGCGAAAACGCTTAAGGTATCCGACTACGTTCGGAACCGTGATTTTGCATAAGCGTATAAATGGATAATATTTATGATATTTAGTGTCACTTAGATTAGA
Organism: Trichonephila clavipes; assembly: GCA_019973935.1. Taxonomy (NCBI): domain Eukaryota; kingdom Metazoa; phylum Arthropoda; class Arachnida; order Araneae; family Nephilidae; genus Trichonephila; species Trichonephila clavipes. Next base: position 68,555 of record BMAU01004673.1, read on the forward strand.
AAACGTATATAAAGTTGTTTTAAGAATATTATTACAATAAAAAAACTATTTAAGTACACTATTTTGACCAAAAATGAGCATAGAATGTGTGACCCATTTTCAAAACATTCTCCTTTTATGTAAAATGCTTCTATTAAAATTATATTTTGCCTGTATATAGCTCAGACTGTACAGAAGCTGAACTAGAATTTTTGAAATATATAACTTAGAAGTGGATTTATCCATATTTTATTACAATAAAGGAGAGAAATTTTAAGGAAAAAAACGCCGATAATTATTTCAGTTGGTGGTAACTCTGAAAATAATGTGAATTTTTCAAAAATATTAGTTCAGACTCTCTGGAGAAGCCTTTGCTTTATACGAGCAAAATATTATTATTATAGAAGCGTTTTTTATAAAAGGAGAACGTTTTGAAAAAAGGTTATTCTAAGTTAATTTTTTGCCAAAATATTGTATTTAAATAACTTTTTTTGTCATAATGTCCTTAAAACAATTTTATATACGTTTTCTAATCTAAGTGGCACTAAATATCATAAATATTACCCATTTAAAGGCTTTTGCAAGATTACGGTTCCGATTGTAGCCGGATACCTTAAGACCAAATATCTGTTAATAGGAAATAATAGAAGGGTACCAACTATGCAATTTCATGCATTTTAACATGATATGAAAATCGCTTAACAGGAAAAGTTTTCCTTTCTGGGAATGAACAAAATACAGAAGACACCTACCTTGCAGGCTATATTTAGGAGGGGTGTGAAATGAAAGATACGTAGTTTCACGTGTTTCATAGAAAGAAGGCTAACTTGGCTTTAAAATGCCCTCGAAATATTCTGTGACACGAGCCAATTTTTGTTTACCTAAGTTACTTTCACCCTCCATTCCTACATACGCCACACAAAAGCATCTCGTCTCTCAACAGATGGCTTTAAAATTCGGTGACGAATACATCGCAGTGTGAGTAAAAGCCAGCGAGTTTGGTTCGCATTATTTTTTCTATTTTAGAAGATTTTTTTCCGACCACAATGGTAAAGAGCTCGGGGAGAGAAACCTTCTATTTCGTTTAAAACGAAGATGGGGCTTCTTAAGGCCGTTGATCAAAAGCAGAAGACGAAAATACAAATCTGTTAAGATTTTAGTATTGCTAACTCTTCTTTATCAACAATAATTAAAAGAGAGATGTTACTAAATACATGGGTATACTCATATCTATGAAAATAAAATGTAAAATAAATTTAATTTTGTTGAGTTTTTTTGTTTTTTTTTGCAACATCATTTAACAGAAAATTCTTTTAGCACGAAAAAATATTTCAGTCCTTTCAGTTTCGTGTTAAGCGATTTTAAATGTATTTCTTCTGTCTTTTTTTTAATATAGTCAACACATCTTGGAATTTTGAAATGGTAGAGTCACTGTTGATATCATGAGCTTCCCGACAAAACTCGAACCAAATCCTGTTTCACAGAACTGTTATATATAATAAAAGAGATTTCTTGCCTTTTTAATTAAAATGGGGTTCCCCTCCACACGCACACATTTAATCAATAAAGCATAAAGTAATTGTAAGAAATTAACTCTCTCTCTAGCATTAAAAAATAAGAACAATAAAATTGACTTTTTTTATTTGCTTTAAGTACTTGTTTTTAATAATATTCACCTTTCGGTACAATTAAAAAACGTAAATAGATAGCTCTCAAAAATTTTCAATAATTTTTTTAAAAAAAGAGAGAATTTATAAAAAGCATGTAACAATATTGTATTAAGAGAAATATTCATTGAAATAATGTACTTAATTTTTTTCTTAGAATTACTTTTTTGACTAAGCATAAAGAGAAAGCAATTAGTGGAACTAGTTTAATATCACGGGGCAGGCGCCAAGTTGTTGTTTACGTTCGCCAAGATGGGCTTTTGCAGTTTTTGGAATATTGCAAGTTTCCAGTACTTTCATTATTAAGGTTAATATATATTATGTAATTACTTTATTAATAATAATATAAAAATACAATTACTATTATATATAATAACCATATAATATTCGTTATTTATAATAATTGCTTTTTTATTATATTTATTTATAAATATTATTTCATATTGTTATTTATTATGTTCTTTATTTATAATTATATTATTTTGTTATTCATTTATAATTATTATTCTGATATTCATTTATAATTATTATTATGTTATTTATATTTATAATTATTACGTTATATGAGTATTCTTATGAATAATTTTTATATTACAATACCATGATTTTATTCTTATGAATAATTTTTATATTACAATGTGATGATTTTATTCTTTTTTATAATTACTACTAAATTATATTATACTAGCGGTCCCGACAGACGTTGTCCTGTACACATGTCTTAAATACGAAAGTTGCAAACATTTTGAATAAGTTGTAACAATCTGGACAGTTTTGATGAAATTTTTTATAAAGAAAGTTATTACAATACCTGGCATCATCACATGTTACAGTTACCACAATTCAACCTATCGATTGCGTGTGAGTATGCATTTACTGTGAACTAAGTTGAATATAAAAGCTACTCTGAATAGAAACTTAAAATTGTTTTGATTAAAGGGTAAAAAAGATAAAACAACAGGTATAATTTCTTACGGCGCAAAAAACAAATTTATCGTAATGTCATTGAATGAACAATATTTTTGGTTAATCCTTGAGGGGTATAAACAAACAAATGCGGTGGTTTGCCAAACTTCGGACATGCAACATATAATTGGCCGTGCAAAAAGCAAGGGTTTTCTAAATCTAAGCCACAAATTGTCATTGTTTGACCTTGTGACTTATTAATGGTCATAGCAAATGCCAAGCGAATTGGAAATTGCGAACATTTAAATGTTTAGGTGAGTCTGAAAGAATCATTGGGATCTGTGGTAGAAGTACAACTTCACCTTGAAGTTTGGCGCTCAAAATAGTGGCTTAAAGAATATTTCCCATGATTTTTTTTATGAACAATCGCGCGCCCTTACATAGTTTTGGCGCACTTTTAACTAATTACGATATCGGACCGAATTGTGAACCTAAATCATTCTCGAATCCACTTGAACCCACACAAAAAATATCGTCTAAATCGGCCCAGCCGTTTAGGAGGAGTTCAGTTACATACACACGCGCACAGAAGAATAATATATATAAAGATATATGCCGTATCGTGGCAAAATGAATAATCTTTCAAATTCTGTAATTATTTTTTGTCTGATTTTGATAGAAAAATTAGATTTCAATTTTAAAAACAGCGAAAATATCGGAAAATTCTCCCCTCTTCTTTCTTTTTTTTTTCTTGCCGCTCTCACTAGCAGTATAAATAGCACACAGGGGGAAAAGAATTATGCGTTTTTCATGATTTTAATTAATATCAGTTTAACTAATTGCGATACCGGGCCGAATTGGGAATCTAAACCATTCTAGAATCCACTTGAACCCACACAAAACGTTTCATCAAGATCGGTCCAGCCGTTTAGGAGGAGTTAAGTCACATACACACACATAGAAGATTTTTATATATAAAAATGATAATTATATATAGTAATAATTATTAAATCGTACTATATGAATATTATATATAATTACTATTAAATTATACCATAAGATTATTATATTATATACTGCCTAATATTATTAGTACATGTAACTTTTTATAATATTATATAGTTCAGTCGAATCTCCATATTACGAACCTCTACATTACGAATTTTTCTATGAAGCGTATTTTTTCATGGAACCAAGAACATTTCACTATTTTCTTTGTAAAATAACCTCCAAATGGCGAAGTGCGTTTTCTATGTAACGAACTTTTTTACTCGTGATTCAATTTTTTTTCTTCCTAATTTTAAAGTATTTCTCAACATTTCAAATTATACTCTATTTTAACATGTTCTATGGCGGTCATAAATCTTGAACTGGTTTTATTAAATGCCTAATTTGCCGAGAGCAATAGAATTCTGGGCGTTTCATCCAAGAAGTACAACCTTTCACCCCCATTATCCAGTTCACTGGAAACATCTTCGATAACCTGTTTCATCCTCAGTGGAGTTGTCTTGTGTCCCCGTGTCCTTGAACTAGTCTCCGTTCATTTGTAATGTTGATCTCCCATACTGTTAACTCGCTTCTAGTAGCTCAAAAATGTCAAGACGTAAGTGCTTGAGGATCAAAGAAAAAAACTTAATTCAGCAGGGAGTGGATAAAGGCGTCAAGAAACTTTCCTTGCAGTTTTTTTTGTAGGAAAGATATATAAAATAAATATATATTAATTTACAAAAAGATGTGAATAATTTCTTTTTTTAACATATAGTGTTTACGAATTTAAAATTAGTTTTATGGGATTTGTAAAGTACAGTGAAAGATGAACCTCTGTATAGTGAATTTTCCCTATAACGAACTTTTTTTCGGGATTTAGCATCTTCGTTATATAGGGGCCCCTGTAATTCATTATTTATTGATTGAGCTTGGTTATTCTCAAACTCTTCATATATTCTTCTTATGAAATATATTTTAATGTATTTCAAAACAATTTTTTTAAATTTATCTTCCTAATTATTTGATACCGCTAGGCCGCCATCTTGGATTCCATTCCAGCGACAACAAGCGCTGCTTGGCGTGGTTTCTTTATCGCGCCAAGCAGAGCTTGGAGTCATGCCCCGTGATATCAAACTAGCACCCAATTAGTTAACCTAATGGTTTTTTGCTCAGGAATTCGTTCCCAGTCTGCCATGACTGAGTGAGTGAAAGTGTGGTTTTATGGCGCAAGAGCCAAATCTGGCGAAACTGCGCCAAACATTTGCTAAATATTAAAACATTTGATAAAATGTGTAAAAATATTGACAGCACAGTTTTTAACGGGTACCTCGGGGACGTGGCCTCCGTACTCACCCAAAGGTGAGCCCCTGAGAGAAAAGGGGAAATAAAGGAGAAATTGGATGACAAGAAAGAGAGTCGAAAATAGAGAAGGATCACTAGGGTACCCCGGGTTTGTGAAGCCCCTGTTTACCAAAGACAGTAAATCGCTTGGGAAAAGGAAAAGATCTCTAGGGTACCTCGGGATTGTGACACCCGTACTCACCTAAAGAAGGTGAGCCCCTGACGTGCCGGTCTATCATGCGTGTGTGAGAGAGAAAGAGAAAGAGAGCCCTAGTACCACTGGAGACTTGCCGTGTAGAGCGGCTGATGCGCGTTAAATATGTGGATGCTTGAACCCCTTGAGCAGTCAATTTTTTTACCCATAATGTTCCAAAAAAGGCACATGTTTTGTTGCATAAAACAAAACATAATACTTAACAGAATAAGAAAAAATGGAAGAATTTTATTTTAATTTTCAATTTTAAAGTTTTCTCACTATTTCTTATTTTATAATTGTGGAACACAAAACCCCCTAAAAATTTGTTTTTTATAAGTACATTCTGCATGCTATGAGGAATGTTTCATATATTTAAAAGAATTTCTCTCATGCTTACAAAAAAAAATACCATGTTTTACAACAATTACATGTTACCACTTTTTCAAACGGTTGAGGATTTTGTGTGTGTGTGTGTATGCACACACAATTCGAAGTATGGTGTAATACTAATCGTCTTTTTTTGGATTATCTTTCCTTCTTCACTTCTTCTCAAGCAATAAATGTCACTTTGCCTTTCCAATCCCTCTTCTTTATCGACTATTTTCAAGAATCTTAATTCCTGCCTTCATTCAAAAATTCCCATCTTCACCACAGAGAAAATCCCGTATGAGAAGTATTTTAGTACTATGGACCAACTGCATTTCTTAAAAACACACTAGCAATAATAGTCTCACCATAAAAATTTAAAAAATCTGCAAATGTAAGATAGAAAGAAGAAAATATGAGTGCCCTCATCGCATATGGCAAACCTATTGTGAGTAGCATATGGTAACCCGTACGAGTAAACCAGTTAAGGGGTTAATGCGCAAAGCAGTTCCAGAATAATATATAACTTTAAAGTATATTTATATTTACAAACCACTATTTATGAATTAGTTGTCTAAAAAATTTAAAGAATTTTCATAATTACACAACAAATCTAAGAATTTACGAAGATCTGAAGCATTTAAGGAATATTCAGGATATCGATTCATATGTTTTCTAACTATATTATTTTACAAAAGAATAAGAACATATATCGGAAATTTCTAGCTGTAAAAATTAGTTCTTTAACTTAACCCTTTAACGGGCCCACAGCTAAAATACAATTTTCTGTGATAAAGTACTTGATAAATGTAATGTTGTAATCCTCGCAAAAAAAAAAAAAAAAAAATCTGATTGAGGATTTTTTTCTTGGGTTGTGGCTAGAGGTTATAGACACTGCGCTCTTAAGACATTTAACTTACTTTTCAGGACAGAAATAATGAATCATCTCACAATAAACTTTTTAAGAAAAGTTAACATTTATGCTGATAACTATTTCATTAACAATTAAATACACAGTATAAGTGCAATTAAATAATAATAGAATAATTGTACAACATGGAATACTTACTTAAAATATATATAGAATACCCAGAATATATATAGAATACTCTTAGAATATATATAGAATACTCTTAGAATATATATATTGAAATTGGTATATATCCACATTTTATACTTTATTTAATTTTAGTATAAAAAGTTAGAAATAAAGTAATATTTTTGAGAATTTAAATTAATTATTTCACAAATTTGCTGACCTATTTATTGTGAAACTTTATAATATGCAATCGTTTTCTCCGATCAGAAGAGCTGCAATGAAAGATTTTCGAACCCGAGAATCTTGCACTACATATTGTAAACAAAGTTTGTTCATATTTCCGACCCCCAACATTCTCGCATGATTCTAAGTGCTCTCTCTCGAGGGGAGGAAAAGCAAAAATTTCTAGGTCATTTTTCTGTTCCATATGGGCAGTGGGCAATCTCTATCCACATATAAAAACTTTCCAAAAACCGAAATAAAACCTTTTTTTTCTTTAATTTCAAATTTGCTTAATTCATTCAGATGAGAGAAAAGTATACTTAAGATATGTCGAATTTTTTTTCGAAGATCATAAATTTTATATATAGCAATCAAAAGACAATTTGTAAATTCACACCGAGAAAAACTTTTTAATTACCCATCAGAGAACATGAAATGCAAAAAAAGGTATCGTCCTGCCATCAGCTTCAATGAATTCAATTGGATATACTAAATATCCATCACTCTCTTGGAGAAAAAAGTTTTAATGTGTGGCTAAACCTATTAGCCACTGCCCACGAGAGGGTTAATACCTTACTTTAGCACTGGTTTTTGAAGAAAGTTTTATTCTCTCTACGAGAGTATTCATAGACGTGGCAGGTATAATGACGATATCAGGTTTTCAAAAGTAGTTTATTCAGGATCAAAAATATTTACTATCTTACTATAAACTTAAAAATATACTTCAATTTAAAAGCATTTAAAGAACAAAAAAAGAAAGAAATCATTGAGACCGACCTCGTGGATACGCGTGTCACTCGAACACAAACTCATCTGTATCCCTTCGCCATTACCAGTTGTGTATTTATAGCAAAGGTTCCCAAATTTCTTTGTCTCATAGACCCCTTGCCATGTTTTTTGGTTCGGGGTAGACCCCTGCTTAATTAATATTGAATTTTCGCAAATTTATCAACTTAAATGTCTTTTTGACAGCCTTTACTATTTACTACTTTAAAAGAATTGAGGTATCCGAATACTTTCGGAACCGTGATTTAAAAAAAAAACGCATAAATGGATAATTTTCATGATATTTAGTGTCACTCAGATTAGAATACATGCATAAAATTGTTTTAAGGACATTTTGACAAAAAAAATTATTTAAATATAATATTTTGGCAAAAAATTAACTTAGACTAATCTTTTTTTCCAAATGTTCTCCTTTTGTGAAAAATGTTTCTATTATAATAATATTTGGCCTGTATACAGCTCAGACCTCTCTACAGAGGTTAAACTAGAATTTTTGAAGAATTCACATTATTTTCAGAGTTACCACCTATTGAAATAATTATTAACGTTTTTTTCTTAAAATTGCTCCCCTCTGTTGTCGTAAAATATGAATAAACCCACTTCTAAGTTATGTATTTCAAAAATTCTAGTTCAGACCTCAGTCAGAGGTCTAAGCTATGTACGGGCAAAATATTATTATAATAAAAGCACTTTTCACAAAACGAGAACATTTGAAAAAAAAATTATTCTAAGTTAATTTTTTGCCAAAATATTGTATTTAAATAAATTATTTTGTCAAAATGTCCTTAAAACAATTTTATGCATATATTCTAATTTAATTGACACTAAATATCATGAAAATTATCCATTCATGAGCTTTTGCAAAATCACGGTTCCGAACGTAGTCGGTTGCCTTAAATTTCTTACTGTAATAAAATATAGAGTTTAAAATTTGAAAAGTACATGTTAATTAATTATAAATTAATTTAAAATTAAAATAACTGTTACATAAAATAAATAAAAAACAAACAAATGATTTTAATGGGAGTGTTGAATCTGGTTCTACAATAACAAATTTTCAACATTTGCTATCAATCATGTGAGATTTAACATTGCATTTCCTCTGTTGATAGTATGTAGTTTTTTTTTTTTGTTTTTTTTTAGATTGACAACCGTGCTGAAACTCCTTCTCACTAGGAAAAGCAATTAAAAACTTTTTAACAATATTCCATGATTCGGGACAAATAACAGGTTTGTCTTTTTAAAGCCAAAATTGCTGACATCCGTTTCTAAACTTTAAGATCATCATCAGTGCTTCTTCCGATCAGTTCTATAGTAATGTTAATTTTTTTAATACGACCATATGAATTCATTGCTTACTGTAAAATTACCATAGTCAAAGCATTCCCAAAATTGGTTTCAAAATCTGAATAAAAGGCAGTTAAATATATTAAACGTAGATTAAAACGTCCTAACAGATTGTCTATGACAAATTGAGAAAATTCGGACACCTCCAGTATTATACTCTTTTAACCTAATTCTTGAAAGAAACGCTCAAATGGATCTTGTTTTAGTAAAGTTTTTACTGTCTCCTTGTAAGTGAAAATTTACCTAATTAAATCTGTTTAATAGGTAAAATTTGGTTTCCACCTCATTAAAATTTCTTTTAAAACTAAAGTCACGATTTCAGGTATCCGACTGCGTTCGGAATCGTGATTTTAAAAAAGCACATAAATGGATAATTTTCGTGATATTTAGCGTCACTTAGATTAGAATACATGTATAAAATTGTTTTAAGGATATTTTGACAAAAATAATTTATTTAAATACAATATTTTGGCAAAAAATTAACTTAGAATAACCTTTTTTCAAAATGTTCTCCTTTTATAAAAAATGCCTCTAAAATAATAATATTTTGCTTATGTAAAGTAAAGATTTCTCCAGAGAGTCTGAACTATTTTTTTTAAAAAAAAAATCGCATTATTTTCAGAGTTACCACCAATTGAAATAATTATTGGCGTTTTTTTTTTTAAATTGCTCACCTCTGTTGTCGTAAAATATTAATAAACCCACTTCTAAGTTATATGTTTCAAAAATTCTAGTTGAGCCTCTGAACAGAGGTCTGAGCTATATACAGGCAAAATATTATTATAATAGAAGCATTTTTCACAAAGAAGAATATTTTGAAAATGGGTCATTCTATGCTCATTTTTTGTCAAAATATTTTACTTAAATAAAATTTTTTGTAATACTATTCTTAAAACAGTTTTATTTTCATTTTTTAATCTAAGTGACACTAAATATCATAAATATTATCCATTTGTACGCTTTTACAAAATCACGGTTCCGAACGTAGTCGGATACCTTAATTTAATGAGTCTATCATAGACCCCTACTTACACCTCATGGACCGCCAAATTATTTTTTTCTTTTGCTGACGTGGACCCCTTGCAGGCCGCAATAGATCCCTGGGGTCTATATAGGCCACTTTGGGAATGACTGACTTATTGCACGTCATCATTTTCCTTTCAGGTGTTGCCAACTGCAGATGACTCGAAACTCGAATCTGAGATCACAACACGGAAATTGGAAAAACATTAACCAGTTTTTATAAACTGTCTAACAAGTTTTATGTACATATGAAGTAATTCAAAATTATATTTCTAGAAGATATACACGCAAAAAATCATCCAACATTTGTCAATTATAAAATAAATGTAAGAAAAATTGAATAAATATCGAAAATAAAATGTAAAATTATATAGAAAGAAAAATACTTGAAATTTAGAAGGATGACTCATTAAAATGGAAATGCTTACATGAAAAAACCAAGGTGATGGAATATGTTCAGAACCGGGATTTTGAAAAAGAGTAAAAAGAAGAATTTTTTGATACTTAGTGTCAGTTGAATTCGAATATACAACTAAAATTGTTTTTTTACAGTGATTATTGCAAATAATAATAATAATAATTAATAAATAAAAATAAAAAATAGAATATTTTAATGCAATTTTTGGGCAAAAATTAAAGAAATAATGACATATTTTCAAAACATTTATATTATTTTCAGAGTTACGATCAATTGAAATAATAAAGGATGTTTTCCTTTAAATGTTTTTACTCTAATGAAATAAGATATAAATAAATTTTTTTAAATCATTTATTTCAAAAAAATTCATTTAATAGACGTGTTAGCTATATATAGGCAAACGATTCTTATATTATAGAAGCATTATTCATAAAAGGAGAATGTTTTGAAAATGTCATTCTTTCTTCATTTTTTGTGCCAAAAAGTTGCATTTAAATAATTTTTTGTTTTAATAATGTTATTTAAACAATTTTTTGTGTATATTTTAATTAAACTGGCACTAAATATGAAAAAATTATCCATTTATACGCTTTTTTTTTAAATCACGATTCCGAAAGTAGTCAGAGACCTTAGAGGTCTCAGGGGTGTTAAATTTCTCTAGAGGGCTGAAAATATAAACAATTTTCAAACTGGTATAATTCTTTTAAATTTAAATTAAATAATTTGAATCTTTTACACATTATTTATAAAGGAATGGGACTTCAGAAAAGTGTAAAATCTTTAAAATATATAAGGGCACCCCCTTCGGGTGCCCTTCTCCTTGATTATCAGCGTGAGCTAGAAGTGTAGGAATAACGGAAGAACTAGAAGCAGCCATGATCTTAATTTGACTTTATTAAAATCTTAAAATATAAACTTCTAACAGATTAAGTAATAATAATATATGTGAGAGAACCTACGGTGGCTAAACACACAATATATATATATATATATGGCATGCAGCCAAAAGCAACGCAGTCTTCGCGCGCAGGCGCATTGAATTGAAACAAAAACTAAAACTTTTGGACATTAGAGCAGAGAAAAAGAGATGCAGCGAAGGAGAACGCGAGAGGTGCGCGAGCAGGCGTTACCTTCTGAATATCATCGTCAAACTTATCTGTAAAAACTACCTTTTTAATTAATTTTTGTTTAATGTTAAAATAAAATAGAAGATAGACCAACGTCTTGGACCCCTTGTTGTCTCCCACAAATTATGGGGGCTCGGCCGGGATAGATAAAATTTCGATTTTGAACCAAAGTCTGGACAATGAACAACAGCGTCCGTGAAGGAGACGCTCCGCCATTTTTCGGAAACTTCGTTCAACCTGTGTAGAGGTTGAATTTTTCAACTTCATTCCGCCTGTGTAGAGGTCGGAACAAATAACAAAATAACCTGTGTAGAGGTATACTTTTCAACGAACCATCGACAAATATTCCGCCTGTGTAGAGGTTGGAAAACCCATCGACGAAAATTCCGCCTGTGTAGAGGTTGGAACTAACTCAGTGTGAAAAATCCGCCTGTGTAGAGGCCGGAACTACAATTTCAACTATATTACCTGCGAAGAGGTGAAATCAGTGGAATCAACGTTTTTATTGGATACATCGTACGTGCGAGCAACAAGGGAGCCAGAAAAAAAAGGTAGGATCTTTCTAAATTTTTATAAAATGTATAAAAACGCTCTTAAAGAGGATCTCATAAGAGTTGTTCAGGAGCTAGACGGTACTGTAGAAAGTACTGACACTATAGTTAAACTAAAGACTAAAATTGAGAACAGTAGTACATTTGAAAGTGATCCAGATTTCGTTAAAACTTTAATTCAAAACTGTATAGATGAGAGAGTATCGCAAAACGAAAGAGAGGTAACTTCAGAACAAAAAATTGAGCTCGCGAAACTTCAGTTAGCAAAATTAGAAAAGAAATCGAACTTCAATTAGCTAAAAATAAAGCATTAAGTTTAAATCCTGCAGCTAAAGTCGAAGAAAAACAGTTCGAAACTAACATGGAAAATATGATAAAAAGTATAAAAACTTTATCTCTTCCTGTTCCCACCAGATCTGAAAATTTTAATCTGTTCTTCCAATCATTAGAACGCGCATTTTTAACCAAGAAAATAAATGACGAATATAAATCTGAAATTTTAATAAATCTTCTGGGCGAAAGAGCTCATAACGTCTTACTGTATATTAAAGAAGAGGAATTAAATGACTATGAAAAACTAAAATCTATAGTACTCAGAGAATTCCAATTAACCCCTCGCGAGTGTTTAAACTCATTTAAAAATGCTGTAAAATCATCAGGCGAGACATACATCAATTTGCTGCAAGATTGACGGCAATCTTCCAATATTATTGTTCGTTAAGAAAAGTTAATTCCTTTGAATCTCTATGTGATCTTATAATTTCTGATAAATTATTTGAAACTTTAAATAAGGAAACTGCAACTCATATTGGCATTCGAGAAGCAGAAGATTGGTTTAGGCCTATTGATTTAGCTAAAGAGTGTGATATTTATATTTCATCTAGAAGCGGATCACATAAAGAAATTCCTATTACTTATGGATATACCCAAGACCCCTTTAAAAATAGATCACAAAACTTTAAACCAAAGATTAAAGAGAACTATCCCCAATATCTTGAAAGAGAAAAAAAAATTGCTTTATATGCGGTGATTCATCTCATTGCGCAAGAGACTGTGAGAAGCGTTTTAAACCTAAAGAATCTAATGATCACATCCATAATAAAATAAACGTGAATACTTTGAAAATCGAGAGCGAAAAACAAAATAGCGACGAATGCGCAAATCTTCAATACGTAAACATTTTTGTGGAAAATCAGCCCGTAACAGCATTGATTGATTCAGGTTGCCAGATCCCAGTTTTAAATTCCTCACTAATTAGAGTGCAAACACCTTCCGAAGAGATCATAACATTAAGTTCATGTTTTGGCGAACAGCGTATGGTAGAAGTTAAACCCATAAATATTTCTCTTAATCAACAGTCTCCTAGCTTAAGTGTAAGAACGGCGATATCACCGACCTTGACCGAAGAATTTATTATACATCCCAGTGTATATTCTGAAATAGAGAAACTAGGCCACGCAAAGAGCGATGTTTTATTGAGTGAAAGTGGATCCTCTTTGAGTGCAGATTATGGTGTTTCTTTTCCAAATGTTTCTGTTTCAAATGTGATAGAAAACTCTAGTTATGATTTGCCATATGTTAAAAACTTTAATACTGGAAATGATTCGAGTTCTCTAATTAAGGATTATAAATGTAATAAAATTAAGAGTACTAAGTTAAAATTGAGTATTGTAAGAGAAAAATGTTCTGATATAGTATTGTGTAAGAAAGCCAATGGTGCCATGAAAACGAGTTCCGTGGAATTTATCTCCCAATCTCCTACCCCTTCACCTATGAATAGTAATTATCGACGGTTTGTGTTGCTCCGGAAAATTTTTGAGCCTTGGCAGTGGAAGCGAAGGAAAAAGAGAAATCGTTTTGAACAGACGTCCAGAACTCTACAGAGGAAAATATCGATGCGTTCAACCAAAAATCAACTTGTTGAAAAAGATGTTCTTATGCCGGTGAAACACAATGTTTTCCTGTGGAACCTTCCGGATGTCGAAGAGGTGCCTCCACATGATGGAGAAACTGTCTAGTTCATAAAAATTATGATATGTTTAATCTCTATATATTTGTCGTATAGTCCTTGTCTGTTCCGTTTTTTTTTTGTATGTTTCAGATTCTCCTCTGGTCTCCATGGAAATACCGCTGCGGACAGCGTACGGTCAGAATGGCCGTTATGGCATGCAGCCAAAAGCAACGCAGTCTTCGCGCGCAGGCACATTGAATTGAAACAAAAACTAAAACTTTTGGACATTAGAGCAGAGAAAAAGAGAAGCAGCGAAGGAGAACGCGAGAGGTGCGCGAGCAGGCGTTACCTTCTGAATATCATCGTCAAACTTATCTGTAAAAACTACCTTTTAATTAATTTTTGTTTAATGTTAAAATAAAATAGAAGATAGACCAACGTCTTGGACCCCTTGTTGTCTCCCACATATATATATATATATATATATATATATATATATATATATATATAATATCGAAATAGCGTAACCAGGACCACTATCAATACTAACACACCTAAACTCAATTCCAATACTATCACTGTTCCTAGTATTAAATAGTCACTCCTACCTTAATGTCGACCGCGATCAATCCAATCTTTCTGGAAGTTGCGGATTTACTGGAGTGCAATGATATGCACCTTGACCTAATGGCTCTCTGTCACGAATAACTTCTTTTAGCTGTCACTTAATCTTTCCAAAACCTCTTCACTCTTGAATCATAACATTCCTCAAATTGCCACCCAGCTTACTCTAACTTCTGATATTTAAAAGCTTCCTAATTTGCATCTTTCCTTCGCGCTTCACTTCTTGGGTTTGGTTGGAAAAGAGTTGCCATTAATTCTGCCCCCAAAGAACCCAAAGGACTTGTTAATGAAAAGACGCGTGAGCCCGTCACAAATATAATCATAATTTTAAAAATTATAAGCATATGAAAATTCTGTTATAAATATTAATAAGAAACATTTCTATATAAGAAATATTAATTAAGTTTTACGTTGTGCATGCTATTTTCTAAAATAGTAGCTTTAATTACTAGCAATAGGTTAATTTATAAAGTTAAATGAATCCTTATATTACACTGTATATTTTTATATAAATAGAATAATAAATTATATTTTTAAAAAATAAGAAAATTACATTTTCAAACATTTTTTTAAAAAAAATCCAATATTTTTCAAATATTTTGAAATACAAAAGATATTTTATTCTTAAATGATGTAGGGTTCAAAGAGTATGATACATTTTATAATAATTCTATAAAGTTTTATACATTAGAGAGACTAATATTTTAGAAAATAGCGTGCGCAACGCAAAAATTAATATTTATTAAAGAATTTTCATATGCTTATAATTTTTAAAATTATGATTATATTTCAAACATTTTGTACTTTTTTGAAGCCACAATACCTTGTAAATAATGTGCAAGAGATTCGAATTATTTAATTTAAATTTGAAAGAATTTTACCTGTTTGAAAATTGTTTATATTTTCACCCTCGAGACAAAATTAACACCCCTGAGACCCCTTTATATTTTAAATTTATAGTGTGCTAACAGTAAACCAACACTGGCAAAAGATTTATAATTTTCAGATCGAAATACAGTTTTTTAGAAATATATATATATTTCAAATCATATTGCTGAAGTTATTTTACATAAGAAAGAACAAATTACATCCTTACCAGGAACTGAGAACAAAAACGGTTACTTCATTGAGATGTCCGCCGTTGAAATAAGGCGCTAGTACAGAAATTTGTTTTTAATCTGCGATAAACCGATCAAAGTTCTTATATAGTTTATTGCAGTTGGAGATAAATTCTGAAAGTGAAACTACTGAATATGCAAACATCGTTATTCGCAAGTAAAAAAACATAAATCTCGTCATTTTGAAGCCCTTCAAGTAATATGTATATTCCTTTTTATCTCTTTAAGCGAACAAAATAGCCTTTTCTTTCATAAACTTCATGTTTATGTTATGGTGATGAGCAATATATAAATTGCGACATCAAGATTAGATGAACCGAGATATAGGCGTGAAGTGAAACTAAAGTTAGTACAGTTACTAACTGAAAATAAATAGTAAAGTCATAGAAACAGATACTGAATTTCCGAAAAAAAATTTTTTCCTTTAAAAAATGTGACGATTGAAATCTGCGTTTGAATGAGAGAAGTCGGACTTCACAATATATTATCAAACATTAATGCTTTTGATTACAAGTACAAAAATAAACTGAAACAACTGTTATGCTGTAAATTATCTTTGTGTATTCGTATTCACCTAGCATGGAAAAATGGATACTAAAATTCACATTTTTTAGGAGAATACATTGATGACAGTGGCGCACACAAGAGGGGAGGGGTCCTGGGGGTCCGGAGCCCCCCCCAAAGCCCTTGATTTTTTTCCGATTGATTATAATTCTAAGCATATAGTACGTAAAATGTAATTAATTACTTGTTATTAATGATTAATTTTATTAATTAATGCTAGTTATTTATTCAAAAATTAGTTTTTTATTGTATTTTGTTCCCGAAAATCGACAAAATCAAAAGAAGCACGATACAAGATTGGTGAACTTTCGACCCCGGACCCCCTTGAAAAATTCCTGTGTGTGCTACTGATTGATGATGAACAGTTTGCTCGAACACTTTAGAAATCAATAGCGTAGACGTAAAAGGACATTGCAAAAGTTAAATTTGTGTATAATCAGTAATTTTTGTATGGATAATTTATTATACTTTTCTATTACAACGAGCTAATTTATCTATCTTTTAATAGTTTTCCATTTGTTACAAGTATTAATATCAAGCGACTTAGTATATATCATTAATATTTTGGCTGTACGGTAGAATAAAAAAGTGGACAGCTTTCATAATTTTTAAATAAAGATGATATCTCTACAGATTGAAGCCCAATGGCTGAGTGGTTACTGCATCACTCTTCCCCACCACAGGTCCAAGGTTCAAACCCCGAACTGGGCAAAGTCAACTCAGCCTTTCCTCCCTTCCGAGGAGTCGATAAATGAGTACCAAGCTTGCTTGGGAACTTAACCCTGGGAGTTTCGCTTCAGACTGACCACCTGACCGGAACATCTGCTCATGCACCTCAAGGGCCCAAGCTTGAATTGGGCACAATAGGCCTTGGCCCTCATGGACTGTCGCGCCACTGAGTTAAGTAGTTAATATCTCTACACCAGTGCTTCTTAAACTTTGAATGTTTATATGAACCAATTTTCAATCATAATTTTCATCGCGCCTCCTTTTCTATAAAAACAATGTATTGAATACAGTTATAAGGCACTTTGAGGCTAAAGCTACAATACGATTTTAATCATAAACCGTACAAATTATCAAGATAAGAATTAAATTTTGTACATCACAAGAGTATATATGAATCCCTAGTAACTATTAAACTCGTACTTAAGGCTGTTATCGCCATATGTACAAGAGTGTGACCTTAGAGCGGAGCACATTTTTGGAGAGGAAAAAATGCTTCAACTTTTATAAAAAAAATTGTGACATTGCAATTCATGCATTTGTTTATAGTTTCGTGTTTTTAAAATTTCAGAATATTTCATGAATAATTAGTTTTTTCATTTAACATGTAAGGGAATAGCTCATTTAGCATTATAGTATAGGGGAAAAAATGCGAAACAAATTTTATAAAAGAAAAAAATGTGTGTCAACTCGTATAAAAATGAGTAGTATGATAAAATAAGTTATTTCTATTAATTATCAGATACATTGTGCAGTACTGTTTCATTTATAAGTATATTAAATCAGAGTAAATGTGTATTTTATTTTTTATTATGTCCAAATGTATATTTTGATTTGCTTCCTTTAAGTAAATTTGTAATTTTTTAAAAACTTTATTTTTGACTTTTCGATAAGGTATTTACATAGGGTCATTACGCCCCTTACTGGGCGCGTCCCATAGTTTGAGAAGAACTGCTCTCACACTTGCGTCATTCTAAGGCTAAACAACAGGCGCAAAAATCTAGTCCCTAGCCGCGATGAATTTCGTGGACCTTGATCTGGTGTTACTTTCGATCAAGTGGCGTAAGATAAAAAACAACAGTGTTCAAAATTAACGTATCCGACTACGTTCGGCATCGTGATTTTCAAAAGCGCATAAATGGATAATTTTCATGATATTTAGTGTCACTTAGATTAGAATACATTCATAAAATTGTTTTAAGGACATTTTGACAAAAAAGAAATTGTTTAAAAACAATATTTTGGCAAAAAATTAACTTAGACTAATCTTTTTTCCAAATGTTCTCCTTTTGTGAAAAATGCTTCTATTAGAACAATATTTTGCCTGTATAGAGCTCAGATCTCTGTTCAGAGGCTGAACTAGAATTTTTGAAATATATAACTTAGAAGTGGGTTTATTCATATTTTACGACAACAGAGGGGAGCAATTTTAAGAAAAAAAAGTGAATAATTATTTCAATTGGTGGTAACTCTGAAAATAATGTGAATTTTTCAAAAATTCTAGTTGAGCCTCTGTAGAGAGGTTTGAGCTGTATACAGGCAAAATATTATTTTAATAGAAACATTTTTCACAAAACGAGAACATTTGGAAAAGAAGATTATTCTAAGTTATTTTTTTTACAAAATATTATAAACTCTGTCGCAAAAAAATATATGCACCCAGAAGAAATTGAGCTACATTCACGAAATTTGGTATGCATGTAGTGTATATGAAAATAAACAAATGATTAAAAATTCAGAACAAAATATCATTTTATTAAGCGGTTACAGCTTGCAAAAGGTTAAAAATCAGTAAGTAGTAAAGCCACCTCTGGCAGCTATACAAGCCGAAATTCGGCGTGGCATCGATTTAATTAGATCACTTATGACCCCCTGTGGAAGATCCTGCCATAGTCTTTGCATCTGCGCAGTTAATTCTCCTGTATCTCGGGACGGCTGCAGTTACTTTCCCAGCGCGTCGCAGACATGCTCTATTGGCGAAAGATCTGGTGACCTGGCAGGCCATGGTAGGACGTCATATCCTTGAAGACATTGTTGGGAGAGTCGCGCAGTATGTGGACGAGCATTATCTTGTTGATAAATGGCACCTGGGCGACTTGATAGCATGGGTAGCACAATCGGCGTTAAAATATCGTCCACGTATCTGCGAGCTGTCAAAGTGCCTTGAAGGACCACTAAAGATGATTGTGTGTCCCAAGAAATTGCTCCCCACACTGTCACACCTTGTGAAATTGCTGTATGCCGCTCGACAATAAATGCCGGATCGGACCGCTGGCCGGTGCGCCTCCAGACACGTGTGCGGTGGTCATCAGCACTGAGACTGAATCGGGATTCATCACTGAAGACGACACGTCTCCAGTCTGTCACACTCCAAGTTGCCCGAGGTCGGCAAAAGTCCAGTCGACACTGCCTATGATGTGGGGTCAGTGGTAAGCGTCTTAGCGGACGTCGGCTCCTCAAGCCAACTTCGGTCAGTCGTCTCCTTATGGTTTCTCTTGATGGCACTGGATGTCTGGAAGGAGGTAAGTGGCGTTGAATCGATGCTAGCGACGTTGTTGGTGCCGAAGTGGCCACTCTTCTGATTGCACGATCCTCGCGATCATTTGTGTTCCTGGGACGTCCTGACCCTCCGCGACGGTACACTCTACCTTCTGTGATCCACTGTTGCCAACACCGAGCAACTACCATATCGCTCCGACCGAGATGGCGGCCGATACGTCTATTCGACCAACCTGCTTCTCTGAGGCTTATTATACGGCCCCTATCAAAGTCCGTCAGCTGCTCGTACTGCCGCCGGTTACGTCTTAGAGGCATCCTAAGTCTCAATATCGTCTATCAAAGTCATCAGATTCGTTTGGATAGCCGTACAGCGCTCGTACTCATGCTTTTAAACTCTCCCATTTGCGCAACTAATATGCGCATAGCACACTTAGCCTTGTCTCATTGGCTTCGAAATTTTAATCATTTGCATATCTCTTACCAGACTACATTCTTGCCGAGTTTCGTGATTGTAGCTTGATTTCTTCTGGGTGCATATATTTTTTTGCGACAGAGTGTATTTAAATAATTTTTTTGTCAAAATCTCATTAAAACAATTTTATGCATGTATTCTAATCTGAGTGGCACTAAATATCATGAAAATTATCCATTTATGCATTTTTTTTAAATCACGATTCCGAACGTAGTCGGATACCTTAAGAGAATTTGCATAATTTGTCGAATTTTGTGAAAAGAGTTGAATGAAATGTAAAGTTACTACTTCAAAATAAGATACAAATCTTGTACACCGAATATGCAAGGGTATAAGTGTGCGGGGACGAAGCTAGTTGAGGGATAGGATTTATAAGTGCGCGTGGCTATCTGGATTTCGTTTGCTAGAACACCTCGCCGAATTTCTCGGGGTTTTTTTTGCATCAATCTGTTAAACTGAAATTCAAACAATATAAGTAAGTTACCATCAATGTTCAGATGATCGAATGAGATGGCGCATTGTAGGTAGGATAGAAGCAGAAAAGTCTATATTTGTAGAGAAGGGCAGTCAATCCGGAGAAAATAGGCTTCGAAATTCATTCTTAGATTTTACACAATTAAGTTTTAATTACTTACAGGTGCTCAGCAGCGTGGTAGGTAGAGTGACTTTTTTCTTTGTTTGTTTTAATTTTTAAATTCATTTAATTAATCTTACAATTAAATAAATTTATTTAAAGCAAGTTTATTAAATATTTTAGATAACTATTTTGTATATCAAAAAGTAAAATAATTGCTGCAGTTATATAAATATTTATATTATATCAATATAATTATTAATAAACAATATTTATTATAAAAATATATCATAATAAATATTAAATAATATTTATATAAAATTTGTTACAACTAGTTTTATAATATGAAATACAATTTAGTATAAATAAAATATTATAATAATACATAAAATATATTATAATAAGTATTTAGAAAATTATTTTATAATCCATATAATAAAAATAATACATATCTTATATTATATATTATTAATTTAATTATTTTATAATTATATAAAATATGTAATGTCTTTTTAGATAAATTTATTTACTTGTAAAAAAAAATGAAATGAATTTCAAAATTAAGGCAAAAAAAAAAAAAAAACGACCGTGAACCGATTATAATATATTTTTATAATAAATATTATTTATTAGTAATTATATTTATAAAAAATAAGTATTTATTTTATTATTTTAATATAATAATATAAACTTTTAATTTTTTTTTTTACTTTTTAAAATACAAAATAATTCTCTAAAGTATCATTTAATATTTAATAAACTTTTTTTAAATAGATTTATTTAATTCTAAGAGTAATTAAAGGAATTTAAAAATTAAAAAGAAAGGGGGGGAAAAAACGATCACGTGAATCGAACCGGGGCCGATCGTGAAGTAAACAGTTACTTTACCAACTGATGCGACGCTAATGATAGCTTATTTAAATTTTATGACTTTAACCAAAAATTCTAATTTCTTAAAAACCCAGTATCTTAATTTAACATTGCATCATGACTTAAGTTAAAATTAGTTAAGTTCTATTGACAAATTAACATTACACTAAATTAACAGTCCGATCGTATAGTGGTAACAATTAATTTTATTGAATAACATATTTAAGTAACTATAAATTTACTTCACAACAAGATTAAAATTTAACTTAGCTTGAGAGAGGGATGAAGTTGGGGCAGGAGGATGGACATGGTTGATGCCTGGAGTCTCGCGGAGGATTCGGATCTCAAGGTCTGGGATCTGCTTAGTCTGTGTCTCTCTCTCCAAATCGGGGTGCATCCCGTTTTTATTCTACGACTATTTACATCAAAATTCTAGAGCGGACTCTTTGCCTTGTCCACTTAATTACCTCTGATTGGTCCAGAACCAGCGCAGAGTTACCGCACAAGGTTCATTGCCTTTTGGAAGCGCGGGAAATCTGATGACGCACCCCGCAATTTATGAGTCCAATGATCCCCCAGGCGTGGGAATGTTTTGGCACTCCCTTGCTGAGGAATTCAACCCTCCAGTGAGGGGAAATTGAAACGAATTCCAAAAAACTGACTTTGAAATTCTGAGGTCTGTTGAATAAATCGATCTGGCCTCCCATCACTCCTCCCCTCTCTCAAATACACAGCACACAAAAAAATTACAACCAGCAATAAAAAGAAAAAAAATTGTTCCATCACGAGAAGAGAGTTCGGCGATCATATGTGTGTGTCGACCAGAAGAAAAAGCTGATGCATCGACACTGCAAAGAATGTTTGGCGCTCCGGCGAGACAACACATCAAAAGTCTGTAGTCCGTTCACGATGAGGGGAAAATTTCCTGTGGAGCTAGGCAACACATCGAAAGTCTGTAGTCTGTGCACGAGGAGTAGAAAGTTTCCTGTAGAGCTAGGCAACACATCAAAAGTCTGTAGTCCGTCCGCGATGAGGGGAAAATTTCCTGTCCCTGTAGATTCCGGCAAATGCGGAATAAAAATGTTCCATGTACACTGCAATAGAAAAAAAAATTTGTCTCCCAGGGAAACCATATTAG
Organism: Trichonephila clavipes; assembly: GCA_019973935.1. Classification (NCBI taxonomy): domain Eukaryota; kingdom Metazoa; phylum Arthropoda; class Arachnida; order Araneae; family Nephilidae; genus Trichonephila; species Trichonephila clavipes. The sequence continues at coordinate 91,046 of BMAU01004673.1, forward strand.
TCATGAAACCAAAATCAGTGTATAGAAAAAAAAACTTGACCCCATTTGACTTCCACCGTAGACTCCAAGCACCAACCTCCCACTCTCATAACTTAAAATAAAAAATGTAAAAAAAATTATAAGAAATTTCCCAAAATTAAGTCCCAATTCCGTTAGCGGTGAGAGGGAAAAACAAATTAACTACTAACAACTACAATTAAATTCATGTACGAAAAAAAAATTGCCGAATGGGCCACCAAACAATTCACAAGGACAACATACATAAAATAACAAATAGAAATAAATGAATACTCACAAAGAATCATGTGCCACTAAATAATAAAAAAATTAAGACGAGTAACACATAATAAGTTCAAAAATTGCATATCTAACAGCTTCGCTACTCACAATAACCACACATATGAGCATTGAACTAAATACTTTGTGATAAGAAATAAGTACAATTGAAAACATATGTAATCAATACAAACGTGGCACCCAGAAACAGACACCTCATAATCGTTTAACATCGAAATCCTGACACGACTAATGTGATGTGCATGTCCCAGACCACCAAAAAAAAATTACTAATTTAACCCTCAACATAACAATATTTCGTGAAATTTTTTTTTTTATTTAAAGTGAAAATTTAGAAATTGAAGAAATGAGTGTGCATAGGTAAGAATCATATATATAACCTCCGAGAATGCTTAATAGCCTAAGAAATTTAAAAAATTCACTACAAGCATTGAAAGTCTTTAAAAAAAATTAACTGCAATTAAATTCAGATTTGCAAATTAAAATTCTATCAATTGAAGCGAAAAGTGTAAACGGTAAAAAAAATTTATAACCAATAAGAATGCTTAGTAGCCTAAGGAATTTAAAAAATTCACTACAAGCATTGGTTACAATTTGAAATTAAGAAAAAAAATTAATGCGATTGAATTTAGAATTGCAAACTATGAGTATGCATTTGATCAGGATGCAACCCTAATGTTTACAAAGGCAGAAGGAAAAAAAAACATGCAAATCCGATTTTATAAAAAAATAACTATATTAATTAATACTTTTATAAAATTTGAGAGAGAAAAAAAAACAATTTCTTCTACATTCAAATACATGCGAATTTCCATATTGGGAAATGAATTCCAGAAATCGCAAATGCAGTTGAAAATTTCAGCAAAAAAAATTTATAAACATAAAATTGATAATGCAATGGTCCATGACATATGAGGCGACACAAACAGAGTAAAGTAATTTTAACTAAAACAAAAAAATTATTGCAAGTGCTACACATAATTAAACATAACTCCCCCCAAAAAATTTAACTTCACTAATCAACATCACTTTTTAACATTCCATGTAATACAATGTATCAATTCTAATTAATTAAAAAAAAGAACTCATCACAATGTTTCACTGTACTCGCAACAAATATACAAAAAAACAACAACAAAGATCCTCAATTTTCAACAATACCGCTAACTTAATTCATCTGTAATCATCGAATTAATTACTCAAATATCATTCTATAACATTAACCCAAAATTCTCAGTAACCTTAAAATGATTCCTCAATCATTCAAAAAGGCCTTTACCTCAGATCATTCATATCCTGTACCTCAATAACACTAACTAAACTTATCTGCAACTTCAAAATAATTAATCGACTTCTCCACAATACCATTAACTAAAACCCATCTATGCTCATCAACTTATTTACACAAAATCTCACATAATCCTCAACTCGAACTTTCCTAGATTCATCTCAAAACATTCTTAAATATACCACACAATCATTAATTCAACTTATCTATGTTCATTAACTTATTTACTCGAAATCGCACAAAATCCCTAACTCAAAATTACCTTCTCTACATCAAAACAGCTTTCTCAAATATACCGTATAATTATTTCAACTCAATTTTCCTTTGCCCAAAAGCCTTAACTCAAAATAACCTTCTCTACATCAAACAACTTTCTCAAATATACCGTATAATTTTTTTCAACTCAATTTTCCATTTCCATATCAAACAACTCTCGAATTTACCACATACTTTTGAACGCAAACTTATCTATCTCTATAAAAAAACTTTCCCAATTATTCAACAAATTCATCAAATTAAAATTTATCTATCTCCTTCGAATAACTTTCTCAAATATTCCACAAAATCCTTAACTCAACTTATCTAACTCCTTCAACAATTAATAAAACAAAAAAATTTACACCTAATCATCTTCCAACATTTTCAAACCAAAAAAAATTATCAAACTCAATATCTAAAACAAACAATACTAAATCAAAATTCTCCTCTTTTGTCAATACCAAACTCAAAGCTAACACAACTACGCGTACACAAAACATAAAATTTAACAATACCATTATCTTACCCAAAACTTGTTTCTAAATAACAATGCAAAACTACAATTAAAATCCAAAACCAAAAAAAAAAATTCTTTTAATATAAATGCTCAATTAAATAATGTACCTAAGCGCTACCATGAATAAAACAAGTTAACCTAAACCAACAGAAATACTATATCGACATCAAACAAAACATTCAATTCCTAGTACAGTTTAGCACACAAGCGAGACAAAATTATTGATTGCACATTCATTTAACCAAACCACAATTTAACTAGAGCCCTAAGCAAACAAAAAAAAATCCAACTCTATAGCAAAAAAAAAAAAAAAAAACAAAAAAAAAATTAAATCAGCATTGAAACACCTAACCGTGTAAGACTATAAAAAAAAAAGTTTTAAATTAAAATTAGCAATCATATGACAGAACAAAAACAACTTGAGCAAAACAAAGTTAAGTTTCAACATAATTTCTTAGGGAAAATATTCAAACAACCGAGGGGAAATTGAAACGAATTCCAAAAAACTGACTTTGAAATTTTGAGGTCTGCTGAATAAATCGATCTGGCCTCCCATCACAACCACGCTGCTGAGCGCCTGTAAGTAATCAAAACTTAATTGTATAAAAGCTAAGCACGAAATTCGAAGGCTATTTTCTCCGGATTGACTGCCCATTCGGCGGAATTACATTGAGGGTGGAATACCCGAAAGGAGTACTACTTTTGTACAAAATGTAGTCCCCAAATAAATTTTCTTAGTCGTGTCCTCCCTTTGTGAGAACTGGAGAGTCCGCTTAAAATGATACGGAGAGACCATATAGATTGGAGCATGGATCTCAATGGGATCTCTTCATTACTGAGTCCCGGTTCAATCTAACCGGTGATTCTCGCCGTTCTTCCATAATGAAAGAACCAGGGACTTGTGCTACCTGCTCAATGTCTAAGAAATCGACCATTACGACATCGGAAGCTTGATCGTCGGGCCAGGCATCTCATTCAATAGCCACACATATCTCCATATCTTTGAAAGTTGCACTGCTTTGGCATCTGAAACCAGGGTGTGGTTTTGTAAAAATATTATATGGTTATGGCTTTTAAGCAGATTATATGAGACATAGAAATAAATTTCAATGATTATATATTACAGACGTAAACGGTTCTGTGAAATACATAATTCATATTGAGTGTAAATAATCTTTGTAATCGTTTTCATATGTGGAAGCCTTCAAATGAATTTGTTGTCTATGTCATGTGATGTCGTGTCTTTGATATCGAGTTCGAAGTTTTTATTTTTCTCGTGTTCATGGATTTCGCAAAGAAAAAGTGTCAAAGCACTAGACTCCACCGAAGTTGTTAGCAACTGCGGTTGCCAATTCCGGAGTGTCCTGGCTGTAGAGAGTCTCCTGCAGTGGATCCATGAAGGGAATTAGACCGAGCTTTAGTGCTCATAAAGTGAAATTTGGGCACTCGAAGATATGTTTTGGTGTGAGAGATTGGATTTCTGGGCAGTTTTTACACTGCATGTAAGATCTCGTTTCATAAGGATGGACTTTTAATGTCCTTGTAGTGATAAGTTCTCAATATTGCGATTGTGGATGTTATGATTTTTGGGGAATCAAAGTCTTATCAGTGGTTTCTTAAAGGAAAGGGGTAAAAGTATGGATCTCGTCACAGCTTTTGCATCTGCAAGTGTGATGGTGTTACAAGGTTAACCAGGGTCTCTGGGTTCTTTCGCTAAGAAATCAGCACACTCGTTTCCTTCAATATTTACAAGTGCAGATATCCATTGCGGCACAAAGAATTTCCCCGAGGAAGGATTTATTTAAAGTAAAGAATGTAATGCGCTTTCCAATGTCTCTTTCAAATTGAGACAAGTGTAATGGTTGAAGAGGGAAAAATTCCAAAATTCTGTTGAATCCCGGTATATTCTTTAACCAGCTATTCTCATTGATTAGATCTGAAATTTATCGCCTTTTGCTCATTAGCCGAAAAGTATTTGCTTGCTAAATTTCATTACGATCAATACTTATGTGTTTTCTTTCTGAATACGTCCATTGGTATGTCTTAAAAAAAAAGGCTTCCAAGTTTTTAGTTTCTATGAATCACGTTGGAAGATGAGCTTTTTGGAGGGTTTTTTTTATTATAAAGTTAAGATAAAATTGTTTTGACATTATTTGTGCATTTAAAGGTTTTACATAAGAAAAAAAGTATTTGAAGACAAGCAGAGTTTTCCTCTGCTCACTTGCCAAGGGGTCAGCGTAGCATGTGCGAGTTTATTTCGTCGCACTCGTGAGCTACTGACGACGAATCTCGTAATTTAGGTCCAAAATCAGGCGATGAACACAACACTTGAGCTGGTACACCTCTCTCAAGCGACAACATTAAGGTATCCGACTAGGTTCGGAGATATATTTTTCAAAAATTGATTTTCTGAATAACTTTATTGTTTTAAAGAACATAAATAGGCTTTAAAAGTCATAATTATTAAATAACTAACACGCATCATCCTTTTTTTTTTAAGAAAAATTTAGCAAATTTTTTTAAGGTATCCGACTACATTCGGAACCGAGATTTTGCAAATGCGCATAAATGGACAATTTTCATGATATTTAGTGTCACTTGGATTAGAATACATGCATAAAATTGTTTTAAGGACATTTTGACAAAAAAAATTTATTTAAATACAATATTTTGGCAAAAAATTCACTTAGAATAATTTTTTTTCAAAATGTACTCCTTTTGTGAAAAATTCATTATAATAATGTTCTGCAGGTATATAGCTCAGACCTTTATACAGAGACTCAACTATAATTTTTGAAAAATTCACATTAGTTTCAGAGTTACCACCAATTGAAATAATTATTGGTGCTTTTTTCTTAAAATTGCTTCCTTTGTGAAGATCCCCTTGGATCTCACTTTGAGAACGAGAATAATTTGGAGTCAGATAAGAGCCAGTAGCCATTTTTATAAATAACTTTCTTTATTTGGTTATCTTTTCCAAATAGAATCAAAGACTTATTAACAAATATATCTAAATAGTTTTATGAGGTTTAAAAGGGACTTTCCTTTAAATAAACTTAAATATTTAATGATCCAATTAATTAACAATTAGAATATCGATCACGCAGAGATTACCGCGATAAGAGATCCCAGATTTATATTCAATAATGTTCCTATTGAACATTTAACTTTAATCTCACTCCTAATATAAAACTTTAATTATAAATAATATTTACCACACTGCAGCTCAGCTCTTTCTGAGATTTATCCACCTAGAAATCTTCAATAATAAATCTCTCACTTCACCGTTATACCTTCCTGCTTCAATCTCTCTCTCCTACTGCTTTTTGCTTTACTATTCCGTTTGACTTAAATACTTTATCTAATCTGCATATATAACAAGGAATCCTGTCCTCTTTTTGGAGCTGATTGGAAATAGGTAGGGGAATTAAATTTCCCTAAAAGAGACGACTCAGAAGGTTAGTGATAAAGTTCCGTATAGGTTTGTCACACCTTTTGTTGTCGTAAAATATATATAAACCCACTCTTCTAAGTTGTATATTTTAAAAATTCTTGTTGAGCCTCTGCACAGAGGTCTGAGCTATATACAGGCAAAATATAATTATAATAGAAACATTTTTCACAAAAGGAGAACATTTTGAAAAAAGATTATTCTAAATTAGCTTTTGCAAAAATATTGTATTTAAAAATTTTTTTAAAAAATGTCCTTCAAACAATTTTATACATGTATTCTAATCTAAGTGACCCTAAATATCATGAAAATTATCCATGTATGCGCTTTAGCAAAATCACGGTTCCAAACGTAGTCGGATACCTTAAGTTAAGAAAAACGTGATAAGTAAAAATAAATTGCACATTATACAATTTAAAGTCATTGATATACTTCTTGATCCCTCGGAAGTGTCACAAACTGCAGGATAAAAAATATTTTAAGAAATAAATATTTTATTAGCATTTTTTTAAAATTTGATGGTCACGATTTTTCGTCAAAATTACTACATGCTCTAAGCTAAAAATGGCTGTAAAATGTTATTAAATGTAGCTGTCTTAACACTCTGAAGGGCCCATAGCATATATGTTATAAATTTCATTGCATTTGATTGGATTATTTAGAATATCCCGTTTTTCGTGCACAAATTATAATGAAAAGTTCATTCTTCAAAAAACGATTTAAAAAAATATTTTTATTAGTTAGATAAAGTAAATGCTATATAAAAAGAACTTAAAAACTATCTAGTTTTATGTATTAGTATTTCTTCCTCAATAATTAATTTCTGTTTTCCCTAATGGCTCAAACAACATCAAACACCTAAAAAGCACTTTTTCAACCTAGTCGGTTACCTTAAGCCAACGAGAAAAACCTTGACAGATTTAACGGGCATCGGCTCTACTAAGCGGATCTTTAGTGGCACTGGGGCTCGAATTCATGACATTCTGGCCAAGAATTCGTGACCATAATCACTAGACTACCGCGGCCATCACTTTTATGGGATAAAGACAATCCTCCGTTTAATTTTTCATTGAATAACCGTTTTCTTCGATGTACATACTTTTTTAGTAATAGTTATTCTGTTGAGACACACACAAAGTACATACTGAGAAACAACATTTCTCAAACTGATTTTGGGAAGGCAATGATTAAGGTAATAATAGAAACAAGTTATAATAGTTTATTGAAGGATGGTAGGAATAAAGAAAGCAAGGTTAAATAATAAAGTAAAAACAAAATACTTAGAACGTTTAGGAATGATAGATGGAAAAAGGGATTTTTAAATGTCTATTTTGTAAAATGGATAGCAGAATCAGTGGGTTAGGGGCTTATTCTAGGAGAAAAAAAGACCTTATTTAACATACGCAGGGTGTCTCCAAATGCCATGTATAAACTTGGAGGAGGAATGCCCAAAGAACCGAGCACACCCGAGAAGGGTTTAAAACTCCAAACCGATCCCTCGGGAAACAACCACTCCCACTTCCAGACTTTATTGAAGAAAAATCAAAGTTAACATTTTATAAACATTAGAAGACCGTAAAATAACAAAATACAAATTTAAAGGGGACTGCTCTATATACATACATGTGCGTGAACGTAATACAAATATATACAAAGCAAATATAATAAAAATAATAATAACATAAGAAGAGTATAAGAGAAGGAAAAAAAGAATGTATACATTCCTACTTCCTAACAAATTCAAAAGAGAAAGAAAGACAGGAAACACACACACACACAAATACAGAACATCTTGAAGAGCCATAATTACATAGGAAAGCAAAAATGTAACCCTAGCGAGATAAAGAGGCACAAAGGTAATAAGGCCACATTGCAGAATGTAGTGTAAGACGCTTTATTACACAAACAATAATAAATGAAAAGTATGACATTAAAGTATCACAGGAAGTGTTTGAAATTGCTGCCATTTGCATGTATGTACGTACAACGCTGACACGACATAGGTTGGTGGACATGTTTCACGGATAGCAGCAGCAGCAGGGATGAATAATCATGACACCAGGTCCATTTCAGAATTGACGGATGTATCGTCAATCGTGATTCTGAAAGATCCATGTTATGCCAGGTTCTGATGCACTCCAACGAACGTTTGATGCTTCAGTTGCCACCTCGGTGGATATCTTTCCCCATTCAGCCGAACAGCAACACGTCCATTTGTGTTGGCTATGCCGTAGATGAAGTGGATATCCACCAACTCGACGCTCGTATAACAATTGATGTTCATCGTACGCTACCCATGTCTGAAATGAAGAAACTACATGTGCCAACCTTGCGAGTACACATAAAGCGCCACCTATCGCTTTCCGCCCATGCTTTCCTATGTAATTATCGCTCCTACGATGTTCTCAAACTCCCCTCTAGGTTTGTACACAGCATGCAGGGACACCCTGTGTATTGTTGCAACTTTTCATGGGAGGAAAAGCAGTCAAAGATTTCACTTATTTGAATTTTAATGAATTTACTAATACAGTAGGAAGAACAGACCAAAAGACGAATGGACACGAAGACAAATCGAGTTATATGCATAAAAAATATTAAAACAGATTATTTATAATAGTGTAAAATGCACTCATGATAAACAAGATTTACAGCATTCCGAAAATAGTTGTCTAGAGCAGTTCCATTGTCAGGAACTCAAACAGATTACGTTGTTCTGTCTTATCTTCCTCAACGCACAAACATATTCTGATATCGAATGACTCTCTCTTCTGAATGTAACCGACCTTAAAAAGCTTATTGGGAATTAGTAGAAGGGCCGATCCAAGTGGCTTCTCAATTTTTCGCCAAATAAGGTATTTTTTGTCAAATTTATTGATAAAGTCGCCAATCTTGTCACCCTGGTTATATCTATGGCTGCCATAATCTTAATCTAGATCATGCTGGGAAGCGAAATTTTTCCTTCAAGTAGAATATCGCTGCAGGAAAAAACAATATACGTGGCATGTTTCAATATACAGTCGGACCCCGATTGAACGAATTCATCGGGACCAAACACTTTGTTCGTTAAATCGGGGTATTCGTTGTGTCAGGGTCTAAACAAAATACAAATTTTTTTTGCATTTGCTTTTTGGACTTTCTGTAATAAGTTACTACACAAAAATATCTATAGTGACAAATTTTGAACTTTTTATTCAACACCTAAAAGTACTATTATTTAATTACTACGCGCCAGCTAATTGGAAATTTTAAAATATTGACTGATAAATGTTTGAAAATATGTTTTTAATTCCTGACTAGAAACGGCTCTTTTTTCGACTAAATGCAGCGAAGAAAATAGTGCCTCATTTGCATCCTGCTGCATAAGGTATGTTTTCACAGTTTTCAAACAACGTTAAGCATTAGAAAATGTAACAGTTTTGATAAGTTTCATTATTAATTTCTGCATCAGTACCGCTATTCATTGGATCCGACTAATCAACAATTTCCTGTATATCAGCTGCATAGGTAGGCAGCAAAACTGTTAAAATCTTAAAATGTTCCCCTGCGTTGTGGAGTGGGATAAGATAGAAAAAGGGCTTCTTGTCATATTCAAAACTCACATGATAGGTTACACTCATGACTCATCTATTCCTGTTAAGTCTAGTAACGCTCTGCAACTTTAGACGGTGAAATTTATACGTACAAAAAAACCCTTTCTTCTTTCGGACAAAAAAATATCATTTGGAGAAAAAAAAATCCAATTTTTTCTAACACAAGCTAATAAAAGAAAATTTCGGCTGTTGAAATAATTCGTTAATTCTGGGTTTATTATTCGTTAAATAGGGATTTCTGGCTTCCTTTTATTTGGGGAAAGAGAAAATTCGTTATATCGGGCTCCTACTGTATATATATAAATGAAATACGGCACATATGTTATCCTCGTGTACTGCTACGCAATCCTCGCAATAAGTCGTGATAATAAAGGTGTCGAGCAAATGCTTACGGCAACGAATTGTATTCTTACAAAAGCGTGGCTGTCCACATCAGGAAGGTTCTGGAAGAATAACAATGGAAATTTCTCTACACGTGGAGTATTATTTTAATGAAGTAATTTACAAAAGAACTCATTCAAGAAAAATCTAATTCAGTTACGTAATTTAGAACGATATTATTTTATTCAATTACGAAAGAAAATTAAAATTAATATTCTTAAGGAGCAATTTTTTTTCTGAAAGTTAATTTCTTTCAGTTTAAAATCAAGATTATAAATATTTGTACGATTAAATGGTTCATAAATAAAGAAATGTATTGGGTTGGAGGGAAAGTTCTGCCGCATTTTAACTAGGCAGTGATTTTTCTTATAAATAAAAAAATCATCTGGCTAGTGAGTCATTCGGATTTTTGTTTTTGTTTTTTTAGCTGCTGTGTAATATAAAAGGAGTCCTTTTTTACCGTTCATCATTTACTTGTGATATTTAAAGAGAAAAACATGTCAGTAGATAAAATGCATTTACGACACTGCATTTTGTATGAATTCCAAAAAGGAAGCAAAACATCGATTGCATGTAAAAATTTATGAGCAGTATTTGGAAAAGATCTTGTAAATGTTTGTACTTGTCAAAGATGGTTTAGCAAATTTCGTTCCAGGGATATGAGCCTCCAAGAAAGTGATCGATCTGGACGACCATTCAAGATCGATAATGATGTTTTGCGATCCATGTTGGAAAATAATCCATATTTAACAAGTCCAGAAATTTCAGAAGAGTTAGACATTTATCATACAACTGTTGGAGATTACATTAAATCTCTTGGGTTTGTGTTAAAACTAAGTGTTTCGGTTCCACATGAATTAACGCAAAAGAATTTGTCTGATCGTGTAAGAATGTGTTTATCCCATCTGATTAAACACAATGTGAAACCGTTTTTGGACAATCTGATTACTGAAGATGAAAAGCGGATTCTTTACTAGAATATTAAGAGAAAAAATCTTACTTCAAACCAGGAACATCATCAGCAACAGTTCCAAAACCAAGTATCCATCAACAAACAGTACTGCTTTTTTTACGGTGGGACAGGAAAGGTCAAGTGTACTAGGAGTTGATGAAACAGGGAAAAACCACCAACGCGGATCTGTACTGCAATCAGCTGGATAAATTGAATGCAGCTATCAAAGAAAAAAGGCCAGCATTAGCGTCCAGAATAGGAATAGTGTTCCACCACGATAATGCTCGACCGCATACTGCAATGGTGACACAACAGAAACTGAAAGCGTTAGAATGGGAAGTCCTTGGTCACCCACCGTATTCACCTGACATTGCACCATATGATTAATACTTGTTCAGATCTCTGCAAAATTATCCAAAGGGAAAAAAATTCGTTTTTCGAAAGTGTTTCTAAGGCACTTGCAGACTATTTTAACTCCAAGAACGAGAACTTCTACAAAACAGGAATTCACAGGTTACCTGAAAGATGGCAACAAGTTGTAACAAATAATGGAGCGTATATAGTTGATTAATATTGAACACATGTTTTTATAAATGAATTCAAATATTTTCTTTAAAATACGACAGAACTTTCCCTCCAACCCGATATTTAATATTCTGAAAAACAAATTTCTTTATCTGTTTTTTAAATGAAATCATTCGATCGAAATGAAAAAAAATTATCGGATGCTTACAAATGAAAAATGATTCAAATTTTACCTTTTGCTATAAGTTAATCTTGTGTTTACATTTTTTTTTTTTTTTTTTTTTTGCTTTTTCTTCTATATAAATGAATTTTATTTCTAAAAAATATCTATTTATTTATCCAACCCCCACGCTTGGCTTCTTGACCATTTGTTGCCGAACCTCCCGTACCGTCTGATGACGTCGTCAGTCGGGTATTCATCAAGTTTAGTACACTGATGCTGGCGGTCGTTAATCATCCTGGCATGGCCGCAGAGTGAGCAGGCCTCGTAAGCAGCTAGGCGAAGCCATGGCTTTCCATAGCCTTTTTTCTTAGTCGTGATAGTACATTTGTCAATGTATGTGGTTATAATGCTCTTTGCTCTGCTTAGGGCAGCGTTTCTCAAACTGCAGGGCGCGCCCCCTAGAGGGGCGGGATACTTCTACAAGGGGGGCGCGAGCATATTGAAAAGTCGAGAGCAAAAGATTATTTCAAAAATATATTAATTTACTGAAAGTAAGCAAACACAATACATTCTGACGTAATAAAAAAATAAAATACACATTTACACTGGTATATTAAACTTATAAATATATCAGTGTTACACAATGTATTTTATAATCAATTTAACAATACTAAGTTAAGAAAAAGTTTATTAATTACCAGTGAACCCCCATGGGCTTGTCATATATATAATTTAAAATAAAAAATTAACACTTATCTTGATAACTTTTGTACGGTTTATAACTAAACCTTGACTGCCGATCAAAAGTTTTGCGATTCGCTTCCAAATGCCAACCTTTTTCCACGTAGGCACGCGTACGTGATGTACTGGGGGGGGGGAGAAATAAAGCAGCAAAAATGATCTGGACTTAAGTAAATCCTTCGTAAACATTGTCAAGTTCCTTTTATTGCATTCCAAAATCTTCGGAATAACTTTACGGATGGCAGTGCACAGAAAAGATTGTACTTCGGAAAGACGTATATATGTCTGGAGAAATAAACGCTTTGGCTTAGATAGACGTCTATATACACGGAGTGGGGCTTGAGAGTTTAAAGTCGTATCGTAGTTTTAGCGTCAAATTATAGTATTTTATTGAATTCGATACATTGTTATAGTATGGGGGTTGGCGATGAAAATTATGATTGAATATTGGGTCGCGAATATTGCAACTTTGAGAAGCACTGGCTTAGGGCGAAAGAGATTTTCGGTTGAAATCACTAGGCTCCCTGCTTGGCTTTTTTTAGTCTACTCTCTCTTTCCCTATTTCTAAAAATGCTTTGGAGTGTATATATAATACATGTGAAAAGGGGTTTTTAGCAACAAACATTTATTAAATAGAAAACCTTTTTTATTAATTCTGAATGCAAACATTGCCGCCCTGAAAATACACGTGAGCTGTATTTTTATCCAAGGGGGGTATCTAAAGTAAGTTCTGTGACTTATCTTAAAGAGAAGATAATACATGTGAAAAAATTCGCCTTGCAAAACAATGTCCATCACTGGTTCAACGATGGAAGGAGCGTATGCAGAGCGTCGAAGAAGAGAGAGCAGTAGCAGACCGACGTGCCAGAGATTATTTTTGTACAAATCCCGATGTCAGGAAGACGTATGTTGACAACGGGGTCGCCAACAGTAATGCACCCTGTTATTCGGTAGGAATGGGCACATGGGATCAGTGTGTCGGTTATCCATGAACGCTTACAGATTTTGTATGGTGATGAGTTCATGTCTCGTCAAATGAAGGGTCGCTGTTGTTGTCTGCTAAGTAAATATTAGAGATGGCGATCTGAGATTAATTAATCAAAGAATCGATTTCTCGGGCCAAAAAAATCAATTTTTTAAATCGTTATTTAACAATGAATCGATTCAGAGAATCGATATTTCATCCTAGAAAATCGACATTCGATTTTTTTCTGTTTTGGTAAAAACCATAAAATATATTATTTACTATCAGTTGAATGTACCATCTTTAAAACCCGTATTATTACGGTGTTGGAGGTTAAAGGGTTAGTTACTCAAAAACTCGCGAGATACCTGTGTGCTTAGTTTCCTTCACCTCTCTTTATTAAATAAATAAAAAAAGTTCCGTTTGTAGTCTTTGATTTTTTGTATTTGTTGATATTGCTTCCCTTGATTGACTGACCGCCGTAATGTACTGCGATTAGTGAAATAAATATTTATTCTTATGCGGTGTTTTTGTTACGGAATTATAAGTAATTAAGGATAAGTAAATCGCTGTAAGTATCGTGGGATCATTTGTTCCTTGTGAGTGCCTTTTTTCGATTGCCTGCAACATCGCAAGTGTGTGATGAGCGGGACCACTTCAATTCCAGTAGACTTGTCAGACTATTGTTTTTAAAAAGCTTAGATATTAAACATTGGAATTATAAGCTATATTAACTATTTTCTAAGCTTTTAATGTAACAAATACATTTAGAAAATAAATGATTATTTTTATACCTGATACTTTGACATGGTACTGAAAATAATTGTTATTGTAAAATTCCCTGAACTAAAAAAGTTCCCTGATTTTTCTGATAAGAGATCGTTTATTATGGTATCTTTCTTGTTTTTCATAAAATGGATTTATATTTACATTGTAAACGCAGACTTGAAAAAAAATTGCTTTTTTAGAAATCGATCTTTCAGACCTCGATTTTTTCTTGAATCGATTCATCAGGTAACGATTCGAATCGATTTAAAAATTGATCTTTTTTGGAAAGAATCGCCATCCCTAGTAAAGGGGAATGTTAAAGTGGGCATTCCTCCACATCCACGAATGAAAATAATATCACAGCATTGAACTTTTATGTGTTCCCTGCATTGAAGGTCGCTCTCTCGGGGTGTACAAAACAATTCTGAAGTTCAGCAGGCTGTGGGACTATTCATTGTATCGTTAGGCACCGTATTTTACCACAGTAGTTCATTCAAACTGATTGAACGCTACGACAAATGTCTCAATGTCAGTATCAGGATGTAATGGTGTATTTTCTTAGGCAATGAAGTTTTCATCAGAAAATAAAAATGATGAGACTTACTTTTGGATCGTAAGCCGACTGGGTGGTGTGGTTGGGTTTTCGCTGTCCTTCTTCCCCCCAAGATTGCGGGTTCTACCCCGGCCCAAGTCGGTGGATTTTCATGTTGCAGAAAATCGACAGCGGCCTTGTCGTATAATTATACGGCATGTAAAAGATCCCTAGAGTGTCTATTTGGCTTGAGTGCTCTCGGTAAAATTAAATCCTAGTACAGGTTCGCATCGTCAGAGCTCATGAGGAAACTGGGCATCAAAATTAACTGCGGCGATTGGTATCTGCCTATATGGTGCCGCAATAAAAAGAGATACCAGCTAAGGGGGTACTAGGTCTGCAATGGTAACACACCAATCGCAGCGTGTTAGAAAAAAACTTTTGGATTGTCCTTTGTTGTTTGTGATGATGAAGAAATGACTTGAGGCGATATTTATACAATTTTGCATTTTCAACTACATTTTCACACTTTTTAAACCCGCGATCACTCGCGCGGGGTGTTCTGTACCCCCCAGCAACAAGAAAAGCCTTCTAGGATTCTAAAAAGAATGCACAGAACCACGTTTTTTTCTGTAGCTGCAGATTTTAGGTCATTGAACCTTCAGGCCTGATGCAATTAATCTCGCTAGGACGATTGGAATGTAACGACCTTCAAACGTTTATCTGGGGTGCTGAGAACACCCCGCGAGTGATTGAGTTATATTTTCGTAGTCGAAGCATCTAAAATAGAGTACGTTTTACTGTTTTCGTTTACATTTTTTTTTTCAAATATATTAATATGCATGCATATTTTATTTAAATTTTCAATCATTGTAGCATAAAAAAAATTTTCAAAATTTTTTCCAGAAATTATGACAAAAACTCCATAGGAAAGAGAGAAACAGCAATTTCGTCATCTATTAGATACTGTATCAACAGATTGTCAAGATGAACTTAGTGAATTCAATGATTGTGTAATTTCAGAACCAAACGTGAAGCGATGAAACTTGAAATTGTAAATTTTTGTAATACAGGCGGTGTTGATATCACTGATAAAATGTGCTTTATATATGATGTATCGCGAATATGTAACCGTTGGTCATTGTGAACATTTTATCATCTTCTTAATACTGCAGGAATTAATGCTTCCGTTGTCTATCATTCGGTTCTTCCTGAAAAAAATGAAACGTTCAAGATTATTAGAAGAGACTAGAATGGATCTTGTGCAGCCACAGTGGGATATGAGATCGGAACTCTCAAACCTTAGCAAAATACTCAAAAGAAGCTTTACTGACGCAGAAGATATTAAAAAGAGCATTAAACCACCAAAAAAGAGACGTTGCACTGTTTGTCCACGGGTAAAAGATGTAAAAACTACTTGTTTTTGTCTTCAATGTAAGAAAAATATGTGCTTAAAGCATATGAATACAGTCTGCTCTGAATGTTTGGAAAATGATTAAAATATTATTTTTCTACTTTTTACTACCCTTATCATTAATTATAATGTATATTTATTACTGGTATATACCTTTTACTTGTGGTTTACGAAAAAATATAAAATTGTGTACTTTAAAATGAAAATTTTGTATATTTAGTTTAAATTAATGTTAGCCTCACATTTGTATGCAATGTATTTAATAATTTTATTTGCATAATACAAAAAACATCTTGTACTTCATAAATATATATCATAATTGACTTAAAATTTTTTTCATATTTAAATACACGTTCAAAGTATGGGGTGTTCTCTACACCCCGCGAGTAACGACGGTAGCAAAAACAGGCGCGAATGACCGTGGGTTAATACATTCATTGGGAATATATTATAAAATTCCGATAATATATATTCATCCTTCTCAAAAGTAAAAATATTCAATGCGTTTATGGAAGTCCCGGTGAAGGGCATATTTTCTTATGGGAAACATTTATGTAAAAATATAGTAAAAGCTTTCTCACTTTTACACCTGAAGCAATAAACATGTTATAAATTCGAAAAAATTATGGATAATATAACAGAAAATAAGAGGCCCAGTGGCCGAGTGGTAGCGTATCCCCACCACAGGTCAGGGCTTTTTCCTCGGGCTGGGCAAGGTCGAATCAGTTTTTCATTCCTTCAGTGGGTCGGTAAATGAATACAAAACTTGCTTGGGGGCTAAACACTGGGGGTTTCGCTTCGGACTAACCACCTAATCGGTACATCTGTTCATGCACCTTAGCGCCCAATGGTCACGTATACTGGGATGGACACAGTAGGCCTTGGCCCTCAAGGGCTGTTGTGAAACGTAGTTTAGTTTAGTGTAGCTTGGTATAAAAAATAAAATATACGACGAATAATGAGATTCATGGTATAAAAAATGTTATTCATAAATTTAGAATTATTTTTGAAATAAATATATAACGATTTTGCAAAGGATTTGCTTTAATGAACAAAAAATTAAAATTCATTTCAATGCTGAAAGATAGCTTTTTTTAGAAGGATACTATTACATATGTAATTTACATTATGTAATAAAGAGATTACTGCGTTAAATATCTACGGCAAAAAATAAAAAATATTTTAAATGTGCAATAGAACAGGTATAATCATAATTAATATGTATTACTATATACTTAACAGTGTTGAACGAAATATCTATAATAGTTCTAATTTCTTTTGAAGAGCCTATGAAATTTAAATGGGTTTACATGTATGATTGAAAAATAAATATAATTTTTCATTCCTTTTCAAAAACTCTCAAAGCCCCTAAAGAACGTTTTTATAATATATTTTTGAGTATTTCACTGATACATTTGTGTACCAGATCATAAATTACAGTTTATCCCAAAAAAATGAACGAAAGAAAAAGAGTTGAGAAGATAATTGTGTCTTTTTCTCTGTTTGCTAATTTACCTATAACAAGTAATATAAAAAAAAATTTTAAGTCAATTCCTACTTAGATCAACAAAGAAAAATTTTATTTTAGCTACTTTTAATTAAATAGTTACAATTAATATAATTATGTATATACATAGGACAGAATCACAACATTAAGTGGGAATTAATTTTTATTAATTCTCATTAAAGTATCGTATTGTCATCCAAAACAATCGTGTATATAAATTTCAGTTCAACTTGTGATATTCCCTCCCCCCTCGGGGGAACATCTCTTTGATTATCAGCGTGAGCTAGAGGTGTAGTATTAACGGAAGAACAAGAAGCATACATTATCTTAATATGACTTTAATAAGATATTTAACTTAATCCTTTAACAAATTAGATTATATATATATATATATATATATATATATATATATATATATATATATATATATATATATGTGTGTGAGGGAATCTACGGTGGCAAAATACGCAATATATATATAATACCGAATTAACCTAACCCGGATCACTATCAATAACTGACTCGCCTAAACTCAATTCCAATACTATGACAGATCCTAATATTAAATAGTCAGTCCTACCTTACTGTAGTTTGAAGTAACGATCAGAATAATCTTAGATGAAGCCTTGTAATCACTCGAGTGCAATGGTATGCACCTTGACTCAATGGATCTCTATTAGGTATGATTTTTGTTCGTCGCCACGTAACGTTTTCCAAAATTTCTTCACGCTTGAACCACGGATTATGTTTACATTCCTCAAATTGCCATCTCGCTTACTCTAAGTTCTGATATTTAAAAGCTTCCTAATTTGCCACTTTTTTTCACGCTTCACTTCTTGGTTTTGGTTGGTAAAGAGTTGCCATTAATTCTGGCCCCAAAGAACCCAAAGGACATGTTAAAGAAAAGACGCGTGAGACCGTCATAAACTGAATGCTTTAAAATGTGAGAAAAAAACCTTTTCAAGTTTTGACACAAGTCGCCAACGTGGCTTTATTTGTAATTCTTGAAATAATTAGTTGTAATCAATTAATTTTTATTAATTATAATTAAATTATCGTATTATCATTCAAAATAATCATGTATATTAAATTTTAGCTCAATTGGGCACTTTAAAATGTATTTTATTAACGATTGAAAATTCCACCAAAATAAATAAATATATAGAGAGTGTGAGTTAATAGACGTATAAAAAAAGAAGAAAAAGAAAAAATAATGTGCTGAAATAAATATTTTAAATTTATTTTTTAAAAATTAATTTCAATATTTTTTGTGGAAAACAAGCTTTTTATATTTATTGAAGTGAACCTTCAATGTCATTTTCCACAGTTATTGATAATGGAATACTTATAATTAGCAGTACCGTAGAAATTAAAATTCGAAGAATGGTTATGTTTTTAGCTGAAAAAATTTTTCGTTATGTGTCGGCTTTATGAGAAATTGATTGAGAAATGATTGCATATTATTTAGTCGAAAATTGCGCATTCCTCATTTTGGGAAAAAATCATGAAAATTTCACCATTAGGTTTTAATGTATTTAATGGTCTTTCATATTACGCTTGTTAAGGCAGATAGCTTATATATATCGTCATGTCACGTTTTTCAAAAACTATTTTACTTTTTAATATTATTATAGTCATTATAAGAATAGGAACAGTAAGTATAACTTAAATTTTTTTTAGTTTTAAATTCTCTGGGAATGTTTTTTGAAGTTAATTAAAACTTGAATTCTGTATTAATAGCTGTGTTCATAAAATGTTTCAATAAATAAGAGGTATTATATTGATTAAATTTAAATTTAAAAGATAATAAAACAGTAATTTTTCTTAATTATTTGCTGCGATTAAGAATATTCAAGTAACAGTCATGCGAAAAAAACACATAAATAATCAATTATTTTTTAAGATGATTGCCTAATAAGAATCGTATTTTTTTTTAAAAAAAGATATTTTTTATATACACTATGATATTTTTTTAAAAAAAATGTTTATTAATTAAACAAATTCCATGTCAAAAATCCTTTTTTCTTGCCTTTTGTAAATCGTAATTGATGTTATGTAAATATAATTCAGGTTTTAGTCCGTTTTTATGAACCATTTGACACAAGTAAGTTTTGTTTTAAAATACTTAAAAATATTTAATGGATTTTAAATGTTTAACTTTATATTATTTGCGTTCTATTTATTAAATATTAAATTAGATGTTGAGTGATTTATATGCCTTGATTTAATTTCTGTATTATTGAATTTTTTCACTACAGCATAGAATTCATTAACATAAATTTTTAGGTCTTAAACATCCATTTTGGAAATGTAGATATATAACATTTTTCATTTGTAAAATGAAGAAATTCTGTTCACACAGTCTTCTCATTAACAAATACATGTTTATTCAAATTTTTTATACTTATCGATATAGCATATCATATTTTTTTAGATCCTCATAATTGTACAATGAAGTTCTTGTGTCAAAAAGATTGAAAAAGTCTATATATTTTAATAATTTATTTTGTGTGTGTTTTTTTTAAAGAAATAATGATTTAACTTCAACTATTGTAATTATTAGAAAAACATTCCTATTGGCTGTCAACACAGTAGATTTGAATATGCCGATTAAAAAAAATTCAATCAATTGTTTTGACTCTGTGGAAAAAAGAAAAAAATGTTTTAACAATTTTAACATGAATAAATTTAGGTATTCGTATTTAATTAGAATGTTTTTTTTTGTGTGATATATAATGGATTTTGAAAATACCTATTTACTCTTTATTAACTACATATTGTACCTTCTTACTTAATTTTGTAAGTATATCTTATAAAAACTTATATAAGTGTGGCTTTATCATTTTAGAAATAGACCCATCCATTTTTCACTCTCTTGCAGCCTATGGTTTAGAAAATTATTATTGAAGTTGACACAATTGTAAAAGTACTCTTCTTAATACCATACAATGTACAATCAATCAAAATAATTTGTAGAGTTTTAAATTGAAAAAAATATTTCACATTGTTTTAAGGGTCGGTGAACCATTAAAACTAATTCCTTAAATTGTTATCTTAACCAGCTGAAAATGGAATCAATATAGTAAACGATTATTACATTTCATAATTTCATTATACTTTCTCAGAAAAAAACTATTATATATGTGGGAGTCCGAATAAATTTTCGAATAAAAATCAGACTCTTCAGAAGGCGGGATTTTAGATTGGTGATGTGGTAGTCTAGGGGTAAGTGATAAATAAATTGAATCAAAGTCATTTAAACACAGATACTTCATTTAAGTAAAAAAGATAATGGTCCTCTGAAAAGGATATGACTCAACCTTTCACAAAATGTTTCAAACGGAAAATCCTACAAAATCACCCTCTTATGACAGAGCTGGTCTCTCAGCTCTTTCAAAATGTTGAGAGCTAAAGTACTTTAAATATAAACTACTTTTAGTTACAACTATAAATTTGATGATTATTGGAATGTGGATGCAATAAAGACAGATAATACGGTTCTTAAAGATAATAAAATAAAATATTACAGATGAAAAGATGTATACCTAATGTTCACAATTCCGGACCTAAAATAAAGCATATAAAAATAAAATATTCTATGTTGTGATCTACAATTAACTAAACCATGAAAAAAAATCCTTTGTATCAATACAAAGATAAAGAATAATACGAAAATATAATAAATGGTTTAAAAAAAAAAGGTTTTGTTTTTAGTTGAAATAAATAATTTGACTATTTTAAATTAAGCATTACGCATTTTAGCTCGCACTGTTGTCTTTACACGTTGCTGGTTTAAAATATTTCTAAATGAACAAAATTTGAATATTCTAATGTATATTTAGTGTATTTTGATGCAATATCATTTTAACTTGAGAATTTTTATAAATGCAAACGAGAATTGCCAATAGCAACATCATTGTTTTTGTTTGAATGCGTGACAATTTTGTTTATTCCTTTGGTTACTATCTAAACTTAAATTTAAATTTTAAAATGGCGTACCTTGGCAAAGGTCGACGTGAAGATTTATTTGTCTTAGCCACGGAATTAATATTTAGAATTCGAGAAATGTATGACCATCGCCACATTCAAAGATCTAATTATTGGTAGTGAAAATTATGACGAAGAACTGACCAAAAACATACATTCAACGATTGTTGAGGATCGCAAAGCCAGGGAGAAAAAGCAAGAAGAGCAAAAAGAAAAATTTTGCATTGAAGAGCAAAGAGACAAATCACGCATTGAAGAACGAAAAGAAAGATTACGCTTCGAACAATTGAGGTTAGATGAGCAAAAACGCAAAGATGAATTTGAGTTGGAAAAGTTAAGAATCCAATTAGGCGCTGATACATCCAAAGAAAGTGATACTAAATTTCTCGTCAAAGAAGTTTCAAAGTTTATACATCGTTTTGATTTGAAAGAAGACACCAGTCTTTATCTAAAATTATTTGAACGTCAAGCACAAAGATTGAACATTGATCAAGAAAACTGGGTCGCTCATCTATTAGGCTTATTACCGATGGAAGTATCTCACATCATAGCGAGAGAGCCTGACGATAAAGCTAACTCTTACGAACATGTTAAAGATTTACTGCTGAAATGCTTTAAACTAACTCCAGAAAAGTTTCGACAACTATTTGTCACCCACCAAAAAGCACCTGAAAGAACATGGATTGATTTTTACCATGAGTTAAACACTTACTTCAACGGAGGGATAGATCGATTGAAGATAAATACTTTCAACAAATTATCAGATCTAATTATAACAGATCAACTAAAACGAAAAACGCCTTTTGAATTTAAGGAATATTATCTTGATGAATGGGCAAATATGAACTCCCCCCTGTTAAATTAGCAGAAAAACTAGAATTCGAAGACTTTAAAAGGACTCTGAAACAAAAATCGAGTGGTCTATTTGTGAAAAAACAAGAATTCAAATTCACAGAAAAGAATCGCAGGTATGAAGCACAGGGAAAATTCGAGTGTAACAGGAAAGATAAGAAGTTTCCAGCGTCAACGAATTACAACAAACATTACGAAGCCCCTGTTACCAAGTACGAATCTGTTCAAAGATATCAAGACATCACGCAGAAAGGGTATTACAACAAAAATTACGAGAAACACTCAAATCACAATGCTTCCAAGCATATGCTCAGACGAACTATTCAAAATCGCAGAAATTCAAAGAACCTCCAAAAGAAACTTGCACACTCATCGTTAAAAAAGGTTTACGAACTAAAGAGATATTTTTTGGAAAAGTTAAAATCACGGCGCTCATAGACAGTGGTAGTACCGTAAGTTTGCTACGAGAAAACACGAGCAAAAGAATAATGGATCCAACAAAATTATCGAAGAACAAGATGCTTCTCACAGGTATTGGTGAAGCACAAGTGACAACTATCGGTTCCTTTGAACATGAGTTCGAAATACATGATGAAAATTACTCGTTAACTTGGAATGTTGTACCGACTGATAAATTAAAATTCGAAGCAGTTATTGGATCAGAACTTTTGGAACAAGCATCGATAAGTTTCACGAAAGAAGGAATTAAATTCAACAAATATGAGAATCATGTACAGCTTATGCAAATATCTGCTGAAAATCTTCAAGAAGAACTAGACCTACGTCATGTTGAAAATCGTCAAATCAAGAAGGAACTTGAAAAGTTAATTCAATACTACAAGCCAGAAAAAACAGCATCTACCGACGTCACAATGAGAATTATTCTAAAACACGAAGAATCAGTCTGTCAACCCCCTGGTCGACTAGCTTTCACAGAAAGACAAGAAGTAAACAAACAGATAGAAGAATGGCTCAACGAAGGATTTACGCAATGGTTTCTTTCACGTCAATGTTGACGAAGATTGCAGAAAGTATACATCCTTTATCGTCCCAGACGGACAATTTGAATTCAACAAAGTTCCTTTTGGACTAAGCACAAAGTCCAGGAGTTTTCCAACGCTACGTATCAAGTATATTTAGAGATCTTACTCGGAAAGGAATTGTAATCAGTTATTTAGATGATCTCGTCATTCCAGCGAAAAACGAACAGGAAGGTCTAGAAAAACTTAAAATTATTTTCGAAGTCGCAAAGAAATACGGATTAGAAATTAAGTTCAAGAAGTGCCAATTCTTAAAAAAGAAAATTGAATTTCTAGGTCACATTGTAGAAAGCGGAACTATTAAACCATCTCCCACGAAGACACTAGCTGTCCGAAAATTTCCAGAACTAACAACAATAAAACAAGTACAAAGTTTTCTTGGTTTAACTGGGTATTTCCGCAAGTACATCAAAGATTATTCAAGGATAGCTAAACCACTTAGCGATTTAACAAGAAAAGAAAACCTCTTTGTTTTTTTTGTTTTTTTTGGGGACTCAACAAAAAGAAGCGTTTGAAAAATTGAAGAAAATCATGTCTGAAGGCCCAATCTTGCACATTTACAAGTATGGAAGAAAAACAGAACTGCATACAGACGCTAATAAACAAGGGTACGGCGCAATTTTGTTACAAGAAGCAGAAGATGGAAAGTTACATCCCGTTTACTACATGTCGAAGAAGACAAATAGAGAAAGAAGAAAAGTATGACAGCTACGAACTAGAGGTACTAGCAGTTATATCAACGTATTAAAGAAGTTTCGTGTTTATCTTTTAGGACAACACTTTAAAATAGTAACTGACAGTTCAGCATTTCAGAAGACTATGCAAAAAAGGAGCTAACTACTCGCATAGCCAGATGGGCGCTTCAATTAGAAGAATTCGATTATGAAATAGAGCACAGAGCTGGAAGTTGTATGAAACATGTTGATGCTCTTAGCCGATATCCCGTAATGATAGTATGCAATGAAACATTAACTTCAAAGCTTAAAAAAGCACATGAGAAAGATGACAACATCCAAACATTTAAATCGCTTCTAAAGAAGCAAGAATCAGAAGAATTTTTTAAGCGAAATGGTATACTCTACAAGTACTTAAATGGTCGAGAATTAATTGTAACCCCTAAAGCAACGCAAGCTGAACTAATTAAATTGATTCACGAAAATGGTCATTTTTCAGTAGGAAAAACAGAAGAAATTGTGAAACAGGAATCTTTTATCCCAAATTTAACCAATGTCGTTAAAAAAGTAATACTTAATTGCGTTCCATGTATCTTAGCTAATAAGAAAACTGGCAAAAAGGAAGGGTTTTTGAATCCTTTTTCTAAGGAAAACATTCCTCTAAGTACGTACCATGTTGACTTCATTGGTCCTTTACCCTCCACAAACAAAAGTTATCAACACATTTTCACCGTAGTAGACGCATTTACCAAATTTACTTGGCTATATCCCGGCCGAACCCCCAATTATTTCTGTGGGAGTCCGAATAAATCTTCGAATAAAGATCAGACTCTTCAGAAGGCGGGATTTTAGATTGGCGATGTGGTAGTCTATGGGTAAGTATTTAAAGGTAAGTGATAAAAAAATTGAATCAAAGTCATTTAAAAACACAGATACTTCATTTAAGTAAAAAAGAATTTATTTAAAGTTAAAGGGGAATATTTGCAAAGAGAAAGACATGCAGAAATTAGGTTAATTGATAGTTGAGTTATACCTTTAGAAGACGGGGAAATAAATTACCTTTCTCATGCTTGGACGTTAGGATTGGTATCGCGCAGGGCGCGAAATGCGCTAAAGACGTGACGTGTTGAATCGGCGGTGGTTAGAAGGCCTCTGCCGAAAAATTATTCAAGCCGGAGCTACGAAAGCTCGCTAGACGGCGCTGCTTCGGAATGCGATGATAAACAAAATTGACATTAATGGTCCTCTGAAAAGGATATGACTCAACCTTTCACAAAATGTTTCAAGCGGAAAATCCTATATATATAAACTTTTTTTTAAATTAAATTTTTAAAATTGTTTTTAAAAAAGTTCTTTGCACATTACTTTTTAAGATACGTATATAATTTATTTTATTTTATACATAGATGAACTACAACAAAATATATATCCGTGCATGAGTTTTAAATTCAGAAAAAATTTTGATGAAAAAAAGATAAATTTTTTATATTATATGAAATATTTCGCTAATTATCACGCCTTCAAGGTATTCGAATTAACACAAAATGTGATTCGTTAAATTCTTTAGAAAACTAATGCACAAATTTGTGAATTATATCATATTTCATAAGTTGTGAAAATTTCAAAGAGATATGATGTAATTTGAAACTCAAGGAGCATTTTACGTAACAATCAAAAGGGAAAATTAACAAATTAAGAAAAGTGCATTTTAAACATTTATTCGAGTAAAATAAAAATAAATAATTTAGTAATTATAAATTAAAATGACAAAATCATTTGACAGAATTATTCTATGAATTATAAGGAATATTATTAGTATAAAAAATCCAAAAGGCAATTTTGACCAAAATTTGACATTTTGAAGGTCCACCATTCCCTTAAATAGAAAATTTTCACTTATGAAGCATATTCTTAATTTCTTGAAGAAAACCACTGTTAAATGGATTTTATTTCTATGAGTAAGTTACGCAGAAATGTCTTTAAATCTGTTGAAAACCCTGAAAAACCAATTATGAGGCATGTTCAAATGAAAGTGATTCGAAGCGTCGCATGCAAACATTTTTCAATGTATTTTCGTGGAACAAACGCGATAGTGAATGTGTAAAATACCATGAACGCGCATGTGCAAGCAGATTTGTGATAACTTGATTCGTAAGGACGTGGAATCCCCTTAAAAATGGCTGGTGTGGATGCCACTGCGTCCAAAAAGAATCATCTAGCTGTAATAAAGTTTTCAACACTAAAAGGGTGTAAGCCGGTGGATATTCATCGCAGAATGCTGGCTTTGTACGGACGTGTGTGTTGAAGCCCATGATGATGAGGTGGGCGAGAATGTTTAGCGACGGTCGACATTAGACACAGGATTTGCCGCGGCCCGGTCAGGTGTGACAGAGAAGCTGATTACGGAGATTGACACTGCAATCAAGGAAAATAGACGTCGAAACATTCGTGACGTCGTAAATAAGTTCAACGTTTCCAGCGGTATCGTTCACAATACTGTCACGAACGTTCTGAAGTATCGAACAGTTTGTGTTGCCAGTGGCTACCCCAAATGCCGTCCGAACATCGAAGAATGCAGTGAATGGACCTGAGTTTACAACATTTGTTGCACTACAGGATGACGGTTTCTTCAGCCCATAGTGGCAGGGGATGAAACCTAGTGTCCCCAATTTCAACCGGAAGGAAAGTCCGTCAACATGGAATGGAAACACCCCAACTCTCACATAGGCCCAAAAAATTCAAAGCTCAGAAATAAGCCGGGAAGGTGATGTTGACTGTATTTTTCGACATGCAAGAATGCCTAGTACTAAAGTTTTGAACTGGCTCCATGATCAACCGACATCTTTCTTTGCGGACGGAATTCGTAATCTTTCTAAGCAATGGAACACATAACTAAACGTCATGACGGAATTCTTTTAACAAACTTTGTATGCATTTCTTCTATTAAATATTGCTGTTTCTATCTGCGTATTTGTCTCATTTCTGTCCCTACGCATCTCATGGATACACACTTCAAATCCCTTTCATTTGAACATCTCTTATATACTGGAGCACAAGCGTTATTCACGCATCTAGATTCTGAATTAACTTATGCATATCATACCATGAAATGGCTACTTCCACTTAAGCCTGCATAACTCAACAAAAAAACCCTAATTCAAGCAATCTAGCAACAACATATACGTTCTGCACGTGTCAAAACTGAGTCAGTGTAACAGCTCTCAATGCTTCGCTTCAGAATTAATTCCTTTAAGGGAGGGGGATCGTTTATCTTCCTGTCTTCTTCCTCATTCCTCTATGTTTCACTTAGGTGCACCTCTTTTTGTTTGGGTTGCCTAGCATGGTCCGTGTTCTCCCGGTGTCTGAAGGGTTTCGTTAATTGGTTTTTTCGTTTCATGGTTTGTTTCCATTCCTACTGAGCATAAGCGCTCTCGCGCTGGCGTTCGATCGATCTAATTTACTTTACGAGTATCATTTCTGTTGTATTACATGGTTTCAATATACAGTAATGCTTCGACTTTCGCTACCCCGTCTTACGTCAACTCGGAGTTACGCTATTTTCAAATATCTTCGATTCGTCTTTTGTTGGTGGGGGAGAAAATTGGTGAATTTGGTAATGTGATTTTAAAAAGTGTCGATTTTTCCAGGTAAAAAAATTTAGAAATGCATAGTCAAGAACTGCTGGATTCCCACATTTAGAAGCTGACAACTGGTAAGCCCATACAAATGCAAAAGGAAGAGGACTTTGAAGAGCTTGAGTCTTAAGACCCAGTACAATCAGAAGATAGAATGACGGTTGGGGATTTGATAAAGATCCTCAATTTAATTGGAAAAGGGGCTAAAAATTTATATATATATATATATATATATATAGTCTCTAACGGCGAGCGTTTTTCTTTCAACAAAATAAGTAATCAAAAAAATACTAGCATGTTGCAAGGAAATTTTGAACTTTGAAAAAAAAAACTTTGAGCCGGCAGTCTATTTTGTTAGATTTCATGAAAGCTTTTTCAAAAGAATTTCGGCTTGCGATTTTGTAGTTGTGTTAGCTAAGATTTTTACTAAACATTTTATTTTTCTAAATTATTATTTTCTTTCGTCTCTGGCCCCAAATATAAAAATAATTTATGTTATCGAAATCATACCCTCCACCCCTTACACGAATTCTACTAATGTGGTTATCATTAAGGTTCACTTATTGTATAAACTCGAGGAATTACTGAAAATATATATATATATATATATATATATATATATATATATATATATACATATATATAGGAAATTATACAACAAAAATGTTTTTCTGTTTCCCTATGCAATTGAATCTTAAAATTCTTGCTTTATACTTTATTTATTCCAAAAGAGATTCCATTTTGTTCTTTTAATGTATTATAAAACTAAAAAGAAACATTCTAAAATTTATGGAATACCTTTGATTTTAAATTAGATTTAGCGGAATTTTATGATTCTGAACTGCTTGTAAAGTAGGACAATGCCACAAAGAATCCCATATCTGTTTCATAACTTTAATTTAAAACACTCTTATTTTATTCGGTATAGTGATTAGCGGCGCTGACTGCTGTGTCGTTAGGCCTGGGTTCGAATCCTGGAGGATGTTTGTAAATGTATAGTGCCTTCGCGGCATGGGGGTACTTTAAATAGCCGTCGAGCCGCAAGTCCTCTCGTGAGTTTGGTGGAAAGAGAAGAGAGGTGGGAGCCCCCTGATCACCCCCCAGGGTATTCTGCCTCATAATTGGGGTGAAACGGAGCTAAATCGTTCTGTCACCTGTATGGTGCTCAAAGCTACAGCTAACGATAGGCGTAAATTAGCCCTTTGCCATGATGAATTTCGTGGGCCTTGATCTGGCCTTTGCCGATCAGGTGGCATTAGTAACAACAAACACAATAAATAGTGAAAAGAAAGAAAAATAGTGATTGAAAAATTTTGTTTGGAATTTTAGCATTTAAAAAAAAGAATTACTTTATATATTGGTAAAATTATGCTCGCAAATATGATAATTAAGAGGGTAATTTAGAGCAAAGCTATGTAAGCATCGAAAATATCAATTAGTAAAATATTAACTCTCAGGGGGAAGCTGAATATTCCTTTAACAAATTTTTTCTTCCACGTTATATTTTTTGTCAATAAACTTCATTCAATTTAGTGGATCATTTTCATATATTATTTTTCTCCTTTTTGCAGAGTGAAAACTCCTACGAGAAAAAGGCGAGGAATTGTAGAAGTGAGTTGAAGACATACTATTATCTTTTAAAAATTGTACTTTTATTAACATCAATTGAAGCTAACGAAAAAATGGCATAGTCAGGTGGCGACTCTTCAAGAAACATTTTTTTAAATTAAGTTACGGGATTTTTTTTTGTGGTTATCAGATTTGTTTGGTAAATTATATGAGGGAAAAAGCTAAAGTTGTAAAAAAAAATTTATCAAAATAGGAAAAAGCTGCTAAAATTTTATAAGAAAATCATACAAATGCAGAATACGATAAAAAAAATCACTCTTGCAGAATGCGATGGACCTGCTGGAGCACAACTGCTCCATCGCATTCTGTATAATGTCTTCTCTAGACTGTATCTGGTATCATATTTTTTTGTGTCCAACTTAGGGATGGCGATTCTTTCAGAAAAAGATCTATTTTAAAATCGATTCGAATCTTAACCTGATGAATGGATTCACAAAAAAATCGAGATCCAAAAGATCAATTTCCAAAAAAATCGATCTTTTTTTTCCAAATCTGCATTTACAACATAAATATAAACCCGTTTTATGAAAAATACGAAAGATACCATAAAAAACGATCTCTTATCAGTAAAACAGCGAATCAAGGAATCCGGCAATTACAATTATTTTTATTACCATTTCAAAGAGTGTCAGGTATAAAAGAAGACATTTATTTTCTAAATGTATTTGTTACTTTAAAAGGTTTAGAAAATAGATAAAATATAACTTACAGTTCCCAATGCTTAATATATAAGCTTTTTAGAAACAACAGTCTGTCAAGTCTTCTGGGATTCAAGCAATTCCGTTAATCACGTGCAATGTTACAGGCAATTGAAAAAAGGTGCTCACAAGGAACAGATGATCCAACGATACTCATGCATATCATGGCTATTGAGAGAACGCGATGATAAATACATTTTTTTTGTTCTTGCCAGTAAATTAACCCTTTATTCACCAACACAGTAATATTACGGGTTTTAAAGAGAGTACATTCAACTAATTGTAAATAATTTTATGATTTTTACGAAAACAGAAAAAATCGAATGTCGATTTTCTAGGATAAAATATCGGTTCACTGAATCGATTCAGTGCTACATATCGATTTAAAAAATCGATTTTTTTTGGCCCGAGAAATCTATTTTTCGATTAATCGATCTCAGATCGCCATTCCTATTCCAATTGCGTTCACTTACACTTCTTTATTCATCGGTATCTGTCAATGATTGACAACTGCCTCAGACAGGTACAGCATATCAAGTACTGAACTTGATATGCTTATTATAGCCCCACTGCATATATATACAGTATTGTGCGAATTAATAGGGATAAACATATTTTTTATAAGAAAATTGTTTCTTTCTCAGGGATTTTCTACCTCAAACCGGTTTCAAATGTACTTTCTTACAACGCACAACTATCCTTCAATAGGCTAAACTTATTTGACCACGTGATCATGACATATCGAAAAATTTTCCCTTCAATTGCTTTTCAATTGATAAAAGAAGTTGTCGCTTGTATAAATTGTCTCTTTCTGACTTCTATTTAAAAAATGAATATCACTCCCAGGAAAAGGACTAAAATTGTTTCCCTTTGTCAGCATACATCTATGACTGTGAGGGATATTGCTGCAGCAGTTGGAGTTGTAAAATCCAGTGTTTCTAGAATTATTGATGAGCAAAAAAATTTGGTGGCATTGTCTCCAAAGCGAAAGAGTAAACGTGGACGCAAATGCAAGACTAAATCTCGAACAGACAAATTTCTTGTACAAAATAGTACAATTCATCCTTACAAAACAAGTAGAGATCTTCAGAGAGAATTATTAGCTACTAATGTGAACGTGGATTCTTCGATAGTTCAACGAAGGCTTATTGAAGCTGGGAGATTTGCAAGAAAACCAATTCAAAAAACAGTTATTAACACCTGCAATGAAGAAAAGACATTTGGATTGGGCCAGGAAATATCAGTCCTGGACTGCATAAGATTGGAAGAAGACTGTATTCAGCGACGAAACGTAATTTTTTGTGCAAGGGTTTCGACCAAGATTTGTCAAACTATGTGGTGGAGAACCCATCAGGGAATAACATCTTATTCAAATAGGTAAGCACTTTCAGAAACAGATGCTTTGGGGGTTATTTTACTTCCGGAGGAACCTGGCAGCTTAGTACCCGTTGAAGGGCTGATGAACTCTAAACAATACATTTCTATAGTAGAAAGTAAAATTGTGTCTGTGATACAAACATTCACTGGTGGTGTTGGTATCTTTTAACAAGATCTTGCTCTCATGCCATACTTTTAAGATAACAATGATTTTTTTTTCAAAAACAGAAAATTCCGATTTTGGATTGGCTTGGTAATTATTCTGCTGTAAACCATATCGAAAATTTGTAGAGCATTGTAAAGAGACGTGAGAGTAAAATGGACTGCTCAACAAAGAAAACTACGGATGATAATGCTATAAAAGTTTTGTTTCGTGATGACTAGATCAAAATTTATGTTCTAATTTAGTGGAATCCGCGCCAAAACGTCTACGGTATTTCATCCAGGCTAGAGGTGAACATATTTTGTATTAGATTGCAATACTGTGCATGTGTGTAAATTAACTTATACTAATTAAACAACATTTGTGAATTTTTTTGTGTTTGTCCTAATTAATTTGCGCTAAAAATTAAATTCCCTATCTAGCACTGAACTCATATTTTTCATTTGATCTTCAAGTATCAAACTAATCACCCATTTATTTCTTCCGAACATATGGCCTAGAAAATAAACATGTCAAAGTCCAGATCGTTAGATTTAATAGCCCTATATGTCAGCATTAACTTTCAAGTACACTCATAAAATCAGAGGTACTTCTCACATCTGGCATAAGTGGTAAAACACTTAGATTTTACTTTGGCGTTCTTTTTCTCTCTGCCTCTCAGGGTTAGAACTTGTATAGGTTTCATCAAATAAAGATCCATTTTAAAAATTCAGTCTAATTCTGACTTCAAAACATGTCATATATATATATATATATATATATATATATATATATATATATATATATATATATATATATATATATACTGTCTACCAATAAATATTTGGACATCCATGTGAATGAGGTTATCTTCGGTCCTGATCTACGTCACGCCTTCTGTACTTAAATACCGTGTAGAAAACAGTTAGTCGCATGAAAGATGCCACGAAATTCAGAGCAGTCTCATTTCGTGAAGGGCGTAGCTGCCGGATATCGTAAAATTGGTCATTTCTTAAGTTTTATATCCAGTGAGTTAAATATTTCAAAATCGACAGCGGCTTTTGTGATTAAAAAGTGGAAGGTGAGTGTGAATTGTCAGGATGTGTATCGACACAACATACAAGCGAAACTAAGAGACAGAGACCGACAAGTGTTGTCAAAAGAAATTCAGAAGCCCCCCCCCCTCAGATCGATGGGTCACATACTTCAGGAATTTCAACAAGTATCCGGAACTGTTGTTTCGATAAATGTCATCCACAAGGAAGCCCATTTGCTTGGTTTCAATGGTCGTGCTGCCATCCACCAGCCTTTGATTACAAAATACGACAGTGCTGTTCGGTTGAGAAGGTGCAAGGCACTTCAAAATTGTACTTTAGGTTAGTGGAAACAGGTTATCTAGAGTGATCAATCAAGGTTCAGTTGCCACTAGTTGGATAAGGGACCTGGAGAAAGACTTTTGCCTGAATGCTTTGTGCCTACAGTAAAATTTGGTGGGAGCTAGAATTATGGTCTGGGTATGTTTCTCGTGGTATGCACTTGGACCCTTGATCCCAATGCAGGGTAAGCTCAACACCTACACTTACTGCACTTTTTTAGATAACAATATGCTTCCTACGCTGAGGCAATTTTACGGGTTGGATCATTGTTACTTCCATTATGACAAGCCTACTTGTCATGTTGCGAGTCTCAACAGGGGTTGATATGATAACGATAGGGTTAACCTGTGATAGGTTTATCCGCGTTCTTTTTAATACTAATTCTCTTGGGAAATATTGGGTCTTTAAAAATTATTATATTATAAAGCTTCCTCTCAAAGAAGATGGGACTATGCAAATTAAAAGACTTGTATATATACATTAAACTTTCAGGTTCGAAAGAGAGAGAAAGGTTAGACTACTACCGGACAGCAGTGATTGATTAAACGTGAAGTGAGACGTGAATACTTCGTAGCTGGTTATTGTAACATTAAAGATGACGATTTGTCAACTAAGAATCAAATTAGATTAGGTTGCTAAGGAATAGAAGCTACTGCCTATAGACGCAAGTTATTTGATAATTTAAAGTCTTCTCGTAGCTCACCTATCTCGTTAATTGATTTCCATATTTGGTATTTGGGTGCATCTCTTAACTTGGTTAATAGAATTTGTGCTGTTGTTAATAACTGAGAATAAATTGAAGTTATTTTGAATATGGCTAGTCTTCCTTCCAACTCACCCACACCATTGGACGCGTCGGGCGACCTTTACAAACCGACTGGGCTGGCCTTCACAGAATCCAGAGCTGAATCATATAGAGATATTGGTAAGAGATTAATTATAAAATGGACTCTAGCTTATTAAGGAATCTACAGTAGATAAAGATTCTGAGGTTAATTTATCATAAAGATAGTGAGTAGGACTGCAGGCGCTATTTTACTTAGAATAATTGATAGTTACGTAGTATTACTCTTGATCTGATTTCTCTAGTAAGACTTGTGTTGCATTGATTAATATAAATTGAGAAATAATAAATTAAATTTATATTATGGAGAATCTGAGTGATCAATCATTTATTCCGACGAAACTAGGTCGCGTAGATGAAGAGATGATATCCCCGACCTCAGGGTATCACAGCTTTTAATACTGGTAAAATAAATTAATTACTAACTTCTTATTATTCCTAATTATTTTTTTAAAACTTTCTTAAATATCGGATATCGCTAAACCTGTTACACATTTTTTTTTATTTTTACTCAAAAACGTGTATAGAAGTTGGGGTGTGACTTAGAATGGATGTAGGCTTAGATTCGAATTAATACGGGATTTTCTTTTGTTCCTACAGAGGCTAGAACTTTTCGGAATATTTAATACAATATAAATTTATTTTCTTCTTTTAAGAATGTGGAAGGCGTATACCTATCCTGGAAAACATGTATGGACCATCAAGAATTATCAATGGAAAAGAAGTAAAACCTGCTTATAAATTTCCGTGGATAGTCAAGGTAAAGTAATTTTCTATAATTCAGTGTTTTTCAAACTGTGGACGTGTCCCCCTAGGGGGACTGACATCTCTACGAGGGGGGCGCGAGCATATTGAAAAATCGAAAACAAAAGATTATTTAAAAAAATTATTAATTTACTGAAAGTAAACAAACAAAATACACCCTGACTTAATGATGAATTATAAAATACACATTTGGACTGATATAATACACTTATAAGTGTATCAGTACTGCAGAATGTATTTTAAAAAGTTAATTTAACAATAATAACTTAAGAACAAGTTTAATAATTACCAGTGACCCATGGGCTTGTCACATATAAAATTTTTACAAAAATTGACACTTAACTTTATAATTTATACGGTTTATAATTAATACCTTGACTGCAGATTAAAAGTTACGTGATTCTGTCCCCAATGCCACCAAGTAGGCGCGCGTACGTGATGTATTAGGAAAGGATGAAAAGGTATAAATAAGTAAAACCTTCTCTGAAATAAGTAAATTCTTTGCAAACACTGTCAAAGTCCTTTTATTGCATTCCAAAGCATTCAGAATAATTTTATAGGAAGTAGTGCTCAAAGAAGATCGTACATCGGAAAGACGTATTTATACGTAGGGGGAAATAATGTTTTGGATAAGCGAGACGTTTATATACGCCGGTGGCACTTAAGATGTTAAAGTCTTATTGTATTGTCAAATTATAGTATTATTGTACTCAATTTATTGTTGTTTTATGCAGAGCGGGGCACGATGAAAATGATAATTGAATATTGGGTCGCAAATATTAAAAGTTTGAGAAGCACTGCTGCAATTCAAAGAATTACTCACTGTAACATAGAAAGCGACGTACCAAGAGGGAGTTATACCAATAGGATGGAAATCGGTAGCTATGATGTACATGCAGGGAAAATAAAACACTAACAATATCACTGGAATTGAATATTATATTCAGGGAAAATACTAATCATATAATGTATTCAGCCATGCCCTAATGCAAGATGTTTACTGACACAGCGTTGACTTATAGAGCTGGCGCATATCTTCAAATGGGATTGCTTGCAACATAAATTCCAACTAGTGAATTATATTTATGCAATCCAAAGATGGCTGGAGATGCCTGCTGTGCAGCCCTCAAACGTGTTGTGCTAGGGAGACATCCAGATCCAACCAGAAGAATATTGGACAAGCACTCTGTAGAAAGGAATATTTTGTGTGGTATGGAATAATCTTGTCGAAATGTAAGCCCTGGTCTTAGTAAAAAGGACAAGCTTAAATTAGAATCTCGTCAACGTATCACTGTGCTGTAAAGGCTCACAAGTAATTAAAGGATTTGACTATCAAATTAAAGGACATCCCATATCATAGCTCTAGTTTGTCGGCCTCTGTGACCCCAGCCGGCATTCAGACAGTTATCTATTGATAATTATCTGTCATTAGTCTCTAATCTTGTTATTTGTCCCCTTTTTCTGACGACCGCTACTATCTCACACACACACACAGAACCCTCCTCATCATATGATATAATCGCTTGGATTCAAATGTCAGATGATCTTGTGATTTAAACGCCTTACGTCCTCTACTCCGATTTTCAGGTCTTTTCTCAAATGGTAACATCTACAATGTAATGGTAATGCTTACGTGGTTCTGCGAATCAAATTCCCATGAAAATTTTGCCTTAACATCGAAATTATTTTATACCCTTATGCTCTATTGAAATTTGCCTAAGCTCCAGATAATAAGTTATTGGTAGACATTTACGTATTTTAGAGTAAAGCACGAGCGAATGTGGCGTTATTCCTTTCAAATGACTCCTTCCTGGTGCCTTTATGCAAGATGTTTACCGACAGATCACTGACTCATAGAGTTTTCGGATATCCTCCTATGGGATTGCTTGCAACATACATTCCAATTAGTGAATTAGATTGGTGCAATCCAATGAAGGCTTGAGAGGCCTGCTTTTCAATGCTCAAACTTGCAGTACTAGGGAGACATCCAGAGCCAACCAGAAGAGTATTAGAGAAGCACTCTGTAGAAAGGAATATCTTGTGTGGTAGGTATCATCCTGTTGAAATGTAAGCTCTGGTTTAAATAAAAAGAAGGGCAACCTTAAATTAGAATCTCGTCAACTAAGCGCTGTGCAGTAAGTGTTCACGACTAACTAAGGGATCTGGCTATTAAATTAAATGGCACCCCATTTCATACCCCTAGTTTGTCGGCCTCCGTGCCTCCAGTCGGCATTCGGCGAGTTATCTATAGATAGTTATAATTGCCATAAGTGTTTCGACTACAAGTCGGATCCTTAATAAGGACGCATCAAGGGTTGTGAGCGCCGATTGGACGAAATCTCTAAATTTGCTTTTTGTCACTTTTCTCTGACAACTGCAAACCTTTTAGCCTTCCTCCCCTCATTGAATGATATAATCGCTCCGATTCAAAATTCAGGTGATGTTGCGATTTATATATATAATCCCTCTTTTTCCTTTAATCCAATTGCAGGTCCTATCTCAAATGGTAACATCTGCGAGGTAGCAACGTTTACGTGGTTTTTCCTATTAGATTCGCATGAAAGGTGTACCTTAATATTGAAATTATTATATACTCATATGTGCTCAATTGAAATGTGCCTACGCTCCAGGTAATCAATTATTGGCAGCCAAAAAGTAAACATTTGTAGTTTGATGGGGATGGGAACACTTAGTTCTTCCAAATCTTCATCTCCTTTCATGACATTTTAGATGACATTAAAACGCTTTCAAATTACCCTTTTTAATAAATAATATTTAAAATATAACAAATGAAGATTAATAAAACGAAAAAATTACTCATAACTTAGGCCGGAATGATGGAATTGGAGAAGATGGTGGGTTTTTTTTAGTTTTATTTTTGTTATCATTATTAGATTTGCCTTTCTTGGGCTTTGGAAATTAAAGGCATTCAGTCAAAGAGGATGCAGCATGCCCCTTCTGTCCGCAATTAATGCAAGTAGGATTTTCCATCTTTTCTTTAAATGGACAATTTTATGATTTTACCCACACTTCAAGCAAAGTATCTTCATTTGACAGTTTTGCGAAGCATGGTGGAAAAAATTGCAACTATAGCATTGCGTGTCTCGAGATCCCTTCTTAAAGAAATCCAGTTTAACTTGTATAAATAGGCAGCTTTTAAGGAATCCAACTACGTTCGGAACCGTGATTTTTAAAAAGCACATAAATGGATGGTTTTCATGATATTTAGTGTCACTTAGATTAGAATAAATGCATAAAATGATTTTAAGAACATTATGACAAAAACAACTTATTTAAATACAATATTTTGGCAAAAAATTAACTTAGAATAATCTTTTTTCAAAACATTCTCCTTTTACAAAAAAATTCTTCTATAATAATAATAATAATATTCTGCTTATATAAAGTAAAGACTTCTCCAGAGAGTCTGGACTATATATATAGGAATTTTGAAAAATTCACATTACTTTTAGAGTTACTACCAATTGAAATAATTATCGGCGTTTTTTTTCTTAAAATTTCTCCCCTCTGTTGTCGTAAAACATGGATAACTCCACTTCTAAGTTGTATATTTCAAAATTTTAGTTGAGCCTTTGTACAGAGGTCTGCGCTATATACAGACAAAATATTATTATTATAGAATCATTTTTCATAAAAGGAGAAAGTTTTAAAAATTGGTCATTCTATGTTCATATTTTCTCAAAATATTACACTTAGATAATTTTTTATTGCAATAATATTCTTAAAACAATTTTTTATACATTTTCTTATCTAAGTGACACTAAATATCATAAATATTATCCATTTATACGCTGTTTCAAAATCACGGTTCCGAAAGTAGTCGGATACCTTAATGGCTTAAATGTCTGTGATATATTCGTCCCTTGTATTTTCAAACATAAAGATCGGCAAGGGTTTTTATTTTTGAATTGTATATTAATTCCCTTATTCATGAAATCTGCTTTTATGTCCTTCGTGCCTGTCGTAGCGGGAAGACCTTTAGTTATTAATTTAAGTGGCATAGGTTAAACATCTGTGCATTCTACCGTAAGGTTCGCGCATGTGCAGTATCATTCAAATGACCCCTTCCTGGTGCGTCGCATTCTATATTAAAAATTATATTTGAACAACGCGGAGGGTGTTATATCATGATAAAAATAAAAACTTATTTGTATTATATCATATAATTTATTTTTAACTGCTTATTTTTAATGTTCTGTTCAAGTTAGTGTAAAATTTTTGAAACGAAGCAAACACATCTTTTTTTTTATTTTTGCTTGGGGAACACAGAAAATTTAAAATTCCTTCTACCATAAGGAATAAAGTATCATGAAAAGTAAAATTTATTAAAAGAAGCTGTTATAAATATAATTGACAAAATATGTATAAAGGGATTTCATTAACATATTCGGCAATATTTTTTGTATATTGATGCTAGTGATATCCCAATATGCAGGTTTAAAAAAGCAGTTTGTATAAATTCTACACCAAGTAGCAATCCCAAATACGTTTACAACCATCTAATTTCTAATGAAAAACCTAGAGAGAGATATTATTATAAATACTATAAAATTAACAATTATCAAATACTCAAGCTTACACAGATACTATTGAAATAGAATAAAGCTCAAACTTAACAAGGATTCATAGAATCCTTCAATGATTGTTAAAATAGGAACATTGGGATCGGTAAAAAAAGATTTAGAACAATTTTAGCAATCAAATGAAAGAGAGGACTTGTGAATAACTTTCCATTCCATTATAAGAACTAAATTAGGTAGAGTTTTATAATCTAAAGAGAAAAATCTTATTCCTTCAAACCGCCAAGGTACATTTTTCAAAGTCAACACACGGAAAAACATGACTTTATATCCGAAGAATCAAAAATATATAAATTTCATGAATTTAAGAATACATTCATGTAAAATTTATATTCTTAATAAAGGAAATTAAAAACATTCTAATGGGAATAAATTGATAAATTTACGTGATTACAAAGAGGCATCCTTTTTCATTAGAGGGTAGAATTTGATGATCGCTTAGAAGAAATCATTGAAGGTGTCATTTTCCATCGAATAATTCCTCCAGCATCACATATATTTTACTAGATAATGACCCGTGTGGTCAAAAGAAGGCGCATGACTGCACACCATGTACTTTTGATGTAGTTGGTGCGAGCACTGGTTTCAGGTTCCTTAAAATTCAGACACACACACTGTGAGTCTATTCCTCAAGAGAAAAGTAGTAATAAGCCTTTCAACAGTCTGAAATTAATACGGACATCAGCACAACCCACTTTTTGATAACATTCATAGGTTTCTCTTTCCTCGTTCTGTCAACCTCTCTAAAAGCACTTATTAGATTCTCTTTCGATCCCCCCAAACGCCTTTGCTCTTTCATACTTCATTATCCCAAACTTACTTTCTTCAATATCAACAATCGCACTTTTACTACTAATTTGCTCCCTTTCAATCAATACAACAATCAAGCAAATCTCTCGAAAAGCCATATACCAGTAAACGACTGGATTTTTATTAATATGCAACTCATTCGTTGGAAATTCATTCATAACTTTTGCAAACCTGTAACTCGTCACAATCAAAATTTCACATATACTCAAATGGCTCTTGTTGAACCACGTACTTTCCTTATGTTCTTGCCCACATAGTGCAGATTCTTTCCTTCATTTGAACGGCCACTTCAACTATAGTTATCAATGGTATGCTTTCTTTCTCGCAGACACATACTAATCCCACTTTTAGGACATTCATTCTTAGCAGCAATCCTTCTTCCATGTAATCCCTAATTTTCTGCCAATTGCTTAAAAAAAATAAACATTAAAAAAATCGCTAATTCTTGTATTAGACTCATTCTGAACAGCAAACCGGTACTCTCATGCAGTTATTAATTAGCAGTCAAGTACAGTGGGTGATCGGTTGGCGAACATAATCCGTTCCAAGACTATGTTCGCTATCCGAATTGTTCGTTAACCGATCATCGATTCACCATAGACTTCTATGTGAAATCGATTAATTCGTTCTGGAGACCCTAAAAATCAAATTTTAAAAAAATGTATAATTTCTTAGTAAGTTTTTGAAAAAATAATACATACATGTAGTCTTGCATATTAATCAGTCCTTTTAATTTTTTGCTTATGGGGCGATGAAGAACATGTCCAATGCCGATTGCTTTTCTCTCTTTTTCAGGATTTTCCGGAAGTAATTAATAGCATTATTGTTGTACAGATCCCCAACCCTACTGACATCATCTTGGTTTGGGTGCCATTCTAAGACCATTGCTCTGACATCCGCCCACTTTTTCAAAAGATCTTTAATGGCAGATGTCGGCATTGGTCCTCTTTTGTCTTCCTCTTGTTCAGAAGGAGACACATTTCGCTGTGTTTCTTGGGGTTCTTCTGTCGTCAGTTCATCTTCATGTCCCATTATGAGCTCTTCTATGTCATA
This sequence comes from Trichonephila clavipes, assembly GCA_019973935.1. Classification (NCBI taxonomy): domain Eukaryota; kingdom Metazoa; phylum Arthropoda; class Arachnida; order Araneae; family Nephilidae; genus Trichonephila; species Trichonephila clavipes. Next base: position 131,877 of record BMAU01004673.1, read on the forward strand.
ATCGTTCACCTCCAATTCCAGATCTCTAGCAGTTGTCAAAATTTCATCCATAATTTCAGGGATGTCTCACTGATCACCTCCGAATATGTGTTCGTTGTCCAAACAAAAAAAAATCTTTCTTGAAAGTGTTTGTTATCCGAATATGTGTGTTCGTTATCCGAACACAAAAATCTTTCGTGAAAGTGTTCGTTAACCGATTTGTTCGTTAACCGATCTGTTCGTTAACCAATCTGTTTGTTAACCGATCACCCACTGTATAACGAAATTCAAATAGCTCAATTACCGCTGTTATGTAGCTAACAGGGTTACTAAAGCTAAAGCAACTAACAGTACTTACCAGTTGTAGCTATCAACGCTCACTAATAACAGTCTTTTGTTTTAAAGCTAAAAGAGAAAGGTAGCTAACACGGCAGACTTATCACCCAGATTGGCGACAAAGAAAGTTCAAAAATGCAATGTGGGCTAAAAGAGATCCAACCATTAACACAGTGTATCTGAACCAGCCTGTATCATAAAAATTAAGGTTCCAATCCACCGGTCACTTCAAATTCATGAATTTAACGTTATTCCTACTTAAAATTCTATCTCCATCTAGTCTAGATTAGTGTTGTAATAGTATCTTAAGAATTGACTAACACTAAGAATTCCATTCTCATAAAATTAATTAAGCATTTATTTATTGAACACAAATACTAAAAATTCTAAATAATTAAATTATTTTTTATCCGAATTCATTAAATTAGAGGCCAGCTCTCCGATACTATTTCTCAATGTTGAATCTCTGGATGCAAGACAAATTAACTAACTCTCATTTGGGTACTTAAGCAAAGGCGTAGCTACCGACGTATCAATGATACGAGGCCCCCAAGCTACAGGGACACCAAAATATGTAAGAAAAAATCAAGACATGCTGAAGGGTACAAAAAAGGGCATCCAGAAATTTTGATACAGGGCCCACTCCGGACAAGTTACGCGGGGGTACTTACATACTATCGTAACAGTGCCAACGTTCAAACTAACTCGCCAAGTTGGCAACCTCGATTTCGTATGCGTCGATGCGCTGAAACGGCAACCATGTGCTTCGTTTCACATAATGTCGCCAATACCGTTTCGATAATACATAAGTTCCCTAATTTGTTATCAGTACTCTGTTTATTAATGTCACATAATAACATAGTATGACGTCTATTGGCGATGGCTTGTAGTTTCGCATGTGCATTATTCTTGATAACAGCTACATGCTTTTGAAAAGAGAGTTAGTGTAAAAAGCAATTGGCATTGATGAAGAGCATGCATTGATTGGCCGGAAACACGTGATTGCATTTATCACGTGACTATGGTGTCATATGAATTTGCCTCACTATATGATTTAGTAGGCTGATAAATGAGTACCAAGCTTTCTTGGGAGTCTTAAACACTGGGGGTCTCGCTTCAGACTGACCACATGATCGGGATATCTGGTCATGTACCTCAGCACCCAATGATCACAAATACTGGGATGGGCGCAGTAGGTACTGGCCCTCATAGGCTGTTGCACCACTAAATTTGAGTATATGGTTTACTCCAACAATAAGTATTGGCCACGGTAGCCGAGTGGTCAAGGTATCGGATCGTGACTTGCTTTGTCACGAGTTCAAGCCCAGTACCACTAAAGACCCTCCATGTAAGGGAACGATGCACGTTAAATTTGTCGAGAGTTCAAACTTCCTCCCGTTGGTATGGTAGTTGGGAGAGGGGGTGCCAGATCAGGTGTCGTCCACGTCACTTGACCATGGTTCAAAATTACGTGGTCCGTCGCCAAAAGCCCTCGTGTAGCTGAGCAGTGTGACGTTAATATTCACTCACTCACCCAACAATAAATAAACGCATAGCAATTATACTTGGACAGTATAATTACTGTTATACCGTCGACTAATTTCGCCAAATCTAAAAACATTGCTTAATCGAAGGACGACACCAAATCGTATGCAGGACCAAGATTATGTTTGTACTAACGTGGGAATAGTTTCCCGCTATTGGCTGCATATCGTGGCATTCGGGAACTCTTTCCATTTGAGGAATTGGTCGACTGTATAATATGTAAGCACTTTGCAAACTATCTTTCAGCATTTCACGTCGCTTTATATAATTCTACTCTTTAGAACGTCATGTTTCCTCTTGAAGAAGGTGGTATTAAACTTCAGCAAAGCCTTAAAGAAAAATCCCATGTTATAGTTTAATAGGAAAACCTCACGAGTAAGCCCTCTTCAGTGTAACGATTTGGATATAAAAAAAAGTTACAACTAAAAGAGTAAGCACTTCTGAAGATTTTTTTTTGTTTAAAATTACATTTATTTCTCTAATTTTGAATACTTTTTAAAAGGTATGAAATGTTTCGAAGGAATAATTCATATAAAAAAAATTCCTTTTTTAGAGAGAAATCGGAGAAATATACAATTACACAAAAATCTGCCCTTTTTTCGCTTTTTCGGATAAAATGTTTGCATCAAATAAGCACATTAGTCTAGAATTGTGGGGAAAAAGTATGCATTCCATGGAATTACCATTACACTTACGAATTCAAAAAGCAGTTATAATAGATGGACACAACGGACGCTTAAAGCAAACGCATGTAACAATTTATTGCTTTGAAAAGAATTACATTTGTTTTTATATAAAAAACTGGGAGTTATTATAAAGCTTTACTCGTAATTATGCAGTTATTATATTGATATTAATTTTAAAAAAACTGGTGTGCTTCTTCCCAATCTTGACTCTGATTACAATAGGTATATTTACTTAGGTTGCTGGAGCACGGCAATGCAGCGGCTCTTTAATATCGGAGAAATATGTCCTCACATCGGCATTTTGTCTCACTAAGTAAGCAGAACCTTTTTTGAAATCTGTGTAACATGTATCTAAATAATTATAGTAATGCTTTGCAAAGTATACTATTGAAACTCTCAGGGGCATAATAAGGCTGTATAGGTATCTACATAAGCCAGTAACAGCCTCCAGACATGAGTGATCACTTTTGTCTTGTGGTAATGTTACTCGATTTCGGATTCAGGGGTTGCGGGTTCTGTCCTCAGATTCCCTTCCACATCGATGACCTTGACTGGGCTAAGAAAAGCGCAACCTTCTGATCTGTCGTGGCACCATCTATCCGCACCAAGAGGAATCAAAGTCATCGGACTCACTTAACGTAGCAACCAAAGTCGTCAGACTCCCTTGACGCAACACCACCAATCCACAGCAACAAATCTCACGCTCACCATAACAAAAATCTCGTTCGCTCGCCTATCCATCGACTCACTGGTTGGGGAGTACTGTAGCGATATCTGCATAAGCCAGTAACAGCCTCAGGTCATGAGTGATCACTTTTGCCTAGTTGTTATGTTACTCGGCTGCGGGTCCATAGGTCTCGGGTTCTGTCTTTTGGATAGACGCCTCCTCAAGGCTCAGCAAAACAAATTTTGGTAGCTGTCGTAAAGAGCTTTTGTCTATCCGTTTAAACATATAAAGTGAACACACACAAACTTCTAGCCCGGATTATAAAAATTAATTACAAAATAACCACTTAATATAATAATCATCGGGTAGTTCAGTTTTAGTGCGCATGCTCCTACAAGAGTGACTCAGGAGAAAATTTGTAAGAAAGACGCTATTGTTTGCTGAAATGGCGTCGATTGTCCCAATGTGTGCTTTGGTTTCATGAAACAAAATCACCCTTTAATATTCAGTGTAAATTTCAACGTTATCAGGGAAGCAAACCTCGTGGTGTAAAATGTTGAAAGAAATAGGTAACGTTTAGTATCTTCCTAGGCAGGCCGAGTGTGAATGAAACAACTATTGAAATTATAATTTAGCGAAAGCTGGAATGCCGCCTAGACATTCGCCAAGCTACCAAGAAGGCACACATCGAAATTTACTGAGGCAAATGGTCATACAAAATTTCATAGTAGTACTTAAAATATATACAGGGTGCTGTCTAAATGAATATCGGAGAGTTTTAACGCTTTCTTACTATTTATTACATATAACTTATAAGTATAATTCATACATCGAATAAATGAGCAACTGAAAGAGTTTTGTTAGCTGGAATGTGTGCGCATGCGCGGGAAGCGCATATTAATTCACCCCTTCCCTTCGCTACCGATCAGCGCGCTAGTAAAAAAAAATGGCGATTAGTGAACAGAAAGCGTTTGTGTTCTCCCAGTTTGCAAAGACAGAATCTGCTATTACTGTGCAGCGAGCATTTTGTATTAAGTTTGGTTGTCAACAGCGAGACTCACCTAAATTGAATGTTTTTGTGCTATATCTCCGTGGAAAGTGTATGAGCCTTTCATTTTTGGAGAACCAACTGTAACCGATTCTTCCTATCTTGATTCTCTACAACTGTGGCTATCTCCTCAATTGGAAGAAAGAGGACCAGATAACTTCATTGGGCAGCAAGATGGTATACCGCTTTACTGTCATCTCTCAATACACGATTGGTTGACGCCCCTACCAAGGGATTGGCTGTAATAGGCCTCATGACAAAGCTTGTTTCGCATGGCCTCCACGTTCACCCAATCTGATGTCATGATTTTTATTTGTGTGTACATACCTCCACTACCAGCTAACCTTCCAGTCTTAAGACACAAGATTGCAGGAGGTGTTGCAAGAATTACCTTAAACACACTGAACAAAGTTTGGGAAGAACTTGATGTGTGTCGCATGACGGATGGGGCTTACATTGATCATTTGCAAGCTTCTAGGTAAAACTGTTTCAGTTACTCTTTCATTCGATGTATGAATTATCATGTAAGATATGTAATAAATTTTATAAAGCGATAAACTCCGATATTCATTTAGAAACACTCTGTATATAAAAAAGGTACTTACGTATTATCGTAACAATCACCAACTCTATTAATAACTTGCTTAGTTGGCAACCAGGTGCTTCGTTTTGTATAATGTCGCCAATAGGTTACGATAATAAGTAAGTACCAAAAGAACATATGTCTAATTACAATAGTTTAAGCACAATAAACGTTTTTAATCAGAGCAATACTTTGGATTCATTCTACATATAGAGATTTTTCTCAATACGGTTCACAAATAACGTAGTCCAAGAAGAGAAGCTTCCCTTCACTTTTTGTATGGTTGATTTGGTCTAACACAATTTAATATCGCTAATTGTTACGATAACTTAAGGATCGGCAACCATGACTCTTCATATAGATGGTTGTGGCTCTTCTAACTACGAATTATTAAAAAATAATTATATCTACAAACGATTGTTTTTTTTTTCTTTTTCTTTTATAATTTTCTATTGAAAGCATTTACCTTGTTTGAGTCTAAAATTAAACATTTGACTGACTTAAAATTTATTAAATTGTCCTTCATTGACAAAGTATATCGAAATTCAGTGAAAATATTAAAATTAGTTCTAAAGTAGTAAAAGTCTAATTTATTGGTTGAAACGCCGTCATGGAAACAGGCTCTTCTGAGTGACTTGCAGCAATATTTGCATAGATGAGTTTGGGAGCACTCTTGAATGTGAACTAGAGACTGGGACATCTTAAGGAATGGGCCAATTGGGCTCGTGTCCAACGGCCTCGACCCTAATGAGGGCCTCGTCTCTTTTCCGACTAGGCCTTAATAATCCTGATTTGAATAATTTCAACTGTCAAATGTTTTTCAGGTTGTATTCTCCGAAAAACTGGGAATACTGGACAATATATCAACTGTCTACATGTCATGACCGTGATCGATCTGTAGGCCTTGGCCTACCGCCATACACCATCATTACTGATTCAGTCAAAAGGTGACAGTCGGTCATGTCGGTTTGTGTGATTGTAAGTCATGTATAGAGTGTTTTTTTTTTCAGGTATAGAAGTTTAAGTTGGCATTACTTTCCAAGATGGCGACCGATTTAACAGCTGTCAAGTGATTTATTCTCAGTTTGGATTGGCAATTCATCAAAACGATCATCAAGCAAGGCGTAGATTCGTCGAATGGGCCCCAAACGAGATTGCCGTTGTTCCCGATTTTCATAAGCGAATTTTGTTTAGCTTTGAAGCGCACTTCTGGTTGAATGGCTACGTCAACAAACAAAACAGCGGCATTTGGAGTGAAGCTAATCCACAAGTGTATGTCGAAACACCATTACATCCAGAAAAACTGACTGGTGCGCTTTATGGGCTGGTGGAATCCTTCTTCAAAAACGATGAAGGCCACAACGTTACAGTCAATGGTGATCGGTATAGAGCCATGATTACTAACTTTTTCATACCTGAATTGAACAGTCATGATGTCCAGGAGCTGTGGTTCCAACAAGACGGCGCAACATGTCACACAGCTCGTGCCACAATCGATTTATTGAAAGACACGTTTGGTGACCACCTAATTTCACGTTTTGGACCTGTGAATTGACCTCCAAGATCTTGTGATTTAACACCGCTAGACTATTTTCTGTGGGGCTATGAAACGTCTTTGGTCTATGCGGATAAGCCACAAACGCTTAACCATTTGGAAGACAACATTCGCCGTGTTATTGCCGATATACGACCACAAATGTTGGAAAAAGTCATCGAAAATTGGACGTCCAGATTGGACTACATCCGAGCCAGCCGTGGCAGTCCTATGCCAGAAAGCATATTTAAAATGTAATGCCACAAGATTATCTTTCGAATAAAAAAATTCATGTCAATCGAATAATACATCGTTGTTTTATTGCAATTTAAAGTTCTATACCTCTAAAAAACACCCTTTACATTTATTTGTTTCGGGTTATTGTTTGTACGAGTATTTAATAACGTACTCTGTGCCTACTTTTAAGGGCATAGGTGGGGTATACATTTGTGTAAGCAACCAGGGCCTACTTTTGCGAAGAGGCACAGGTCCTCAAGAAGTCTTAAGACGCGTGTCCCTGGCTACATAAGACCAAAAACAAAAAAAACAAAAAAAAAGTAATATATAAAAAAGATTTAAGTCTATTCCTACGTAGATCAACAAAGAAAAATTTTATTTTAACTACTTTTTATTAAATAGTTGCAATCAATGTAAATATATACATACATAGGACAGAATCACAACATTAAGTGGTAATTAATTTTTAAACCCTCCAAGTGGTCTGCACGTAAAATTCTGCCATTCTAGAGATGCTTCGAAATGCACTGCACGTAATTTTTTGCCTTCAAGTAAGATTCTCAAAAGTGGTTGAGCCGTATTTTTAAAAATACGGCTCAATCGCTTTTTGAGAATCTTACTTGAAGGCAAAAAAAGCATCTCTAGAATGGCAAGATTTTGGTGGAGACCGCTTGGATGGTTAATTATTATTAAAGTATTTTATTTTTATCCAAAATGTGCATATAAAATTTCAGTTCAACTAAATGCTTTAAAACGTGAAAAAAAAACCGTTTCAAGTTTTGACACAAGTCGCCAAACGGGTCGCCAAAAATGATGCCAACGTGGCTTTATTTGTAATTATTTAAATAATTAGTTTTAATCAATTATTTTTTATTAATTATAATTAAATTATTATATTGTTATCCAAAATAATAATGTATATAAAATTTCAGCTCAATTTAGCGCTTTAAAATGTGTTTTATTATCGACTGAAAATTCCACCAAGATAAATAAATAAATAAATAAATAGAGAGTGTGAGATAATAGTAGGAATTTAATAAGTGACAAAAACACATTTCGTATTTTATGACATATTTAAGAGGGCCAGTATACAAAAGATTTGAAGTGACTTTATATGCAGGAACAATCAAAGTCTATTTTAATTGTTAGTGTAAACATGGAATTTCAGAAGAAGGTTCTAAAAGTATTATTCATAATCTCAATTCCAACGTTATGATATTTTACCAGTGATTGCTCTTGCAATGAGCCACGGGGAAAAAAATCGAAAATTCTTAGTTCTGGAAGGAGTGGAAAATGATACTTTCAATAAAGCATTATTAAGGTATTATAAAAGAAAATGTTAATTGGTGAGCAACAGTCTTGATCACACTTCGGTTTCCTGAGGCTTCCCCTTTCCTCCTGCGCATGCAGCACTTTGATACCTTAGTTATCTTGTTTTCCTAACACAACCGTGGCTCTTCTCTCCAAAAGTTTACCGACTAACTGCGATAACGGATTACTCAGGAGAAAAGTTCGTAGATACGAGGGAATTATTAAGAAGTTTAATTATTAAGGTGTTTTAAATTTCTCTAGAAGGCTGAAAATATAAACAATTTTCAAGCATTTATAATTCTTTTAATTTTAAATTAATTAATTCGAATTTTTACGTATTATTTACAAAAGATTATGGCTTCAAAAAGGTACAAAATGTTTGAAATATAACCATAATTAAAAAAATTATGAGCATGTGAAAATAAGTAATAAATATAAAGTAATATTTGCGTTGCGCGTGCTATTTTCTAAAACAGTAGCTTCTGATGTATAAAACTTTATAGAAATATAAAATGTATCATACTCATTAAACCCTACATCGTTTCAGAATTATATATCTTTCGTTTTTCAAAATATTTGAAAATTATTGAAATTTTTAAAAACAATTTTGAAAAAGTAATTTTTTTTATTTTTAAAAAATATAATTTACATTCTGTCGCAAAAAAATATATGCACCCAGAAGAAATTGAGCTACATTCACGAAATTTGGTATGCATGTAGTGTATATGAAAATAAACAAATGATTAAAAATTCAGAACAAAATATCATTTTATTAAGCGGTTACAGCTTGCAAAAGGTTAAAAATCAGTAAGTAGTAAAGCCACCTCTGGCAGCTATACAAGCCGAAATTCGGCGTGGCATCGATTCAATTAGATCACTTATGACCCCCTGTGGAAGATCCTGCCATAGTCTTTGCATCTGCGCAGTTAATTCTCCTGTATCTCGGGACGGCTGCAATTGCCTTCCCAGCGCGTCCCAGACATGCTCTATTGGCGAAAGATCTGGTAACCTGGCAGTCCATGGTAGGACGTCATATCCTTAAAGACATTGTTGGGAGAGTCGCGCAGTATGTGGACGAGCATTATCCTGTTGATAAATGGCACCTGGGCGACTTGATAGCATGGGTAGCACAATCGGCGTTAAAATATCGTCCACGTATCTGCGAGCTGTCAAAGTGCCTTGAAGGACCACTAAAGATGATCGTGTGTCCCAAGAAATTGCTCTCCACACTGTCACACCTTGTGAAATTGCTGTATGCCGCTCGACAATAAATGCCGGATCGGACCGCTGGCCGGTGCACCTCCAGACACGTGTGCGGTGGTCATCAGCACTGAGACTGAATCGGGATTCATCACTGAAGATGACACGTCTCCAGTCTGTCACACTCCAAGTTGCCCGAGGTCGGCAAAAATCCAGTCGACACTGCCTATGATGTGGGGTCAGTGGTAAGCGTCTTAGCGGACGTCGGCTCCTCAAGCCAACTTCGGTCAGTCGTCTCCTTATGGTTTCTCTTGATGGCACTGGATGTCTGGAAGGAGGTAAGTGGCGTTGAATCGATGCTAGCGACGTTGTTGGTGCCGAAGTGGCCACTCTTCTGATTGCACGATCCTCGCGATCATTTGTGTTCCTGGGACGTCCTGACCCTCCGCGACGGTACACTCTACCTTCTGTGATCCACTGTTGCCAACACCGAGCAACTACCATATCGCTCCGACCGAGGTGGCGGCCGATACGTCTATTCGACCAACCTGCTTCTCTGAGGCCTATTATACGGCCCCTATCAAAGTCCGTCAGCTGCTCGTACTGCCGCCGGTTACGTCTTAGAGGCATCCTAAGTCTCAATATCGTCTATCAAAGTCATCAGATTCGTTTGGATAGCCGTACGGCGCTCGTACTCATGCTTTTAAACTCTCCCAGTTGCGCAACTAATATGCGCATAGCACATAGCCTTGTCTCATTGGCTTCAAAATTTTAATCATTTGCATATCTCTTACCAGACTACATTCTTGCCGAGTTTCGTGATTGTAGCTTGATTTCTTTTGGGTGCATATATTTTTTTGCGACAGAGTGTATTATTCTATTTACATAAAAATACTACAGTGTAAAAAGGATACATTTAACTTTAGAAGTCAACTTATAGCTAGTAATTAAAGTTACTATTTTAGAAAATATCAAAAGCAACGTTCAATTTAATTAATATTTCTTATATAGAAATGTTTCTTATTTTCATATGTTATAATTTTTAAAATTATGATTATATTTTAAACATTTTACACTTTTTTGAAGCTACATTCTTTTTTAAGTAATGTGTAAAAGATTCGAATTACTTAGTTTCAATTTAAAAGATTTATACTTGTTTTAAAATTGTTTATATTTTTAGCCTTATAGAGATATTTAACACCCTGAGACCTCTTAATGCGGCATTGAATTGAATGATGAACTCCAAACTGAGAATGCTTAGATTTTTAGTAACAAAACACAATAGCTAAGACAAGGTTAAATAATGCAATCATTTGAAATGAGTTTAATTTGTGAGACTTTTAATTGAACTTCATGAAAGGAATCAAATGAATTTTTTCACTGCCCGTTCCTTTTCTCGACTTTGTATGGACTTGATTAATGAGTATGAACATGAAATCTACATCGAAGTTCCCATAAAGTAGCCTAGAGTTAACAAAGGCTCTAATATTTTATTGTGTCTTAATGCAAATTTTTTTTCCAGGAAAAGAGCAGATTCAGATGAAGAATGCTTAAATGGCAAAACAAATCGCAAATGCTTTGTCTCAAAGGAGCATGTTAAAGTACGCGTGCCGAAGGCTACTGTTTCTAACCGTTTCAAGAAGACTTTGGACATCGCTCGCCTCATACCCCATCCTGATTACCAACATTCTTGTAAACTTCACGATATCGCATTGATTGAATTGAAAAAAGTGTTTAAGTGTAATTTCTATACTTTACCTTTATGTATACCTCAAAAAAATTATACGAAGACGAAATCTAGATTAATTACAACTGGATGGGGCGTTATTACCGCAGATGGAACAGGTGAGCTTTCTTTTCTTCACACACTCATGGAGAAAAAAATTAGCGCACCATGAAGGAGTCATCAAAATGAAACAAAATTTTACATACGTAATGACTACTTTGATATAAGTAAGCGATTAGAAAATCAAAGGAAAAGGATCATTTATTTCAGAGAAAAAGGCAAAAGAACGGAGGATTTAATACCCTGTTGAACCCCCCCCCCTCTAGCGCGAATGCACGATGCGATACGATACAGCATTGGGGTATACTAGTTCTGTATAATGTCTTGAAACATTTCGTTCCATATTTACTAAAACCTTGCCTCTAGTTCGTTCAAACTCATGGCATGCCCAGGAAGTGTAGTAACAGTGCGGAGATAGACTTGTGGCCCCCTTGAAGTGTGAGGTCGACCATTGTCTTGTTGAAAAATGGCTCTTGGGAGCCGTTGCATGAGTGGCAACACATGTGGTTGCAGGATGTCATGGACATACTAATGGGCTGCCATGGTGTCACGGATCAATACTAGGGGTGACCGTGTATTGTAGGCAATGGCACTGCATACCATCACACCAGCTGTGGGTCACTGTAAAACAAAGGCATGATGGGAGACGTTCACCACGGGGTCTCCACACACGAACACGGTTGTCATCACTGCTGAGATTGAATCTGGTTTCGTCGCTAATCACGACCTGGTTCCATTCCGCTGCAGTCCAGTTTCCTCGTGCACGACACCACTTCAAACGGAGGCATCGATGGCTTGGCGTCAAGGGCAACACACGTAATAGGCGTCGCGATCCCAAATGTCTTTCAGCCAGGCGCCTTCGTATGGTTCGAGAAGACATAGGGGCCCTTAGTGAAGATGCTAACTGTTCCTGGATGGCGGCCGATGAAGCAGTTGCCTGTACACGTACGGTCTTCTCGATGACTGGTCTGTAGAGGGCGTCGTGAGCCTGGTAAATGACATTTCTCGGATCCACTGGTCTCAACACCTCCTCACAACACAATCAGAGCGGCCTAATTGACGAGCTACTCGCCTAGCTGACCACCCAGCTTCCATCATGCGGATGATTCACCCCCCTCTAAAACTGCGACAGTGGCTCATATTTTCTTCGAAAACGGCGTAATGGCATGTTTACCTCAGCTCTTACTTTGTAAATGATTCAGCACATTCAAACAAGCTTTGGTTACTTCTTTTATATTTCATGGATAACGACGTCAAATGCCCTCTACCGGCTATACGTAAAGTGTAATCACGCTGCATTTCTAATCATTTGCATATCTCCCCGACATGTACCTTCATGCCAAGTTTCATTACGATCCCGTAATTATTTCTTGGTGCACTGATTTTTTTGTCCATGAGTGTATTTAATATTTAAATCTAACAAGTGAACTGAAATCGAGTTTTCATTTTCTTTCAGTCAAAAATGATTAATGTCTTTCGAGTATAACTTTATTTTCGTAAATTTTTGTCAAAACATCAAAGATTCCACACTGTGACGAGCGTGCTTCCATATTATTGGGCTGAGGTAAGGTTCCCCAACCCAACTCTGCAATTTTTTATGCGATGTTCCTTACTACGTGTGGGCTAGCATTGTCGTGATGAAGAATCAAATATTTACTGTTTGGCAAAAGATGGATGTTTATGTTGAATTTTTTTTATTCAAAACATCAAATTATGAACAGTAACCACCATTTCATTTTCTTTCAGCAACTCATAGTGCGCTATACCTTGTTGTCTCACCAACAACACAACATAACCTGCTTTTGATACACGCTAGGTTCAGATGTGGATGGTTGTATCTCCCCTTTGTAAACATATGCTTTTTTTTCTTACCATGCATTTATACAACATCCACTTTTCATTCCAAGTCACCAAGTGCTCCAAAAATGGTTCCCTTTTGTAACAAGCAAGATTTGAAGAACATATCAAAATTCTGTCTGTTTAATTTTTCCGCTTATTTTGTGTGGCACCCAAACAGAGAGTTTGGACACAAAATCAAACCTTTTAATATGATCCAAAGCAATGAATTTCAAGCTTGAAGCTTACTTCTGTGGAAGTTAACGTAGAATTTGTAATGATCATACTGCGTAGCACTTCATCACTGACATCTGAGGGCCTTTCTGAACTAGGTTCATCTTCCAAAGAAAAATTATCCAAGCGACATTTCAAAAACCATCTTTGACATGTTCGAGCTGTTACTGCTTCTACTCCAAACACATCACACAAGTTTCTTTTCGCCTCTATTGCGTTATTGCCTTTTTAGAGCTAAAACAATATAAAATGTCTTAAGTTCTCATTTTCTTCTCTCTTGTTGATAGTTTTACCAGGTTGAAAAAACTGACTAAAATGCGAAAAAAAGTGTATAAATCATGGGTACTCAACCTTTTTTTCTGCTGGACCGCATACATATGTCAGCCATTTCACACGGGCCACATACATATGTTAGTTATTTCACGTGAGCCGCGGCATGAGGATAAATGGGGTAGAGGGGGAAATGCTTTCAGATCAAGATAACATTAGAAATTTAAAATGTGGAAAACTGATCACAATATTATATTTCATGTTTTGCTTTTTTTTAATTATTATTTTTTTTATTTTTGTTACTAACACTAATTAGAAGCATTTAAGAAATACTCCTTCACAATTTATGCAGCAGTAAAAGTTTCATATGATTACCAATAATATAACAAACTTCATGGGATGTCTTTGTTACCGCTGTGATATTACCACTGACAAAACATTTTGTTGCTGTTGCAACGATTATTCAAGAAAAAGCCTATGTATCACCTCTTAAAAGAGATTTTCGAGGAAAAGTGTCATTGAAGGATTCCTGTTTATAGGTATTTTTTAAATACAGCACTTTAGTGACAAATCAAACAATTGCTAATCCATGTTTGTTTTCACTACAAGATAGTCAACTTCCCAATCGTCTTGAAACGATATATTTTCTTCGAATATGTTTCCCTTGCAAGATATGAAAAACAGTTAGAAATTAAGTCCACCCACTGTTCATTCCGTTGTCGTTAACACTAACCGTAGCAGTTACAAATAAAAAAAAAGAATACCAATTCGTACCCGTACGATACCAACAACAAAAAAGCAAAAATGACGTATTATATTTCTTGACAAAGAATTTCCCACCAAATTTTTTATACAATGTTCTTAAATAAGTGAATTTCTCATACCAATAGGCCACGTGATCGGGCCACTTAAAAAGGCTCGGTGGGATACATGCGGGCCGCAGCTTGAGTATTGCTGGTATAAATCATCACTAGTATACCAATCTAATTGTTTAATCTGGTTTCAGTCGGATACGAATTCCTGCTAAGAATCGACGACGCATTAAATGGTATGCGTTAAAAGACAACAGATTTTTCCCTTATACCCAATAGAAAGAGACTAGTTTAAGTAGTAAATTTAATTTAGTTAACTTTAAGAAAGTCTTTGATTAACTGAACTTAACGGTATTTCTTTTGACTTTATTAACATTTTAACCTTTGAATGAATATTATTAAAACAAATGAGGTATTTACAGCTGTTCAACTTAGCATAATTCAATCGAAGTTTATTTTAACTTTTTTTCTGTTTAACGCCAAACATATTCATGACCATCATCAGTCTGAAGTGGCGCTTATCCAGAGCACAGAACCCGCGAACTATGGATTCGTAAGCACGTAACGTACCACTAACCACAAGTGGGATCAGCACTGTCCAGTGGCTGTTACGGGCTTATGTAGATACCACTACAATACTCTCCCACCAGTGTGTCGGTGGATAGGCGAACGAATGAGATATTTGATATAGTAAGTGTGTGCGTTGTTGCTATCAATTGGTGCTGATGCGTCAAGTGAGTCTGACGACTTTGGTTGTTGCATCATGTTAGTCTAGCGACTTTTGATTGCTCTTTTTTCAGGTAGATAGCGCCACTACAGATCAGAAGAATGTCGTTTTCTTAGTTCAGTCAAGGTCACCAATGAAGTAGCGCTTATACGGAGGGCAGAACCCTCGACTTATGGATTTGTAAGCACGTAACATACCAGTACATGAAAGTGATCCCCACACCACGTGGCTGTTACTGGATTATGTAAATAATACCGCTATAAGTCTATGACAGGCAACCCAATGCATTTCGAAAACACAATAAAAGCAACGATGGTTTTTAACAGCATTAGTTTCTGTTACCTCACCGAGTCCAAAACGAGAGACCAAATGGTCTTCGCAAGTATTTTTAGCATTACAGAAAGAGAATTTGTTAAACACGAACCCGTATAGGCGTTTCATGAGGTCCAGTTTTAATTCTAAACTACCGACGTCGATGGGTATAGGTAGGTCGAAAATATTGGGACTTTCCATTAACAAGCGCTAATTCTTCCCCATCACAGAGTCCCGAATTTTTTTCTCCAAAATGATCCATATATCCTGCAATGATGATTCTTCTAATTTGTTATTCTGTATACGATTATTATACTAAGTTTATCATAAATTGTAAGAACGTAAGAATTATATCATAAAGTAATTTGATCTGTACATTGTATTTACAGTTGGAAACGTAAAGCTGAGGGGAGGTGAAATGCAAATGACGGAGCTCAAAACGTGTGTACCACTGCCCAAATGTTTGCGAGCAAATGCATCTACATTAATGTGTACAAAAGGGACAAACAAGAAACAGAATCCTTGTAAGGTATTCCTTTACATATTTTATAGGAATTATAGAAGGAGTTAAATAGTTCGAGTCCAGTGGCGTAGCTATCAATTGACTACGCAGTGCCATGCACGTGGGCCTTCAAGCTCGAGGGGGGCCTCAAACCCTGATCACTAAGCAAGCCGAATTTGCGATAACTTCTCCCAAATTTAAGATATAATTATAAAATGTTGCAACATTACTATAATCATCGCAATTCACTTAAAAGTACTTTCTAATTTATGGAGAATTCCCCTGAATTCTTTTCATTGTTCAATGTTGCGAACTTTTAATTCTTGAAAAGTTTATGTTATTTTCAATTATTTTTTCGTTTTTCTATAAACTGTTACTCGAAAATAAACTTCAATTTCTGTGAAAAATCTCGCAATACTTATTATTGCATCTTAAAAAACCCACACAAGAAGCAATTCCTTCCTCTCTAGTTGCATTCTATTTTTAATAACAACATGATTTATAATAAACTGGTTTACTGTTTCAATATTTCGCAATCCTCTCGTATCTGCAATACACTGATATAATATTGTGCCCCCCTACCCCTACTGCTCTTTTGCAGAGATGTTTCTTTTTTTGAGAAAAAAAAATTATAATATTATTGTACTGTATTTTCTTGTTCATGCATATTTATGTATCATTTTCTTTCTATCTTGGTAGACCATTTTGTAGCTCTAAGCCTTCTGCTTCATGAGTCTGATACTCCCGAATAAATAAATAAATAGCTAGGGATTCCTCAACGACGTTTTGTAGTGTGGTATTACATTCCTGCTTCCTTTCAATGTCAGTAAGCACTTAAGCAAATTTTTACACTAAACTTATGGATAAAAAAGAAGAAAACACTCAATGGTGTGTTTAAGCGCAAAAAAGAGTAAGTAATACACTACTGGCCATTAAAATTGCTATATTAAGAAGAAATGCAGATAGCAAAATAATATTTATTGGAAAAATACATTGCACTAAAAATAACAAGTGATTAAATTTTCAAGAAATTTGGCTGCATAGATCTTTAGAAATCTCAGTACCTAGAACAACCTCCTATGGCAGTAATAACAGCACTTACACACCTGACCATTGAGTTAAACAGAGATTCGATGGAATATACGGGGACAGATGCCCATGCAGCTTCAAGACGATTCCACAGCTCATCAATCGCAGTGAATGGCGTATGGTGAAGAGCCAGTCTCTCGGCAACCATGGACCAGATGTTTTCTTTTGGGCTAGATATCTGGTGAATTTTCTTGCCAGGGCAACAGCCGAACATTTTCCGTATCAAGGAAGGTTCGTGCAGTGCCGGCAACATGCGGTCGTGCATTATGCTGCTGAAACATAAGGTTTCATAGGTTTCAAATAAAGAGTAAAGCCGTAACACATCAGAAATGTAACGTGCGTTGTTCAAAGCGCTATCAATGCAAACAAGAGATTACCGAGATGTGTATCCAGTAGTACCCCGTACCATAACATTAGGTGATGGGCTACTATGACGATGACGAATGCATGTTACCTATGTGTGTTTACTAGGATGCCACCAAACACGGATGAGAGCATCTTGATGCCGTAAACAAAACCTGGATTCATCTGAATAAAATGACGTCTTGCCATTTGGGCGTCCAGGTTCTTCGTTGATCACACCGCTGTAGACACTCCTGTCTGTGATACAGCGTCAAGGGTAGCTGTAGACATGGTGTCCGAGGTGAGAGTCCATGCTATTGTAAATGTTGTCAAACTGTTCGTGCAGACACTTGTCTTGCAAACTACTCCAATTCTTGACTCAGAGATAGTAACGTGGCTGCACGAACCATTAAGGCTATGCTGGTAACATGCCTGTCTTCTTGGCTACAGGGGTAGGGGACCGTTGAGATCCAGCACGGAGTTCCGTATTACAGTCTTGAACCCATCGATACCATATTCTGCTGACATACATTGGATCTCAATTGATACGAGCTGCAATACTACGATACAATAAATCACAATCTCTGTACGCTAGTGTTTCTCAAACTGTGGGGTGCGGCCCCTAGGGGGCGTGAGTATATCGAAGAGTCGAAAACAACAGATTAGTTTTAAAAAATTCTAATTTACTAAAAGGAAACAAAACAAAATACAATCAGTCCATAACCATAATAAAAAATAAAATACACATTTACACTGATATAATACACTTATAAATGTATCAATACTGCACAGCGTGTTTCATAATTAATTTAACAGTACTAAACTAAGAACAAGCTTAATAATTACCAATGACCCCTATCGGTATGTCATAAAATTATATACAAAATGTAATGCTTATTTTGTTAATTTGTACGGTTTATAATTAAAGTGGTATTGTAGCTTTACGTCAAAGCACATTATTATTGAATTAAATACAAAGATATTGCATGGAAGGGGGTTCGATGAAAATTATGATTGAAAATTGGGCACAAGTATATAAAGTTTGAGAAGCACTACCGTACGCTACAATTTGATCTTTGTCAAATTCAGAAACTTATAGTACGCATTTCTGCTTCTTACACGAGACATTAAAAATACTTTTCTCCAGGCAACAATCTTCAAATACAATTTGTGTATGAGAAACCGGCTGAACAATATCTTCAATTAAGCACATTGTAGATGTCGCTACCGGCGCCTGCTTTGTCAGAATGCGCTGAAAAGATAATCATTTGCATATCTCATAACACCTTCTTCCTGTCGTTTAATTTTTACGTCTGTAGCGTGTTGCTCTCTTGGTGTATCAATTTTAATAATCAGTAGTGTAAATAAAAATTGTAGCTTTGTATTTAAAATATTTATATATTTGTACTTGATAAATTACAACCGATAGGGTCATAATATTGTTTGCACCAGGGCCTTTGGATACCTAGCTACGCCACTGTTCCAGACTACTATAAATTTATGTTATTTTAGGTTATTTGATTTCTTCCGAATTATTCAAAACTACAATTATTTTAAAATTAAATGCAATGACAATCCATTTCTATTTGTTGCTAAAAATATTCTGAAATAACCTTTGGAGATTCTTCAAGATTTACGGTTAGGAATTCTCTCAGTCTTATTCGCATGAAGATATAAAAATTAACGAAACTTGATGTACGATGTAGAGTAGTCTATCACCGCGGCACCCCTTAATGTATCAGCCGGGCATCACGGATCCTTGACATTTTGAGCACTTTAACCTGAATACCAACACTTGACTGAGTATGTGTGATTTAAAGGTGTAATAATTTTAAGACTGCCTCACAATAATTTTAAGACAGCTTCAGCTAATTATACAGAATTTTTTCTTCTTTTAAGAAAACAACATTTAATACACGTACAGAATGCCCCGAAACTTAATCGGGCACGAGAGGAAAGTAGGGGTCATATGTGTTCTGAACGATTCACCGCACCCGGATTATAAAAGTTCATTACAAAATAACCATTTCATATGCAGGGTGTGGCAAAAGAACCCGGACAAACAATTTTTTATATAACTTTAGAAAAAATTAAGAAATTAACAAAATATAACAAGTAATAATAAGAGTACACTCGTACTAATAAATAAATTTAATTGGTTTCAATGATTGATTGATTGATTGATTGATTGAATATTAACGTCACACTGTTTAGCTACACGAGGGCTTTTGGCGACGGACCACGTAATTTTGAACCATGGTCATTAATTGATTTCAAAGTGACCGCCGTTTGCAGCAATACAGCAGTGCAAACGCTTGCAGAAATTTTCAGCAATGAACCTCAAGTCCTTTACTTTTAAAGTACTCCATTCTTTATTGTACTCCATGATTTCTTTAGAAAGTCCAAAGTTTAGTGTGGGCCCTGGACTCTAAAATAGACCATACACTGTAATCCATGTGATTGAGAGTCGGCGAGTAGGTGGTTATTCTTCAGATGATATCATGTCTGGAAAATTCGCATTGCACCACTCTTGTACCTTTTTAGCTTTGCAAACTGGTAAAGAGTCTTGTTGAAGCGTAAAATTTCAATTTCCGAATTGCTTTTGGTCCCACGGAAGTACAGCAGCTTCAATAATGTCCCTTTGGTACACTTTTTCATTGATTTTAACGCCCTCTTCCACAAAAACCAAAGATGTTTTGCCTCTTGCGCAAATTCTGCCCCAGACCATGACCGACTTTGGATATTGGCGATGTCCAACAATTGCCAAGGTGCTTGTAGCATCCACAGACCAGATTCTATCGTTTAGGGAGTTATGAGCTTGTTGAACCGTAAAGAGCTTCTCATCAGTGAAAAGGAATCTCTCCCAACGCTGACTTGCGGCGCGTCTCAAAAGTTTTTGGCATCTTCGGAGCCGTACGAGTTTATTTTTTTTCAGTGAGAACCTGAACTGTTCACAATTTGTAAGGCTTCAGCCCAAGCTCCATTTTTCTATTCGCCTCACCGATCTGTCACTTATTCCAATGTCACGAGCGATCTGTCTCATGGAAAGCCTCGGATTTCTCCAGGCCAGCTTTTCGATAACCTTAGGATTCTTTGAAGTACTTTCAGTGCGTTTTCGCCCACTTTCTGGACATCGACCATCATTGCCAAGCTCTTTGAAACGGCAGATTGCATCAGACACTATTTGCCGAGGTACATTCAACAAACGAACTGTCATTTCCCTTGCTGAAACAACTCTAAAAAAAAACTTTCCAACCAACTCGAGAAGTGAAACGTGAATATTCAAATTAGAAATCTTATAAATAGTAGAAGTTTAGCGTACGTGGGGTGCCTATGAGAAGTGAATATACGAGGTTTATGTTTTGCCAGTGCTTAAGTTAAAGGGAAAGGAAATCCCGAGTTCAAGATTTAAGCTATCCGTACCATTCCACAAGGATAAAAGCCACGTCAATTAGAATTAAGCGAATTGCTGTTTATCCAAGATATAGCTGTAAGACTGTTAAATCCAGTTATTAAGAACAGTGCTGTTACTGAAGTTAGAAATAGTCGGCAGAGTTAGGTATAATGGTCGGTTATGCGATTATTTGGTAATACGAATTGTGTCTCTTTCACTCCAGATTCACTTGAATTGAATATTAGTACTATTATTGTACATTTTGTTTAAGTTAAGATCTTAATAAAGTGATATTAAGATAAGCGATATGGCTGCTTCTTCGCTCCTTCCAACAGATCTAGGTCGCGAGGATAATGTAGAAGTGGGGCACCCCCGAACGGGTGCCTTACAAAACTAAGAGATATGTTTAAAAATGTTTTATTATTAAAGTGTTAGGTAAAGAAACACATGAAAACACCAATTGAAAGGAAATTCGTTAAGTATTCTAGGAGGCAAGAAATTTGTCCGAGTTTTTTTGCTGCACCCTGTAATAATGTAACTTTTGTATTATTGGATAGGTAGGTTTTAGTAGTTTTATTGGGACTTATATAACGCAAATGCTCCATCAAGAATGACATAGGGGAACATTTGTATAAAAGACATAATTTTTTTCCTGAAATGGCGTCTATTGAAGAGGAAGCCCAATATGTGCTTTGGTTTCACGAAACAAAATCGCCAGTTAATGTTCTGTGTAAATTTCAAAGTTGTTATGGAAGCAAACCACTTGGTGCAAAATGTTGAAAAAAATTAACACTTGGGGGAACTGAAATACCTCTTAGACAATCTCCGAGCTACCAGGGGCTGTAGTTGAAATTTACTGAGGTAAATGATCTTATAAAAATTCATAATAGTACTTAAAATATATCCAAACAAGAATATGTCTAGTTATGATATTTTGAGCACAAAAAAAATTCTAATCATTGCAAGACTTTGGCTTTATTTTATACACTTTTTATGTTTTATTCTAGGGTGATTCAGGTGCTACAGCGTTCTGGGAAGTAGAAAAAAATCGTGCCTATTTCGGTCTTGGCGTGACTAGTTTTCCCGACGACGAGAAATGCATACCTTCGAAATCCATCACATACATCAGCATATTTGCCTATTTAGATTGGATTAAAAAGTATGTGAAAAATCTGCCTAAACCTTACAAAAGATACGGAACGATAATTGTCGATGCCCCGAAGGAAGAAGCAAGGAAATTGGCCCTTAACGGTGATGTGGAGACTCTTTAGTAAGTATACGCGTAATATTTATCGCGGTTTGATTTATAGACAATTTTAATTTTCAGGGTTCAGATATGTTAGTGCATACCGGATATTATGATACCTATGCATAAGTACATTAGGTAAATCTGATATTTAATGTATTTTTTTTAAATTGGAGAAAGATGTGGGTGAAAATTGATTGATGATTTAAGTTAATTTTAAAATTAAAGTTTAATACGGTGAAAAATAAACTGAATTTTCCCTCTTAAAACTCACACCCCATTTACAAGTAAAATGTTTTAAAAACTTATATTGAGTGGAACATCTTTAGTTCTCCTTTACCTACTAAGTTTTAGCTTTGTTTGTACCAATAAATAATTTAGCAGTCATAAGTTGAAATAAGTATTAAACTAGCCTTAAAACATAAAACTCTTTTCAAATTCCTATTGTTCGAACAACTATTAAGGGATTGGTGCTAAATGTAAGTATTATTAATATATAAGAAATAGTTTCCCAAAATTCTCATTATTCTTAAAATAAATTTAAAAAATTACTTTTATCTGTAATTTCAATGCGTTTACAATATAAGAATTTGATTTTTTACACACTTCTTGATTTTGATCTCACTCGAAATGTATTATTGCTAAATTTTAGAATAAAAAATTAGTATTTGAGTAAAGAGCTATAGAAAGCAACCGTTTATTTTGTTTGGCTTATTGTTACATCCGTCACTTAAAATGAACCGAAAATACGGCAAAACGAGTGATAATTGTACTTAGCTAACTGTTGTAAATTAGGAAAAACTTGACCTCGTTTTTCTTTGTCATCATTTTTATTTCTTATCATGTAGAAACAATTACGAATTGATATTTTGAAGTTTTAGAGAAGTACGGGAGGAATGAAGACAAAATATATAAAATCTTTGTAAGTTATTTCCTCAAATGTAATTTTTGTTTCTTTTGAGGCACTACAATGCAAGTAGTGTAACCTTATTTGAATATAACGTGGTCTTCACACCTGCATATTCTGTTGGCCGTAGAAAATACTGTATCATGAAAGAGAAAGAATGTCGAAACGGAATTCGTTGCACAAATATACAACATACGAGCTACTCTGCATTAATCTTGCCGTAAAAGTGATTCAGGATTATCTCCGTCAGGGTGGAACTCTCAATTTTCTTATCTGCACCGACTCGCTCTCTTCACTCCATTCTTTGCGCAATGTAAATTCTGCATAAAAACTTGTTGTGGAGGTTTATTCTATTCTGTACAACCTTGAAGACTCTAGCATGTACTTCTCTTATGTTCGGGACCATAGTGGAAATCTCGGAGTGGACCAGTTGGCCAAAGAGGCAACTTGCCAAGATATGAACCTTTCAATGTCTGTGCCATTGTCCTACAGGAAGCATTTAGCTTGAAAAAGAACTGTTTCCGCCTGGAACGCAGAATTGTTGGCATTACCTAAAGCTTTTTGGACTGAACAGTTTTTTTTACCATTCATCAACGGCTAAAATGTAAGAAATTTGTTATTTATTTTAAGTTATCCCAGATGGGGGTTATTTAATTAACAGAGGACATGGAAATTTTAAGAGCTATTTGTCTAGGTTTAATTTAATTGATAATGATATTTGTTCTTATGGTCTGGATGCTGAAGCTGCGGAACATGTCTTGTTGTATTATAACATATATTTTTGCAAAAGAGAAAATTTTAAAAAGGAGTTGAAGTGTTTAGGTATTTCCTTACCACTGATATGTCATTGTTGGCCAATTGTACTGAAAGCCTTAATGTCTTAAGAAAATTTGTTTACTGTACAGATATTTAAAGTTTTATAGGTACCTCCCTTTTTTTCTTTATATTTGTGTACTTCCTCCCTTCCTTTTATTTCATATTTGTCTCTTAAATGTATTTTTAAACTTTGTTTTAAATTTTATAATGATGTTACCACGTCTGTATGCCTCATGTTACGCAATGTGGAGCATGAGGAGTTTTGCAAATCAATTTTTTTAATTGCACAATATAAAAGTGAAATATGTTACTGTTTGTGAAAATTGCTATACTGTGGACAAATCATCACGAAAAAAATATTATTCTTCTTATTACCTGGGACGTTTTCAAAAAATGATAAAATGTAGAAAGTAATAAAACAAAAATAATGTCGGAAATAAATATCTTCTTTAGTCACCCAGCACAATGATAGGATCTTGTGCATGTCGTGGCATTAAATTAAACAGATTTTAAATAATAAGGCAGCGTTTCTCAAACTGTGGGGAGCACCCCCTTGGGGGCCGTGACAACTCTACGAGGGGGGGCGAGCATATTGAAAAGTCGAAAACAAAAGATTATTTAAAAAAGTTATTAATTTACTGAAAGTTAACAAAAGAAATACATTCTGACATAATAAAAAATAAAATACACATTTACACTGATATATTACACTTATAAATGTATTAGTGCTACACAATGTATTTTATAATTAATTTAACTATACTAAGTTAAGAAGAAGTTCGTTAATTACCAGTGACCCCTTGGGCTCGTCATATATATAATTAAAAACAAAAATTAACTTTTATCTTAATAATTTATGCGGTTTGTAACTAATACCTTAACTGCCGATTAAAAGTTATGCGATTCGCTTCCAAATGCCAACTATTTTCCACGTCGTCACGCGTATGTGATGTATTAGGAACGAGGAAGGAATAAAAGAAGCAAAAATAATCTGAAATCAGTAAATCCTTCGAAAACATTGTGAAGGTCCTTTTGCTGCATTCCAAGGCCTTCGGAATAATTTTATGGATAGTATTAAACAGAAAAGATCGTACTGCGGAAAGACGTATATATACGTCAGGGAAAATAAACGCTTTGGCTACCTAGACGTTTATATAAGCCGGGGGCACTTAAGAGGTTAAAGTCGTATCGTAGTTTTAGAGTCCAAGTGTAGTATGATAGTATTCAATGCATTATTATTGTAGGAGGGGGGCGCGATGAAAATTATTATTGAATATTGGGTCGCGAATATTGCACCTTTGAGAAGCACTGTGTTAAGGGGATGAATGTGGTTTCCATCAGGTCCAAGTTCAAGCGTGTTCTCTTTCCGACAAGTGGTATTAGAGTATCGCTATTCGATGTAATCCTATACAAGCTCGATGGGTGACATACCTAGAGCATGCCATGGAAGAAGCTGAACTGAAGAATCCTTTTACACTTCTAGTAACAAGTGAATGAGCGTGGTCTTGCTGAAGTACTGTTCTGTCAATTGGTTGCAAGATGGAGAGGACCTCAAGTTTTACTACATCCCTGCTGTAGCGTGAGCCTTTCAGTGTCTTAGTAATTATAGTAAGTAGAATCACATATGATATCCAATTGCAATCCAGATCATACAGACAGGCGTTAGCCCTCTAAAACGCTCCGGGAAAGGCGTTTACTTCTATAGTAACCAATGAGTATGCATCAATTTTTATAATTCACACTAAAATGGGACGTCTGAAAATATGGTCTTTTGGTAATTGGTATGTCATCGGCTTCACATTGAGAGGTTCAACTTCAAGGGAAATCTACAAAAAGAATCCTTGTACATACTCTGTAGCGCATCACACGTCAACATACCACGAGGACAGACAATAATACATATATAGCAGTTCTTCTCAAAGTTTCAATGTTTGCGACCCAATATTCAATCACAATTTTCATCGCGCCCCCTCATTAAAATAGTATTGTATTTAATTCAATAATACTAAACTTTGATACTAAAGCTACAATATAACTTAAACATCTTGTGCCACCATCGTATATAAACTTCTCGCTCAAGTGCGTTAATTGCCCCGGACGTATATATACGTATCTCCGAAGTACGATCCTTTCTGTACACTGCTATCCATAAAATTATTCCGAAGGCTTTTGAATGCAAACCTTGACAGTGTTTGCGAAGGATTTACTTATTTCACAGGATTTGCTTTTTTATTCCTTTCACGGTGGTATTGGTAAGCAAATCGCGTAACTTTTAATCGACAATTAAGGGATTAACTATCATGATAAGTGTTCATTTTTGTATATTATTCATTAATGACAAGGCCATGGGATCATTGGTAATTATTATTCTATTAAAAAAACTGGAAAAGTTATAGGGAAATTGACTTTTGGGAATAATTTAAATTGAATGTTGCAACTAAAATCAATATAAGCTCTAATTAAAAAATATTAAATTATATATATTTCATTAACGAACATATGCATATGATATATATACCAAACGAATAATGCTATCTTCTTCTAACTATTATTGTTTATGACTACTCATACTGCTAAAGCTTGTTGTGTAAGTAAGGTAACTAGCAGACAAAATCAGTCCAAGTGCAAGTATGCATAACTTAATCTGTTAAGTTCTTTCAGTTTTTGAGCCATATTAATAAGAAAAGACTTATAATTGACATCAATTGATGAGAATCCATCCCCTTAATCTTTTCATCTCCCTTGTGTTTCAGCAAGATGTTCGCCGTCATAGTGATACTTCAAATCCAACATTGAAAACTTACTACAGTGCTTCTCAAACTTTCAATACTTGCGACCCAATATTTTAAACATAGTTTTCATCGCGCCCCCTTCCTCCATTTAATAACTATGTATTGAATTCAATAATTCCATACTTTAACACAAAAGCTACAATACGAGTTTAACCTCTTAAGTGCCACCGACGTATATAAACGTATCTCTCAGTCGAAGAGTTAATTCCCCGGACGTATATATACGTTTTTCCGAAGTACAATCTTTACTGTGAACTGCTATTCATAAAATTATTCCGAAGGATTTAGAATGCAATAAAAAGACCTTGACAGTGTTTATGAAGGATTTTGCTTACTTATTCCTTTTCTTTCTCCTCTCTAATACATCACATACGCGGGTCTACGTGAAAAAGGGTGGCTTTAGGAAGCGAATCATGTACCTTTTAATCAGCAGTTAAGGGATAAATTATAAACCGTACTAATTATCAAGATAAGTGTTAATTTTTTGTACACAATTTTTTTATATGACAAGCCCATGGGGTCACTGGTAATTATTAAACTTGTTCTTAACTTCGTATTGTTAAATTAATTATAAAATACATTTGCAGTACTGAAATATTTATAAGTGTTTTTTATCAGTGTAAATGTGCATTTTTTTGTTAGAATGTATTTTGTTTGCTTACTTTCGGTAAATTAATAATTTTTTAAAATAATCTTGATGATTTAAAAGTTGAAAATTGAAGTTAAATAATTGAAAATGATTTAAAAAGTGGAATATGGAGAAATTTTTACTTACATTTTCCACGTAAAACGGTGATGAGGAGTATGAGTACCAGGATAAAAAAATGAATATGAAGAATTTCAAAATGCCGAAAGAAAAAGGAATTTAAAAAATGAAGCAGTAAAAAGTTTAAAAAAAAAACAATTTGAGGACTTAAGAAGAATTAAATATTAAACAAAATTAACCAGTTTATTGTGGGATGACAAAAAACGTTTGAAATCATTTATTAAAAATAAAACAGAAATTCGCACAATCTGTTATCATTAAAAAAACTCTGTCAGACAGATTTATTCTAATATTAGTTCGGATTACCGCCGTAAGATCCACGATAAAAAAATTCGAACGTCCATTTTATTACTTTTTTGAGAAACAGTTTTGTTACGTCTTTACCAGATTTATCCCATTTCCCTTTGAGCGAAATCAGTAAAATCTTAACTAAGGTTTAAAAAAGAAATTGAATCCCTTAAAAAAATTAAATTACCAAACGAGCGAATTTGGTATATAAACCTATTAATCCGTAATAATGTGTAATGCGAAACTCTCATACTCTTTAAAAAATTTAATTCTTGTACTTACCAGTAATTTCCGAGATATCTTATTTAAAACGGAAATTACAAAAATAAAACATGGCAATAAAACAGTGTACAATGTAGATATGTGGTTAAATCTTTTTAAAAAATCGAATTGCTTAAAATTAATATTAGGGTTACCTAATAAAAGTATATCTAAAAAAAAGTAATAATAAGAATCATAATTAAGCACTACAGAAAACATATAACCAAACGATAAAAAACAGTACAACCATATTGCAATGTAACGAATATTAAATTGACGCCTTTAAATGCACAATTAAAAACTACTTCACGATATGTTTCTAAAATCGTTATAATTTTATAAATGCTGCCTATACATATAATGAAGAAAAATTTTTTTTCTTTACTTTTCTAAATATACCCAATATTTTAAAAATAATTTTATACATATGAAAAAAAAGAAAATTAAGAATTTTAAAAGTTGCAAGAGGTTTTATAATTTTTCCAGTGGGAAATTATCCAGTGAATTTCCTCAAATAGTTCATTAACTATGTTTTTGAATCATTTTGTGTATATGTATGTGTAAAATATTTGTATATTTAAGTAAAGCTTTTTTTAAAAAAAAATGTTATCTATATAAAAAAAAATGTATTTCGAGATACTATGTTCATGTTTAACTTAAGCGAAAAATAATTTTGAGCTAAAAAGTTGAGTTCTAGAGAATAATTAAATTATCATTATTTTAGGCATACAAAAACTCCAAGCTCTATTGGAAATATTAAATATGTATATAACGCAGAAAAACGAAATCTAATTTTTTTTTTATTTCTTCACTTTGAGTATGACCTGACACCCTTAAAGTTTGAAAATTTAAAGCGAAATCTGATTGTACGGATTTAAATATTTCGTTTCTATGTAATTAGGTTACAACCACTTTTACGTAAAAACATGCTAATAAAATCATAGAATAAACATCTATTAAGATGCATCAAAAACTGAGTATTCATTTGAAACTGTCTAAAAATAATTAAAAAAAACAAGTTCAAACTCTCTAATACTGTAGGATTGCAAACCGATTACATCATTAAAACCTTTCTGTGTGAAAACGTTGGAATCGGGCATTTTTATTGTATTAATATAATTTTGCCCTGTCTTAGGACACCGTCTTCGCTTGTGGAGCTCACGTTTTTATTTTATCCATATATCTTTACCCTGTCTTTGGACACTGTCCTCTCTTAGGATGCTGACGCATAGTTTTACCTTGTCTACAGACACCGTCCTTGTTTAGGATACTGACACATTGCTTTACCTTGTCTACAGACACACTCCTTCTTTAGGATACTGATGTAGATTTTTACCTTGTCTGAAAGCACCGTCCTTGTTTAGGATACTGATGTAGATTTTTACCTTGTCTGAAAGCACCGTCCTTGTTTAGGATACTGATGTAGATTTTTACCTTGTCTGAAAGCACCGTCCTTGTTTAGGATACTGATGCATAGCCTTACCTTGTCTACAAACACCGTTCTTGTTTAGGATACTGATGCATAGCCTTACCTTGTCTACAAACACCGTCCTTGTTTATGATGCTGACACATAACTGTACCATGTCTACAGACACCGTCTTCATTTAGGAAGTTAACGTTTTTTTTTTTATTATTATTGTCAACATAGCATTACCCTGCCATAGGACACTGTTTCCACTTAAGAAGCTAACTTTTTATTGCAGCGACATTGCTTTATTTTGTCTTCGGATATCGTTTGCGAATGAATTACTGAATTGCTTATTTTATCAATAAAAATATGCTCGAATTATATTTCAGTAAATTCAGTGTAAGTAGCCACGTTTGATAAAATGAACAAATGTAATTTCCATTTTTTTATACTTTCAAATAATATAATTCATAATAAAAGATTAATTATCTTATTTATTATAAGTATATTTTTCGCCAAAATATTATCTTTAAGAAATGTCTGGAGTAAAATTTTAAAAGTATATTTTTTTCTTCCGTTTTAAAAGCAAATTAAGTATTTTTAAAAAACACACACTTTTATTAAACGCAGTAAAAATTTCGTCATTTTTTAACTGTTTCAAATAATTTGTTAAAAAAACTTAATTGTTCCATTTTTGAATTGGTGTACTCTAGAAATTTTACTAAAGTAAATTTAGTATCGGATATTTTTGTACATCAAAGATTATACATACTCCATATCAATATCGAGAATAAAGGTCAATTTAAAAACTGCATGGTAAAATGGAGAAAAAAATTCTTAAATACAAAGTACTTGATATTATACTCATATGGTAGCTCCTAGAATTGACCGAATACTTCATAAAAATTTGCCAGAAAAACCCTGTAGGTGAATTTTCAATGTATTTAACTTCAAAGAAAAAAAATCAACTTTTCCCTTATACACTACATTAAAATCTAAATAGTAAAAAAAAAAATTATTTCATTTTGAAAGTTTGTCAAAAATAAAAATATACAGTGGGCCACAAAAGAGTTCGTACACTTGCAATTTATTATAAAAAATTTAATGTTTTCCACTAATAAAAATTAATATATTGTAATTGTAATTTTTTATGATATCTGTAACTTATTCTTATTGGAATGAAATAAATAATTTTTTAAAAATAGTGTAACTATTTTTTAAAAAAAAATTAATAATCAAAAAGCTACTAAAAAATTACGCCACAAAAGTCTTCGTACACTTAAAAATCTCAACTTAGCTTTAAATATGGTATTTCTTTCTTAATTTAGTACATAGTAGGATAGGTTCTAGTGTCTACAACCACTTTTAAGCATCTTGTTATAGATTTAATCAGTTTTTTTTTTTGTAATTTCTGCATCGATTTTCCTCCATTCTTCTGTGATTATTGTTTTTACTTCACAATTTGTGTTTATTTGTCATGCTTTCTTTTTTTTACATCAGAATCTCATCAAATATGTTCTACTGGGCTAAATAAAGTGATTGAAGAGGTGTTTTCATAATTTGGAGACAGTTATAGAGACAACAGTGGCATACATTGAGAACAGTGCGCATGGCGTTATTACCCTGATAAAAAATGAAGTCATTTCCAATATCCAAATTTCGTGCGGATAATTTAAATTTTTTCTTTAAAATATTTAAATAGAGCTCATGATTCACAATATCAACCAAAATACCAAATTACTACCTAATATTACTGAAAAACTACTGAACAAGTACTCAGATCAGTGGTTTAAAAAGTCATTAGGCGAAACGTAAATTTGTGCGAGTACAAGGAATAGACAATAGTGACTACCAATGTCTTAAGGCTTCAGTTTCTCAAACTCAATGATAAAGCTGTTAATATTTTATTGGAATCATATGTTGTTTGTACACTCATGTCCATAAATTAAGGATAATGAAGTTCAGGCAAAGAAAGAGACAGAAGCAAAACAAATTTGGCTTATTTGTAATGTCTATTAATAAAAGAAAAGGTAAAGAGCAAAAAAGATGTTATATGTTAGATATAATTAATAAAATTTGCGATTTTTACTCCCTGGAGCAAATTTCAAAAAAGAACCTATTTACAAAAAACAGTATAACATGGTTAGTATGATGGGAATACGGAGAATGTCTCCAGGACGATGCAATACAGATCTTGAAACGCCTAGGCATGCTGAGTATCAAATTATCAATCTGATCTTGGGGAATATTAAACCACTCATCAAGCAATGCGCTCCGAAGTTCCAGTAGACAGGTGGGAGGGGGTTGACGGGCTGCAATTCATCGGCCAAGCATATCGCACACATGCTCTATTGGATTCAAGTCCGGTGAGTATGCTGGCCAATCCATATGGGTGATATCCTCCGATTGAAGGCATTCGTCTACAATGTTTGCACGGTGAGGACGGGCGTTGTCATCCATAAACAGAAATTCAGCACCCATAGCGCCCCGAAACAAACGTACATGTTGTTCCAGAATGACATCCCGATAGATGTGGCCTGTCATCTTTACACTCTGAACATGCAGGTCAGTTCTGGAACCAAGAATAATTCCTCCCCAAACGAGCCATCCTGCGCCACGGTAACGGTGTCCTTCAATGGTGTTCTCTTGGTGGTAACGGGTACCTGGCGATCTCCATATTAAAGTCCTGCGAGAATCAGACTGCAAAGTAAACCTGGACTTGTCGGAAAACATCACACAAGACCACTGTTGTGGTGTTCACAATGCATGCTCTCTACTCCAGGTTAATCGCAGGCGACAGTGAGTTGCGGTGAGTGGAACACATCTGGCAGGCCTACGAGCATATAGACCAATGTGCCCTAAGCGTCTGTACACGGTCTGCCTTGAAACTGTCGTACCGGTAGCTGAAGAGAGCTGACGAGACAGGTCTGATGCTGTGCTCCGTCTGTTTCTTTTTGCAGTAACTGCCAAATACCGGTCCTCATTCGGCGTTGTAACTCGGGGGCGACCTGTGCTGTAACATCTACTCACATTACCATCATCTTGGAATCGTTGCCTAAGCTGGAGATGACACTCTGGGCGATTCCAAGTTTCTCGGATACTTCCAGCTGGTACGTCCACATTCCAATCGTCCAATAATTCTACCACGTAAAAAATCATCCAAATGCTTCCTTTGTGCCATAACTATGCGGTTATTGCACTGAAAGGCTTCTAAAGCGCTTGTGAACAATTTTTCTTCTTTGCCACCATTCCTTATATACCCCTCTCTTACACTCTCGTCGTGTCCGCGGTAGCCGAGAGGTATAGGTATCGGACCGTGGCTTGCCTT
Source organism: Trichonephila clavipes (assembly GCA_019973935.1). Taxonomy (NCBI): domain Eukaryota; kingdom Metazoa; phylum Arthropoda; class Arachnida; order Araneae; family Nephilidae; genus Trichonephila; species Trichonephila clavipes. Next base: position 164,120 of record BMAU01004673.1, read on the forward strand.
TTCACAAGTTCGAACCCATTACCATTAAAGACCCGACGTGTAGGGCAGCGGTGCACGTTAAATATGTCGAGAGCTGAAATGTCCTCCCGTTGGTGTGGTGTGGTAGTTAGGAGAGGTGATGCCAGCTCAGGTGTCGTCCACGTCACTTGACTATGGTTCAAAATTACGTGGTCCGTCGCCAAAAGCCCTCGAGTACCTGAACAGTGCGACGTTAATATTAAATCAAATCTTACACTCTCGTCATTGTGACGTACTATCCGCGCCATCTGGTGGTTTCCTGTAATTTGCATATTCTTCTTCAAGATGTGTGTGATAATTCTACAGGTGAAATTTTTATTTTAGAGTTCAATTTCTGTGTAATTCTGTATTATCCTTAATTTATGGAAATGAGTGCATGTACTGAGATTAAGAGCTAAAGTTTAAAAAAAAATAGTTTTCTTACCTTTTGTCTCAATTAATTCGTACAGTATAATATGTCTTTAATTTGCAATATTACATTGTTCTTATGTCTGACAAAAAATTTCTTGTTTTCTAGATGTTTTTTGAATCGATGAAGACTGCGGCCTTACGAAGAAAACGCAATGCAAAACCTTATCTTGTACATGATGCTGAAATGTTACTTAACAGATTAAAAGTTATGTTTGTAATGTTATTGGTCTCTGCATGTATGTTTTGAATTATCTTGACTTTATAACCTGAAAAATGTTTTTAAATGAAAGGGAAAAAATTTTTTTAATTCAGTTTGAAGTTTGCACTTGCAACAGTCGTAGGAAAACTTTATTTTCATTTTACTTGAATAAATTTTGCACAGCAACTCAGAGGGATTCGATTTGATTTTTTTTAACTCATGAGGATTGAAATAATGAGATATTGGAAATGGACTTATAGTTTTGTAGGTTTTTTAATATAAAGACAACAAGTTAGAATTTATTTGACATTATTTCTACATGTAAAGGTCTTGCAGGGGGAAAAAACGGTATTTGAAGTCCCATAAAAAAAGGAAAAGTTAAGCTGAATTATTCCTTGCTTATTTGCAAGAGATTTGTATTAAGGTTGCACGGTAAAGGAACACGGGGGCTATATATATATACTGACGACGGACTTCGCAATTTAGAATCAAGATCAGATGATCAGCACTGAGCTGGCACTCCGACCTCCGAACTACTATATTACGCCAACAAGACAAGAACCTCAACAAATTTCTTCGATATATACATATATAAACATATACATTATATACATATATAAACATATACATTATATACATATATAAACATATACATTATATACATATATAAACATATACATATATATAGTTATTCTTCACTTTTATTTTATTGTACTATGTATATATATATATATATATATATATATATATATATATATATATATATATATATATATATATATATATATATATATATATATAAGTAATAGTTATTCTGTTGAAACATGAAGTACCACGTGTCCATAATTAAACTTGAAATTTGCGAGCAGTTTGTAAGGTCTACCCCCTCGGGTGCCCTTCTCCTTGATTATCAGCGTGGGCTAGAGGAGTAGAAATAACGGAAGAACTAGAAGCTGCCTTGATCTTAATTTGACTTTATTAAGATCTTAAAACTTAAACTTCTAACAGATTAGATAATAACAATATATGTGAGAGAATCTACGGATGCTAAACACACAATATATATAATACCGAAATAACGTACCCCGGACCACTATCAATACTAACTCGCCTAAACTCAATTCTAATACTTTCCCTGATCCTAATATTAAATAGTCACTCCTACCTTAATGTCGATCGATCAATCCAATCCTACTGGAAGTTGCGGATTTACTGGAGTGCAATGGTATGCACCTTGACCTAATGGTTCTCTGTCTAGAATAACTTATGTTAGCTGTCACTTAATCTTTTAAAAAATTCTTCACGCTTGAATCATTGATTATCACAACATTCCTCAAATTGCCACACAGCTTACTCTAACTTCTGATATTTAAAAGCTTCCTAATTTGCATCTTTCCCTTCATGCTTCACTTCTTGGGTTGGGTTGGAAAAGAGTTGCCATTAATTCTGGCCCCAAAGAACCCAAAGGATATGTTAATGAAAAGACGCGTGAGCCCGTCACAAGTCTTTAGCAAAAACTATGCTGCGTAATTGCATGAAAAGTGAGTAATGGCAGAAGGAAATTATAGGAATTTTATCAAGGGAGAAAAAAACACTGAGTTTCAAAAACCACCATTCGATGGTGTTGTGCAATGTAAACTATTGTCATATACAAATGTCGTAACCAAAGTAATCCGGTGCGCGCGCAGCAACCAGCGGGATACAAAGATGCGATGGGCAAACCTCAATCATACTCGATTCCAAGTTAAGAAAGATTACGTTGACTCACCAGGAACGTGCTTTACTGGTGAAATTGTTTTACCAAAATGGAGACTTTGCTACCAAAGATTTGTAGAAATTTCGATCTTTGAAAATATCCACTTCGTAGTCAAGGACTAATAAACATGATTAGGACATTTGAAGCAGCGGGAACATTGGGGATTCAGCCAGAAAAGGGACGAAAGTGTGTTGCACATCGCCCGTTGTGTGAAACAAGTGCTTTTCAGTGAAGGCAAAATTATCAGCCGGCATTTTCCTACAGCTTGGTCTCCAAGATCCCACGACTTGAATTCTTGAGACTTTTGGCTGTGGGAATACCTTGAAGATATGGTCTACCGTGATGCCATTATATCTCTATCCGACTTTAAATAAAGCATGGAATGCCATTTGCGTAACATTTACCAGTTAATGCTACTTTCAACAGTGGAACATGCGATTTTACGCTTCTAGATGTTAGCAGACAATGGTGGACAGTATATTGAACATGTTTTGTAAACTTATACAGATTATTTATATGTTCTCAATAAAGCTATGATACGTCACATAAGGGTAGATTTCGAAACTCATTGGTTTCTTCCCTCGATAAAATTCCCATCATTTCATTCTGCCATTACCCAATTTTCATGCAACTCCGCTGTATAGTTTTTGCTACAGACTGCTCAGAAATTTCAAGTTTAATGACGGACACTCAGCACATACAGAAAAACAACATTTCTCAAACTATGTACTTTGTAATGTGAATGATTAACGTAAAAATAGGAACAAATGATTCACAAAGGAGTAGACAGTTTCGATAGTCCATAAATCAAGAACATTGTAAGATATTGAATGTAAATTAAAACAGAATCGTATGAGACTATTTTAAGTTTTGTTAGAAACAGTCACAGATGTTCTATATGTGAATCCTTAATCACACGACACACATTGAGCCCGTAATCCCTTTCTGCCAAAACGTGTATTAACCCGATCAAGACTATGATCACACATATGTGATCAAGAGTTTCTCCCTCCAGGTATCCATTGTATCATATACGTGATTGCGCTTTTCCTGCTCTGAGTCCCATGATCACACCGGTGTGATTAGAGTTTCGAACGTTTTGATATTAATTTTAACAAGGTAATTTAATTTTTACAAGGCATAAGATGGTGGTTAATGTCCGTTTTTTTTTCGAATAATGTTTCCCAAAATTTTGAACTTTAATATGGTCTTTCGGCTCCGAGTTTTTTTTAAAATTAGAACCGAGATATTTATGAATGTAAACAACTGCACATTTTTAACTCTTTCGAGAGAAATGGACATTTAAAGGTTCGTGATTTATTGCGCTCTGGATATTTCTGTTTATATTTTGACTAAGTTAGAAAAGAATGGAAATCTTATTAGTTCATTGGGCATCAGACATTAATAATACTAGTCGCAGTATTTATTTTATTTTTGGTTTGTATTTACAACTCATTATAATAATTATTAATCTCAAAATATTTAAAAAGCAGATATTCATAGATGAAACGGGATGACTCATTTTTAACAAAAAGTATCGTTTGTTCTTACTGACTCATTTTTAATTCAGTAAGAGCAAACGATTCTCAACCAGAGTTGTCATAACCATAAGGACAGAAAACATAATACTATTGTGATACTAAGAAAGCTACAAGCAATATAAGGATTAAAATGAATATTAACTCTTATTTAAAATAGTAAAGTTATATCGTTTGGGATTTGCCAGATAGTATTTTGTAAGTTTTCCGTTTATTTTATTTTAATCATCATGGCAAAAAGAATGAAATGAGTACTTTTTTTACTTAAGTGAAAATATTTTGTTTAAAATTCGTAATTGTTTTTTTTAAATACAGTGAAAACTTTTTGCAGTGTATATTCAGATATTATAAATGATAGCAAATTACAATTTTAAGATTAGATATTATAAATGATAGTAAATTACAATTTTAAGATTAGATATTATAAATTATAGTAAATTTAATTTTAGCGTATTTGATTTCATTGATGATTTTATATGAATTTTTAAATTAAATTAGGCTTAGCAGTGAAATTCACTCGGTCCCGTGCGTGCATATACCCTCAGAACACATGCGCCTGTGGAAGCGTTTCTTCCTCATTTCGCCGATCCTAAAGGGGTTAAAGTATCAACTCCATCGATAGTGGTTCGATACGCTGTTTCAGCTCCGTCCAGGACTTTTACTTTTGCACAAGAAGAGTCCATAATTTTAAAATTTTTCATATCGTTGTTAGATAGATTTTCTAGTTTGAGGTTCTTTTCAGAATCTTGATATAAAATACTATTGCACAGCAGTTTTGGATTCCATTTTACTAAATTCAAGAACAAAAAAAGCCTCTTCCTCTGTAGATACCGCCATTTTGACTGATTAGTCACATGACACGCCCACTACAACTTACGTCACCTCTGTCGGGTGCTAGATACAACATTTTAAAGTACATCTATCTTACGGTTTGTTGAGTGGTGCCTGTCCTTTCCTGTTTTAGAGCGTCTGGAAAGTGTATACTTCTTTAAGAATTGCCCTGTATATTGTTGAATATTTTTGTGGGAGGAAAAGCAGTCAACGACTCCACTTATTTAAGTAATAATGGACTTATCAAAGGAGAAGGAAGAACCGATCGAAAGATGAATGGACACGAAGACAAATAGAAGTATATACATAAAAAATATTAAAACATATTATTAATAATAATGCAAAATGCAATCGTTACAAACGAGATTTACAATGTACCAGAAACAGTTCCTAGAACAATTCCCCTAGCAGAAATTCAGACAGATTAAGTTGATCTCTCCTATCGCATTCAACGCATTAACAGTTTCTGATCTCGTCTAACTCTCTTTTCTGAGCCCCACCGACATTTATATAGCCTATTGGGAATATTTCTGGAAGGATTAATCCTAGTGGTTTCTCGATTTTTCGCCAAATTTATTGCCAAAGGCGTTAAAGTCACCAATCTGGTAAGCCTGGCTATACCTGCCATAATCTTAATCTAGTTCATGCTGAGAAGCGAACTTTTCCTGTAAAACTCAATTTTCCTACAGGTAGTTCTCTCTGTAGGAAAAATAACATACGTGAGGCGTGTTTCTCTCATTAAATATATTTCATCTAGTTATAATCCTAAATATAACTAGACAGAATAGTAAGAAATATCAGCCACAGTAATATAATGACAAATTCGTGGCCTTAGAAACCAAGAACGCACGTTTAAATCATCTACCTTCACCTGTAGTGTGCCTTTACTATTCGGCAATAGGGAATATAACCAATAATACTGTACAAATAGTTATAAACCTAAGTATAAGTAGACAAGACAGTAAGATATATTAGCCACAGTTGTACAGTAGCAAACTCTTGGCCTTAGGAACCAAGAATGCAGGTTTTAATCATCTACTTTCACCTGTAGTTTGCCTTTACTACTGGGCAACAGGGAATATAATCCATAATAGTGTATACAAATAGTTATAAACCTACGTATAAATAGACAGACAGTAAGAAGTATCAGCCACAGTTGTACAGTAGCAAACTCTTGGCCTTAGGAACCAAGAATGCAGGTTTTAATCATCTACTTTCACCTGTAGTTTGCCTTTACTACTGGGAAACAGGGAATATAATCCATAATAGTGTATACAAATAGTTATAAACCTAAGTATAAATAGACAGACAGTAAGAAGTATCAGCCACAGTAGTACAATAGCAAAATCTTGGCCTTAGGAACCAAGAATGTAGGTTTTAATCATCTACTTTCACCTGTAGTTTGCCTTTACTACTGGGCAACAGGGAATATAATCCATAATAGTGTATACAAATAGTTATAAACCTACGTATAAATAGACAGACAGTAAGATGTATCAGCCACAGTTGTACAATAGCAAACTCTTGGCCTTAGGAACCAAGAATGTAGGTTTTAATCATCTACTTTCACCTGTAGTTTGCCTTTACTACTGGGCAACAGGGAATATAATCCATAATAGTGTATACAAATAGTTATAAACCTACGTATAAATAGACAGACAGTAAGATGTATCAGCCACAGTTGTACAATAGCAAACTCTTGGCCTTAGGAACCAAGAATGTAGGTTTTAATCATCTACTTTCACCTGTAGTTCGCCTTTACTACTGGGCAACAGGGAATATAATCCATAATAGTGTATACAAATAGTTATAAACCTACGTATAAATAGACAGACAGTAAGATGTATCAGCCACAGTAGTACAATAGCGAAATCTTGGCCTTAGGAACCAAGAATGTAGGTTTTAATCATCTACTTTCACCTGTAGTTTGCCTTTACTACTGGGAAACAGGGAATATAATCCATAATAGTGTATACAATAGTTATAAACCTACGTATAAATAGACAGACAGTAAGATGTATCAGCCACAGTAGTACAATAGCAAACTCTTGGCCTTAGGAACCAAGAATGTAGGTTTTAATCATCTACTTTCACCTGTAGTTTGCCTTTACTACTGGGAAACAGGGAATATAATCCATAATAGTGTATACAAATAGTTATAAACCTACGTATAAATAGACAGACAGTAAGAAGTATCAGCCACAGTAGTACAATAGCAAAATCTTGGCTTTAGGAACCAAGAATGTAGGTTTTAATCATCTACTTTCACCTGTAGTTTGCCTTTACTACTGGGCAACAGGGAATATAATCCATAATAGTGTATACAAATAGTTATAAACCTACGTATAAATAGACAGACAGTAAGAAGTATCAGCCACAGTAGTACAATAGCAAAATCTTGGCTTTAGGAACCAAGAATGTAGGTTTTAATCATCTACTTTCACCTGTAGTTTGCCTTTACTACTGGACAACAGGGAATATAATCCATAATAGTGTATACAAATAGTTATAAACCTAAGTATAAATAGACAGGACAGTAAGATGTATCAGCCACAGTAGTACAATAGCAAAATATTGGCCTTAGCAACCAAGAATGCAGATTTAAACAATGTTTTTATGCCATTCAATCTTCAACTGTAATTTGACTATACTATTGTGCCCCAGGAAAAGAAGAGGAAATATTAAAAATATATGGAATTATTACAAAATAAAATGCACTAATGCTAATTTAATAAAATATAATCGGAAAATTTATTAAACTACTTACTAATATATAGAGTTAAAAATCTTTGTATAAAATACTGTTAAGATTATAAAACTTATCACGTCAACACATCACCAAGTTGATATTTCGCGCCAAAAGGAGCTAAGAGTAGAATCGCATAAAGGAAAAAATTAGTAAAATAAGATTAAATGAAAGTAAGTCTTTCTCTCTATATATACTTAAAAACCTAAAACATTGACATGATTAATTGAATTAAGATGATCCCCAAGCGTACACAGTGGGATTCTAATATAAAATAAACTATATTTAATTTTATTAAGCACACATATAGCGCTATTTTATGAGATAATTGAGTAACTGTATAGGCAAAACTAATATGAATGAATAACATTAGAGATGGGAGGGGGGATTTTAACCTAATACAAATATTATTACAATTTGTCATTTAACCAAATGCCATTAGAAATGTATTTATAAGGAAAATTAATAGGTATCCATTTTTACAATACAATGACTAATAAAGTTATTAAGATTTAAATTAATGTTAGATTTGTCACTAACTAATAAATCATATTGTTCTCAGAATTTGGGGACAATTACAGAGACACCAGTAGTGTACATTGAGAACAGTCTTCTTGGCGTCATTATCTCGTAAATAAATGAAGTCACCTCCAATATCCAAATTTTGGAAGGATTATTTAAAACTGTTCTTTAAAATATTTAAATAGAGTTCATGATTCACAATACCATCAAAAAATACCAAACAATCTAATCCTGAAGTCTATTTACACCCTCCACTCAAAACTCCTCCACCTTCATACTTCACTGTTCCAACTAGATTCTTGAGAATAAGTTTCAGAAAATTCAACACTTACAGCAAATTGGTTCGGATGACAGAAAATTCAAACACTGACAGCAAATTGTTTGGGATGATAGAAAATTCAAACACTGACAGCAAATTGTTTGGGATGATAGAAAATTCAAACACTGACAGCAAATTGGTTGGGATGACAGAAAGTCAAAAATTTTTGGTTCTGACAGGCGGATAATAGTTTGGAGCAGAAAAAACGAGGAACTCAAACCTAAGAATTTAGTTGGAACATTTCCACATGCATGGTTCCCCTTGGAGAGGAAGTGTTCTTGTGTGGGGATGTATTTAAAATTCAGGGTTAGGTAATTTGGTATTTTTATGGTATTGTGAATCATAAATTCTATTTAAATATTTCAATTTAAAATTATCCGCCTAAAAAAAAAATTTGGATATTGGGGACGATTTCATTTTTTAACAAGATAATGACGCCAAGCGCACTGCTTTCAATGTACGCTGCTGGTGTCCATATAACTGTTGCCAAATTCTGAAAACACCTCCAAAATCATCTGATTTAAGCCCAGTAGAACATACTTGGTGAGAATTATTTGAATTTAAAAAAAGAAAACATGACACACAAAGAAAATGAGAAGTAAAAACCATAGTCACAGAAAAATGGAGGAACATCGATGCAGAAATTACAAAACCCCTGATGAAATCTATACCAAGACATTTGAAAATTGTTGTGGACGCTAAAAGATATCCTACGAAGTACTAAATTAAGAAAGAAATACAACATTTAAAACTATGATGAGATTTTTTAAGTGTATGAAAACTTTTATGGCATAATTTTTAGTAGCCTTTTTATTAATTTTCCAAGATAATATGTATACTATGTTTTAAAAATTGATTACGTTATTCGAATAAGAACAAGTTGCAGATATTATACAAAATTCCAATTCCGATATTTTAATTTTTATTAGTCGAAAACATTAAATTTTATAGAAAATTGTAAGTGAACGAACACTTTTGACGCCCACTGTATGTACTCTAAAGTGTGTAAATTGTGAAATAAACCTTAATAATTCTAACTTCTTTTAATCCTTTGTCTACGGACTGTACTTATAAGAATCCTTTAATTTAAAATAATATAGAATAAACATTTTTACGAATATTCTGATGATACTTAGCATGAATGTTCTTTTAAATCCACTCTTCCAAGATATATGGAAGCACATGTTCTATGATGAGTACATTACCGGGGAAGGCGAATAGTTTTATAGCAGAAATTGCGTTTTCAGCGGATTGTCATGTTTGTTCCGAAAAAATAGTTAATGTCAAAAGTTAAGCGTCTTATTTTTTTTGTATGTTAACGAAAGCCTTATCATACGATTTGTCTATTTATTTTAAGTGAGCAGTGTGTATAATTAATTTTACAGTTAAATATATTTTATTAATTAATTAGCTCTAACGGATTAAATTTCCAAAAGTTGTGTATTTTGTTTATGTATATCCCTTAAAATGTAGTGATAAAAAAATATTGCATGAAAAAAACTGCAGTAGAGCATAATGCCGTAGATAAATGGTTAAGCAGCATGTTTAAAAAGGATTACGTATACGATTACAAAAAAACCTATATAATTTTTAAATTAGTTCCAAATCTTTCAAAGCTTCTAAGGAACGTTTTCATAATATTTTTAAGTATTTTTTTCAAATATTATTGGTACATTTGTGTAAGAGATCATAAATTATAATCCAGAAAAAAAAAGAGAGAGAAGAGCTGAAAAAATAATTCTCTGTCACACTAATTACTAATGTACAGATAAAATAGAATAAAAATAATAAAATAAGACTAGCGCTGAAAACTACATTTTATATTTATTTTTTTAAACATTCATTTCAATATTTTTTGTGGACAAGATGCTTCTTACATTTATTTATGCGAATCATAAATGTCATTTTCTCGAATTGTCAATAAAGGAATATTTATAATTAGTAGTGCTGCAGAAATATTGAAATTCAGAGAACAGTTTTGTTTTAAGCTGAAAAAATTCTCGTTATGTCGCCTTTGTGAGAAAATGATTGGGAAATTATTGCATTGGGCAATGATTCATTTTAGGAAAAATTCTTGAGAATTTCACAATTAGTTTTTCATTTATCAAATGCTCTTTCACGTTATGCTTGTAATGACAAGCTGCTTATATATATCGTGATGTCACGTTTTTCAAGAATTATTTTACTGTGTATAATTATTATATTCATTATAAGAATAGGAACTGTAAGTATAATTTTAATTTTTTTAGTTTTAAATTCTTTGTGAGTGTTTTTTGAAGTTAATTCACACTTGAATTCTGTATTAATAGCTATGTTTATAAACTGTTTCAGTAAATAAGAGGCATTATATTGATTGAAATGAAATGTTGGAGCTTAAGACAGCAATTTATTTTAATTATCGACACCGATTTCAGAATTTTTAATTAATAAATAGATGAAAATACATTATTAATCGAATATTACATAAGTTAATGAAAGTCAAATTAAAATGAAATATGACTGTCTAGTTAGTATTGCATTTTTTTTAAAAAACATTATTTAAAATTTATGAATATTTTTTGAAAAAGTTAATTTATTAAACATATTTCTCATGTCCCTTTTTAAATCGTGATTGCTTGTGTAAGTATAATTTAAATTTTAAAGTTCATTATTACTAACCATTTGACAACTTGTTTTGTTTTAAAATACTTACAAAAATTTATTGGATTTCAAACTTTCTTGATTTTATTATTTGCGTACGACTTATTAAATATTAAATTAAATGTTGAGTGATTCATATGCCTTTTTTTAATTTCATATATAACTGAAATTGTTGACAAAAGCATAAAATTCATTATTATAAATTTGTAACTCTTAAGCATCCTTTTTGGTTCACGTTATATACGAATATGTAAGGTTTCTTTTCATTAATAAAATGAATTTATTCTGCTCACACAATCTTCACAATTACAATTATAAGTTTATTTAAAATTTGTATATTTATCTCTATTGCATACTACATTTTTTAAATCATGACAATTGTGTAACTAAGTTATTGTGTCAAAAAGATTGAAAATACAAATTTTAATAACTTATTTTTTATTTCTCATTTTTTAAAAAGAAACTGAGTGGACACCCCCTTGTCCGCCTAAACACTGACCACCCCCATTCTACAAATTATACAACTGTTTATATGAATTGTTCAAATTATAAAACTGTAGTTTTCATGTATTATGTAGTTATATTTTTGGGGGGGTATATTATAAGATGGAAAAAATAAATTTCGTCTTAATCTCGGTATTTTAATTTGTACTAAAATTGTGTGTCTTTTTATAAACAATGTTCCTAATAACCTTTTCCTCTAAATTGCACTGAATTTTTATTCTGTCTTTGCATCTGCTCCTTGACATGCGACGGGGCTTTACGGAATTTTTTATTAATCCTCTTGGGGAATCTTTGGATCCAACAATTGAGTTATTTCGCAGCCATCCCTCTCAAGAAGAAACCTTGACATGCAGATTAACTATTATATATATAGTGGATGTTTAGTAATCGGGGAAGAAGGAGGGAAAGGAAGCTGAGTCGCTGAACGCAGAGCTGTTACTGTGAGAATCGGAATTTAGACGCGTGATTATAGGACGGGCTTCAGTTATTGAAATAAATTAAGATTTTGAATAACGTTATATAACTCTAGATTTTCCCTCTATAGCTGGATTGTCTTTGATTATCATGTTTGGTAATTAAAAATTTGATTTCTCATGGCTAGCTCGGCTTATCGATCTTTACTCCCTACAGATTTCGGTCGAGTAGATGAAGAGATGGCTTCCCCAGGTGGGAGGCCATTACTGACACATACAGTTGTCCATGAGTAAATATTGTTTCCTTCGCTGTTACACACAAACCAACTTTTTCAAAACTCTGCATCTGTGATTTATTAAGAGGTCTCAGGAGTGTTAAATTTCTATAGAGGGCTGAAAATATAAATAATTTTCAAATAGGTAGAGAATTCTTATAAATTTAAATTAAATAATTCGAATCTTTTTACACATTATTTATAAAAGAATGAGGCTTCAGAAAAGTGTAAAATGTTTAAAATATAATCATAATTTTAAAAATAATAAGCATACGAAAATAAGAAATGTTTCAATAAGAAATATTAATTAAGTTTTACGTTGCGCATGCTATTTTTTAAAATAGTAGCTTTAATTACAAGCTATAAGATGATATATAAAATTAAATGTATCCCTTATTACACTGTAGTATTTTTATATAAATAGATTAAAAAATTACGTTTTTTTAAAAAATGAAAAAATTACATTTTCAAAAAATTTTTTAAAAATTTCAATATTTTTCAAATATTTTGAAATACAAAAGATATATTATTCTTAAATGATGTAGGGTTTAAAGAGTATGATACATTTTATAAATCTATAAAGTTTTGTAAATCAGAGGCTACTATTTTAGATAATAGCGTGCGCAACGCAAATATATATATATAATATAATATATATATATATATATATATATATATATATATATATATATATATATATATATATATATATATATATATATATATATACATATATATATATATATATATATATATATATATATATATATATATATATATATATATTACATAATATTTACTACCGAATTATTTCTTATTTTCATATGCTTATGATTTTTAAAATCCTTACTAATATTATGAACGCGAAAGCTTGTATGTAGGAATGTTTGTTATTCTTTCACGTGAAAGTATGTATGTATGGACGTTTGTTATTCTTTCACGCGAAAACAACCGAATGGATTTTAAAGAAACTTTTCAGTAATATAGCTTATACATCAAAATAATGCATAGGCTATAATTTATAAATATATTGTGTGAAGTGTCCAAAATATAACGATAATTGTCAAATAAGTAGGAAAAATTCTGCCATCTTCAAAAAAACCCCGGGACACCATATATCTATCTTTTATGTGTGAAGGAAAACTTTCCCTTTCTGTTTTGTCTACGCCATGTGTCAGTACGCACTCGCTTTTAATTTATTCCTTTGATCAGTGTAATCAATATTTTTTTCATTTCATAATAAAACTAAATTTCGAAGGGAGAGGGGGTGGCAAGATTTTAACTTAAAATAAATACAACAGAAAGTAATATTAACGTATTACACTTCCAAATATAAATTATTTACTCTATTTTAAGCGTTCATTACACAAAATGTGTAGCAATGTGTTACTTTGCTGAGCAGAGATCAGCTTAGGAAGGTGTTTTCAAAAATCGACCAACAAGAGAGTTACGGGGAGCTATAAATAAATAAAAAAAAATCCCTTTTATCAGCTGTTAGATCTACAGACTTAAAATTTAGCAAATACGTTTTTTTTGTTTAATTTGTAATTCACGAATTCAATTTTATCCTTCAATCTGTATTGTTTAATTTTTCAACTTACCCGTGCAAAAAACGGGTATAACAGCTAGTTATAATTATATTTCAAACATTTTGCACTTTTTTGAAGCCCTAATCTTTTGTAAATAATTTGTAAAAGATTCGCGAATTATTTATTTTAAATTTAAAAGGATTATATACCTGTTTAAAAATTGGTTATATTTTCAACCCTTGAGACAAAATTAATGCCTCTGAGACCTCTTAATAGTGATGGCAAATGCCAATCTTATTGGGAATTGCGTACGTATCAGTATGAAAGACAGATCCAAATTCACTCGACTGTCCAGCGTGATCCCTTATATACACTCAATTTCTCCTTTCTTATATCCTGATAAAATTTCATAACGCAGTCATGGATGTTTTTCGCTACTAAACTTGTGTCATTATTTAGTCCATCAGTATTACTTAAATTTCTTCATAGTTTGATGATACAGCCTATAATTTAAAATTCAGTTCAGTGGGTGGCATTCCCAATGGAATTAGTGATCATACATATACAGGCAGATACTGTAGCTCAGGGGTGTTAAACTAGCAGCCCGCGGGTCACATGTGGCCCATAACGAGCATATTTGCGGCCCGGCTAGTGTATTTACCTACAATAATCCTTAGTAATATTATAAACGCGAAAATTTGTGTGTATACAAATGTATACATACAAATATTTATATTTACATGTTTGTTATTCTTTCCCACAAAAATAACTGAATGGATTTTAATGAAACTTTACAATAATATAGCTTATACATCAGAAAAACACATAGACTATAATCTATAAAGATATTGTGTTAAGTGTCCAAAATATAAAGATAATTGTCAAATAAGTAGGGAAAAATTCTGCCATCTGCAAAAAAACCCGCGACAGCAAACATCTATCTTTTATGTGTGAAGCAAAACTTTCCCTTTTTATTTTGTCTACGCCATGCGTCAGTGCGCACTCGCTTTTAATTTATTCCTTTGATCAGTGTAATCAATATTTTTTTATTTCATAATAAAACTAGATTTCGAAGGGGTGGCAAGATTTTAACATTAAATAAAAACAGCAGAAATTAATATTAATGTATTACACTTTCATATATAAATTATTTACACTATTTTAAGGATTCATTACACAAAATTTGTAACAATGCGTTACTTTTGCTGAGCAGAGATCAGCTTAGGAAGGTGTCTTCAAAAATCGACCGAGAAGAGAGTTGCGGGGAGTTATAAATAAAAAACAACTTTTTATCAGCTATTAGATCTACAGATTTAAAATTTAACAAACATGTTTTTTTTTGTTCAGTTGAGATTTGCAAAAAGCTTTTTTTGTTGTTGAATTTGAAATTTGCGTAAAATTAACTCATTTAAAACTTCTTTATCCTTCAAGTTGTATTGTTTAATTTTTCAATTCACCCGTTCGAAGCACGGGTATACCAGCTAGTATATAAAAAAATACCAAAATTTCTTCCTAATAGGAAAGATAGTAGCAGAGAAAAGGCACCAGGACATAAATATTAAGTTTTTCTTGTTCTTTTACATATGTTTATTATAATTCATATTATTCGAAATAAACCTACGCTTTTCTGAATATTGATTTTCTTTACTGCCCACCTTAAGTTAAACCTTGTTTATTTGGCCTTAGTCAATCTATGAGCTTGACACCCTTGCTGTAGCATAACATTCTCTCGATGATTAGCATTGTCGCCACCAAGAGAGCCAAACACAGCATTACGAAAAACTTTTTTATATATAGAAAGAGATAATAATTTACTTCGATTAGCTAGCTATCATCAGAAAAAACATCTCCATTGGCAGTCAACACATTAAATTTATTTGATGCAATGAATAAGCAGATCAATTAAATTTAGCTAATTTCTTAACTGTGTCTTAAAGGAAATAGTTTGACAAATTTAATGTAAATAAATATAGGTATTCGTATGTAATTTAAATGATTTTTAAATGAAATATTTTGTTGAATTTTTTAAATAATTGTTTCCATTTTTGTTTCTTCGCTAATTCAAAACTCATTATTTTCACTAAAAATTCACACTAAAACTTAGATAGCAGAGAATAAGAGCAAGAATTTTATTCCAGCGTTCTTCATGCGCTCTCTCTCCCACTATGTTTACACGTGCACTAAACTCTATGCACACTAGCGAAAATATTCTCTTGTTATTTTGGGGCGTCACAAGAATTATTTGTACAATACTGAACAGTTTTATCAACTTCATAATGTTCCTTCTTACTTAATCCTTTAAGTACATTAAATATAAACTTATGTAGCTTACATAAGTAATTTATTCATTTCAGAAATAAAAACATTTATTTTTCATTCTCTTGCAGCATAAGCCTTAGAAATTTATTGTTGAAGTTGAAACAATTTTAAATCTTCTTATCTTTATTCCAAACAATGAACAAGCAATCAAAATAAGTCCAGTAGAATTTAAAATGAAAATAAGTTAAAAAATATTTCGCATTCACTAAAGTAGAAAATTGTCAATTAGGAGGCCCTTTCTCAGTTTCTTGAAGAAAATTCTTATTAAACAGATTTAATCTCCATGAGTAAGTTATCCGTAAATGTCTCTTTAAATCTGATACAAATCACGAAAAATCCAATTATACCGTTATGACTCAGCTCGCACGATCGTTTGGGTTTATGCGGGTTAGATATTCTTATCCCTATAAAACCGGAATATTTTTATCTTTAGATATTACTTTCTTCTGGTTGTTAATACTATACTGACCTCAATAACATTTGAAAAAATAATTATAATAAATCTTTGCTATCCCCCTGGGACGTGGAATGTTCCAGCTCGAACGTACGGGCGGGGTCTTAAAGGTTTATTATTTACAAACATTTTTCCCGCATACACACGCTAAATTAACTTATGCATATAGTACCACGAAGTGGAAAACTTCCACTTAAGCCTCTATAACTTGTGACGGGGTTTTATCGGAATTACTTATACTAATCCTCTTGGGATTTTCTTTGGAGCCAGAATGGCAATTCTTTCCAACCAACCCAAGAAGAGAGCGTGTTTATACAAATTAGGAATCATATATATTGCAATGTTGGCATTCACGATGATCGCTAAGTGAAGCTCTGAGCGCTAAGTGGAGAAATAATGCTAAAAGTAAAGTGAGATAAAGTCTAGGAGAAGAGTCTTAATTTTGTGAGTCGATCTATCAGTGCTACTGAAAATAAGCAAAAGTGGATTTGAGACCGAAAGAGTATTGTCTTAGCCAGAGAAGACAGATTAAAGGTTGAATTGACGTTTTACGGACAGTAAGTGTTTGCACAGGAAATAGCGGCAAGCTTGTACATTTAAACTTTAAGAATAGAGCGGATACTGTTAAGACAGGAATTAATCTATAAAGATAGATTTAGTGGTTAATTGCGCTAATTATCAGCAGTACGTTTCGCGTTTCAGTACTCTTGATCATTATTCTTCTAGACTAGTATTGTGGTTGTATTGTATATAAATTACGATCATAATAACTATTTTTATTATAGCAGAATGTAGTGGTTCCTCTTTCGTTCCATCAGACATAGGTCACGTGATTGGTGAAGAGAGGGCATCCCCATCGGTGAGGATACCACAAACTCAGCAAAAATTCCTTTTTCAAATCCTCTAACAACATAAACTTGTCAGGTCAGTGTAATAGCTGGCACAACTTCGCTTCAAGATTAATTTTTTTCCAAGGGAGGGGGCAGGGTGATCGTTTTTCTTTCTGAATTATTTCTCCGCTTGGTTTCTAACTCAGATATACCCCTTTATGTTTCGGTCACCTTGCTTGATTCTTCTTTTTCTCCTAATTTTCAGAGGGATTTCGTTGATTGGTATTCTCGTTTCATGGTCTTTCCCGTTCCTTCTGAGCATAAGTGCTCTCGCACTGGCACTCGGTCGATCTAATTTACGTTGCGAGTGTCATTCCTGTTGTATTAAATAAGATCATTATATAGAGAGAATTAAACAGCAAAACTGTTTTTCTTTTTCCCAGTGCAATTTCTTTGTTTTAAAATTCTTTCGTTTCTCTTTAATTTACTCCAAAGATATTTCATTCAATTCTTTAACTATGCTATAAAACTAAAAAGAAGCATTCTAAAACTTACGTCATACATTTGGTTTTAAAAAAGATTTAGTGGAACTTAGTGATTCTAAACTGCTTATAAAGTAGAACAATGTTACAAAAAATCCTATATTTGTTCTATAATATTAATATTGTAATCCTATATTTGTTCTGTAATTTAAAACAATTTTTTTACAAACACATAAAAGTGAGGCGAAAAAAATAGTAACTGAAAAACCTTGTTTGGAGTTTTAGCCTTTTTTTTAAAAAAGAATTACTTTATTTATTGATAAAATTATGCATGAAGAGGATAATTAACCAGAATGCATTTTAGAATAAAGACATGCAAGCATTGAAAATATCAATGAGTTAAATATTAATTCTTAAGAAAACAAATTTGAATATTCCTTCTAGTAAATTTAATCCTCCAATATATATTTTTTGTCGATAAGCTTCATGCAATTTGGTGGATCATTTTAATACATATATATATATTCCTTTTTGCAGAGTAAACGCTCGAAGGACAAAAAGGTGAAAAATTGTGGAAGTGAGTTGAAGACATTTTATTTTCTTTTAAAAATTGTATTTTTAATTAACATCAATTAAAGTTTTTAAAAAATGGCAGGAAATTTAAGCTTAAAGTATTCGACTGCATGTGAAACATTTTTTTTTAAATTACAATAGGGGAAATTTTTTTTTTTTTGGTTTTCAGATTTGTTTGGTAAATTATATACGGATAGTATTAAATTTGTGAAGAAAAAAATTTAAATATCAAAATATGAAAAAGCTGCAAAAATTCTATGAAAAATCATACAGTTGCAGAATGCGATGGACCAGCTGGTGCACAGCTGTTTCATCGCATTCTGCATGATGTCTTCTCCCGACTGTATCTGGTATCTTATATTTTGCGTCCGACTGCGTAAACTTACACTTCTTTATTCATCGGTGTATGTCACTGAACGACAACTGCCACAGATAGGAAAATACTGTGCATGATATGCGTATTATAGCTCCCCCCTCCCTACTCTCTACATATAATAATAAAAACTAATAACTAAGAAATGGATAAGCTAATAATAGATAACTAATAAATCCCAAAACAAAAAGCAGCTTTACTATTAAAAAAACTATCAAAGAGCCTGAAACACGGATCTAGTAAGAAAAAATGAATTATATATATATATATATATATATATATATATATATATATATATATATATATATATATACTGCTGGACAATTGCTGGACAAGGACGGATAACACTATCATCCATAGCAACCACAAAATGAAAGGAAGCAAAATGTGGAAAATCAGAATAAGTGCGATATATTAGTAAGAAGAAGTATGAGTATGAAATTTTTTTCCACGTCTGTTCATCACGTGATAGCGTTCATAAGAGCTTTAAAGGTTTTGACACGTGTGGACAGTTGTTGTTTCAAGTCAAAGTTTTACAGGAAAGATTTAATAGACGAACTTAAAATTTTTGGCATGTCTTCCCGACATCACATAGATGATTTTATGAGTGGCCGAATTATTGGAAAGATCGAAGAAGGGCGAAAAACAACAGATGTTGCCAGGGAGTTCGATATCGCTCACAGCGTTGTTTCACGACTGTGGAAGTAATTTAAAACTACTGGAATGTGTAGTAGACGGCACGGGGAGGTCGTGTTAGAAGTACGACGCCTGCAGAAGACAGATATATCGTCCTATCAGCAAAAAAGGAACAGGCGCACCACAGCTCAGCAGGTGGCAAATCAGTTTCTTGCAGCCTCAGGAAAGCAGATCTCCCGAAAAACTGTTGCCAGACGTTTGAGGGGAGGAGGACTATACGCACGCAGACCTGTTGTGTGTGTCCCATTGACCAGACAGCACCATACTGCCTGTTTGTAATGGTGTCCTGAGCATCACAATTGGACTGAACAGGACTGGGCATACGTACTATTCTCAGATGAGAGTAGGTCGAGTCTGTCATCGGATTGTTGACGCCAACTGATCTGGCGCGAGAGTGGTACTGCTTATCGTCCAGAAAATATCCAGGAAAAGGACCGATATGCAGTATCATGGTGTGGGCTGGCACCATTATCAATGGCCGCACGCGCCTACATGTGGTTGCGAATGGGACTATGACGGACCAACGATACATTGATGAAGTTCTACTTCCTCATGTTCGTCTTTTCCGTGGTGCTGTCTGTGATAAATTTGTTTTTATGGACGACAACGCAACATGTCATCAAACACTCGCTGTTCAGGATTGTCTAGACAGCGAGGGTATTTAACGTCTCGTATGGCCAGCGCGTTCTCCAGATCTAAACCCCATTGAAAATGTGTGAGATGCTTTGGGGAGGCAAGTTGCTGGTCTAAACTATCCTCCAACAAACAAGAACACCCTCATCCGTGCACTCACGGAGAAATGGGATAAATTGCCTCAACAGCTGCTGGATAATGTTGTGCAAAGGACGTGTGGAATGTTGCATCACACTCCACGGTGGACATATCCCGTTCTGATACCTTTCTTTAAGGTGCCTGCTGACTTTTAGATTTATTGTTCCATTTCTCCGTACGCAGATCAAATGATCATTTTTTTCTTTCAGATGTTTCACAGCTTTTGTACTTTCCAGAACAATAAATATTCTTTATTCTAATGTCTGAACAGTGTGGCAACTATATTTTATCCTACTAGGCCTCATGTCTCGCTTAATGTTATGCTACATAGCAATTTGTGATCCGTCCTTAGCAATTGTCCAGCAGTATATATATATATATATATATATATATATATATATATATATATATATATATATATATATATATATATATCATGATGTACCGTCTCATTTCCCTAATTGCAAAGAAGGTACGCCAAGAAACATGAGAAAGATCCGTTTGTTTCCCTAATGGACTAAATTCATGTGACATCACGATCACGTTATTCCATTTCATCTCTTGCGCACGTGCATGCGGCGTCATTTGTTTACATTACTATCTTGCTCTTAAACTTTAGTTAATTATTCTTTTTTGACGTTCAGAAATGACATACTGTGCAGCTTATGGATGCAATAACTCCAAAAAGAAAGACAATTGCAGAAACAAAACTTTCTTCCAATTTCCTTTAAAAAATCCAAATTTATTAAAAACACGGATAGCAAAGATTAGGCGGGAAAAATTCGTACCTTCTTATGCTTCTGTACTATGTTCGGATCATTTCGAAGAGGAATGTTTCGAATACCAAAATTTTACTAATCGCAGGCACTTAAAACCTGGATCAGTGCCAACAAATTTTGTGTTTACAAAAAGTCCATCTTCTCGAAGAATTCTGGAAAGATGCAAGCCCTCTACTTCTACTGAAATGTAAGTACTTCAAAATTTTTGCTAAGTTTAAGTCAAGTTTTTAAATATGTTACTTAGAAAATACTCCAATGGTAATATCTTAATAAACTTAAGTTTTACTTATGTTATAAATCTTCAAAATAAAGTAACAGAAGTAATTCTGTACTTTATATAAAACTAGCACTATATAGAGTATACTTTTAAATAACCATACATATTATATTAAGACAAGTATGTATACAAAGTTCACAGAAGATTATCTAATGTATTGTGTGCTGTTATTTTGCTTTCTCATTAAAAAAATAATAAAATACTTGTGATAATAATCTGTTTCTGAATTGATGGAATAATTTAATTTTAGCTCTATTAATGTTTTTTTATCACCATCTACAAAGTATTTTATAACAGAAGTCTCTCTCTCAGTCAGTTTTTACATACAAAATTATTACTCGAACATGATTCAAAGTATTCATACATAAAAGGAAATGCATTAAAAGTACTTATATGCAAAATTTACAAATCATTTAAAAATATAATATTAATGTAAATGTTTTATTTTAAAAAATAGATGTGAACCACCTGTTTCAAATGAAGAAATGGGAACGGAAGAAACTCAGAGCTTCATACAGTTTTTTTGCTATGTAATCATTGATTCCATGCAATAAAGCAAAAACATGTTTACAAAATGCTGGAGTGCCTCCAGCAGTACAAGTACATGTTGCACTTATAACCTAAAGTTAAATAAATTTTAAATATTAAAGTAATAAATTTTAAAATTAGATTGCGAATTCATATAAGTTTTCGGTATTTACATATCAGTCTACTGACTAATACATTTTGAAAAATTTATGCTAAAGTTAATTTACAGCTCAGTTTAAATTCAATTATTTTAAATAAAGACCATAATTTAAAATTTAAATAAATAAATCATGTAAATGAAAATTTTAAATAAATAAAAATTAAGAGTTTATAAAAACACGTCATAAAGTATTTGAATTAAAAATACTATGCCTTATAAAAAAAATTACTAGCAATTTGGGAGAATCTTAATGTTTACACAATATTACTCCTTATTGAATTGAAGTTTTAAATGAAAAATTTACATTTCTTTTTCAAAATGGTTTGGCATTTCTTGTGTTTACTTTTAATGTGTTGAAATCAAATTAGAATTTACTCTTAAATAGCAATAATTATAGAATGACTAAAGCTTAATAATGCATATTCATTAAAATAGAAAACAATGAAATTGATATTCAATGCTACTCTAAAAAATAAGAATCAAATTATAAACTTATCACTAATAATGTAGCTATTAAAAATATAAATTAGCCCATTCACATTTCTTTTTATCTTTTGGGGAATCAACTTTTACTTAAATAACTATCAATGTTAATACATAGAATCATATTTTGTATTTTAAAACAATGAGTTATATTAAAGCATAAATGATTAAATAGTAATGCCATTATAATCGTTTTAAAAAAAAGTTCCTAAATTAAAACAAAATAATTTTTAACTTACCTGACAAGTTGTTCTGATTTGAACAGATGGCTTGTACGTCACTTTCTTCTTCATTTAGGCTTTAACAAAGCCTTGAATAAAAAAATAATCATTCATTAAGAAATCAGGCTCAGTAAATGATATCTTGCTTACGAATTTATCGTCGAATAATTTTAATCCTTTCGGTATATTTGCAGCAACACTTCGATTTCCAGTGGCACTCGAAAACTTCGCACTGTAATTTAATATTTCGTGCAAACTGAAATTTTTCAAAAGAAGCGGTTTCGAACCTATGCTATGAGCCATTCTTGTGAAAAAATATGAAATAAAGAACTACAAAATTAATTAATAACTAAAATAACTAAGAGCTGTATCTAAGTGAATCAAGAAATATAAATAAATATCCCAGCTAACACTAACGAAGCAGACGAATACTTAATTAGATAAATAAAGTAGAATAAAACAAAAATTATGTAAAAGAGTTGTTAAAAATATTTCCTAACAAATATATATACTAGAATAATGCAAAAAATACAATGATATCATATGTTTTTAATTAGATAAAATTAAGACACAAGAACGACGTCAACAAAGGTATAGGAAAACCCCAATGCTATGGATTCGCACGTGCCGTTTATTGACGTTGGTATCACGTGATTACTGACTGGCGTCAGTCTGTCGATGAAGTTACTCCATTGCTGGGAAAAGGTTTCGTAAATGGGTGGTCACACAAAAATTCTGACCATTTTCCCATGGCAGTCCGAGAGATGAAAAAAGATGCCGGTACAATGTGCTTTCGGGTTCTCACGGATCTGTGGCGACAGCGCGTCTGGTGGATAGGACTCTCACTATTCGCACAGACAGACCCCGAATTCTAAGCGGCTGACAGACAAGAGATCAAAGGGATACGCGGTGAGTGACCATGGGAAACTGGAGATTCAAAAGGGAGAGGTAGAGTGTCTGAGAAAAGACCTTTACTTGAGAGAATCTGGAAGAGGCCTCTCAGTCAGCGATACCTGGGAGTCCGCGAATTAACGAAAACGAAGGCGAATTTAGAACTGATGAGTTTTTCAAGTCAGCTGGAGCACGGTGGAGATAGAGTCAGTGAGCTTACACACTCTGTGTGGAATTACAGAAAAGCGAAGACTTTCTCTAGTGAACTGTGGCCCTTTGGTATATCGAATTACCGAAAGTATCACTTTGACTAATATGTTTATGCCAGTGGTATAAAGCCGGTATCGTGAAAGGAACTCTACATCTGTGGGCCCTTCTTGCGGTTAGATTGCACGGGAATATTTATTTGATGATTTTCTTACTGTAATAAATAGTTTAACCCAGAGCTGTTTGAAGTCATTACAATATATATAGAAAAGTCACTATTCTAATGCACTTAATTGGCACTTATAAGACAACAATGCGTTTATAAAATCTATTATGCGACCAAATAGAATTAAATAATCGTGCCTCGGCATTCTATAATATAAATTAGGATTGAATATTTATGTAGATTTTAAATTACCACACACTTTTCTCACAGCAAACTTCCCTAAAAATCGCATTAATTTTGGAACGGTCACATCAGAGGCTTTAGAACTTACACACATCACAAAACCGAGTTAGATATCACAAAAAGAAATACAAATGCATTAGATCATATTTCTAATACTTCTATTATTATTAAAAATAATAAAGATATAGTTACGTAATGAAATGCAAAAAGATTAATTCCATTTAAAGTTATGATTTTGAAGATCTTTATCAATCTACAGATATAGAAGACTTGATTAAAGTTTTGAAGCATGCTTATATTAAATATTTGTGACGTCTTACGCGTCTTTTCTTTAACAAGTCACTTGGGTTCTTTGGGCCAGAATTCATGGCAACTCTTTTCCAACCAAATCCAAGAAACAAGAAGTGAAGAGATGCAAATAATATAGGATAAATATGGGATCTTTTAGAGTAAGCGCGATGACAATGTAAAGGAATGTTAGACAATTGAGGTGCGTTGTGGCAGTTGATGATTATTACAGTTCGTAGTTTAAGATTGATTAAGTCCTACGTGTCGTCGATAAACATATTGGTGTTCGACTAGAAGTTATCCGTCAAGCTGCATCCCATTGCAGATAAAGATTAAAGTTACTACTAGATAAAATAAGGTAGGATTGATTAATTTAATATTATAATCGAGGATTAGTCGGTTCGCTTATTGAGATTGTTCTGAATTGAGTTAAGTCTTATTATAAATATACATATATTGTGTGTTGCGTATTACGTCATCGTAGATTATCTCATATTAATTATTATAATTATATTTGTTAAAGGTTTAAGTTGAATATCTTAATAAAGTCATATTAAGATAATGTTTGATTTGAGTTCTTTCGCTAACCCTACACCTCTAGCTCACGCTGATACTTTGAGGGATGTACTTCCAAGGGGAGGTACATCACATATTCTATAAATAAATTAATAAAATATGAAAAATATAATATGAATATACTATAAGTTTTAAAAGAAACTTATATGTTTTACAATGAATTTTATTGTAAGCAAATTAAGGGGCTACCTGATGGTGGACCAGCTAGTAATAGTCTAATATCTATGTTCCCTTCTACGAAAAGGAAAATAAATACAAGAAAGCAAATGATATTTTTTAGATATATTGTTTTAATTATTTTTAGTAATAAATTAAATTGTATTCTTAACTTTGGTTTTTATCTGTGATTTTTGATATTAAATAAAATCAACTGTGCTTTATATAAAGCAGCCTTCTTCGATCTACATTTATGTATAGATAGTAGTTATTTAAAAACTATTTATGATAAGAGACAAGCCTTTAATTTTAAAATTAAAAAAGTTCCTTATTTTACTAGCAATCTATTTACATCTATTTTTAGAAATACAGTTTTTAATTATATGAAATGAAACGAGGATCTAGTTTCAGATAAATCAGAAAAATATTATAATTTTAAAAAAAATTATATATACTGCTTACAATTTGAATATCCTAATAACTTTCTATTCTTATGTATTTATAAAAAAGAAACAATTAGCGTATTGTATTTTTCATTATTTATTCTTAAATTTTTCTATACAATTGTACTAGTTTATTTATTATTCATTACAAAATTGTCATATTCGAGTCACCATAGTTAAAGTTAAAAGATATATTAGTCTCGCATCATAGATATTTGTTTCATATTGTACCTATGTGTTTTTGTAGTTGGTTTGGAATAATTATATTATACTAGATAAAAAAAGATTCTTGGTAAGTTTGTGACAAATCTGTACGGAACCTTTCCACTAATATTCTTAGGCGTCTTTTTGGGGATTATAAATTCGCGTATATATATATTTCCAGTCAACTCCGAAAAGTGAACGGGATATGCAAAGTAAATAGGGTATTTAAGTAGAGCGTTGTAAGCTAGCAAGGATGAAGGCTATTGAGCCAGCAGCAGTAGCCTCAAGTTTGGAGGATTCAATTGGATTACGATATTGAAGAGTTACGGTTAGTAATCTACGAAGGCATCTTGTAAAGATACCTAAGTATTGCCAGGTGATATAATATAGTTTATTATCGCTTAAAACAATCGCTAGTTTAATAAAATTAGTTTAAGTTAATGCAAGCTAATAATTCGAGTTACGTGTATTTCTCGGACCTCCTATTTCGGTAGACCTTATTTGATCTTACGCGTAATTATTGATTAATTTCATAATTCGTAATTTAATTTAATATTAAAGGTAAACCCCTTTTGTTTGACGTAAAATAGAAATATTATATATTATTAGAGTTTCTGATATTTGAATCAATATAATAAATACAAGTTATTACTATACAAATGGCTCTTAGTGATTCTTTGCCTCAAGTTAATCTTGGTGTCCAGGGTGGAACCCAGGGGGGTTCGCACAAGTTTTGGTATTTATGTTGGATTATT
Source organism: Trichonephila clavipes (assembly GCA_019973935.1). NCBI lineage: Eukaryota > Metazoa > Arthropoda > Arachnida > Araneae > Nephilidae > Trichonephila > Trichonephila clavipes. The sequence goes on from BMAU01004673.1 coordinate 190,696, forward strand.
GTGAGTATCATTATGTAGCCTTGAACAATTTTACATCCTATTAGATTAATCGAAAGAGTATTCTAAGCTTACACCTGCTATTATCAGGCTTAACTTCATTTTCAAACCTTGGATTTTTCTACATTTTTTGCACTATTATGAAGAAATTTTCTGCTGAAGGGGAAGGATAGGATCCTATGCAGGAATTAACTTTTTGTATGTTTACTTATATTTTGGTTTGCTGTTTTTGGTAATCATATCATTATGTATCCACAAGCTTTTATAGGCCTCATCTATTGTTTTAACAAAAGCAGGACTTGAATTTCTGAAAGGAAAGTAAGTAGATTAATCTTACGTCCGTGACCCAACTTGGGGAGTTAATTTCCATATGCACCATCGTATATATAATATATAAAGGGTGTTTTTTTTAGAGGTATAGAACGTTAAATTGCAATAAAACAACGATGTATTATTCGATTGACATGAATTTTTTTATTCGAAAGATAATCTTGCGGCATTACATTTTAAATATGATTTCTGGCATAGGACTGCCACGGCTGGCTCGGATGTAGTCCAATCTGGACGTCCAATTTTCGATGACTTTTTCCAACATTTGTGGTCGTATATCGGCAATAACACGGCAAATGTTGTCTTCCAAATGGTCAAGCGTTTGTGGCTTATCCGCATAGACCAATGACTTTACATAGCCCCACAGAAAATAGTCTAGCGGTGTTAAATCACAAGATCTTGGAGGTCAATTCACAGGTCCAAAACGTGAAATTAGGCGGTCACCAAACGTGTCTTTCAATAAATCGATTGTGGCACGAGCTGTGTGATATGTTGCGCCGTCTTGTTGGAACCACAGCTCCTGGACATCATGATTGTTCAGTTCAGGAATGAAAAAGTTAGTAATCATGGCTCTATACCGATCACCATTGACTGTAACGTTGTGGCCTTCATCGTTTTTGAAGAAGGATTCCACCAGCCCATAAAGCGCACCAGTCAGTTTTTCTGGATGTAACGGTGTTTCGACATACACTTGTGGATTAGCTTCACTCCTAATGCGGCAGTTTTGTTTGTTGACGTAGCCATTCAACCAGAAGTGCGCTTCAAAGCTAAACAAAATTCGCTTATGAAAATCGGGAACAACGGCAATCTCGTTTTGGGCCCATTCGACGAATCTACGCCTTGCTTGATGATCGTTTTAATGAATTGCCAAACCAAACTGAGAATAAATCACTTGACAGCTGTTAAATCGGTCGCCATCTTGGAAAGTAATGCCAACTTAAACTTCTATACCTGAAAAAAAAACACTCTGTGTGTATATATATATATAAACGGTGTTATGTTTAGTGAACAACGCACTATTAAAGTTCAGTTTTGACATGATTAAGGATGGGGAAGAATACATATAATTGGGGGAAGTTACCACTTTTAAGGGTTTTTCGATTAGTACATTGAAAATTAAAATAACAAGGCCATGAAAAAAATACACTTTATTTTTCAATATTTAATTGCTTATGTATAGATGTTGACACATTTCCATCGGAGCTCCTGATCTCCGAAGAGATCTTAAATCTCCTGTCAGAACACTTGGGGAATAGCATTGAAATTCTTTACTTGCCCTTGTTAAAATTAAAGTAATAAAAGATAAGTACTGGATTGTTAATTCAGCAGGGCCGTCGAGACAACCGATGATCTTTTGGATTGATTCACTCAGCCAACGGCCGAGGTTTTCCCCGACCAATGGGCGAGAGAGCTTTCGACTTGCTCTTGGAATTGGGATTAGCAGGGAAGAAATGCAATCTTAGGCAGGAGAGGAACTCTCCCCATTGGTCGAGCTGCTCGACTCCCATTGGAAGAACGAGTCGCTCGGAAGAAAAGGGGAAGTTGGCAGAGAGAAGACAAAAATCTCACGCGAACGGAATTAGGAAAATCTTGAAATATTTAAAATCGTTTAGAAATTAGGGATCTGAGATGAAAACTTAGGTCTTTTGGTTATAACTATTAATGAGATGTTGATAAAAGATATCAATTCTCTCATCTCCTTTTGCATTTCTGAACTGTCTGCCCATTTCCAAGAGGAAAGGGTAATCGAGGAAAAATTTTCTTAGTTCGATAATCGCGTCTTTGAATCCAAAAAGAGTTTTCGTTACTATTATTTTCGTTAATTTGGGGGGTTTCTTCGGTAGGGGCCGAAATCCCGGGTTTTTTATTTTCATTTTGAGCGCCCATAAGGGCGGCTGCAAAAGGGTGATCTGTCGTGACTGGTTTAAAGGTTTTATCAACTTCAGTTCTCTTAACGGTATTATGATTGAGGGTCGAAGTTAATTCTCTTCTTTGTATGAAAATAACTAAGAAATTTAATGTTAAAGAAATTCATTTAATTGTGGCATGTTCTCCCATATGTATGAGGAAGATTCCACCAGTCATGGAGTTAGATGCAACGACATCACACAGTAAATAAAAAAAAGGTCAAACATTACCAAATTAAAAATATAAAGTAACAATAACTATAGAAAAACAAAAAAATTAAATACTTTTATAATTAGTTTGTAAAAATAATAACAGTACAGGTTCGAATGATAGCCTTCACAACATTTCACACGCCGCAAATGATTATCATTGCAATCTTCTTGAAAGCATTTGCTGCATTTGATGCACGGAATCCAGTCACGTTGTGACAAATCTATACTCGTCCTCCCACTAATCTTCTGGAAGGATCTTTGGATTAACATTCGCGTTGATTTCACAGTCATCCCTCCCAAAAAGAAACAGTAATATTCAGATTAGTTTGACTATATAAAGTCAGAGTTTTGTAATTATAGAGAAGGAGGTAGGAAACAGCTATATTAGCTACTCAGGTACGATTGAATAAGGTTTACTATCGCATGTTTATATTAAGAGTGGTGTTTTGCCACTGAGTTGAATTAGTAGATTTGAGGTTAGGAATCAACGTAGATTACGTTGGGTTAAATAAGTTGATTCCACATATTTGCTTAATAATCATTGCTTTCTCCTTGATACTCACTTGACATTCACTTTGGGAATAGATCGTGGTTGGTTAGTTTGTTTGACGAAATAATTGTGATTATGGAATTCTCTGGTTTTGCTTCCACTCCTCCCACAACCTTAGGTAGGCAAGACAGTGAGAGAGAAACTTCGGTGAGAAGTTTTTCACAACATTTGGAGACTTTTTAGCGTAAAAGTATCCTTAACACACAGCACAAAAGTCGCCATTATTACCCCATCAAAACTGTCACCACTGGTATGTAGGGAAATTTCTTCACTTTTGACAATTATAAGCCTGATTCTTCTTTTTTCCTTCTGTTTTTCAAAGGTTTCTTGTTATTTGTTTTGTCCTTATCCACCTTTTCTAGCTTTCCTCGAGCCTTTTCCCACATAGTTGTTCTCCTCTGTGATTCAGTTAAGACTTCTGATGTTTATTTTTTACACCCGGATGTTTACGATTTCTGACCAGAGAAATAGGTCCAATTGCTTCTAGTCAGGAAATCCCTTGTTCTGTGCTGGAAAAGGTAATCGATGGTGGTAGTTCACTGCCACTAGCTCTGATGGGGGAAGCAACTGCTGGTGTAGGCATGTCCCATGCTAAACTTGTGAAAGCTACAGCTGTATCATTGCTGGAACCATAAGAAATAGCAAACACACGCTTGCTTTCTATTGAATTGATTGTGGGTTATAGGGGTGCATCTCAGTACCTGAAAACCCAGAAGTACCATTTCCTACTGTGGCTGCCTTGATCCAAGCTGCATTCAGAAGAAATCCAAACTGAGGTCTTGACACTTAACGATTTGACTTGTTGTGTATCAAGGAGCTCAGGGTTTGTCGCCAATATGCTTTCAGTGGTTTGTAAAACGAGCGATCAAATGACTGTAAATACTGGGTGATATGGCTTGGAAGAGAAAAGAATTACGTCATTTTCTGCAGTTAAATCTAATACTGCCGCATCTGAGCAATTGGATGCGTGGCTATCTAAAATAAGGAGAACTCCCCAGGTTCTTTCTCCTGGAGATAAAGCAATTCAGAAATTTCATGAATACATTTGAGTTGATGTAAGCAGATGTTTCATTCATCTCTACATGAAAACCCGGCGGCATGCCATCCTCAAACTCAGGCTTCTTCCGTTTACATTTATAAATACAATATGGAGAGGAAGGAAATTACCTTCATCATTGCTGTGGCCACTACAGTTATAGTCTCTCCCTTCTCCTCTGACGTGACGTGGTGGATACTATGCTATCCTTTCTTTGCGATAACTTTCCCGTTTTCTTATTCATTTGAAGACCACACTCTTTTTAGATTTCCTTGGATTTACTAAAAACGAATTTTCCTTCAGAATTGTCTACAGCAGGCTGAAGTAGTAGTCGACTTCAGCTCTGCACATTGTTAATCCTAGCCCTATGGAAATGCCCTGTGCCATCCTCACAGCATAATTATTAATTGTAGTTATATTATATACGATAATATATAGTGTTATAAAATGAAAAAAAAATTTAAGTTCATTCCATTTATTTCTGAGTTATGTGGTATTTTCCACCAAGTAAAGGCGTCAGATGCTACACACACTTTTTTTTCTTATTGATGCATTGTTATGGCCGTTCCTACATGCATCGTATTTGTAACATTATACGTAACTCACTTATGCTGCTAATTTCTTATTTGAAATAATAAGTACGTTTATAAACTTTAAATATGAGGAACGGAATATTATAAAAATTGTACTCACACCACTTTAAATGCTCACAATATCGAAAAACAAGACAGATTAAAAACTATTCTTCATATGAATTCACAAGCCACACTCAATGTCGGACCAGAGTCTTGACACAAGGGGCTTAAAATTGCTATCTAACGACGTATAAAAGTACTATTAACAAACTGGCGTCTTCCCCCGAATTACCTTATTCAGGGAAATGGTCATGAATAGTATTCAAAACTTTATTTTCTACTAATATTTATAATATAAGTGTAGAATAAACTACTTTCTTTTGCTTCAGAAGAGGTTAGAACTTTCTGGAACATTTAATACAATAGAAATTTGCTTTTTCTTTTAAGAATGTGGAAGGCGTATGCCTATTCTGGAAGGCAGTCATGGGCCATCAAGAATTCTCAATGGAAAGGAAGTAGTACCTACTTATAAATATCCTTGGATAGTTAAGGTAAAATAATTTTCTGTAATTCAAAGAATTACGCAGTGTAACATAAAAAGCGAAGAACCAAGAAGGAGTTATTCCCATAGGATAGAAATCGGTAGTTATGATGTAAATATATTGAAAATGAAACTCCAACAGTATCATAGAAATTGATTATTATATTAAGAAATTAGTAATAATGCGAGTTCAGCCAAATTTGATTCTAATGCAAGATGTTTCCTGACGGAGCATTGACGAACATATGCAGTGCCGTCACAATAACTCCTTCCTGGTGGGTCGCATTGCATGTTATAGAGCAGTGATCCGCAACCCCCGGTCCGCGGACCGGTATCAGTCTGTGGGTCAAATGGTGCCGGACCGCCTAAAAAACATTAACTATTGTCTTTTTAGTTAAAGTGGTGCATTTCTCTCGGATTAGTGCAACTTTCCACGGAAATCACTTTATATTCCACTTTAAATTCCTTTTATTCATTTTTGGTGTAACTATATTTTATTCTGAAGGCATATTTAAATGTAAATACATTAAAATTGTTAAATCAAAATAATCTAAAATATAAACAATCAACGTGTCCCACCCTCAGCGGGCCGCGGTAAAATTATCAAACGTTGACCGGTCCACAGCGATAAAAAATTTGCGGAGCACTCTTATAGAGTGTATTTAAACAATGCGGAGGGTGCTATCATGATAATAATAACTTTATTTATAGTATATCATGTAATTTAATTTTAACAACTTTTTTTCATTGTTCTATTGAAGTTAGTGTAAAATTTCCTATACGAAGCAAACACATCTTTTATTTTTGCTAGGAACACAGAAAAATACAAATTTCATCCATGCTAAGTAATCTTTAATAAAAGAGGCACTTAAATATAATTGACAAAATATGTACAAGGGGATTTCACTAACATATTCGGCAATATTTTTTGCATATAGGCGATTGTGAAATCCCAATATGCAGGTGTAAAAAAGTAGATTGTATAAATTCTACACCAAGCAGAGCAATAACAAATACTCTTGCAACCATATAGTTTGTGACAAAAATCCTGGATATTATGATAAATTTTACAAAATTAAAATTCAAGCCAATTTCAATTTTATTCAAGTTTACACAAATACAATTGAAAATAGCATAAAGTTCAAACTTAACAAGGATTCTTAGAATTTTCCAGTGACTGGTGAAATAGAACCGTTGGAATGTGTAGAAAAAGGAATATGACATTTTTAACAAACAAAATATTAAAAAAAAGAGCTTGTGAATAACTTTTATTAAAAGAATTAAATAAGGTTGAATTACACATTGATGGAAAAAAAATCCTAACATCAAGAAACACTTGAGTGAGATAAACGAAATTTGGCAGGCGTGTTTATACATCTGTAAGATGACATCGATCGGCATCGGTTACTTTAAATGCGTGCTGTAAAGTTCGTGAGCATTATTTGTAGCTAAATTTGACGTATTGAGTCGTCGTTGGCCAAGAATGCCTTTCAGAAGACTTAGAAGGCATTATCAACAGCTCACCGAGTTTGAAGGAAGTCGTGTAATAAGGCTGCGAGAAGGTAGATTTTTTTCTTTCTGTGAAACTTATCCAGAAGACTTATCTGAAAGACTTTTCCAGAACGTATTCACTGTGCATGATTGTTGGAAGTAGTGATCAAGCGAGGATACTATCTAAAGAAGACCGGGTTCCGGGTGGCCACGAGGCCCTACTAAGAAGGAATGTAGCGCATCGTACTACGTCTACGGCAGAAATTCGAGCTGTAGTTGGTACCACAGTGACAGAACGAACTTTTAGAAATCGATTATTTCAAGGATTTCTCGAACTAGGCACACAATAGCGTGTATTCCACTGACTCCAAACCATTGTCACTTGCGATACCAGTGGTGTCAAGACAGAGCTCATTGGAGGACGGAGGGGAGATTGGTTGTATTTTCTGATGAAAGCAGATTCTGCCTTGGTGTCAGTGATGGCCGTGTATTGGTCAGTAGGATACCAGTGGAACGCAGGCGACCAATGGACTTACATCTGGAGCTATGGTCAAAGGAGCAATTTTCTGTGACAGTAGGAGCACTTACATGGTTATACCAAACACACCGGCTGCAAATTTGTACGTCAGTCTAGTAATTCAACCTATGATACTTCCATTTATGAACAGCATTCAAGGGGGAGTTTTCCAATAGTATAACTCTTGCCCTCACATCACTGTTGTAACGAAACGTGCTATACAGAGTGTTGGCATGTTAATTTGTCCTGCGAAATCACCCGATATGTCTCCAATTGAGCATGCATGGGACATTATTGGACTACAACTCCAGCCATCATCCGTCTCCAGCACTAACCTTCCCAGTATTGACACAACAAGTACAAGAAAGATGGAACTCCATACCAAAAAGTGACATTCGGCACCCGTATGGCACAATGCATGCACGCTTGCATTCCAAATTCTGGAGGTTACACAGGCTACTAATGTAACTGAATTTCACATTTAAAAGGCATTTTCTTGAGCTTAAATAAACCTATGATCTTGAAAATGTAATCAATTAAACATGTTAACTAGACAATAGTATTGTCCAAATTTCATTATTCTACAAAAAAATTTTCTTGGTAATGGGATTTTTTCCCCGTTAGTGTATATAAACTGCTGTTTCTTCAAAATCTTGACTTTGATTATAATAAGTGTATTTGTTTAGATTATTTGTGCACGGCCATGCAGCGGCTCTTTGATATCAGAGAAATATGTCCTCACATCGGCATATTGTCTTACTAGGTAAGCAGCAACTTTTTTGAAATCTGTAACATGTATCTAAGTAATTATAGTAATATGTTCCAAAATATATTGTTGAAACTCTCAGAGACATCATAAGGTTAAGCAGTTAGGCATCTGTCATAATAAGTTCTTGTCTATTTCTTTAAATACATAAGGGTTTCACAAAAAGTAAGGTAATAAGAGCTCTGAAGGGTGTACAAATTATCCGTATGAATAAAATTCCCTCTGAAGTAATTAACACAATCACAGCATTCAAACGGGGCCGGTAGATGGAGTTGGTTTCACAGTAACATGACTAAATTTCAGTTAGAAGACGGCTGCTTTCACCGAAACATGGCCCGCGATTGAAATGAGAAATGTGACACGATTTTTGAGTTTAAAGAAAAATTATCCTACTACAACTCATCGGCAATTTGTAGAAGAATACGGTATAAGTGCTATGGCACAAAAATGGGTGTAGTTACAACGCATGGGATTTTACAAAGACAGAACAGATGTATGAGATGAAGAAAGAGACGAGTGACCAAGCCCACCCACCGTAGATGACAATGTTTGCTGTGTAGAAACTTTGATTCAAGGTGATCGTTACATTACTCTGGATAAAATTACACAAGGACTCAATATCTCCCCTTGTAGTGCACACAAGATTGTGCATACATCTAAGATGCTGCCTTCGATGATTTGGTGTACCGACGGAATGAATATCTCGATTGTATGGAGACTATGTAGTATGTACTTGTGCCCTTCCTAGATTGTATACATATTTTTTTTATTTCCTGAATAAACATTTACTCCTAATAGGCAGGAACGTCTTAAGACTTCCTGAGGCCTTGGCCCTCTTCGCAAATGCAAGCCCCACCTGTGACTTTTAAAAGTTGACGACAGGACACAGCATACGTTGTCAAATACTCGCACAAGCAATAACTCGAAACAAATAAATGTGCATGATTTACAATCGCACAAACCGGCTCAACCGACCGCTGCTTTCGAGTGAATGACTAATGAAAGTGTATGGTGGTAGGCATTGGCCTATACATGGACGACGGTCATCATATGTAGCCAGCTGACATATCATCCGAAATTCTCAGTTTTTTGGAGAACACAACCGGAAATAATATTTGACCACAGAAATTATTCGAATCATGATCTTATAAGGGTAAGTCGAGAACGAGACTAGGTCCCCACTGTGATAGAGGCCCTGGGCACAAACCCAGTTAGCCCTTGCCTTAAAACGTCCATGTTAATAGGCTTGTTACCTTACTTTTGAAACCCGAACTCTTCACAGCCAGATTCCTCGCTGAGAGGACATAAAAATACCCAAAGAACTGTAGTACCTGTACGAAACACAAACGCAGCTTATGATAAAAATACGGTAAATACGGCAGGATGGTTCATGATGGAAATCCGGCGTATTTCAATGCTCCTGTACGTGATTGGTTGGATATTGCATACTCTGGCCTCTGAATCAGACAAGGGGTTCCGGTCCTACGTCCACCATCCTGGTAGATCTCTTACTGTTGGTCTTACCCCATGGGGCAATCTCAAGGATTTGGTGCATGTAGACATACAAACAACATAAACAGATATAGTTGCTCGTCTGCGTATTGTTTGTTTTTTGGTAGACCCCACCCCGGCACGACGTGTGCCTTTCCACGGAGCACTGAAGCCTGCCTCCATATGCACAGAGCACACTTTGAGCATCTGCCTTAATAAATATTTACAAACACTTCTGTTAAGGTATCCGACTACGTCCGGAACCGTGATTTTAAAAAAGCGCATAAATGGATCATTTTCATGATATTTAGTGTCACTCAGATTAGAATACACGCATAAAATTGTTTTAAGGACATTTTGACATAAAAAAATTTATTTAAACGTAATATTTTGGCAAAAAATTAACTTAGAATAATCCTTTTTCCAAACGTTCTCCTTTTGTCAAAAATGATTCTATTAGAATAATATTTTGCCTGTATATAGCTCAGACATCTCTACAGAGGCTCAACTAGAATTTTTGAAAAATTCACATTATTTTCAGAGTTACCACCAATTGAAATAATTATTGGCGTTTTTTTCTTAAAATTGCTCCCCTCTGTTGCCGTTAAATATGAATAAACCCACTTCTAAGTTATATATTTCAAAAATTCTAGTTGAGCCTCTGAACAGAGGTCTGAGATATATGCAGGCAAAATATTATTCTAATAGAAGCCTTTTTCACAAAAGGAGAACATTTGGAACAAAAATTATTCTGAGTTACTTTTTTGCCAAAATATTGTATTTAAATAATTTTTTTTTTGTCAAAATGTCCTTAAAACCATTTTATGAATATAATTCTAATCTAAGTGACACTAAATATCATGAAAATTATCCATTTATGCGCTTTTGAAAATCTCGGTTCCGAACGTAGTCTGATACCTTAATGTGTCCAATATGGTGATTTACCTTTTCGACATACTTTGTTTTTCGTATTTTTATCGAAAATTGTGCCTCGTACAGGTTCAGTTTTTGGAGATTCTTTTATGTACTCTCCGCGAGGAATCTGGCTGCGCAGAGTCTGCATGCTAGTTCTGAGACATCCTGTACATACTTTTCTCGATACAGTTTTGAAATAACATAGTCCAAGAAGAAGCTGCCCTTCTGCCTTTGTGTGATTGATTTGCTCTAACATAGTTTAGTACCCTTGATTGTTACGATAACTGACTACTCTAGAGCAGTGGTCTTCAAACTTTTTCAACTCTTGGAATCCCTAGAACTTGAAGGTGCTTTCATGGAACCCCTAGAACTAGAGAATGACTTCGTGGAACTACATTACATACATACTTCGAAGAATATATCTTAAAATGATATTTAAAGTATATTAGCATGTTATATATATATATATGCATTTTATGCAAAGGAAGTTAAAAAAATTATAAAATCTAATTTTTTAAAATATAATTTACTCATTAATAATATTAATTTGTGAATGAAGTGTCACCTATCCAGGCATTACATTTTGTAACTGGAATATGTGCTCTTGATTTTTTTCGCACAAACTGTCGAAGTTTAGGCCTATTGAGATTAAATATGCAATCGCATTGCTTATAATCTGAGTTTAATTTACTTTTATACTTTGTTTTTGTAACCACTTAAGTAGAGAAATATGTTTCACTTAATCACAATGTTCAAAGTGGCATTAAGTGGCCGCGGTAGCCGAGTGGTATAGGTATCGGATCGTGGCTTGCCTTGTCATGAGTTCAAGCCCAGTACCACTAAAAACCCGCCGTGTAGGGCAGCGATGCACGTTAAATATGTCGAGAGCTGAAACATCCTCCCGTTGGTGTAGTGTGGTAGTTGGGAGAGGGGGTACCAGCTCAGGTACCGTCTACGTCACTTGACCATAGTTCAAAATTACGTGGTCCGTCGCCAAAAAGCCCTCGTGTAGCTGAACAAAGCGACGTTAATATTCAATCAATCAATCTGAGTAGCATTAAAATGTTAATAGTTGTGTGAGAAATCTCGTGTATTTTGTATGAATTTGCAGCCTAAAATTTAGAAACTGTTTTTGTTAAATTTAGATTTTAACATTGAATCTGTTGATGGTTTAGATGAGTTATTTCTTCTCCCTCATTATGGGTATTTTTTCCACAGATGCAAAAGGATGCATTTTTCATTAAAAAACTATTTAGTTTTGCAAGGCAATGTGCGAACTATAACATGTATAAAATTATCTCGTAGAACTCGAGATAGTAAACAACAGAATATTCACAATTTAGTAGGAAGTAAAAACATAAAGATAAAGCGCGCTTGCGTTTTAATATTCTTTTATTATATTATAATAAAAGTTTAAAAAGTGTTTCATAGTAGAGTTATTATATATAAATCAAATTTTTACAGTTTTAATAAATAGGCAACGAGTTTTGAATACTTGCAACTATATAAACTTCTTAGAGTACATTAAATTATTTTGCATACAGATTTATTTCTTCACGACTTTTTTATTGTGACTCGTGGAGCCCCTGGGTATGCCTTGAGGAACCCCAGGGTTCCATGAGTCACAATAAAAGCCGAAAAGAAAATTATAAATTTTTATGCAAAAATTGATTCATGAAGTTTGTATAACCACAAGTATTTAAGCCTCAAACCAATCTTTAAAAATTTATTTATACACAGCAGTAATATTTTTTAACTAATTATAATGTAATAAGGAATATTAAAACATTTTTTTTCTACCATTTAGTTTGTAAATATTCTATTATTTACTATATATCATGGGTTGCACAAAATAATTTTATACTCATTAGTACAATGTTTTCTAAGACTTTTAAGTTTTCTCATAGAAAATGCACCTTTTTCATGTGTGGAAAAATTCCTATAGTAAAGGAGAGGGAACAACTTATCAATATATCAACATATTTGACATTAAAATTTTAATTTAAGCAAGGACAGCTCCTAAATTTTAGGTTGAAAATTCATGCAAAATATACTCTTGCAGTTATAAACAATTTAACGTCATTCAGAACAATGTATTTAAATTTTAAAAAATTTCTCAACCTGTGAATGGCTACAAAATGAAATATTAGGTTGGGGAAAAAGAGATCCATTATTTTGCATGAGATTCAAGACTTTATTTAATATGATTCGGATTGTCTGATTTGGGTCAAATATGCACCGTTTTGTTGTGTAATTTGTTGCTATTTTAAAGGTAGCTTTATAATGCCTCTCTTATAGAAATCTTGGTCCTTATTGGCGAAAAACTCTAGTATAATCGATTTTTACAATCTTCTGTTGATCCCAATTTCTTATCACTCTGGAAGTTTTGCAATACAAGAAAAAGGTAGTAATCGCTTGGAGTCAGGTCCGGATTATATGGTGGATACATTGAAACTTCCCAAACAAGCTCCCAGAGTTTCTGGTGAGTCACTACAGACGTGTGTGGCCTGGCGTTGTCCTGATGGAACACAACACCTTTTCTATCAACCGATTCTGGCCGTTTCTGGTCAATCGCTAGTTTTAAACGGTCCAGTTTTTGACAGCAGAGATCTGAATTTAGTGTTTGGCCATGCGGAAGCAACTCCTAATAAATGATTCCTTTCCAATCTCACCAAATACACAATAGAACCTTCCTGGGCGATAGTTCTGGTTTGGCCACCGTTTGAACTGCTTCACCGCACCACGCTTCACCGCTTGACCACGATCATTTTACACAATATTGCAGTACGTGACTCATTTTTTATCCCCAGTCACCATCTATTTAAGAAATGGGTCGATTTCATTCAGCTTGTCCAAGGCTTCGCAGATGGAAATTTGATTCATCATGTTTTTTTTGGTGTTAATTGATGTGGCATTCAAACATCGAGCTTCTTTTTGAATCCAACTTTGCGCAAATAATTTTAAACTGTTTTATAGTCAATCTTCAGCTCCTGGGCGGTGCTATGACTACTAACATGCCATTCAACTTCGATTATTTCTGTTATTTTATCAACATTTTCGACAACGGGCCTGCCTATGCGAGGTACATCTTTAACATAAAAAATTCCTGAACGAAATCGACGAAAACAAAATTGCACGTAATTAGCTGTTACAGCATCGGCACCATAAACATCATTCTTAATATCAGCCACCTGGCTTGCATTTTTGCCTTTATCAAAGAAAAACAGTAAAATGTAACGAATTTTCTCTTTGATGATTTCTATTTTTAACACCCAGTAACTCACAACTGAATGGACCAAACAAAAAACAGCAAAAGAATTTTTTAGTGTAAAATGTCGCCTTAACAACGAGCATAAATTTGAAATTGTTTGATCGATACTTTCCGAGATATCGACACAACAGACATCTACTGAAAAAATAATGGATTTCTGTTTCCCCATCCTACTGTAGATAATTTTAATAGACCAAGATATCAACAGTTTAGGTAAAAAAAAAATCAAGCACTTATTCCAATGACAAAAAACTTAAAACTCCACTCTAAAAATTAATTTAAAACACATTCTTCTAGTGAGTGAGTGAAGGGTTTACTGGCGCAAGACCCGAAATACTCTTCGAAGTGAGTGTGTATGTGAAGTGCGGTTCCACGAAAACAACTTATAGTTTTAAGGGTTCCGTGAGTCGAAAAAGTTTGAAGACCACTACTCTACAGAAATATTTGTAGATACTAGAAGATTGCTAAGATGACATTGCATTGAATGATGAACTTCCAGCAGCGCCTCCTTCTGCAAGTCGTAAGCAACAAAGGACTGGAATGAAAGCCTTTAATGACTGGCCCGAATAGAAACGCCTTTCGTCTCAGTCGTCTAAGACTTGCACTTCGGACCCGCAGATTGCCAGTTCAAATAACACTGCATCCAAGCAGCAATCATGTGTCTTCCTCCCCGCCGTCACCAACAGCTGGTCACCAAAGTGGTGACCCAGGACTTGAACACTAGATGGCAGCACAGCTTAACAATACTGGTTGATTATGCATTCATTCCATAGAGAGTCTAACTTTCTCAATAAATCACGACTAGTTATTCAAAAATGGCAATAGAACGCGCGTCAACTAGAGATTGCCCACAGCGTCAACGAAAAAATCACTCAAACCCACTGAAGATCCATAACAATTGCAGTAATTAGCTAAAAAAACAACCTACTCTATGTTTCGTTCAGAAAGTCAAACAGAAAAAAAAACTTCTTCTCTAGGAAGAGGGTATGCAGTGGCCCCTCCTTCTGCAAGTCACAAGCAACAAAAGACAGCAATAAAATCCTTTAACGACTCTCCCAAATAGTGGATCCCTTTCCTCTCAGTCGTCAAAGGCATGCACGGGGTAACTGCGGACCGGTAGGTCGGTGAATGAAATAAACACCCTTGTCAAGGTTAACAACTGGTCGCCGAAAACTCAAAGATAAAAATTATTAGAGTTTTAGTAACAGAACATAATAGAGAGAGAGAGAGCTAGGAAAACGTAAAAAAATGCAATCGTTAACTATTAGTTTAATTTTTGAGATCCTTGATTGAATAATAGAAAAAAAGAAATGCACACGTCTACTTCCTCGCTTTTATATGACATTATTTCATAGATCTGAGCATGAAATTTACATCCAAGTTCCGGTAAAAGTAGGTTAATGTTAATAAAGGCCCGAAAATTTTTTATCTTATCTTAACGCAACTTTTCTTTTTAGGATAGGTGCAGATTCAGACGAAAAATGCTTAAATGGCAAAGCAGACAGCAAATGCTTTGTCTCAAAAGCTTATGTCAAAATACGCTTGCCTTGGATTGTTTCTTACCGTTACAAGGTGGCGTTGGACGTCGCTCGCCTCATACCCCATCCTGAATACCAACATTCATGTAAAGTTCACGATATTGCATTGATTGAATTGAAAAAAGTGTTCAAGTGTGATTTCTATACGTTACCTTTATGCATACCTCAAAAAAATTACACGAAGGAGAGATCTAGAATAATTACAACTGGATGGGGCACTATTACCGCAGATGGAACAGGTGAATATTTTTCCCTTCATATTAAATAATAGCCGTTTCCCGCCTACTTCACTAGGTATTTCATAATGTTGTATGAATATATACTCTTTGTATATATATATATATATATATATATATATGTCGACTCTCGATAATTCGAAGTTGGAGGGACCAATGAAAAACTTCGAATTATCAAGAGGGTAGGAAAAAACTCTCAAAATACACGAAGAGAAGTTTTTTCTAACACATTTAAATTTAAAACTATGTAATAAAGCAACAATTGTACATAATTTTTTACAGAAAGTACATTTTATACAGTATAAAAATAAAACAAAAGTTAAAAGTCCTATATTAAAAGAATACACTTACGTCTTGAAAACAACAATTAAAAGAATATACATACTATATATAATTAATATTTTTTTGACGTAAAAAACCTGTTACCTTTTTTTGTTTTAAGGCATTCAGTCTAACTTTGTCAATAGATTTTACTAGAACAAATGAAGCCTGTAAAATGACTGCATCAACATGATTTTGAAGGAAAAAGTTGTGTAGTTTGTTTAGTGAGACACTTTAGCTTCTGACAGTTACCGGAGTCAACTCCTCCGATTCGTCTTCATCACTTTCTGTATTATTGTGGTCCAAAGCCACAATTTCAGCGTCAGATAGAGCTCCCCATACAGCAATGTCCGTGTCAACCAACACGTAGTCGTCAAACGTCAAATCTTGTTCTGGAAGAGCTTCCCAAAGGGATGGTTCTGCATTAAATTCAGTGAGTGTATCGTCCACATCAACCAGACTTTTAACAGTCTGACTTTTTAAAACAGCTGTGAATTGTCAAAGGAGTAACAGCTCTCCAAGCCTTGTCAATCATGATCAAAGCTGTTAAAATAGAATCAGTAGTTACATTCTGCTGATTTTCGAGGTTATCCAAAACACTTTTAACGACTTCACGTCGATAAAAAGTTTTAAATTTATGTATGATGCCCTGGTCGAGTGGCTGAAGTTCGGAGGTTGAGTTTGGAGGGAAAAATTGATGTTTCACATTTGATAAAGGGGGTGCGTTATTGTGCACAGTACAATTGTCTAAAAATAAGAGAATATGTCGTTTCTCTCTTTTCATATCCGAGATCAGTGAGACCAACCATTCATTAAAGAGTTCGGTGGTCATCCATGCCTTCTTGTTTGAGCGGTATTTGGTAAGGAACGAGTTTATGCCCTTGAAACACCGAGGTTTTGCAGATTTTCCTATGACGAGAGGAGTAATCTTTTCTGAGCCGTCCATGTTTACAGCCAGTAAAATAGTTAACCTCTCTTTGCTATGTTTTCCTCCATGGCATTTTTCTTTTTAAAAAGTAAATATTTTTTCTGGCAAATACTTGAAAAAGAGTCCTGTTTCATCCGTGTTGAAAATGTTACGTGGTTCGTACTCCTTTATTAGATCCGAAAGCGAGTTCTGCCACTTATAACAAACGTTAATGTCGACACTTGAGCTTTCCCCGCACATTTTTTTGAAGACTATTCCATTCCTTTTCTTAAAATTTGTAAGCCATCCCTCGCTAGCCGAAAACTCGATTCCTAATTCTTTGGCGAATGATTTAGCCTTTTCCTTCAATAAAGAGCCACCCATGGGAATATTCTGTCCTCGACACTGTCTCATCTATGAAACTAAACACTGTTCAAGACGTGGAAAATTACCTTTACTAACGCGTTTTCTCACTCTACTCGAAGAGATGCACTAAAGATTTTCTCTTTATTCTTCAGAATAGTGGAGAAACAGCTCAGTGGGATTTCAAATGCTTTGGCTACATCGACCTTCCTCTCACCTTCTTCAACTGATTCTATCACCTTTTGCTTTTCAGAAATTGTTAAGCACTTGTACTTTTTAAAAGATGACATGTCGTTCCTTTCGCGTGATAAGTCGACACTGAGGGGAGGTGTAAAGTAGTGGCCCAAGGTTTATCGAAATTAACAGGGGTAGGAAACGTAAATCATCACAACTTTAGTAAGATAATATTTTTAATTTAAAATTTGGAATCTCTAAAATGAACACAAGACGTATTCACAGTTCACACTCAGCTACGGGGTATACTTAATAGCAGGGGTCGACAACTATTGCACGTGGAGCAATTCTTAGTGGCACATTACCGCTCTTTTTTTAAAAAAAATAATAGAATAAAGTTAAATCCCTGTCTCTCATGTCTTTGCCTCGTACATTTTTATATAAAGGTTTTATTTCTCGCTTTCAATTCTCTGCCATAAGACGATTCTGCTGAATTATCTTGGATGTAGTTTGAGTTCTTAAAAAAACATATGTTTTTAAATGTGACTCATTATTAGTAATAAATACTCAACGCAAATCAAAATTTTTGTACAATACTTGTAAAAGGAAGAATCACGCATTACTGCACAATGAATAAAAAAGAAAGCCGCTTTTCCTTTATCCATCTAAAGCTTGGGTATCAACGGAAAAAGACAAAGCAGATAGCTTAGGAATAAATCAAAATTCTGCTTAGCAAATACCGGAAATATAATAAACAAAGTAGTTATTCTATCAACGTGCACAATTTGGACTGAAAATAAGTTCAGTAAAAAAACCGCTCGTGGGATAATTAGGTACAGGAAGTGAATCTAACTTCATAATATTTAAGATTCGAATTATCGAGAGTTTTATAGGATCACTTCGGATTATCGCGTGTTGTAGTCTGGCCAACCACAAATTTTACTTCGAAATATTAAGAGTACCAAAACGTATGGTTTTAGTTCGAAATATTAAGAGTTTTTCTAGGGGCTGAGCATATACTTCGAATTAACGAGAGGTTCGTATTATCGAAAGTTCGAATTATCGAGAGTCGACTGTATATATATATATATATATATATACATATGTCGCAGGAAAATGACGAAATTAGGACTTGCATCCAATCCCTACGGGAGATGATCAATTCCCGGAAGATGTTAAAATAATGTCTCTTTGAGGTCATTTCCCTTATGTAAGTAAGTGATTTGATCAAATCCCCGAACTGTTTTATTGAAATGATGAAATGAACAACTCAGCATTTGCAGAGTTCTGTTTTCGCTACTTACCACTCCCTTTTCTCTCCCCTCTCTCCTCGTCCGTGCCAAACAGCGCCGGGATTCTGAAGGGTCAAACCAAAAAAAAATGAACTAAACATCATTTCTAGTTTTATTTAGTCATATTCTTTGCATTATTATATTTAGATTGATATGTCACTTTCGTATGCCTGAAAATTAAAAACTGGATAAAACTTCTATTGAAAAATATAAGTAACCAAATTAGGGAATTCGACCACGCCCTCTTTATAGATAAAAAAAGCTTTTTGATGGTAAAAAAAGCTATTTTAAAAATGGAAATAATTACTGAAAAAAGGTGTTACAAATAAAGCAGGATATTTCTGAAGAACTACATTATTGTATAATTTTTTCAAAAAAAAAATGTTTGTAAGTCTACTACAAATTTCCTTTTCAAAAAAAATACCAGCTTTATTATCTAATTATTCTGTTAATTAATTTCGAATAAATAATTTGTAATTCAATGATTATTGCTGTATTCATTATTCTACTTTTAATAATGCACCACATATTTGCTAAATAAACACTTTTAAACTCTTGACAATATTTTTTCATCATTTCACAGAAAAAGATTAGGGATTTTATCAAATCACTTACTTTCCTTGGGGAAATTACCTTACAGAGTTCTTATTTTAACATCTTGCGTGAATTGATCATCTCTCTTAGGGATTTGATGGAATCCCTAATATAATCATTTCCCTGTGACATATATACATAAATAAATTATTGATATCTACGTTACAGCATTAAGCATTCGATTATACAGAAAAAGATTCTTATAACTCTCACCTCATGATTTAAAAAGGGCAGGAATTTTGACTAATATAATTTCTAAAATTGAAATAAAATTATCTTTAACGCTCCCATAACCTCTTCCCCTAAAATGGATTTCCAAAGAAACCATTTTTAACGGACTTAAAAAATGCTTTCTCTATTCAATAAAATAAACATGATTGCCGAATTTCAAGTCTAAATCTAATAGTTAAAAAAAACAAAAAAAATTTAATCAATCAGCCCCGTTACCACTTCGATTTCCGAAAGACCCGATTTTGGCAGATTTCAATTAAAAAAAGAAACATGCATACCAATTTTTATAAGTGTTTCATTCGAAAACGGGAATTTCTTTTTGTCAATGACCCCCATTAACTTATCACTCCCACCCATAGGAGTCAATAACCATAGAATCCAGTTTTAGTGGATCTCTATTCAACTAAATAAATATCCATAACAAACTTTAAGTAAGTGGGTCTAACAATTCAAAAACAGGAATTCTTTTTTCTATAACACCCCTTAATCTCCCGCAATGCCCTACACACCCCTTTTTTAGCGTATCTCTACTACATGAAAGAAATCTGCCGACCGAATTTCAAGCCAGTACGTCTAATAGTTTAAACGCTGAAGTATTCATCTGTTGTTGTTGTTGCTAATGCCAACTGATTGACAAAGACCAGATCAAGGCCCACGAAATTCATCATGGCAAAGGACTAAGTGGCGCCTGTCGTTAGCCGTAGCTTTGAGCACCATACAGGTGACAGAACGATTTAGCTCTGTTTCACCCCGATTTTGAGGGAGAACACTCTGAGGGTTGTCAGGGTCTCCCACCTCTCTTCCTCTTCCAACCTCACGAGAGGACTTGCGGTTCGATGGCTATGTAAAGTACCTCCATGCCGCGAAGGCACTATACATTTACAAACATCCATGTCTTCTCCGAGGAAAAGGAAAAGGAAATGATTATCTATTGCGTCCCTTAATCTCCCGCAATGCCTCTAGGGAGTTGAATTTTCTTAAATCTCATTATATAGCTGATCTCTACTCCATGAAAGGAATTTGCCTACCAAATTTCAAGTCTGTTCGTCTAATAGTTTGAAAACGGAAGTATTTATCTTCAACGCCCCTAAAGTCCCCGCAACGCTCCTTAGGGGTTGGTTTTCACAAAATCTATACTAAGCGGATTCATGAAAGGAACATACCTACGAAATTTCGAGTCTGTAGGTCTAACTGTTCCGGAGATATGATGAGTGAACCGATTTTTTCCTTTATATATATGCGAGGTGGGAGACACACATAAAAGAAAAATGAGACTGCTCTAACAAACCATTGCACTTAAAGAATCAGTTCCCTATGACATTATCACCTTCAGAGTAGTCCCCTTCAGCATTCACATACTTCTGCATTCGGTGCTGTCATTGCTGGTAACAGTTCTGTGTGTGAAACAAGGTTTTTCGAAGGCCCTTTGGGACAATTTCCAATTTTGTCTGCGCCTCTTCAACTGAAGTAAAATGGGTTCCCTGTAAGAAAGATTTAACAGTGGAAAAAGAAATCACATGGGACCAAATCAGGTGCATAAAAATAATGCAACACCACAGTGAGGTTTTTTCTAGTCAGAAACTGCTTGAGAGATAGGGCCGTATGTATTGTCCTCGTGCAACAGCCAGCCATCACTCCAAAACTGTGGCTTTTTTCCCCTGATTTTTTCACGAAGTCTTTTTAGTACTCCAACGTAGTAGTGTTGATTAACACTCGCACTGGGAACCCCCTCAATCATAACAATCCCACTAATAACGAAGAAGACAATTAAATAGTCAACCTCCCATAACTATGCACCGCTGAGCTGCTATACATATTCATGAAACTTTACAAGAAGTCTTCTTTTGAGGTGGAATTCAAAAGCCTCGGGTTTTTTTTTTTTTTTTTTTTTTTTTTTTTTTTTTGTTACGTTTCGTTGAATGTCACAAATCTCTTTCCTTTCAAAGCGAGTTTGAGTCGTGGAATAATAAGAAGGCTGGAGAATTGAGATCTGGCTAGTATATGGTGGAGGTTCAATTTATACCACCCCCTTTTTTGCCAGGAACTATTTGACGATATTGGCTGTGTGAAGGTGAGCATTGAACAAAAAAAACATGAACCTTGTGTGGATAAAGGTCTTACCCTATGGAGACGTTTTATGAAACAGGTCAAAATTTCAATGTACCTTATAGAATTCATCGTCGTTCCCTCAGGTAAAAATTCATTGTGGATAATGCCTTGACTGTAAAAAGTGTGAGCCTCGTTTTGATGCGTGCGTTTTCTGCTCTGACCTCTTTCAGAAGAGGTGATACTGGAGAACGCCATTCCATGCTTTGCCGTTTCGTTTCAGGGTCATACATAAATCGCCAGGGCTCATCCTCAGTGAAAATACAGTTCAAGAACTTTGGTGTCGCATCTGACCTTTCGACAAAATCCTGTGAAACCTCTAAACGCGCTTGCTTTTGATCGTCAATCCAATGATGTGGCACAAAACGACAACTCGTTTTTCTCATCCCTACATTCTAGGTAACGATTTGTCGTACGGATTCACAGTTAATTTGCAGTTCATCAGCTATCATGCGCACAGTTAATTGACAATCTTTCGTGATTAATTTCCTCACTTTCTGAATGTTTTCGTCCCTTACGGAGGTCACCAATAATCCGCTACAGGGGTTGTTAGAAACATTTTCCCTGTCTTCATGAAAAAGGGTGAACTACTCGTACACTCACTTCATGGACAGTGCTTAATACTCATAAACACGCAGCAGCATCGCATAAGTTTCTTTTATGGTCTTGCCAAGCTTAAAACAAAACTCTAAATCGATCCCCTGTTCGTTCATTTTCCTCTTCTCAGTTAAGAACCAACGTACAAAACAAGCACTTTGTAAAACAAGTCTTATACGGAACGCAAATAAGTCTCAACTGAACAATGGTGGGGGCAGATAGTCAACACCTAAAGCATGTGCAGCGTTTTATTTCTCCAGTGTTGCCAGATCGATTGTTCTGACTTAATTCGCCGAACTTTATTGTCAGGGGCTCTATTAAAGTACTTTTATTACACATCAAAATCTAAAATATTTCTACAACGAAAGCCAGGTAATAACAATATTCATGTTCACAATGTTAAATGCATTCAGGATTAGGTGTTTTCACATAAGAAGCAATTTTATTGTAGTCCAGTGTAATAAAGGAAATAGTCACGCATGGTGAAATCTTGCATTTGAAATCGGGAAGTTTAATTGACTGTATGTCAGCTTATAATATTTAATTATAGATCAACATTTCATGCGATATTTTTTAAGAATATTCAAAATCATTTATTGGATGTATCAATTTAGTCGATCAGTTTATTGCTTGTTATAGTTATATTTCGAGAAACGCGAGAGCTGTTGATGTTGGGTTTCGTTATTTCGCCCCCACGATTA
Source organism: Trichonephila clavipes (assembly GCA_019973935.1). Lineage (NCBI taxonomy): Eukaryota > Metazoa > Arthropoda > Arachnida > Araneae > Nephilidae > Trichonephila > Trichonephila clavipes. The sequence continues at coordinate 213,356 of BMAU01004673.1, forward strand.
AAGTATGAGAACGCCACTTGAGCTGAACCCCCCTCTCCAAACTTGCACACCACTTCAACGTAAAGACATTCAGCCTAGACGGATTTAACATGCATTAGCCCCTCTACATGGCCGGCTTTAAGATGCATGAGGACTTGAACCCATAAATTAACCCTTTATCTACCGACGGTACTTATTAGTACCACTCACTTTAAAATAACATAGAATAACCAATTTCACGAATATTCTGACAATACTAAAGAGCAATATTTTTTGAAACCCTCTCTTCCAAGATATATGGCAGCACGAGTTCTATGATGAGTATTTTAGCGGGGAAGGCGAATAATTTTATAGCAGAAATTGCGTTTTCAGCGGATTGCAAAGATTATCATTTTTGTCCCGAAAAGATAATTAATGTCAAACTTTAAGTGTCTTATTTTCTTTTTGTATGTTAATGAGGACCTTAGAAAACTATTTGACTCTTTATTTTAAGTGAACAGTGTATATAATTAATTTTACAGGGGAATATCTTTAATTCATTAATTAGCTCTAACGGATTAAATTTCCCAAAGTTGAGTATTTGTATATCCCTTAATTTTCAACGTAGTGATCCAAAAAGAAAATATTGCATGAAAAAAACTGCAGTTAATCATAATGCGGTAGATAAAGGGTTAATAGAAATGATATCACGACCCTCAAATATGAATCAAAATTGTTACGAATGTGTGATGGCTTCAATCTTATCACCGAAAGTATATTTTTGTTATTTCTAAATATCTATGTATACGACCATTCCGAAAATCAAAATTTCACTAACAAATTATACTGGTAAGTACGAGGGTAAGCCAAAAAATAAATTGATTTTTGTAATTTCTCTTCCCAAGGTTTGGCAACAGTGCTAGTATGCGGTGTTGAATGAGGGTTGGTCAGCAACACTTCTATACAACATATCGCTAGGCTTTCATCACAGTCATTGGGGTCGTTAATATAGCAAATCCATTGTAGATCTGCACCGAGGAGGAAAAGAGGACGGTGATTCGCTTTTTGTTTGCGCAAATACCTGCGGGTTATTCGTCGCATGCAAGCGCAGTAGGATAACAGCTGTTTATCGCGAAGCAAGATCTACGAATGGATAGAGGACTTCAAACGGGGGAAAACTTCAAACGGGGGAAAACTTCAAACAGAACTGAACGAAAGATCGGGCAGTCCATCGACATCAACCACTGTGGGGAATGTACAAGTAGTTGAGGGTATTGTGATGGAAGGGATGGCTAATATCCAGAGCAAGTATCACACCTTCCAGAAACAAAAGGCTAATCACTGCCCTCCTTGGTGCAGATTAACAATGGAACACACTGCCATGTTGAAAAAGGTCTCCTACACTCCAATGACTACGAGGAAAATGGAGTGACATGTGTTGCCGACTACCTCTCATTCAGTGCTGGATACTAGCGCAGTTGCTAAACCTAGAAAAGAGAAATTTCAAATGTCCCTTTACTTTGTGACTTACCCTCGTATAACGAATGCTGATAATGTAGAGATTATGTTACATTGAAGTTTCACCTGTTTGCATTCGAAGAGTACAGAGATTTACAACTTTTGAATTTCCTGCTAATTTGTTAGTCTGTATACGAATATTTAGGATTATGCTTATGTAAAAAATTATCAGAACGTAAAAAATTGTATCGTAACGTAATTTGTTCTTTACATTGTACTTACAGCTGGAAGTGTAAAGCTGAGGTCAGGGGAAATGCAAGTGACGGCGCTTAAAACGTGTACACCACTGCCCGAATGTTTGCGAGCAAATGCATCTACATTAATGTGTACAAAAGGGACGAATTTGAATCAGAAACCTTGTAAGGTATTCATTTACATATTTTATAAGACCTAAAGCAAAAGTTAATAGTTCGAGACTACTATATACACTGAAGAGCCAAAAAAACTGGTACACCTTGTGATATCCCCCCGGCCCGAGGGTCTCTTCATCCACGCGACCTAGGTTTGTAGGAATAAATGATTAATCACCCAAATTCTCCATAATAATAATTTATTACGTCTAAATATATATTGATCAACGCAACACAAGTCTTACTAGAGGGACATAATCAGGAGTGATACTACGTAATTGTAAATTCTAAGTAAATAGCGCCTGGAATCCTAATAACTGTCTTGTCTTTATGAAAAGCTATCCTAAGAATCTTTATCTGCACTTTTTTTTTTTAGATTCCTTAACATCCTAATGTCTCCGTTCTATAATTACATTTCTATAATTAATATCTAACCAATATCTCACGGTGATTAGTCTCTCAGCTTTCTGTCTCCATCTATTTTATTCTATTCTTCTACTATTCATCGACTATTATTCTTCCATTCTACTAACACGCGAATGCTCTAAAGCTCCATTATATATCTATTAACTAATCTACATATCGCTGTTTCTTCTTGAGAGGATTGGATTGAAATAATGTCATTCTGGTCCCAAAAGATTTCCCAAGAGGATTAGTATGAAAATCTGATAAAGCCCCGTCACAACCTGCCTAATACCGTGTAGGGCCCCAACGAGAACGCAGAAGTGCCGCAACATGACGTGGAATGGATTCTATTAAAGTCTAGTGCTGAAGGTAATTGACACTATGAATCTTGCAGGGCTGTCCATAAATCAGTAGCAGTAAGAGAGGGTGGAGATCTCTTCTCAATAGCACGTTGCAAGGCATCTCAGATATGTTCAATCAGGATCATGTCTGGGAATTTTGGTGGCTAGCGGAAGTGTCTAAATTCAGAAAAGTGCCAATATGGAACTGGAGCCAATATGTTGTAAATCTGGACGTGTGGGGGCTGCATTGTCCTGCTAAAATTCCCCAAGTCTGTCAGAATGCACAATGGGCATGAATGCGTGTAGGGGATCAGACGCTTACGTACCAGTCACCTGTCAAAGTCGTATCTATAAGTATAAAGGGTCCCATACCACCCCAACTGCACACGCTTCATACCATCGCAGAGCCTCCACCAGCTTGAGCAGTCCCCTGTTGACATGTAGGGTCCATAGATTCATGAGGTTGTCTCCATACCGGTACACGTCCATCAGCTCGATTCAACTGGAAACGAACCGTGTCAGACCAGGCAACGTGCTTCTAGTCATCAACAGTCCAATGTCAGTGTTGATGGGCCCAAGCGAGGCGTAAAGCTTTGAGTCGTGCAGTCAACAAGGGTACACGAATGGTCCTTCGGTTTCGAAAGTCCAAGCCGATGATGCTTCGGTGAATGGTTCGCACGTTGACACTTGGTGGTCAAGCATTAAAACCTGCAACAATTTGCGGAAGGGTTGTACGTCTGTCAGGCTTAATGATTCTTGTCAGTCGTCGTTGGTCCCGTTCTTGCATGTTCTTTTTCTGGTCGCAGCGATTTCACAGATTTGATGTTTTACATGATTCTGGATATTTACGGTACACTCGTGAAATGTCCGTGCGTGAAAATCCAAATTTCATCGCTACCTTGGAGATGTTGTGTCCCATCTCTCGTGTGTCGACTATAACACCCTGATAAAACTCACTTAAATCTTGATAACCTGCCATTGTAAAAGCAGTAACCTATCTAACAGCCCTGTCAGACACTCTTTGTCTTATATAAGCTTTGCCGACCACAGTGCCGTACTCTGATTGGTTCCATATCTTTTTATTTGCATACGCATGCCTGTACCAGGTTTTTATTTGGGGGGCTCTTCAGTGTTAATTACTTTATCGTAACGTGATTTGATTTTCTTGTGACAATTCAAAGCTACAATTATTTTAAGATTAAATGCAATGACTATCCATCTCACAAGGGGAGGTCACGACTAAGGAAATTCATTTAGGGACGAGACTTTGTGTAACAGTAGTACTGCTATAGGGTATTCAAACCCCAATGTAATTCCGTCGAATGGCCAGTCAATTCCGAGAACACAGCGTTCGAAATTCATACTAAGCTTATATACAAGTTATTTTCTCCCTGATACAACGTCGCAGTGGCGTGATCGTCAGAGTGTCGGAGTGCTATCCAAAGGACCGGAGTTCTATTCCCACGAGCGAAGAACTTCGTTTTTATTTTTTTTCTCTCCAGTTTATTTTATTATTTATTTTCGGAATTAAATACTTTATTTTTTAAAAAAGATCCATATTGATTTTTAAATGATATTCTATATAATTATAGGAACTATTTCACTTTTTTAAAACACAAAAACAACTCATATATGGTATAACTACAATTACTTCTATCATTAAAATCTAATTAATTGTATTTTTAAAATTATTCCGTATACCTAAACGGCCATAAAATTTTACTTCGTTTTTAAAGAAACAATTTTTGTTAAAAACGGAAGTTTTTACAAAAGAAAACAGAAAAAATTTTGTTCAAGAGAAAGACAGCTGTTTTTAAATAACAGGTGTTATTCTTTTAAGAACAAAAAATTCTGTTAAAAACAAAGAATGCTCCAATAAAAGGAGAAATCATTAGGATAATGGATTTTGATTTAAATACAACTTTGTTAATTTATTTCTGGATTTTTAAGAGAGTTTGTAGTGTTTCGATAGATATTATTTTACATAGATCACATATAATATAAATAGTTCAAATATTTTATACTGATGATGTCTGTGAATAAAGATATTGTTTTTTATAATTATCATTCAGGTTCTTGTATATAATAAAAAAAAACATGTAAGACACTGTTAACTTTTTACTTGTATCTATTTAACTATATTTAATATAATTTAATTTATTTTTACTTTTTAATTGTATTTATTTAACTTTATTTATTATTATTAAATTTATTTTAAATTTTTACTTATATTATTATCATATCTTAGTTGTTTTGTGTTTTAAAGAAGTAAAATAGTTACTATAATTATATAGAATATCATTTAAAAATCAATGAATCTTTTTTTAAAAAATAAAATTATTTAATTCTGAAAATAAATAATAAAATAAATTGGAGAGAAAAAAATAAAGTGAAGTTGGCGCACGTGGCAATAGAACCCCGGTCCAATTGATAGTACTACGATACACTGACGATCACGCCACAGCGACGTTATAAAGAGTGTTTTTTTTTTTAGGTATAGAAGTTTAACTTAGCATTACTTTCCAAGATGGCGACCAATTTAACAGCTGTCAAGTGATTTATTCTCAGTTTGGCTTGGCAATTAATCAAAACGATCATCAAGCAAGGCGTAGATTCGTCGAATGGGCCCAAAACGAGATTGCCGTTGTTCCCGATTTTCATAAGCGAATTTTGTTTAGCGAGATGAAGCGCACTTCTGGTTGAATGGCTACGTCAACAAACAAAACTGCCGGATTTGGAGTGAAGCTAATCCACAAGTGTATGTCGAAACACCGTTACATCCAGAAAAACTGACTGTTTGGTGCGCTTTATGGGCTGGTGGAATCATTGGTCCGTACTTCTTCAAAAACGATGAAAGCCACAACGTTACAGTCAATGGTGATCGGTATAGAGCCATGATTACTAACTTTTTTATTCCTGAATTGAACAATCATGATGTCCAGGAGCTGTGGTTCCAACAAGACGGCGCAACATATCACACAGCTCGTGCCACAATCGATTTATTGAAAGACACGTTTGGTGACCGCCTAATTTCACGTTTTGGACCTGTGAATTGGCCTCCAAGATCTTGTGATTTAACACCGCTAGACTATTTTCTGTGGGGCTATGTAAAGTCATTAGTCTATGCAGATAAGCCACAAACGTTTGACCATTTGGAAGACAACATTCGCCGTGTTATTGCCGATATACGGCCACAAATGTTGGAAAAAGTCATCGAAAATTGGACGTCCAGATTGGACTACATCCGAGCCAGCCGTGGCAGTCCTATGCCAGAAATCATATTTAAAATGTAATATGCCACAAGATTATCTTTCGAATAAAAAAAATTCATGTCAATCGAATAATACATCGTTTTTTTATTGCAATTTAAAGTTCTATACCTCTAAAAAAAACACCTTTTATCAAGGAGAAATTAACTTGTATATAAGCTTAGTATGAATTTCGAACGCTGCTTTCTCGGAATTGACTCGCCATTTGACGGAATTACATTGGGGTTTGAATACCCTATAGCGGTACTACTGTTACACAAAGTCTCGTACCCAAATGACTTTCCTTATTCGTGACCTCTCCTTGTTAGTTCGTTTATTTAAATGTATTATGGAGTGTTCTCTTGAGATTTACTTAAAAGAATTCTCTCAATTTTATTCACTTGAAAGAATAAAAACTAACTAAACTCGACATACGGTGTAGAACAATAATTACTTAGATCTTCATCACCTCGGCCTACTTTATGTATCAACCTGACATGGCAGACTCCCAAGAGATTCTGAACACCTTACCCTGAATACCAATACTTGATTGAGTGATTGAAAGGTTCCTCAATAATCCTATAAGACTGTATATGCTCTTTATATATAACTTTTTATAAGGGTAGCCCGGATGACAAGCGGATACATGCGATTGAGTCACAATGAGAGTGGCTATAGCACAGACACTAAGGACGATAAGAAGTGTACACAGCATACGATGTTTAGCATTGAAACCTGTTAGTAGTAGAGGAAATGGATCGAAAGTAAAGTTGAGCCATATAAGGATGCATCCAGATCCGAACAACGTGCTGCGGTACGTTTCCTGATTGCAGGAGGTGACTTTAATGTGAACATCTATCGACGAATAGTGGCAACGAATAGTGACGGTGATAGTCCGTGATCAAGCCTTGATTAGTCATACAGATGGTAACCGATAGGGTACGGGTAGAGCCGAGAGCGCTGTATTTAGTAACATTCCCGAGAATGATGTTAAAATTAGCATTAGGACTTTAACCACTGTTTCGTCTTTAAATTGGAACTCATTGCTATCAGTGGTGCTCTCGGTTATGCTCTCAACTTTAATAAGGATAGTAAAGGGTGTTGTTTTTAGATGTATAGAACTTTAAATTGCAATAAAACAACGATGTATTATTCGATTGACATGAATTTTTTTATTCGAAAGATAATCTTGTGGCATTACATTTTAAATATGATTTCTGGCATATGACTACCACGGCTGGCTCGGATGAAGTACAATCTGGACGTCCAATTTTCGATGACTTTTTCCAACATTTGTGGCCGTATATCGGCAATAACACGGCGAATGTTGTCTTCCGAATGGTCAAACGTTTGTGGCTTATCCGCATAGACCATTGACTTTACATAGCCCCACAGAAAATAGTCTAGCGGTGTTAAATCACAAGATCTTGGAGGCCAATTCACAGGTCCAAAACGTGAAATTAGGCGGTCACCAAACGTGTCTTTCAATAAATCGATTGCGGCACGAGCTGTGTGACATGTTGCGCCGTCTTGTTGGAACCACAGCTCCTGGACATCATGATTGTTCAATTCAGGAATAAAAAAGTTAGTAATCATGGCTCTATACCGATCACCATTGACTGTAACGTTGTGGCCTTCATCGTTTTTGAAGAAGTACAGACCAATGATTCCACCTACCCATAAAGCGCACCAAACAGTCAGTTTTTCTGGATGTAACGGTGTTTCGACATACAATTGTGGATTAGCTTCACTCCAATTCCGGCAGTTTTGTTTGTTGACGTAGCCATTCAACAAAGAAGTGCTCTTTATCGCTAAACAAAATTCGCTTATGAAAATCGGGAACAACAGCAATCTCGTTTTGGACCCATTCGACGAATCTACGCCTTGCTTGATGATCGTTTTGATGAATTTCCAAAACAAACTGAGAATAAATCACTTGACAGCTGTTAAATCGGTCGCCATCTTGGAAAGTAGTGCCAACTTAAACTTCTATACCTGGAAAAAAAAACACTCTTTATCTGGATCCTGACAGACAGAGTTAAAACGAATCTGACTTGGCGAAACCCTCCTACTCCCTACTGGTACGCAACTAAGAGTCGCGTACTATCTCTACAGTGCAGAAGATCCAGAATTCTCTCTCTCTCTCTCTCTTCAGACGGCCTTGGCGCGCTTTAGAAGCCATCACCTGCATGGTATGACCTTTGTTCAGGGGGCAAAATCTTTCCTTACCTGTCCCTGCTCTCTCCTGCTCTGCTGGGGCATTTCCTTGGGACAGTTGTTTGGAGAACAAGATCTTTCTTGATACATTCTTATGTGGAAAGGTCATATGGACTTGGTGCAGGTTTTCCTGCTCCAAGCGGGGGGATTGAAACAACGACAAAAACATACACACACACTTGTGTGTGAGTGTGAGTGCGAGTGCGAGTGCGACAAAGATAACCAACTAGGAAATGAATTTACGTAACGTATTTTTAACTATTGCGGAGTAACAGCCGAAAAAAAGACAGAAGAAACACCGCATTCTCTCAATCATAGAGAGTAATAGGTTAATTATCACATGATGATTTTATAATCACATGATAAAATGAAGAGAAATAGTAGTTATTTTTGAAATTGCCGGAATGTTTTTATACAAAAGACTGTTGCCTGTCAGTCTCTAAGTGAGGCACGTGTAAGGCATTAAGATATTCTTTTACGAGTTACGAGGAATGCCAATAAACGGGCTTAATCCTCACTAGATCCGAAGATTGAAAAAAGTATTTTCTACTAGAATATACACTTTTAAATTTCTTGCTTCAGGAAATTTTTTTATTCGATAGTTATTCGATGGTTTCTTTTTTTTAATGAAGCAATCGAAATGAAAAGCTCAACAATTTTAAGAAAAAAATACTTTGGATTGTTGCCAAAACCATAGAGGCTCATCTTAATTATACTTCTCTTAATAAAACTTACTAGAATTAAAATACATAGGACGAACAATAGTTTTTCCCGGACTATAAAAATTAATTAAAAAATAACTATCTTTATATATAAAAATCTTCTGTGCGTGTGTTTGTCACTAAACTTCTCCTAAACGGCTGGACCGATTTCGATGAAATTTTTTGTGTGGGTTCAAGTTAATTCGAGAATGGTTTAGATTCACAATTCAGTCCGATATCGCAATTAGTTAAAAAGATATTAATTAAAAACATTCAAAAAAATACAACTCAACATTCACCTGCATTGTTGTAACAACGCTATTGTTATAAACAAGTAATATAAAAAAAATTTTAATCAATTCCCACTTTGATCAACCAAGAGAAAATTTATTTTAGCTTTTTTTTATTAAATAGTACCAATTAATATAAATATGTAAATACATATGACAAAATTACAACATTAAGTGGTAATTAATTTTTATTCATTATCATTAAAGTATCGTATTGTCATCCAAAACAATCGTGTATATAAAATTTCCTTTCAACTGAATGCTTTAACACGTGAGAGAAAAAAACTTTTCAAATTTTGACAAGTCGCCAAAAGGGTCGCTAAGTCTCCAACGTGGCTGTATTTGTAATTTTTAACTAATTAGTTTTAATCAATTAATTGTTATTAATTATAATTAAAAATTACTGTATTGTCATCCAAAATAATCATGTACATTACATTTCAGCTCAATTCAGCGCTTTAAAATGTATTTTATTAACGATTGAAAATTCCACCAAGATAAATAAATAAACAATTATAATATGTATAGAGATAGTGAGCTAATAGTAGGAATTGAAAAAGACGTAAGTTGGCGTCGAAAATTGATTTTCAACCAAAGTGGCCAAACCCGATCTTTATTGTTACGAAAATGCAGACGCGGATTCACTCTTTTTAGCGTTTTTAATTAATATCTTTTCAAAAAATCATTATATATGTAATTCTTCTGTGCGTGTGTATGTAACTGAACTCCTCCTAAACGGCTGGACCGATTTTGATGAAAGTTTTTGTCTGTTCCAGTGGACTCGAGGATGTTTTAGATTTATAATTCGGTTAAGAAATGCTTATTTAACTAATTTTTTATTTATAAAGTGTTGATCTTGGAATGTTTTACATTGGATCCGATAGACTGCGCTACGATCGCAGTATCGAATATTCAAAATCTTTTATTATAATTCAAGTTGGTCCCGACAGTTGGTGCTGGGATCATTTCAGGAAAATATTTTGTCACTTCGTGTTATTATTCTGTTGAAATAAATCGTGTGTTAATTAAATTATTACATTCAGATGTAATTAGTGTTTGAAGAGTTTTGAAGTGTGCATAAAAAAAACTATACATTCTCCAAATTTAGTATGCCATTGAAGTGAGTATTTTACATGATTTTCTATTAAATTTACACGTGCGTTGACAACAATTATCCTAACCTACAAATCTATTTGTGTAGCTAATTGATTACACACATTATTAAACTTTTTTTTATTTAAAATTATGTCTTATCGGAAATAGTTTGTGTGTGTGGTTCCCTTCTAAGCAACCTAGAAGTATATAACTTGGCATATAATTATTATAGGTCCTAATGATGTGCACTACGACGAGTATTTCTCGAAATTCGCCTTAGATTTCTTTAAACTTAAATTTTAAGTGATTTTCGTTTAAATTTTTATTCACACAGCCTTTACATTTAACTTCGCTCATAGTATATACATACTCACACGCTATCGATTGATTGAATTGTGATAACCGTACATGTGTAATGACGTTAGACATTGTAATAACTTTTTAATACAAATTTTACTCAAAACGGTCCAGATTGTTAAAGCTTAGTCATAAAAATTTGGAATTTTTGAATTTAAGATGTGTGTACAGGACAGCGTCTGTCGGGTCCTCTAGTTTAATATAATAATGTAACTTTTATATCATTGGATAGATCAGTTTTAGATGTTTTATTGTGGCATATATAACGTGAATGCTGAGTGACTCAGGAGAACATTTATATGAAATACATTGTTTTTTGCTGAAATAGCTTCGATTCAAGAGAAAGCCCAGTGTGTGCTTCATTTTCACGAAATGAAATGACCATAAATGTTTAGCGTTTTGTTATGGAATCAAACCTCCTGGTGTAAAATCAATAAAGTGGTGGTATGAAATGGTTAAAGAAATAGGCAGTGCTAAGGATCGTCCTAAAAGTGCCAGGGCCGAGTGTGAGCGAAGCAACTGTTGAGCTTTGCATTTGGCGGGAAATGAAATTCCGCTCAGACTTTCTCCGAGTTACCAAGGGGGCTCACGTTGAAATTTACTGAGGTACTATACTGCTCTAATTAATTGGGACAAGCATGTTTTCTTGGTTTGAATTGGTATGAGATTACTAGGGATGTCCCGAACCAACTCAAACCCGTTATATCTGTCTTTAGATAGTGTGACAGATTGACTTTGACTATAATTTATTCGTTTTAGTGTATCAGGAGCTCATTTGTGAGCTTTTCAGTGGGGCAGCTGGTAATATCAATTTTGCTTTTTGTATAACACGTGTTACTTGTACTTGTTCAAATATGGATATTACTAAGGGGAAACCATTCTAAAATAAATCGCTCTTAATGGACACATTTCTATGACTGCGAGAAATATAGCTATTGCAGTTAGTGTGATCAAATTAAGTGTTTCAAGAATTTGAAGAACTTTTCAAGATTCTGGATCATCGTCTCTAAAAAGAAAAGAAAAATAAATGTGGGCGGGAGCAGAAAATTACTCTAAGTATTGATAAAATTTTAATAATAAATATTAAAATAAATACAAGAAAGACAAGCACAGACTTTTGAAAGAATTTATTGGACAATGGTGCAGAAGAGAGTACCTCAATGTACGGAAGAGGCTTCTGGAATGTAGCCTTAAGGTAACAAGACTAAGGGGAAAAGAAGATGAAAAAACGTTTAGCATGGGCAGAAAAAATACCGATCATGGACTGTTAACGACTGAAAGAAGGTGATTTTCAGTGATGAAACATTTTTGGCAGGGATACAAATCAAGTGTAGTTTGACGAAGTGAAGTTGAAACTTTGTTACCAGATCATATCCAACAAATCGAGGTGGGGTGTAGGGTATAAGGTGTCCTTCCCCTACGTCTCGGGGGAGAACAGTGCCGGAGGACAGGAATGAGACGGACAAGAACTGGCACGGACTCGGGGAATCCGACTGTCTAATTAAAACAAAGCATTGAGACGGCCGGCGATCGGTGTTGACTCAATGTGATTTCTGTCCAGTGCTCTGAATGAGCTCTTTTGATTCTGCACATTTCGATGTATTGTGATATTCAGTGGCGTGATAAGTTTGTTTTTTATGCGTTGAAAAAAAATTGTGGCCTGTTTTGAGACCTCACGATCGAAATCTTTGCACGTAAATGAAGACATTCGAAAACTGAACAGTTTGGTACCCGTTTCGACGAAATCCGACGGTAACTTCTTTCTCTATTCTGGAAAAAAGAAAAAAAAGATGGCGAAAAATTTTTCAAAGTCCCCACTTTCGAAACGGTTTTTTTTAAAATAACTCTCTGGGTAATGCACCTGGAATAAAACTCCAAGGCGATCAAAGTAGTGGTATTTCACAATTGCGTCCGAGGACTCCCACCTAGACTACGCCAATAATGCCTTAGAACAAAGTCAGACTAGAGTCAAGCTGGAAAGGGTCTTCTTTCCCCGATGAATTTGCCAAGTCCGTTCCCTTGGCTGCAGCCTCGTTCAGGTATACTACGATTTGGACGCACTACACGCGGGTGTGGGGACTTATATATATATATAAGCCTCGTTCAGGTATACTTCAATTTAAACTTAAGCTTCGTTCAGGTATAAAACTCCCTTCTAAACAGAAGCTTGGAGGAGGGGGTCACAACAAATGGCACAGAAAGCTTAGTTCCTCTTAAAGACCTGATGAATTCTGTCAAACATATAGAAATATTATGAAGTAGTATTGTTTAATTCATGGAAACATTTTTGGTGAAACATTTCAACATGACTTGGGTCCTGGTCACAATTCAAATTTGGTCCACGCTTTTATGCGAAAAATAAAATAAAAGTTCATGATTGGCCTGGAAATTCCTCAGACTTCCTATTCAAAATTTATGTCATATTCTCAAGAATTGTTTTGATAAGATGAGTTGCACAACAGAGTAAATGATAAAAAGGGCTATACTAGTGTTTCCACGATGTGGAAATCAAGAACATGTATGCTACTCTAGTGTAGCCATAAGAGGCGTTGAAGAGGTCATTTATGTTAAAGGAAGGCATACTTCGTACTATTATACAGAGTTTTCAGTCTGTTTAACCCTTTATCTACCGAATGTACTTATAAGTACCACTCACTTTAAAATTACATAGAATAACCATTTTTATGAATATTCCAACGATATTCAGCAGAAATATTCTTTGTAATCCTCTCTTCCAAGATATATGGCAACACGGGTTCTATGATGAGTATTTTAGCGGGAAAGTCGAATAGTTTTATAGATTGTCATTTTTGCTCCGAAAAAGTAGATAATGTCAAAAGGTATCTTATTTTATTATTTTTTTGTAAATAAATGAAAACCTTAGAAAACGATTTGAATATTTATTTTAAGTGAACGGTATAGGTAATTAATTTTACTGTTGAATATCTTTAATTAATTAATTAGCTCCAACGGATTAAATTTCCCAAAGTTGAGTATTTTATTTATGCATATCCCTTAATTTTCAATGTAGGTATTCAGAAAAAAATATTGCATGAAGAAAACTGCAGTAAATCATAATGCGGTAGATAAAGGGTTAAGGTATGTAATGATAAAAAGCTAAGGTCTTAGGGGGAAAAAATCCCTATTTTCTCTATTTGTTTCAATTAATTCGAACAGTACAGTAAGTGGTCTTATAAAAAATTATAATACAGTACTTAAAATATATCCAAACAAGAATATATCTAATTATAATAATTTGAGCATAATAAATATTTTTAATCAATACAAGACTTTTTATGTTTTACATCAGGGTGATTCAGGAGCTACAGCGTTCTGGGATGTGGGAGATGGTCATGCCTATTTTGGTCTTGGTGTGACCAGTTTGCCCGACGCCAAGAAATGCATACCTTCGAAACCCGTCACATACACCAGTGTGTTTGCCTATTTAGATTGGATTAAAAAGTATGTGAAAAATCTTCCTAAACCCTACAAAAAATTTGGCCTGTTGTTGGAAAATGTTCCGCAAAAGAGTAGTAGGGGTCATCTCTGGTTTCTTTGGTAGGTATAACACTTTATATTTATCGTTTTAATTTAGACTGTTTTAATGTTCAGTTTTGTTTACGCACTTCCGGATATTATTATATACCTATTCTCAAAAATGCAGTAGGAGTATCTGATACTTTATGTATTTTTTTCAAACTGGAGAAAATGAGGGTGAAAACGGATTGAAGTTTAATTTAATTTTAAAATTAAAGTATAATATCGGAAAAAATGAATTCAATTTTCCCACTGAAGAAACTCACAACTTCTTTTACAAGTTTAATGATTTAAAAATACATATTGAATGGAATATATCTATAGCTCTCTGTGAGCTATAGAATTACAGCTTTTTTTTTGTTTGCACTAGTAAATAATTTAAATTCACAGTTAAAATCAGTATTAAGGTATCCGACTACGTTCGGAACCGTGATTTTAAAAAAGTGCATAAATGGATAATTTTCATGATATTTGGTGTCACTTAGATTAGAATATATGCATACAATTGTTTTAAGGACATTTTGAAAAAACAAATGATTTAATTCAATATTTTGGCAAAAAATTAACTTAGAATAATCCTTTTTCAAAATGTTCTCCTTTCATAAAAAAATGCTTCTAAAATAATAATATTTCACTTATATAAAGTAAAGACTTCTCCAGAGAGTCTGAACTAGAAGAGTTACAACCAGTTTATTTTCAGAGTTACAACCCTTTGAAATAATTATTGGCGTTTTTTTCTTAAAATTGCTCCCCTCTGTTGTCGTAAAATATGGATAAACTCACTTCTAAGTTATATATTTCAAAAGTTATAGTTGAACCTCTGTACAGAGGTCTAAGCTAACCTTAACGAAGCCTTTTTATATAAAACGTTTTTCAAATTCACTTCATTGTGTATTAAGTTATAACGATTTTCTGCTGTAAGAACGACTATTGAAGGAGAGAGGGATCGGTTCTAAATTTAATTATTATTAATATGAAAAGTTTTCCCAAAATTCATTATTCTAAAGGTAAATAGAAATCTGTAATTTTGCGCTTACAATAAGAATTTGATTTTTTTTTTACTTACTTTTTGATTTTGATCTCACACGAAATACACTATTGCTAAATTTTAGAACAAAAGATTAGTAAGAGTAAGTAATATAGATAGAATGTAGATGTTTTTTTTTTTTTTTTGTTTTGTTCTGACCATCCCTTAAAGCGAACAGAAAACACAGCAAAACTAGTGATAATTGTACCTAAATGACGGTTGTAAATTAGGAAAAAACTTGACCATTTTTCTCTTTTTTATCATTTTTTGTTCTTATAATGTAAAAAGTATGAAGTGAGATTTTGAAATTCTTGAGAAGTACAGAAGAAATGAAGACAAATATATAAAGTTTTTGTAAATTATTTTCTCAAAATAATTGATGTCAATTGACGAGAATCCATTTGCTTAATCTTTTCACCTTGCTTGTGTTTCAACGAGACTTTTTCCGTCACAGTGATACTTCAAATCCAAAATTTAAAATGAATGTCTTTAATTTGTAATATTACAATATATTTTTCTTATGTCTTACAAAAATTTTCTTGTTTTCTAGATGTTTTCAAAAGGAGGAGAACTGTGACCTAACAAAGAATCAAAATTTGTACATGATGCAGAAATGTTACTTGACAGTAAAAGTTATGCTTATACAACTTTTTCTCTGAATATATGTAATGCATTGTCTTGACTTTAAAGTTTCAAAAATGTTCGTAAATGGAAAGAAAAAAAAATTGAAATTCAGTTTGAAGTTTGCTCTTGCAAATATCGTAAGAAAACTTTATTTTCATTTTACTTGAATAACTTTTATACAGCAATTCAGAGGGATTTGATTAGATTTTTATTAATATCGCGCTCTGAAATTGCATGAGGGCTATTAGCGATGGAATCATAACTTTGTAGGTTTTTTATTATAAAGGCAATAAAATAGAATTTGTTTGACATTATTTGTGCATTTAAAGGTCTTACAGAAAAAAAAGAGAGAGAAAACGGTATTTGAAGACGCTTGAAAAGACAGAGTTGCTTGAAATTCCAGCGAATGGGGTCCTTCGGCGACCTACGTCATAAACAAGATGGCGGCTTCGATTTCGGCAAACGCTTCAGAGAAGGCCAGTAGCGCACACAAAAGTTTTTCAAGGGGAGGGGGGGTCCGTTGTTGAAAGTTCACCATTCTTGTATCATGCTCCTCTTGATTTTGTCGATTTTCGGGGGGGAAATGCAGTAAAAAACTAATTATTGAATAAATAATTAGCATTAATTAATAAAATTAATCATTAATAACAAATACTTAATTAAATTTTACGTATTATATACATAGAATTATAATCAATCGGGAAAAAATCAAGGGCTTTGGGGGATCCGGACCCCCCTTGTGTGCGCCACTGGATAAGGCCTATAAACTTTAATGATATATAACATTTTAATGGCGTACATAATATTTTAAATAGAATGATGCTCCATTTCTGTTTACGCCCATCAACAAAAGCACGAGCGAAATAAAAGAAATAAATTTGGGTGTTCGTTTTCCGAATCAGAAAAATCGGCCAGTAACTTTTCAATGTGGAGATAGAGCACGGCTGATGTCAGAGCATGTCGTTTTGCTTACGGCAAACCTTCCCCCTCAGATGAGGCAAAAAATTGGACGAAAAAGTTGCACGGAAAATGTACGTGTGATACGGCCTTCAGAGCCTCAACCGATTCAACAAACATCAGCTCTACACTGGGGAGGGGGGGAGAGTTAGTGGCACTAGGGTTCGAACTTATGACATGCTGGCCACGAGTTTATGACCATAATCACTAGACTACGGTGGCCATTCCTTTTAACCCGGCACTTCACGCGCTATGAAAATGAACGGAATTTCACGCGCAAAGTATCTCATACATTAGGGTGTTTACATTATGTTTTTACCGTAAAATTTGCATACAAAGGTGATAAAGGAAGAAAAGTAGGGGATACAATATGTGTTTATTACACTTTTCCCTCGTAAGTTTAGTTTTTCTGTTCTTTTTATTAGGGCATTCAGTACATTGTTTATACACTCCTTTAATCTCGTCGAGTGAGTGAGATGTTTTCACTGGATCTTAATTTTTTTTAAAATTTCGTTGAAGCATTGCTTGCTGGTTTCTTCTGTAAATCGAAATCCAAAACACTCTAAAAATCAGCGTCTTGTTCGATGTTTAGTAGGTGGTTTCTGACTACTTTACAAAATAATTGGCGCATTTATTGTTGCAACTTTCAACAACGCAAAAAAATATTGTTATAGGCCAGTGGTTAGCGAACTTAATAGCCAAAGAGCCAAATATGAACATTACAACAATTTTAAAAAAAAAATTGGGAGCCAAATCTGCTTGTTTAGTAAACTTTTATTACACTAAATAAGTAGTACCCTAAATGAAACTAAATTTCATACTTAATAAATATTTATTAATGCGAACAACGTGCTTGCATCTCCTTGGAAAGTTTGAGTTAGTCAGGTTAGTATGTTGTTGTTTTTAATTTTAAGCATGATTCCAAGTTCTCATCAATAAGACGACTTCTCAGTTTACTCTTGATAATGTTCATGCTTAAAAAAGATTGTTCGCATATATATGTAGAGCCGAAAAGAGAAAGAGCAGCAAACGCGAGCTTTTTCAGCTGATCGTAAGAGTCAGGAATACTATTCCAAGAGTTGAAAATATGATCATGTCTCCAGGTCATTCAAAGCAGACCACTTGTGTTGTGAACTAAAAAAAATCACATTTTTTCTTCTCCAATATTTCCAGTGCAACACAAAGACGTTCGAATTTAGAGCGCCATATCTCCTTGTTTTTTAAATCCAGCAATTGTATTTCAAAGCTACCTATGTCAATTTCAAAAGGAGAAAATTTCAACTCGTTTATCCTAGCATTAAGAGGGTTTTTGCAAATACTAAAGCTGCTCTGTTGTTTTTAAATTCCTGAAACCTGCTGAGAAATACTTCCCTCATATTTAAAATTAATGTTTTAAAATGGTGTTTATTAATAGAGAAATTATTTTCTTGACGATGCTTCAGCAGGCTCGAAAAGTGAAACAATGTTTCTCTTTCAAAATCCTGAGCAAAAATGGATAATTTGTTTCGAATGTTATTACTTCTTCTAATATCGAAAAAATTAAGTTTCTTGTCCTTCGTAGTTTACAATTAAGCTTATTTTGATGAGAGGTAACGTCTACCATGAAATAAAAGCTTTGGATCCTCTGATCGTCTGTTAGTTCTGGATAGTGAACGCCCTTATCAAGAAGAAAGGCTTTAATTTCCGGAAAAAGGGACGTGAAACATTTTAAAATGTTCCCTCTTGATAACCAACGTACCTTGCTATGAACTCACTCTCCATTTCAAATAAAAATTCCTTGAATTCGCGATGATTAAGAGCTTTAGCTAAAATGGAGTTGATAATGGTAATCACTAATTCCATAACTTTACAAATTTCATCCGGAAATGTTTGCACACAAAGCGCTTCTTGATGATTGATACAATGGTAAACAAGTATTTCGTGATTTATTTTTTTCTTTCAAAATAGCAACAAACACTTTTCTTACGCCGGTCATACTTTTGGCCCCATCTGTTGAAATCGACACAGTTTTATCGAGAGGAATATGATGTTTATCCATACACTCAATTACACCATTTGCGATACCTTCTCCACGTGTTTGACCTTTGAGTGGCAGTAATCCTAAAAGTTCTTCCTTTGGCCTAAATGAGACATAAATCTTACAAAAAGTGAAACTTGCGCTTTATCATTTATGTCACAAGACTCGTCAACAGCTATTGACAAAGCCGAAACCAATTTTATATCTTCGAAATGCTGGGTGGTTATGTTCGAACACATTTTAGTTGTTCTACATTCAACGGTTTTGGAAGACAATGGTAACTCTTTAATTATTTTCAGAATATCTGCTTTGTTCTTAAAATCCTGAAATAGCTCTTCGGATGCATTTATAAAACAATTTTTTTATGTATTCGCCGTCTGTATACGGTTTCTCTCTCTTAGCAATCTCTTGGCTAAAAACAAAACTTGCCATATTAATATTGCTGGAAGATTGCCTCCAGTTATTAAACACAGAAGTTGACGACTCTTGACTCTTCTGAAGTTCCTCAACTGCTTTCTTACTTGAATCACCGGTAGAAAATATTTAGTGCTAAATGACGCGTGCTTTCTTGTAAAGTGTCTCTCTAAATTTGACTTCTTGTTATGAGCGAATTTCTCCTTGCAAATAAATCCATTCAAGTTTTGAATATAAACGCAAAATTCTCGATCCACTCAACTTTAA
This sequence comes from Trichonephila clavipes, assembly GCA_019973935.1. Lineage (NCBI taxonomy): Eukaryota > Metazoa > Arthropoda > Arachnida > Araneae > Nephilidae > Trichonephila > Trichonephila clavipes. The sequence goes on from BMAU01004673.1 coordinate 232,679, forward strand.
ATTCGCGGTTTTCATCTTCCGTTTTTCTTTGCTCTTTTTTTTTTGGGGGTTCTTTGCCATGTTAATTGGGATGCATATAAAAATATTCCAAATATATTTTTTTCTAAGGCCACCAGTACAAAATTATTATCAATATTAAATTGATGAAAATAAAAATTTAAAAAAAATCTTTTTAAAAAATACAATTTTATTAATATGTGTAACTGCTTTAAAAAGAAAAAAATAATTTCTTCGATCATCAGAATAAGAAAACTTTTAATACGACCAAAAATGGAAGAAAACTTCCAACATTTGGACAAATAGAAGTTATGGAAAAATTGATTACAAATTTTGTACCGGAACCACAAACATAGCAGGTGTAATAAAATCGTATAAAAATACCTGTAAGATGTGCAGCTGGATTGAAAAACACAACAACTTTTTAATAAGACAGGGCAACGGTAGACACGGTAGATAAGACAAAACTGTTCACACTGCAACTGCTGGTCTGTGATGCCAATTTGTACCCCCTCTACTTTTGAAAAAGTATGCGCGCATATGCTTGTGATACTTTTGTATTACATCGGAGTACGCCGAAAACATACGAACTATTTCAGCCGGTAGCTTGTACATGGTTTGTGTTTACGTTTACGAAAACCAATAAAATTAAACTCGGTGTTCGTTACGTATTTTTACAACAATATAAAATTTTAATTACCTATCTATTGTTTAACTTAAACAAAAAATTATACATGTTCTCGATTTATAAAATAATTTTAATTTATCAAAATGAGATGTAATTTTTTTCTTACCAAGATTTTTCTTAAAATGAAAAGTTACTTTGTAAAATACAAAACAGTGACATAAAATATCATTCAATATTTAATAAACCTTTCATAAATTAATTTATTTAATTTTAAAAATAATTAAATAAATTGGGAAAAAAGTTAATCGCGCGATTCGAATCTTGTCCGCACAAATAGAAAGCATGTATTCTACCAACCACGTTACTGAGTCGCTAGAGGAAATTAAAATTTAATTGTATAAAAGCTAAGCATGAATTACGAAGGCTATTTTCTCCGAATTGACTGACCATTCGGTGGAATTGTATTGAGGGTTGAACATCCTAAAGGAGTACTACTATTACACCAAGTCTCGTCCCAAAATGAATTTCCTTGTCCTTAACTTCCCCTTGTAAGTTAAGGACAAGTTTAATAATTACTACTACTGACCCCATGGGCTTGTCATATATAGAATTATATACAAATATTAACACAACTTTGATAATTTATACGGTTTAAAAATAATCAGTCAACTAATGATTAAAGTTACACGATTCGCCCCCCAATGCCAATGACGGTTTATCCATTAGGCACTTGGGGTGGGCACCCAGGGGCCCGGAAGGACTCGGGTAAGTTAGACTTAACCAAATTCTTTGATTATAAATTTCGATCCACTAGTTCCAAGGGGGGGGTGTAGATCTTCTGCACCAAGAGCCCGAAATGAGCTTGACTAGGCACTGCCAAATGCCATCGTTTCCCCATAGGTATGCGTATGTGATATATTGGGGGCGAGGAGGGAATAAAAAATAATCAAATCCTCTGAAATAAGTAAATCTTTCGCATACACTGTCAATGTCCTTTTAATGCATTGCAAATCCATCGGAATAATTTTATGGACGGCAGTAATATGTAATTTCATGAAATGAAAACGGAGGATAAAAAAGTTGCAAGAAATCAAAACAGTGCGAACCACGCTCGGAGCGTGAAGCGGGAGCTTTCCTCCTCGGAGGTAGCTCAAACCAGCGGATCGTTTCCTCAAAAGACCTCACCTTATCTCTGAAAGAAACTGTCTTTCGCTAGATATAAAGTCTTACGAATGAAAGTTGAAAACGACGAAAAAGAAATCACTCAAATTGCATGTTGCTGTGGTTTAACTACAAAATCCACTAAGACTTCTCTGAAAGAAATTGTCTTTTGCTAGAGATAAAGTCCTACGTACTGTGTACAAAATCATATTCCCCTGAGACCCAAGAGGTTATGGTATGAAACTCAGTCGCATTTTTTTTTCGGGGTATTGCCAAAGAAATCATAAAACTAATTTTTATGAAGTTTAGCCCTAACTCCCTCCCCCCACATTGATTCCTCGTTAACACAGCAAGTAGCGACAAAACAGTGTGTCTAAGTTACAATATAAAACATTTTTTTGTCTGCTTAAAATAAAAATTAGACAGTTTTTAAATGTAAGAAAAACAGGCGTAAATAGTACTACAAATCCATGACCAAATGCAAGCCTCTAAAAGTAGTAAACATAAATTTTAGCAAAACATAATTTGAAACACAAAATAAGCATAAAATTTTTTTTTGGTCTGCTTAAAATATAAATTAAACAGTTTTTTTATGTGTAATAAAAAGCTGACGGAATCCAATTAAAGTCTCTAAAGTATGTAGCACACATATTTTTAAACACAGCGATCAACATAAAATAAGCCTAATTTTTTTTTGTCTGCTTAAAATATTAATTAAGCAGTTTTTCAGATGTAATAAAAGCAGACGGAATTAGTTCTACAATAGCGATATCAAAAATCACTAGTACTACAATAGAAACATCAAAAATTACAAACAATGAGTGAATCAGAGATATGAAGGAGTAGCGAGAATAAAAAACAAATTTTTAAATATCCTTGTGAACATAGGAAAGTGTATGAACACCGTCTCCACAAACAAATTTTTTACCATAATAGGCGGAAATAAATGTTTTATTTTGAGCAACAGTTTACATAATATGTTTGCGAGAAAGAATTGAAAATTGGAGATGTGTGTGTGTTTCAGCGTTGACTCTTCGGTTACAACATTTTTGTAGGTCATATGCGTGACAGATACAAGTGGGCTTGCTCTAACATCTTTCGCTGCTTTTTTGCTTCTGTTCTAACCATATAAAACTAACCATTTTTGGTATAATGCCTACAAATTCTCGAATGGGTATACAGATCTCATTTTTTAATGTACCTAATTTTCCAAAAAAAATTTCATCAAATAAGAAGTAATTAGTAAGAAAATTGCTTAAATCTCCAATACTGAACTAAAGTGATTTTTCAGACTGAGTCAGTACATTAAAAAAATGTTCTTTTGAAGGAAATGTTGTAATAGACAGCTTAGATATACTATCTAGAAAGGAATAGAGGAAAACACCTTTACGCTTACCAGTTTTTCTCTTCTGCAAAAAACGAATCAAAAATTTTGAAATTATGATTAGAGATGTTCAAATTTTGAACTAACTAGCTGCATGGCCCGGCGTTGCACAGGCTTTCTCTTTCCCTCATGACGCTAGCAATTATGTGTGTGTTTGTACGCGCGCTATGTGAGTGATTTCCAAAATTATTTCACTAAATTTTAATTTTTCGAAATTTGTTCCACATATTTTCGATTTGAGACAGATTTCTTTTCCCTCTCTCTAGCCCGGCATAACACAGGGTTTCTTTTTAGTGTAAAATTATTGTTCTCCCTACCCCCTACCCCACACAGATAAGATATAGCTTCAAATTTCGATGTATGACTTTTAAAAAACAAATTGCGTTAGTTAAAAAATTATTAATGTGAAGCAATAAAAAGAAAGCGATTCTAATGCTAAGAGTAAAACAAAAAACTTTCATCATTTTTTTAATAATTGTTAGTTTTTAAGAAACTAAAATAATAAAATAAATTTCAGATTTTCATGAATCAATCAATCGTTACGTATAGTTAGCTTAAAATGTCTCTGAAATGTATTTTGATCCAAAATAATGGACAATGTACTTTTTAATTAATAAATAAATAATTTAGTAATGAAATAATAGAAATAATCCTTTTAAAAAACATATATACGTTAATTAAAAGCCATTTTCTTTAAGTAATAAATAAAAGAAAAACTTGCAGATAGCTATTGAAACGATTGCTTTTTTTAATGCTTGAATAAACACACACACACACATATATATATATATATATATATATCTTATAAAAAAACAGTATGGAGGAAAGCCATGTACAAGTATTTACATGTACTGAAAAAAAACATTCAAAAAGAAAAAAAAACTATCTGACAAAAACATTGACATTTTATTTTAATTTCATAGGTTTTCCTTCCACGGTCATTGTTACAAATTTTGTGTAATGAATGTTTAAAATAGTGTAAATAATTTATATCAGAAGTGTGTAATGTACCTCTCCTTGGAAGTACATACCGCGAAGTATCAGCATGAGCTAGAGGTGTAGGGTTAGCGAAAGAACTCGGATCATACATTATCTTAATATGACTTTATTAAGATATTCAACTTAAACTTTTAATAAATATAATTATAATAATTAATATGACAGAATCTACGATGACGCAATACGCAACACACACAATATAATACAGACCTATCTCAATAATTGAACCGCCTAATCCTCAATTCTAATAAAGTGTAATCAATCCTACCTTATATTATTCCGTAATGCTACTTGTCTTTATCTGCAATGGTATGCAGCTTGACGGTTAACTTCTAGTCGAACACCAATATGTGTGTGTTTATCCACGACAAATAGAACTTAATCAATCTACACCACGAACTGCAATAATCATCAACTGCCACAACGCACATCAATTGTCTAACATTCCTTTACATTGCCATCCCGCTTACTCTAAGATCCTATATTTAAAATCCGTTTATTTGCATCTCTTCTTCACATCTCGTTTCTTGGATTTGGTTGGAAAATAGTTGCCATTAATTCTGGCCCAAAGAACCCAAAGGACTTGATAAAGAAAAGACGCGTAAGACGTCACAAGTGTAATACATTAATATTACTTTTTGTTGTATTTATTTTATGTTAAAAACTTACCACCACCTCTCCCTTCGAAATCTAGTTTTATTATGAAATTTAAAAAATAGTGATTACACTGATGAAAGGAATAAATTAAAAGCGAGCACGCTCTGAGACATGGCGTAGACAAAATAAAAGGGATAAAAAAGATAGATGTATGCTGACACGGGCTTTTTTGCAGATGGTAGAATTTTTTACTACTTTCTTGACAATTATCATTATATTTTGGAAACTTCAAACAATATCTTTATAAATTAGAGTCTATGTGTTATTCTGATGAATAAACTATATTATTGTATAGTTTCATTAAAATCCATTCAGTTGTTTTTCCGTGAAAGACTACCAAACTTTTTTTTCAAATATACTTTATTAACATACTAATATATATCTTGATGCATCCAAGGATGCATCAAGAAATTAATAGGAGTCAATAAATTTCAAGTGAATAAGACTAAGCATAGTAAAATTTTCTAAATTAACAGGTATATTAACTTCTTAAGCAATGTTTATTGGCAAATATTTTAAGAGAAGATGTGTATCATAGTTTCTCGAGTTGTGTATAATAACAGGAATAAAAAAACGTCTTTTTAGGTAATAAATTACAAAGCTGATGAGCTAAGCCAACAACTCGATTAGAATCGTGTGAATGATGTTGAACGTGGATCGAATTTGCGATAAAAGATTCACGGTAAAATACGCAACGATATAAACTGTAAGAAGTGGTATCATCCCCTTCAATTTTATTTACTCGCTTCACATTTCTTTCAAAAGTTTTAAGCGAATAACTTTGAATTCAGAAAAAAAATGCTCAATAACATCTTGGCCTGCGTATGATTTGTCGACATTTATGCAAAAATTTTCCACCAATCATATAAAGTTTCTAACAATTGAAAATGATTGTTAATGGCAAAAGCGATGGAATTGAGATTTTTATAGGTCGCATATATAGTCGTATCATCTGCATATAAAGATTGTATACTCAAACAAGCTCTGCTTACCTGTTTTATTCTCCAAGAAAAATGAAGTTCAACGTCCTCTAGTGGCATTACACAATAATGACGCTTCATCTCTAATCATTTGTATATCCGCCTGACATGTACCTTCATGCCAAGTTTCGTTATGATCCCACAATTATTTCTTGGTGCGCCAATTTTTATGGCAACGAGTGTAAAATTTAATAAAAACTATTCGAAAAGTAATAAATTATATGACTCCAAAATATTTAATCAAATGTCCCAGGGGTACTCAGCCTCTCTTTACTGCTGGGCCGCATGCATATGTCAGCTATTTAACCAGGGCCGTATACATACGTTAGTTATTTCCCGCGGGCCACATACATACGTTAGTTATTTCCCGCGGGCCGCATACATATGCTAGTTATTTCACATGGGCCGCAACATGAGAATAAATGAAGGGGGGAGAGAAATGCTTTAAGACCAAGATAACATTGGAAATTTAAAATGTGGAAAATTAATCAAAATATTATAACTTCTGTTTTGCTTTTTTTTATAATTATTTTTTATACTTTTTATTTTTGTCACCAACACTAAATTAGAAGCATTTAAGAAACACTCCTTCACAATTTCTGCATCTCTCAGTAAACTGTTTCATGTGATTACAAATAACACAACAAACTTCATAGGATGTCTTTGTTACCGCTGTGTTATTACGACTGACAAAACACTTTGTTGCTGTTGCAAAGATAATTCAAGAAAGCCCGTTTATCATCTCTTGCAAGAGATCTTCGAGGAAAAGTGTCATTAAATGATTTCTGTTTATTGATATTTTTTTAAATACAGCCCTTTCGCGACAAATCAAACAATTACAGGTCTCATTGTTTGTTTTTCAATACAACGTAGTCAACCTCCCAATCGTCTTGAAAAGATATATTTTCTTTGAATATTTTTCGCTTGCAAGATATGAAAGATTGTTAAGAATTAGCTCCACCCTTAACTCTGTCACTACTCCACTGCTGTTAGTCTTGTCACCGTCTGTTATAACGAACATTAATAGTAGTTGGTACCCCCTATACCGACAATGTTAAATTGAGCTTTTTTAGGTTCCTGTTTCTCAGAAACTGTCTAATATAAAAACTTCAAATTTTGCCTGTATATTAATTAGGCTTTTTTTATTTATACTCTGGTTAAAATGTTTCAAATATATTGTTTACTTTTCTCAAAAAAATTCATCGTAAAAGTATCACTTTGAAATTTTTGAAAATTGTCATTTTTTTTTACGATAACTGCTTTTCAGCAAAATATTTTGGAAAAATCTCCAAAAAAGTAGCTTTATTATATATAGTTACATATTATTTATGTGCAGTAAAAATTACATACCTTCTGTAGATTCTGAGAAAAAATACACGCGGTTTGAAAACAATCATTTTGAGAAAATTGTATTTTTAGTGTAAAAAGACACTTCATCACAAAAATAATGCATTACAACATGTATTTGCTCTATTTTATTCAATATTAGCTTATTCTCTATTACTTTTAAGACTTTTTAGTTTTTTCATTTTCTTAGATTTCTCAGAAAATACATACATAGCAATTTTCCCTTTTAAGCTATCGAGGTATTTTGTAGCGGTTGATTATTTTACTCAAATTCTGTATCAATTTTTGAGGAATTTTCAGTTCTGATACATTACTCTCGTCAAATTTGACTATAAATCATCATAAATACCATGTGAAAATGTGTCATTACATGAAAATAGGGCTTTGATAATACATGATTCGACGATATTTCAAAAAGTTTCATTAGTGTTTTTTATATTCACCTGTAAACACAATTTCTTACTCATCAGAATTAAAAATTTGCCCTTAGAAAGATATCGAAACTCGAAAACGATGAAAGCGCCCTCTTCCGGGAAGGGAGATTGGGCGTGTCCAAAGGAACGGCGAAGTACTCATGTCGTACTGGTCGTAATGATCGAAGGTAAATAGTTCCTTCATAAAAGATGCATTATATGCCTTTTTTTTTTTAATTTCCATTATTTTTTCGATTTTGAAATAAACATTTTTTTTCTCATGCTACTATTCTTCCAAATTTTTGCGTATTTTATTCAATTTTCTGATGATTATGTTCTGACAGTTGTCATGATGAAAGAAAATGGCATCACTTTTAGCATCTTCCCCTTTTTCACATTTAGGGATGGCTTCTGTTCGTTCCCAACCGTTTGAAACACTAAAACCCTTATCCCCCCTTCTACTTTTGTTCAAAACTAAAGATAAAGAGAGCTTCTGCATTCTTCTCGATTGGTGGGGCTCCTGTTTGACTTCTACAGTCTGTGACACCGTTTATATGACCCCTCTTTTATTGCTTTCTTCCCCCATCGTTCAAGTGTGGCAAGGACTAAAGACTCAAGATTCTAAGTTCAAAAAAGGTCATGAATACAAAGCTTTACTCTCAAGTGTCATTCTCTTTGTCCGATATTGACTTAGAACAGGGAAGGCCAACCCAAATGACCTTGCAGACCACTTCGGAAAACATTATAATTCTTCGGGCTGCATATAAAGATTATATATCTTTATATTAGATTTAGACCCATTACAAACATTTATTGAAGTTAAAAAAATTTTTAAAAAACGGAATGAATTATTATTGATTTCATTATTTTTAATCTATACAAACATAGATAATTTAATAATAATAAGGCAATAAATCAATGACCTTTTTTTCACGCAAACTGGTGAAGTCTAGGTCTATAGAGATTAAATGCAATTACATTACGTATTCTGAGTTTAATTTGTTTTTGTATCCACTCTCATTGAAAAATATATTTCACTTAAACATAATTTTCTGAATGTCATTAAAATGTTTATAGCTGTGTGAGATCTAATGTGTATTTTGCGTGAGAGAGTTTGTAACATAAAATTTAGGAGCTGTTCTTGTTTAAATTTAGATTTTAACATCGAATTTGTTGATACGCCGACAAGTTCTTTCATCTCCTTCATTTTACGTGTTTTTTTTCCACAGATGGAAAGAGGTGCATTTTCCATTAGATAACTATTAGTTTTGCTAGACATTGTGCTAACGAGAATAAAATTATTTCGTGGAACCACAAGGTAGTAAAAACAATAGAATATTCATAATCTAATAGGACGTATATATATACAAAGATAAAATGTGTGTTTTAATATTCTTTTGTTATGTTATAATAAAAGTTTAAAAGGTGTTGTAAAATAAAGTTATATATAAATAAAATTTTCAGTTTTAATGAATAAAAGGCGCTTTAGAAACTTGTAATTATACAAATTTCATAGTGAACGTGAATCCATTTTGCATACATATTTATAAGTTTCTTTTCAATTTTTTTACTGTGACTCGTGGAACACATTTCGAATTGAGGAGCCCTACGAACTATAAGGCATTTGGGGGGACCCCATTCCATTATTAGAAAAATATATCTTGAAACAATATTTAAATTTAATCAACTTATTATAGATACTTTATAGATTATAAAAAGTATTGTATTTTTGTTATTAAAAAATTCATACTATTTTAATATAATTCACACATTAATAATAAACTATGCCCCAGATGTCACCTACCCATGTACAGGTATTATACTTAGTAATTGGGATATGTTTGCATTTTTTTTCACTCAATCGCAAATTATTTGCAATTGAGTCTATGCAAATTATTCGCAGTCGCATTTCATATTTTGTGTCTAATTTGTTTTCACGCCTTTTTTTTTCCACATACGTTGAGAAACACGTTGTTCTGATTGGTATTAAAAGTTTTAGAGCTGTGTGAAAAATCTTGTGCATTCTGCCTGAAACTAAGGAGCCATTTTTGCTTAGTTTTAGATTTTAACGTCAAATCTGTTGAAGTGTCAATAAGTTGTTTCCTCTTCTTCATTGACAAATTTCGCAATTATCTTTTTTTATGTTGTAATAAAAGTTCAAATCCCAATTTTGATAAACTAATAATAATAATAAACTGTTGGTAGATGGCCCTCATCTCTTCCCCCAACCTCTCGAGATAATTAGTGGCTGGATGGCTATTTAGAGTCCTACCATGCTGCAAAGGCGCAATACATTTACAACCACCCAGGTTTTTGGCCAGTAACTGAACCCAGGCCCTACGGTACAGCAGTCGGCGTCGCTAACCACTATACCGTATAGGCGGCAAAAAATTTTACAAAAAAGCATCAAAGCCCAGATTTTTTTATAAAAATTATAATACATTTACATATATAATTCAGTAAAACTGAAAAATTGTTTAATAAAATAAATATTTATATTTTTTGTGTTATAGTTAGGTGATTATGAAAATGATAAGCAAAATTTCAGGTCAAATATTAAAATATAAAATTGTATCAGTACATAAAGCCCATTACTATATTAATTGAAATTAAACTATTATGCAATTACAATCTATGTTTCTGAAATCCTGCTTATACTTGTAAAATTAGAAAAATAAAAGAAATCTTATAAAACGTATTCCCCCTAATTTTCTGACAATATTTTTAGATAAATTATTCTTGTAAAACTTTTTTCAGCATATTTGTTATATTGTATGCTATATACATATTACAGAAAAATGTAAGGGGGCTGAAAAGAAAACCCCTTTTTTCGAAAAGGATAGCTACTGATAAAAGTTGGGAAACCCCTGTGATCTAGAGTTTCTCAATAATACAAACAAACAAATAGCAAGACAATAATAGAAACAAAACGATTCATGAAGAGGAGGGTTTGATAGATATTAAATTTGTCTTGTTGGCAGGTTGGGGAAAACTCAGGTGAGGTCCTCGTCATTTATCCGTGATGAAGAATAAAATGTATGTGCATACAAAACTAATGCATTACGTTTTCCTTTTCTCTCAGAAATTTTCTCTTACTCTCTTGATGTCAGAACTTGCTGATGATTTCTATATTTATGTCATTAAAATTTTCTTTTTTTTTTTTTTTTTTTTTTTTTTTTTTTTTTTTTTTGTCTTTCGCTTCTTTCCTTCCTCAAAAGAGAAACTCAAATTTGCTTTATAAGTGCAAAAAGCAAATAAAAACATCACTATTATTATTAATATTTTTGAAATAGAATGCGTCAAAGAGAAAAGTGTCGTGGAAAACAATATCAATATTACAAGAGAATGTATTTATATTTAACCAAAAATCTTTAACTATATCGCAGTTAACAAATAATTTTAACTAAAATTAACGAGCCAAAAAGAGAGGAGGAAAATCAAAATATTTCTCTCCTGTATATAGTTCACATTTTACCTTATAATTAAATTTTAAAAAATTACCAATTACCGTAAAATCCGGCATATAACGCGCCCTTTTAGCACAAAAAATAACAGCGAAATTTAAGGGGGTGCATTATACACCGGGTATAAAAAATGATAGCTTTAAAAATAAATAAAGAAATGAACACACAAAAATTAGACTTCTACTTAGATTGGAGTAATGTTTATATAAAAGAAATGACATACTTAATGAACTTAAAGCAGTGTTTCTCAAAGTGTGGGGCGCGCCCCCCTTGGGGGCGCGATAACCCTACAAGGGGGGCGCGAGCATATCGAAAATTTAAAGATTTAAAAAAAAGAACCGGAAAGAAGTAAAACAAAATACTTTCTTCCATAATAAAAAAAATACACAACAACACTGATATAATTTATGTTTATCATCTGGCGTTTTTCCCTCATCAAATAGCTATCCTTGATCCCAAAACCAAATTAAAGAAGAAGAAAAACCATTTTGTTTAATTTGGTGTAGTTCCTCAATGAGAGATTTTTTTATTACATTTTAACATAAAGTATTACTCGTTAAAAGAAAAAGAAATCCAGACCCTGAGAAAAATTCTAAGAAGATAAACAATTCATCACTGTAATTATTATTGAAATACTGTACATTAGTTGTAGAAAGAAAAGGTGCACATGATTCACTTTTCAGCCAGACAGCATAATACATTTGCTGATCATTTGATTGACCTTCAAACTTACTGGTATATATGGTTAGTTTTACATTACTTCCGTTTCTTGAACAAAATATGACAGATTTGCCAACAAATAAAATTTCTGTAAAATTAGTGAAAAGTGTCTCTGATTTGCGTCCTAAGGTCTCGCACTTTTCAATCATTTTAGTTCAGTTTTATTGGATTTTTTTTCTCAAATCATAAAAGAAAAATTGAATAGTTCTTGAAAGCCGGTAAGTATACTTTCTCTTAATTAAATTATTCATTGGAATTTTCCGATTTGTATCGTGCGCAGTAAAAATAATTATAAACAAATGATTGGAGTGACTGAGTCCCCCCGCACTACCATTAGCGTTAGCATCGAGTGCGCGCTTGCTCCCGGGTTAAAACATTTTGAAGTATTTCTGCTTTAAATATTAAAAAGTAACACACTTATTATTCATCGGAATTTTATATTCTTTTTCATTATTTAACATTAATTCTAAATGCTAATTCTGTGAGGTTTAAAATTACAGTTCTTTTAAACAGTTATTTTCAATTATAGCATTTATCCATAAAAAACATTTTACATTTTTGAATACAATGTCGTGCACGCAGTTTTACTCTCCTTACACTTCAGCTATTATATCCAGAATAATGCTTTATTTTTTTAAAAAATGAACTCGTGTGAAGAGCCGGTGTTTCAGCCAATATACGTTTAATGTATCAGTACTGAAGAATTTACTTCACAAATAATTTCTTAATACTAAATTAAGAACAAGTTTAATAATTATTAGTGACTTCCATGGGCTTGTCTTGTAGAGCAAAGTTTTTCAAAGGAAGGTTTAATATCAGAAATTGACACTCTGAGTTATTTTTCTATATTTAGCTGAGATCTATATTTTGTCTTCAAAGCAGCCACCGCAGAAAATCCGGTTTAACAAAGATAGGATGTTGAAAATGGTAATAGTATACGAAGTGCTTTTGTTTTCAGTGCAGAAAATTCATTATCCACCTCTACCCAAAATTCAAAAAGTGATTTATTACAAAATTGCACTTTTAATTTTTCACTGTATGTAGAATCTATGAAGATTTCACATCCAGTGGAAAATTATAAGGGATTCTTTTAATTTTTCACTTAATTTCTTTTTCGAAAGTTGAGAGCCCTTCTGGAGTATCTTGAAATAGAACTCTAATCCACTCGTAACTAGCTACCAAGTTGTCCTCATCAAGAAAATACTTTTTAAAATTCTTTGCCAAAATGGCCAAATGATTTTACATGGTTTAAAAAAAAAATTTACTTGTTGTTCTTCGGATATGTGAGTTTTAACACATAACGAGCTGGGGCATTTTCCCCCATCATTTACTTCAGTAGTGGTAAATCCAAAATTTAAGTATTTTTGAGAATATTTCCTTGATTTAATTTTCGGAACCATGCTCGTCTGTGTACTTGTTAATCCTTTATTATCGTCGAATGTTTGATTACGACTTAAAAATATATGTATGATTTTGTTTTAACCTACTGCCGTAAATACTTAATTACCGTGAATTACAATTAACGTGCAAATTAAAAAATGTACATTCGAGCTAGATTCGGTAGCTATAGAAGTATCGAGTCGACCAAAACTGACTGGAATTGTACGAGGAAAAGCATTTTTACATGCTTTGCGCAGACGTTCGATAGGTTACCCAGACTCACGTAAACGTACCCGATAATGCCAGATGTGATGCATATGATAGAGAGAAACATAGACTAAAGTATTTTTCTAATGATATATGTACTTTGAGAAATGGATGCTGAAGGAATTAAATCTTAATTAAATATATCATTTTGCGATCTGTTCCAATTTAAAAATTAGAGAAAGGAATAATAAGTAAGTAATATATATTTTAAGTAATAGAAAATTACTTAAAAGTAACATATACAAAATTTAATACTTATACAGTTTATAATTGAGATCGCATTGTAGCTATAGCGTCAAAGTGCATTTTTATTGCAGTAAATACATTGTTGTTGTACGGGGGGCGCGACAAAAATTATGATTGAAAATTGGGTCGCCAGTATTGAAAGTTTGAGAAACACTGAATTAAAGGGTTGTAGAGAGAAAAAGAAAAAATCCCCTAATTTTTCAAAAACCTAATATAATACCTCGAATAGTCCATTTTAAAACATAAAGCATTGTATACGTACAATTTAAGTTCCTTCGTAAAAAAAAGGGGGGGCTCGTTATACCGCGAATATACCTAAAAATCAAAAAATGCAGCTTGAAAGTATAGATGAGCGTTATACACCGGATTTTACGGTATTAAAAAACCTCTAATCCTTATAACCAAATAATACTCACTGCTCACTTTAGTGATCAATAAAGCTTGTTTAGAGTAATTTTATAAATATTTTCAGTTAAAATAATATTAAAAAAAGATAGTCCCCCTCCTCACATTGTATATGTTGTACTTTTTTTAGAAACTGCAAATAACTGATATTTATGTAAGAAACTAGTCCGAACTTTCTTAGGAATGAAGGGACTTACACGTTTCTTTCTTTCTTTTTTCTTTTCTTTTTACATATCCTCTTTTAACCCCCTACAATTTTTAAGAAAACTACATTTCTCGTTCACAACCCACCAAACGAGTCATAAATCACCATTCGTCAATGGAACATACTGAGAAATTTCATGTATCCTTCCGCAAGAAGGCGGAGGTACAAGTTTACTTTCCCCCTCTTTCCAAATGTGCAATGCTGATCTAATAATTACTTGCAAAAAAATTTAATTTAAAAAATTTTAAAGTATGAGCGTTTGAAAGAGCATAAAAAAAGGAAATTTTTCCTGTTTTTACTTTTTTTATCCGATAATTTAAAATATTTTTATGATCGTTTTAATGCACTAGATATGAATTTTCAGATCTTTAAATAACACTTAAAAATACTTAAAAAATTTTTAAAAATCGAAATAATGGAAGAATTTAATTTTTTTCACTTTTTTTTAGATGCATTTTATTCCATGCAATTGAAAGCAATACTCTAGATATAAATATACGAGAAAGAAGCTCTATAGGGTTAACATTACGCTGGAGATTTCGTGGTGGCGTGTCAACGGAACCCTTAACCTTTCCAAATAGAAAAAGAATATCAATTCGTTCCCATATGACACCGACAGCAAAATTGATGCATTTGATTTCTTGACACAGAATTCCCCACCAAATTTTTAATACAATGTTCTTAAATAAGTGAATTTCTCAGAGTAATGAACCATAACCGGGACACTTAAAAAGGCTCTGTGGGCCACAGGATGAGTATCGCCGGTCATCATCAAATTTAATATTCTTTCAAATTAAAATATATATATATATATATATATATATATATATATATATATATATATATATATATATATATATATATATATATTTAAGATAAGAAAGCAAGTGATACAAGTGTTATTTCTTTTTAAGCAAAAAATCTTTGAAAAATCAGAAGCTATTTCTTTTACAAAAGTCATTATCTGTGCATGTAATGTAACCGGAAGTAAGAAGTTCAACTTTTCCCAAACTTACTTGAATATTATTTTCTCAGTCCATCGACTTTGAAGCATTTCGAAAAATCTTCATCCTCACAAAGTAGTTTTCATTTTCAAATTGAGTAAAAATTGCTTAATTGACTAATAAAAAATGTAGATATGAGAATAATCGAAATAGACTTCTGTTTTTGTGATTATATGTTTATTTTATAAAAGTAATGCATCTATTTATATTTAAGGTCTGGCAACAGTTAAACCCGCGCATTGTTTGGATTGTAAAATAAGTAAAAGAGAACAGTTTAAAAGGTAAATGTTGACATTTTGGTACAACTGCACACATTTTTAAAAAACTGTTATAAATTTCAAAATTTAAACTTGAGCATAGCTATTTAAAAATATTTTCGCACAGGAGAGTGCGATATGTCTGCTGCAGATAATGCAACCCCGAGTTCCACCGCTACTTCTTCCAATAAAGACATTACTGCTAATAATGGCCCTGAAGGAAGGTTAGGGACATACTTCAAGAATGCAGTATCGCAAACTCTGGAAAAATTCCTATCATATATCAGGTGGGTTTAATTTTCAAAAAATTATTTTATAAGAATTATTGTATATGTATCGCTGAATATATCGTAACGGCTCAAGTGTAGTATAGAATGAAGCATTTCGGCACTTTGGATTTGGTGATTTTTATCTAAATGTAATGGTGAGATAACGAATTCATTCTAAAATAAATAATTCCAAATAAAGTACCTTGGCGACCGCTTTTAGTCGCCATAAAAAGGACTGCGCCAAGCCCCCTGTTCTACACTTTAACCCCATGAGGCTACGTTCCAAGTTAATGTTTATGTTCGCTAATATGGGAATAACATTACAATAATGTTAGCTTGATATTTTTCTCATCTGGCAATGTGGTTGCCATGGGGATAATGTACACTATCCCTCAAAATTTGTGGTAGAATCTAGCAAAATCGCACTGTCACCTGCATGGTGCTCAAAACTAAGGCATATACTTCAAGAATGCAGTATCGCAAACTCTGAATAAATTCGCAGGCTAACGACAGGCGTTAAAATCTAGCTGTTAGCCGTGATGAATTTCGTGGACCTTGATCTGATGTTACTGTCCATCACGAAGCATAAGCTATAACAACAGAATCATTTTTTATTGGTTTTTTTCCCTATTAGTTACAAATGATTGTAATTCGATTTCCTTAAAAACTTAACCATTTTCAATTGCATTTGTTCTTAAAGCCATCTGCATCAGTCTTCTGCTGTATTTTGTGCTATATTTGAATATGGATGTTTCTAATATCATTGGTGAGTACAAGGATATTTTTTTTTTCAAAAAATAAGGGCTGTGCTTTCAATTTATGTACATTTCCACTTTATTTTTGAATAATGCATTTTTAAACATTCATAGTTTAAGGAATTCGCAGTTTTTGGAATATTGCAGGTTATCAGCACTTATTAATTGATATTCATAGTTAGTTTTAATTTATGTAATTATTTTTAGAAATACTACATATGTTATTCATCCATAATTATGTTATTTATTTGTAATTATTTTGTATGAGTATTGTATATAATTTTTATTATATTGAATATCATTATTATTTTTATTACTATTAAATTTTAAGGGAGAACCAGTTCTAAAGAAGGCAAGAGCAGGCTTGATCATGGCATCTGTTTTTTGGGATAATTTTAATTTCCTATCTTGAAAAAGGAAAAACTATCAACAGCAAATATTGTGCGAACTTATTGCAACATTTGAGCTAAGAAATCCAGCAAAAATAGCTTCATTTGGCTAATAAGAAAGTGTTATTTCATCAAGACATGCATCTGCTCACACAAAAATCCGTTATTGCAATGTCCAAAATTAATGAATTAATGTTTGAATAGCTGCCTCGTACACCCTATTTGCCAGATTTAGCCCCCTCAGATTGTTTTCTATTCCCAAACTTGGAAAAAATGGCTCAGTGGTCAAAGATTTTTCTACGAAGAAGTGATGTCAGCAGTTAACGGCTATTTTGAAGAGTAAGACAGTTCTTATAATAAAAAGGGTATGAAACTCTTAATGAACATCACTGGGAAAAGTGTTGAAAGTTAAATGTATTTTTTTCCAAAATTTTTGTTGGGTTAGGTACTTCTGGGACCACCCTTGTATGAAGCAAAATGAAAACCATACTTGATAAACCTCATAGGTCTGAGCAATGGTAAGTGACAAACTTTTCACACAACAAGTTAGGACTTGTAGCGTGCCTCCTTCTGCAAGTCAAAAAAAAACAAAGGACAGGAATAAAAGCCCTCGATGACTCACCCAAGTAGGGATTCCTTTGGTCTCAGTCGTCTAAGCCAGCGATATTGAACTTGTGGACCGGATGTGGCCCTCTGGACCTTTCTGAGTGGCCCAGTTATGGTCCGTTTCACTAACAGATTCAATTATTTAAGAACAATGTATTAAAAATTTAGCGAGAAATTCTATCAATCAAGCAATCCCTGATATGAATTTTGCTATTGATATAGTGCTGGTAGGAACTGCAAGATAATTTTTTTTCTTTTTATAATTGTCACTGTTAGTGATAACAAATAACAGTGGAATAGCAATGGGTGAAACAAATTTTTAATTAATCCTCATGTGAGAAATATTTAAAGGATATTTGTTATTTCAAGACAATTAGAATCTTGACTATTTTGTGGAAAAACCATCATGGATCAACAACTTATTTAATGTGTTTTAAAAAAATATATAATTTTGCTCGTCACTATAACATTAAGCAAAAAACTTTCTATGCCTCTTTTTTTCTTTCTTTTTTTTAGGATCTTTTTCAAGACGAGATAAATTGGCTTTCTTAAAGTAATCCTTCCAGCAGCAACAAACTATTTAAGGGTGGGGATTTGGAATAATAGATAAAAGGAAATCTAAATTATACCATAACAGGGAGAAAAGATGCATAAAACCTGTTTTTTGTCGGTTGAATTTTAATGGAGTTTAATACAGTTTTAAAATGAAATTCAAAAGTATTCATGTTTTGATCAATTTCTGCCTTTTAAATGTCCTTGATTTTGCAGCGTTCCCTTCCCCCACATTAATCCTCACGCTGCAGCCCACATGAAATAGTTATCATATGTATGTGGCCCGGCTGAGAAAAGGTTGAGTACCCCTGGTCTAAGCAATGCATGGCGTAGCTGCGGACCAGTGGGTCTGTAGTTCAAATAAACATCCCTGCCAAGGTGAACAGATTGTCGCCAAAGTGGTAACCCAAAGTAATGATTCCCAACTGTTTTGATATGTCCCTTTTGCAACCCCTTTTCATGGTGGATTTTTAGTTGTCAAAACTCTAAGTTATGACAGATGCAATGTCAGTTCATGTGTTCTCAACCATGACCACTTGGTTCCTACAGTCGCTTTCTTTTCCTTGCTCTAAAATTTAGGATAACATTCCTTTCAATTTCAATCATTAAGAGATGGGTATTCGGAGAAAATATGACCAGGATATATGCTTTTTTAATTCCTCCTCCCCCATACACAAATTTATAATCTAAATAGCAGAATCCTTTGCAAAAAGAAAGAAAAAAAATGCAGGCATTACTACAGTGAAAATCGTTTAACACAAAACTGAGGAGACTGAAATATTTTTTTGTGTTAAAAGAATTTCATGTTTAAGGATATTGCAAAGAAAGAAATATGTATTCAATAAAATTAAGTTTATTAGAGTATATTTTATTTATATAAATAAGTATGTATTGCATGCATTTAATAAAAAATCAATGGAAAACCGAAACTTTCACCAGAACTTAATGAAATTTGGTAAAATCCTAGGAGAGCCCACACCCTTGGCGACAAACCAAAAAAAGCGCCAAGCCAGAACAAGATGGCGCCAAATGAAGCTGACAATGGTGGCAAGGGAATATAGCTGGATAAGGTAGATGCGTAATGAAAATATATGTAAATGCAGAAATTAAACATTTAAGATAAAAAATATAAAAACAGCACTACTTTCGTACTGCTTATCTTTTCCAAGTGAAGGGTACAGCATAACAACAGATTTAAAAAAAGCCTTAAAGGTCTCATCGCTAAGCGAATGATTGTGTGAGCGCCGCCTTATTTATTCTGCAAGGTAATGGTTGAACATACATTTGGCGTGGCTGGTACGATTTCGAAGAAAGCGTTTTATTCCCAACCATGTTAGATCATGCCGATCATTACATTTAGGACATTCAAAACTCGAAGCAATCAATCCTTCCTTCATACGCCATTCAATCAATTCTTTCTTACCTTTCGCATTCAACAAAGTAAAAAATTCTAAAGTATATTCCCTCACACACACACGCACCCAGCCCGGAGCCCAACAACAAAATGAAATTCGAAATGTGCGCCTACAAAATACGAAAATGCTAGAAATAGTTAGGGTTGCTATATGTAGTGCTTAAAAGTAGGGTTACCAAGATTGTGCAATTATTGCCAACCAAAGTAATTCGCGCCAAGGGTGTGGGCTCTCCTATGGCCGAACCGGATAAAAACATATATTCAAAAAAATTAAGTTTATTAGAGTGTATTTTATTTATATAAATAAGTATGTATTGCATGCATTTAATAAAAAATCGATGGAAAACGGAAACTTCCACAAGAACTTAATTAAATTTAATACAATTTTCGATTTTTATTAAAAGCAAAACATTTGAGATTTTGGAAAATATTCTGATATTTTTCTTTACATTGTGTTTTTTAGCATCAAATTAACAACAAATTGTTCAATGTCATTGATTCCACCACAGTCAAAAAAAAGTTTGATCTGTTTTAGAATGCAACATTAATAGACATTCAAGCATATATCAAAATTTTCTGTCTTACAGCTTCAAAGATCTATACAGTTTTAATTCATATCAACCAATTAATGGTGTACTATGCTGTGTTTTTTAAATTTTTTTAAAAAAAGAGGTTTTTATACATTTGTTGTAAAATTTATAAATTAGCTTTAATGTTTATTATTTGTTATGCTTCAAATTAAACAGAATATAAAGGAACAGGAAAGGTACTTTCTCTTCCACATTATTGTGACCTTAAATGAGGCATTGCTGATGCCATTTGGAAAATTTTTCTTTTTGCATCCTTATTTGTATTGGTTGAAAACATAATTTAACCTATTTACTCTTAATTTTTTTTATCCTAACAATTTTAATTGGTAACAATTATTGCTTTTTTATTTCAAAAATGTAGAATTGCATATTAATGTTTAAAATCTTTTTTGTACTTTTCTTTCACCAGTGCAAATCTTGCCAAGCAGGCTTTATTGTGTGTGGCGATGGCACACAATATACACATAAATATATATTTATATATTATGTATGTTGGTTCTAATCGGGTTTTTGTCTATTTTTGATGTATTGTGAAAAAGATATTGATAAGTGAATACCACAACTTGTTTTGAAAATGTAGTTGTAAAAGGTTACCAGTGGGAATATTCCATTTGGTGTTGGTTGTATCATTTTTGGCATCTGTATCAATTGTGCCAAGCAAAACAGAAAAGTACTGTAAAATCTGGCATATAATGCACACATATACTTTCAAGCTTAATTTTTGGATTTTTAGGTATATTTGCTGTATAACGCGCACCCCTTTCTTACGAAGGAACCTGAAATATTTGTATATTATACAAATGCTCTTATGTTTTAGTCATTCTTTTGAGGTATTTTCCCAGACTTTTGAAAAATAGTATACTTCTAGAACTACAATTTGTAGTAACAGATGCTGATGGATGTAGGAAGGCAGATGAGCTAGGATATATTATTACTCTTTCAACAAAAACTTTGTTGGGAGTAGTGTATTTAGTTCTATTTGTCAGAGAAATAATTTATGTCTATATTTTTAAGTTCAAATTAGTAGTCTTTTATCCTTTTTTATCTGGCAATGAAAAAAAAATCATATGATGGATTTAATTATTTGCCTTAGAACTGTAGAACCAGCTAGGGAAATAAAAATATAGTAACGGAGTGAGCGGAATAAAGATGTTCAATATTTTCATCTTCTGAAATGAATGTGAACTTATTTCATTTCTAATATATTTTAATCAGTGTGCAATAATTAACACCATAAATTCTTTTAGTTCACGAGGCAAGTCGTTTCTTTTAAATAAGTGATTTGATACATGTAGAGGTAATTTTTTTTATGCTCGCATCTCTTTTGTTATTTTTAAAGCTATCGTTTTTATACCCGGCATATAACACGCACCCTTAAGTTTCGATCGTATTTTTTGTGTTCAAAGTGCACATTATATGCCGGATTTTACAGTACCATCTTTTCTGATAAAACTATTTCCTTTTTACAATTTTCCATTGAATTTTATTTGATTTCAGTATTAACAATTCATCCCTGTGCTGCATTTTTTTGTATAAGAGTCTAATATTCAATATATTTTCAGATTCTCGTTATTTAAAACAAATTTCCCAAAAATTTGTGAAAAAAATGAAAATCATCTATGGAATGTCCGTGAGCAGTTAAAAACTCAATTAAAAGAAAATATCTTAAAAGATATAGATAATTTGTGTGCTGATACAAAGTTGTATCCTTCATTAAAGTTACTTGATGATATTATTACAAAACATTGTACTGAGAATGGTGAGGACTCCTGGTAAGTAATTTTGATTAATTCTTCCTTACAGTGACCTTAGTAAAATTTGATAAAATTACTTTGATAGTATGGGAGAATTAATTTTACATGTAGTACATTGCATCAGATTTGACTATTTATTATTTTGTCATGCTGCAATAACTGGAAAATATTTTAAAGTTTACATGTAAAATATAAATTTAAGAAAATAATATTATCTCTTTAGTAATTAAAATTTTAAAAATGTTGCAGAAAAATAAAAATAAAAAAAGTATTCTTTGATTTATAAAAAAAAAATTAGATTACTAATAAAACAATGTGTTTTGGACATCACAATCATTGATATACAAATGAAAACATTAAATATATGTATATCAAAAGAATATGGCTAAAGTTACTTGGTAGGCTTTGATATGAAATTTATGTAATACTATCTGGTATACCCGTTCTTCGCACAGGTGAACTGAAAAATTAAACACAGATTGAAGGATAAAGAAGTTTTTAATGAGTTACTTTTACGTGAATTTCAAATGAAACAAAAAAAGCTTTTTGCATATCTCAGCTGAACAAAAAGAAAGAAAAAAAACACCTTTGTTAAATTTTAAGTCTGTAGATCTAATCTCTGTAATCTAATAGCTCATAAAAAGGATTTTTTTTATTTATAACTCCCTGTAACTCTCTTGAGGGTTGATTTTTGAAAATACTACCCTAAGCTGATCTCTGCTCAGCAAAAGTAACACATTGTTAAAAGTTTTATGTAATGAACGCTTAAAATAGAGTGTAAATAATTTTTATCTGAAAGTATAATACATTAATATTACTTTCTGCTGTATTTATTTTATGTTAAAATTGTAATATTCGCAAGCAACGCCGTTTCTTAAATTATAATGGCGATTCAATGAAAAACATAGCAAAATGTTAACGATAGAATCAAGTTGGCAAATGCCTAGCTACTTTCATAGCTCGAGCTTTATTAGAGCTTTGTAAGACCCGCTGTGTAGGGGAGCGATGCGCGTTAATACTTTATCCAACTGCATTATGATTTACTGCAGATTTTTTCATACAATATTTTTTTTTTGGATCACTACATTTAAAATTAAGGGATATACATAAACAAAATACTCCACATTGGAAAATTTAATCTGTAAGAGCTAATAAATTAATTAATGATTTTCCACTGTAAAATTAATTATATACACCTTTCATTTTCTAAGGTTTTCATTAACATACATAAACATAAGACACTTAAATTTTAACATGAACTATTTTTTCGGGACAAAAATAATAATCTTTGCAATCTTCTACAAAACTATTCTCCTTCCCCGCTAAAATACTCATCATTGAACCCGTGCTACCATATATCTTGGAAGAATGGATTTCAAAGAATATTCCTGCTAAGTATTGGTAGAATATTCCTTCTAAGTTGGTGTGGTAGTTAGGAGAAGGGGGTACCAGCTCAGGTGTCGTCCATGTCACTTGACCATGGTTCAAAATTACGTGATCCATTGCCAAAAGCCCTTGTGTAGCTGAACAGTGCGACATTAATCACTCACTCACACACTCCAAAAAACACAGTACAGCAGTTATAATTATTTTTATACTTAAAAATGCAATATCTGCCTATTCGATTAAAATTATAGCATTATAATTAACCACAAACAAATTTTGAAAATTTGTCCAAATGATGCAGTGTGAAAGAGAAAGTTTATTTGCTTTAAGTACCAGAACTGATAAAAGCATTTATTTTGAAAAAAGATAATTTCTTACTACCAAATGTTCATAATAAAATCATAAAAGAAACATTAAAATAAAGAGAGATTTATAACAACTTCTCCCTTCAAAACTTCGTTTTATTCTGAAATAAAAAAAAATAGGTATTTTGCTGATCACAGGAATTAACATGACGTTTTTCACAAACAAAAGATAGATATATGCTGTGGTGGGCTTTTTTGCAGTGCACGCCAGAATTGCTTGCAGATGGCAGAATTTTTTCCTACTTAACAAATATCGTTTTATTTTGGACACTTCATACAATATCTTTATAAATTATAGCCTTTGCTATAAATTATAACCTATGTGTTATTCTTATGTATAAGCTATATTACTGTAAAGTTTCATTAAAATCCATTCAGTTTTTGCGTGAAAGACACCCAAACATCCTCACAAAGGTTTCAATTCAATGTTGCTTTTAATTGTTTGACAGCTTGTGGGCACAAATATTTCACTTTTGCACATGTTCATTGAACAATAGTGCTCGCATTGTCTAAACTTATCCTCAATTCTTCTGCTATCATTCTCAATGACAATAGACAATCATTACACTCATCAGATGTTATCCAAGGCTGTGCTTGTTGATGGTTGACCCCATAGCAGCTCTTTGACATCTTTCTAAAGCATTTATATACTTTTTACTCATCACTTCCACATTTTACACTTCCACTAACATTTCATGTCTCTGTTGTCATTTTACTTAAGTTGAAGTAAAACTTAATGTTCATATGTTGCTTCTTTTGCAGTGACTTACTATCTCACACTGTGTTGAATTGTGGGCAGCGTGCACTTTTCCTTAATTATTGTGATTCAAAAGCTAGGGGCTATTTGTTGACTTGTCTCCCGCTGCGTTTATATGAGCACAATATCCAAATCATCATAGTTATTCAACTATATGACCGATTGTCAAACTTTTTGTGAACACATTTTTATTTAAATGTAAATTATTTCAAACTGAATAATGTTATATGAATGTTAAGCATATATACAAGCAAAAATATAACTTCTAAACAACATTTCTTAAAAATACTCTACCATTAATAAAAATACGCAAGGCATGGGCTATATATGGGTCATCTTTGTGAAAATCTCTACTGTCATTACTATCCTTTAGAATAGAAAATATTTATGTGCAGATGGAACTTCCAATAGTTTTATTTTTAATAAGTGTACTTAAAATCAAATATCATGTTATAATTTCTTTTTATTCTCTCCTAGATTGTAAATGCCAGGAAAAGAATACAATAAATTCTTGATTACTCAGATCAAATTGGATATCCTGAATAACAAAATTCTGATTAAAACTATTATATATATGAAATTGAAAGAGTAGTTATTGTGTTAAATATTACATTTGTATCTTATTCCAATGTTTTCTTAAGGTAGTACATATAATTTATGTACATCCACTTTTCATTTCTGAGCAGCCCGTAGTAATATGCCAGGGATGCCATGCATACTTGTATCTGTCCAATCTTTAATCTTTGCACCTGGGTTATAGAAAGTCAAAGTACACTGTTTTGTCAATTCATTTTTCAAAATATCATACAACTGCTTTTTTCCCCCTCTTAAAAAATCTCCAATTTTCTTCATCAGTTGAGTTAGTCTTTGGCTTTGAATGCATAATTTTGAATAAACTCTCTAAAGAGAAACTTGTTAGATCAAGGAAATGCCAGATTCCACATAAGTTTTTCAGTTGACAAAACTTGGATATTGCTTTTTTTTCCCCTTATCCTGGTTTAATACTGTATTGACAAATCCTAAATACTCCACTTCTGCTTTGTGAATTCATCTTTGTTAACTTTTTTAGTTGCTCGTAAATCTTCAAATATTAAATTTCTTGATCATTTTTCCTACCAAGTCTTTGTTGGTACAAAAATATCTAGATAAGATAAAATGTTTTGCATAAGCTTCCTAATCCATGATACATTAACTTTTGAATCTTAGCAAGAGCATTAGTTATAAATCAAATATCATTCTTTTAAATTGCCAGCTTCATGTTGCTAGATAAAGGCAGTTTTTAATTTTGCTTCAGTTAACCCCTTGCTTCTCGCTCTCGTCAAAATCATGGGGTGAAATTTCCCTCTCTATTTCTCATGCCCGTGATATTTCCGGGCTGGAGTGTTCAAAAGTGATGTGCTAAAAAGATTAAAACTATCTACTTCTTATGCCTGAATTCATGCTTATTTCACACCAGATGGCAGTACCAGATTATTAGTAACATGTTTAGAGACAGTTACGTTATTTTAAACTAGATGTCAGCACAACCAAACATATATATTTGCGATATGTTTTTGTAACTGTAACTCGGTTACTTAGTTCCACTTTCTGTGATAACGCGTAGACTGCGTTCTATGATAATATTTACATATATATTTTTAGTATTATGGAGTTAGTCAGGAAGTGAATAGGATTCTATTAAGTATTAAATGTATCCGAGAGTTATTCTGAAGTACCTGATTGTTTTGAAAGTTCTGTTAGTGAATCTGTGAGAGCAGAGATCATGGATCTGTACTGTTATGTGTGATGTTGGCTATTTCATCCCATGCTTTGAAGTTTATCTCACAAGAAAAATTATTAATGTGTAGTTACATTATGCATAACTGTAATAAAATTCTTCTTTAATGTTTAAAATGCATGTTTTTTTTTATTTTTTTCTTGCCAAAAAACCAACATTCAGTCATAATACCCCTAAAAGTTGGTTTTTCTTAAAAAATTAACTATGGTATTTCAAGCTAAAAGTTTACCCAAAGTTTAAAAATAAGTACATATTGATCACATGCATTTAGTTTCATATCATTTTTTTGAATAAAAAAAATTAGGCACTTTATGACTGTTTTCTTCAAAATTACGCAACCATTAAGGGGTTAATATGAAGGTTATCACGCACTAAATTTAATGTTGTAAACTGATTACATCCACATAACTATTCTATCTAATTTAATCACCACTAAAAAGTCTATTTGCCTCATCTGACATTAATTTGAAATAGTTTATAATAGTATTAAAAAACTTAGTACTTACATAATTTGTTGCTGTTTGAAATATAACAACCTTTTACTAAATGATATTACATAGATTTTCTAGGGACTAATTTTTTCATGTAACTGCTGTTCTTCAAGTGTTTCAAGTAATCAAGAATAATTTTGACTTGCTTTATCATGGATCTGGGATTTACCCTATACTGTAATAAGAGGTTTGGGAGGGTAGGGTCATTTTTTGCATAGTTTAATGATTTTAACATTGTGAAATGTTTCATGTCCACCTAAATTATGGAATCGAGCACTGTTTCCTCATTGAATTTTCATATCTATTTCATCTTTGTAAAATATTCAAGATTATATTTGCAATGTTACACAAGTACTATATTCAAAATTAAGAAATTTTTTGCCACTTTCTAGTAATATTTTCAGCCATGATTTTTTTTAAAAGTTGACTTGCTTGCTGATGTCCTAGCAAAAACAGTATCATAAATAGCATCAAACACTCAAATTTTTCTAAAATACAAACAAATAATTTCCATCTGTTTTCTACAAACTTCAGCACTAATTTTAATTCTTTAAAAAAAAACTGAATTTTTTTAAATTTTTAATAATGAGTTCCTGAATAATAATCTGATTTATTTTTTTAAACTCAAATGCTTTCATTCAAATTATCCTTGTTTTTTTATTTATATTTATTTATTCAAAACTGCTTTCCAATAAATGTTTGGCATCACTTAAATAATGTAAAATAAAACATCTATATATATTGCTTATTAAAGTCCATTTACAGTTTGATGACCACATAAGTACTTAAATTATGGTAAATTTAGTAAGTTACAAACTATAAAGATGTATAGTAATTAGTATTTCATATAGAATATTTTAAGGTATATACCCAAATAATTAAATCTAGCTCAACATCATCAGGACATGATATGTATAGAAAATAAACAAATTTGAAAGAGCTACTATGAACAGTTTGTCATAATTTTAGTAATATTAA
The DNA here is from genome assembly GCA_019973935.1 of Trichonephila clavipes. Lineage (NCBI taxonomy): Eukaryota > Metazoa > Arthropoda > Arachnida > Araneae > Nephilidae > Trichonephila > Trichonephila clavipes. The sequence continues at coordinate 260,276 of BMAU01004673.1, forward strand.
GGGAAATTGTCCATTTTCTTAAAAATTTAATTTTAGCATCCTTTTTATTAAGCATCTTTTGGTAACCCATAAAAAGTTATTCAAAAGTAAATTTTTAATTCCCCCTTTACATATTATTTCTCTTATGTTTTAGGAGACCATCAGGAAACCCTGAAGAGGATACTAGAGATCACATCTATCATCTTAACCAAAAGCATAAAAAGTGCCTGGAATTTGTTTTGGAAACCATTGTAGCTGAAAATGAATTGTTAGAGAAATCAGTTAATGAAAATCATGCTGCTATTTTAGCACTGAAAAAAGAAGTGGATGCTTTGAACCAAGAAGCTAACAATGTATGTGGAGTTTTCTATAGTTTGTTGTGTGAGATTCTAATAATTTTCAGTTAAACAATTTTGTATGAAAAGAAAAAAATAAGAATGCTTTCTTTCCAAATTTCATCAAACCAAAACATGTAGAACCTTTGCTTGTTAAATGTAAATGCCGAAAAAAAATATTTTTAAAAAATTGCTAAAACTTTAAGTGTTAATTTGGTATGGGATTACTATGCACCAAGTTGTTTATGTTTACCAAGATGGGTTATAACATTGTAATATGGTTACCTTGATATTTTTGTTGTGTGGTTGTGTCATGGAGATAGCGTATATTAATTTTTATGGGGGGGTTCTGCGGTAACCCCATTACATTTGTTCTTCAAGCTACTATTTTTGTCTTCTGTTGTATTTTGTGCTATTTTCGAATATGGATATTTCTAATATCATTGGTGAGACCAGGATATTTTTTTTAAAAGAATGATTGCTGAGCTTTTAATAATGCTTTTTGAACGTTCCTTGTTCAATGGAATTCATTGAAGGAACTCGCAGTTATCATACTTATTAATTAATATTCATTTTAATACAAATTATGTAATTATTTTATTTATGATAATTCTTTTTATTTTACTTTTTTATATTGCAAATGTTATATATGAATATTACCGTATTTTCCTGTATTTAATCAGCAGCAATTTTTATGGCGAATAATCCGAAATGCATACTGCCTATAATGAGTTCTATTGATTTGAATTACTTCAGTCCATTTTCCTAAAAATGAATAAAATTTTACACCTAACGGCTTAAATCGAATGCAAAGAGCATATTTGAACGATACAGCTTTTTACTATGGGCTCTAATGTTATCAAGAATTTAATACTTAGGAATCTAATTTCTTTTCATTGTAGTTTTCTATTTCCAGAATGGAAACAATTATAAAACTAGTTCTTAATAAATCTCTAATTGCTCTTGTTTTATTAGATCAATGTTTAAGGAACTGTGACATATTAATATTGAAGAGTTAAAAGTTTAATTTTTTATTATCAAACTCTCTAATAGATGGTTGTACGCATGAAGAGTGTCACATTGTTTAAAAGCTTTAAATATTTAAGTCTGTTATTCATTTTTTGAATTGAAAGTCCAGAAGGGCAGTTCTTTTCTTTCAGTGTAACATTGTTTCTTTAATGTTAAAAATCTTGTCATACTTTCTCCTATAATTTGAAGCAATTTTAGCTTAAAATTTTAGGCAGCATCAACTGAGTTTGCTGTCCTTGAGAGTTTCAGTACCTTTCTTAAGTTTTCTTATGTTTTACTTTAATAAATTATTTGTTTTATGCTTGTAAATTTTAAGTATTTTTAAAACTTCAATTCATGGTAATCTTTTGAATTGTACAATCTTCCTATACCAGATCTTCACAGCTTGTTCAGTTTTAATTATATTGATGTGATGTGTGGGAATCTTGTGTTTTGCATCCACTGGGTTACCTTCTGACATAATTTTCCCTTTTTTTGTAAAATATGAATTGTAGCTTTATATAAATATATAAAAGTTTTACAATATATTTATATATGTATATGTATCAGTGGCGCACACAAGGGGGGGGGGTCCGGACCCTCCCAAAGCCCTTGATTTTTTTCCCGATCGATCATAATTCTAAATATATAGTACGTAAAATTTAATTAATTACTTGTTATTAATGATTAATTTTATTAATTAATGCTAATTAGTTATTCAAAAATTAGTTTTTTACTGTGTTTTGTTCCCGAAAATCGACAACATCAAAAGGAGCATGATACAAGAATGGTGAACTTTCGACCCCGGATCCCCCCATCTTGAAAAATTCCTGTGTGCGCCACTGATATGTATACATTCTGTAAACAATTTAAGGTTTTAATTTTCTCCGAAGGAGATGTAGGCTTCTTTTTATTATTATCTAAACCTTATTTTTACAAGTATTATCTAAACCTTAAATGGATTCTTACTTTTTGTTAAATATATAGCAAATGATTTTCGTTTACAGTATTGTGCAATGTGTGTTATCCTGTAAACAAATTGACACAACCTAGCAAAAAGTTTCTTAATCACTGATTCTAATATCTTTTTTTAAAACAATCTTGTACCAAATTTAAATGGAGAGCTGCTTTATCTTCTATTCATTTATTCAGAATTTTTTGCATTAATCTAAAATACTTATTTAATGTATAGAAGAATCAATATTATAGAATTTACACTAGTTGTGTGTATGAAAACCATATTATTAAGAGTATTGACTTATTTTCTCTATAAAACTGTTCATGTACTTTTATAACACTTTTTATAAAATCAAAATTGTTTTCTAAATTCACTACTTAAATCACTGCATGATCAGTTTTAATGCACCCTGTCTTGTTGTTTGGGTAGCATCTAAAATAATTGCATTTTTCTCAATTTTATTATTTTGTTTAAAAGTATATGCAGAAGAATACATTTTCAAATTTATTTTCAGGTTTTATAATTTAAATTACAGTTACTAAATGTTCTATTTATCAATGATTTATCTTTTCTTTTATAGGAATTTGAGCTCCTTAATGATGACAGTATTGCAAGGTTAAGTAAAGACATTAAAGCTGAATTTGCAAAGCAGTAGATATTTATCTTGTGATATTAGTGGCCATTATTTTTGTAAGTTTTATGTTAACTAATGAATTTATCAGAACATTTATAATTGTGTACATTTTGCAATTAAAAACATGTGTTTTGTAATTGGTATAGTTCTATTTGTTTTCTTTCGTTAAACTGACAGGAGTTTTAAGTTCACTTATTATTACATTAACTTTTTCTTATTGTCATTATTAAAAATTGTTATTTAAAAATAAAGGTCTTTCTTTTCTAATTTTATACTATTTGGTTCAAAACACTGAAGTTTCCCCCCCCCCTCCCCCACTCTACTCATATGTATATGTAATACATATATATAAATATAACTAATATTTATAAAAAAATATATATAAATCTGAAATGATACATTTTTTTAAAAATTTTGTCGGTTAATTATATAATTAGTTCACAAGAACAAGTAAAGCATTGATAAACTATTGGAAATATTTGGTATGTGTGTGTTTTGTGACAGATCATGATCTCTAAACTTAAATAATTTTTCTCTGAATAGTATTTGTAACTAGAGTTTTATTTCTGTATTGTATGCAGCACAAATAATTAATGTGTCAATCGGCCTAATCTACACTGCTGGACAATTGCTAAGGACGGATAACACTATCATCCATAGCAACCACAAAATGAAAGGAAGCAAAATGTGGAAAATTAGAATAAGTGCGGGATATTAGTTAGAAGAAGTATGAGTATGCAAATTTTTTTTCCACATCTGTTCATCACATGATAGTGTTCATAAGAGCTTTAAAGGTTTTGACGCGTGTGGACAGTTGTGTTGTTTCAAGTCAAAGTTTTACAGGAAAGATTTAATAGACGAACTTAAAATTTTTGGCATGTCTTCCCGACATAACATAGATGATTTTATGCGTGGCCAAATTATTGGAAAGATCGAAGAAGGGCGAAAAATAACAGATGTTGCCAGGGAGTTCGACATCGCTCACAGCGTTGTTTCACGGTTGTGGAAGTCATTTAAAACTACTGGAATGTGTAGTAGACGGCACGGGGGAGGTCGTGTTAGAAGTACGACGCCTGCAGAAGACAGATATATCGTCCTATCAGCAAAAAAGAACAGGCGCACCACAGCTCAGCAGGTGGCAAATCAGTTTCTTGCTGTCTCAGGAAAGCAGATCTCCCGAAAAACTGTTGCCAGACGTTTGAGGGGAGAAGGACTATACGCCTGCAGACCTGTTGTGTGTGTCCCATTGACCAGACAGCACCGTACTGCCCGTTTTCAATGGTGTCGTGAGCATCCCAATTGGACTGAATAAGACTGGGCATGCGTACTATTCTCAGATGAGAGTAGGTTCAGTCTGTCATCGGATTGTAGACGCCAACTGATCTGGCGCGAGAGTGGTACTGCTTATCGTCCAGAAAATATCCAGGAAAAGGACCGATATCCGACATGCAGTATCATGGTGTGGGCCGGCATCATGATCAATGGCCGCACGCGCCTACATGTGGTTGTGAATGGGACTATAACGGGCCAACGATACATTGATGAAGTTCTACTTCGTCGGTGATAAATTTGTTTTTATGGACGACAACGCAACATGTCCTCGAACACTCGCTGTTCAGAATTGTCTAGACAGCGAGGGTATTCAACGTCTCGTATGGCCAGCGCGTTCTCCGGATCTAAACCCCATTGAAAATGTGTGGGATGCTTTGGGGAGGCAAGTTGCTGGTCGAAACTATCCTCCGACAAACAAGAACACCCTCATCCGTGCACTCACAGAGAAATGGGATAAATTGCCTCAACAGCTGCTGGATAATGTTGTGCAAAGTATGGTACGACGTGTGGAATGTTGCATCACACTCCACGGTAGACATATCCCGTACTGATACCTTTTTTTAAGGTGCCTGCTGACTTTTAGATGCATTGTTCCATTTCTCTGTACGCAGATCAAATGAACATTTTTTTTTCTTTCAGATGTTTCACAGCTTTTGTACTTTCCAGAACAATAAATATTATTTATTCTAATGTCTGAACAGTGTGGCAACTATATTTTATCCTACTAGGCCTCATGTCTCGCTTAATGTTATGCTACATAGCAATTTGTGATCCGTCCTTAGCAATTGTCCAGCAGTGTATTTTTAAAGCAAACCAAATACTGGGATGAATTATTGAGCAAGGAAAGTATGAAAATGAGTTGTGAAGAAAGTGTTTATACTCTTCATATCTATGAGATGTAATTTTTGATGTGTAACATCTTTCCTCTCGGTTGCTGGATATTTGTTGGGAATGATTTCATGAAAAGGGACGGATGTGTGTAACAGGATGTGACGTAAGTGCACGCTACTTGATTTGACCAATGAGAGTGCATGGCTGTGTCTTTTCACTACTCTTGCATGAGGGTCTAACTCTAGTAACCATCAAGCACTCAACTCTAAATCAGTTAGTCATGATATTAGGGGACATAAGTGCGGCATAATGCTTCTTTGAAAATGGACAAACAGGGAGTTTGGTGGTCATATACATTTCTTCGAATCAAATGGTTAAAAAAAAATTTAAGATTTCCGGCATTTTGTACTTTTGCCATATAATGAAGGTGATTCTGCTCTTTTAAAAAAGTTATCACTCGCTTCCCCTGATTTTGAGTGGTGATTTTAACTTTAACTTCAGTTTGCCAAAAGCTGAGCCACTCATAGCTTTTATGAATGATGAACTCAAGCTCAAAATTGTTATTCTTTATTGTAAATAAAATTAGCAGAGAGCAGTTTCAGCATTCATAAGACTTCGTTGTTTTTAAAATACTTTTATTTAAAATTATCGATAGGACATGGTACAAACAGGAACAACCACAGACATACTACGAATTAGAATATATACAAGTACAACGTGTACGGTGACCAATCAGCAATGCAATGATGTCATTCACAAACAGGTCACATGATGACGTCATCAGCAGTGCAAACGAATTTGCATATTCATCAGCCTGTTGCGATGAATATGCAAATAAAGAAACATTACGTGACTCACGTATTTAATTAGATAGTGGACATGAGAAAAGATTTAATTTTCTAACAATGGCCCCCCTCTCATGTCCATAAAAGTAATTCAATTCTTAAATTAGATTTTTCATATTTAACAAATATAGATATATTATACATTTACAAATACTAATTTGAGAAATTTATACAATTTATCTTTGGGTAACGTCTTAGTAAAAACATCTGCCAGATTGTTTTTACTACAAATATGATTTAATACTAACAATTTTTCATGTATTAAATTTCTTAAGAAATGATATTTTATATGTCATTAACATATAATAGTAATACTACATTATCTTCTTTTATATAAACACAGTTACACCAATTTAATTTCTTAAAATTTAACTTCTAAACTGGTGTGTATTTCTAAAAACCATTGCTTTATTTAGCAAACATACATGTGGTCTTTCGTGATCTATAAAGCCCTGAGGTTGTTGCATTAAAACTCTTTCACCCAAGTTTGCATATATGTAGGCACATTTAATATCTAACTGACAGTATGACCATCCAAAACAACAGACAAGAATGGTGAAAAATATTCTTATTATTGAAAAGTTCACAACAGGACTAAATACTTCATCGTATGTTTCTCCCTTACATTGTCGGTATCCTTGAGTAACAAGAGGAGCTTTATATCTTAAAATTTTTCCTTCCTCATTCCTTTTAATTGTGTAAACCCACCTATTTCCAATAACTTTTTCCTTTTCAGGCCTAGGGAGTAATTCCCAAACACATCTTTCTGACATAATATTAATTTCCTCTTTCATAGCAACAAACCATTTATCTTTATCTGGAGATAAAGAAGCTTCTTAAAAATTTCGAGGTATTACAACTTCAACATGATGTGCTTCATGATTATTGTACTCACTGGTACTACTTTCCCCTTTGGGTACAGGACCAGAATATTTGTCTTTCCTGCTGAAATTTTAAAAAATTCTTATTAAATTTTATATTGTGGGCCCTATAATATTTCTCAACATCAGGATATGATCTTAATCTGAGAGACCTTCCTTCGAAACCATAATATCCACTCTTGTTCCATCTGGTCTGGGAACTGCTTTCCTGATCCATGCAAGATTTTTACAAGGTATTTTATCTCCTTCACTAATTTCAGTCTCCGATTCAGATTCTTCTCTTATCAGAGGAGTATATTCACTTTTGTTATTTAGGCCCAGGACAGCTTCCCCATTAACACTTTCATTAAAGGAAACATTACAGGTTTCGATAACTTTCTCTTCTTCAGGAATCCAAACTCTATAACCTTTTGTTTGCATTGCATATCCTACCATGATGCCCTTTTTTGCTTTCATATTAAGTTTATTCCTCAGCTGTTTGGGAACACCCACATAAGCCTTACTACCAAAAGTTTTTAAATGTTTAACCGAAGGTTTTTTACCACAATACAATTCAAAGGGGGTTTTTGTCTGGTTCTTATGACAAATGCGATTCCTCGTATAGGTAAAGCATAATAAAGCCTCTGACCAGAACTTATTACTTAAACAACTACTTCGTAACATTGCTCTAATAGCATCTAAAGCAGTATAATTAAAATGCTCGCTTACACCGTTCATTTCGGGCGAGTATGTATTGGTTCTCTCCATTTCAATTCCCTGAGAATCTAAAAATCTTTATGAATAAATTCTAAGCTGTTATCAATCTTAACGTTAACGACTTTATTATTTAAAAAATCTTTCTGCTCGTTTCTGATATCTGGTAAAGCAATTGAAAACATCAGATTTCCTTTTAATCGGGAAAACAGTTACTTTCCTAGAATAATCATTGTTATTGAAAGAAAATAATTACTACCATCATGAGATGCTGTAGGAAGTAAACAAACATCCATATGCAATAACTTGAGTGGTTTTTTAGATCTGATTTTTGAAATTGGTTTAAACGATTTTCACTTACTCTTACAAATTTTGCAATTCTCACATTCTACATTAATAGATTTCAACTTTGGTATTCCTCTAATACTCTCATTCTGACTAGACCTTGAAATATATTTACTATTAATATGACAAAATCTATTATGCCAAAGTTCTAAGTCTTTTTCTTCTGAAGTGGTCAAATTAGATTTTTCAATATGAATATTCTTAGGGTATTTAGGCTTAAAATAATACAACCCATTAATCTTTCTAGCCTAAAACAGTTTTCTACCATTCCTATTGAAAATCTCAATTTTTCCCTTTCCTCCCACCAAAGTACCACCATTTTGATCTAGTGCTGGACCTGACATTAAATTCCTTCTTAACTTAGGTGAGTGCATTGCATTATGTAAAGTGATATTAGTTCTACCATTATCACTATCAAAATAAAATTTTACAGTTCCCACTCCTACTGGACTAGTTATTTCTCCTATAGCAAGTGACATAGTTGTATTATTCACTGGCTCGTATGAAACAAGCAATTTCTTGTTATTGCAAAAATGAGTTGAAGCTGCAGTGTCAAAAACCCACGTATAATCATTAGTATTTACTTCCTGATCAATGCAAGCTTCAATTATGAAATTGTTGTCACTTTGATATTTACTACTTTTTAATTTTTCCTTACAATTTGTAATTAAATGACCCATTTTATGACAATTAAAACACGGTCCTATTTTATTCTCAGATTTCTTAAAGTTTCCAGATTTAAGTTTTATATTTTTAGTTTTATATGAGTTTTTGCTTTAAGAGCAAGGTGATTAGTATCAATTAAGTTTAAATCTTTCTTACATTGCTTCAGCCTACTTTCCTCAGCGAGGAGCTCTGATAATACATGTTCAAATTTAAAGTCTTTATTATCCCAGCGATAAATGGATTGTACAATACCTTGGTAGCTTTCAGGTAAGTACCTGATTAACTGAAATGCTTGGTATAAGTCTTCTAGAGGATGTCCGGCATCTCACAGCTGAAATATGATGGTTCTTAAACGAGCAGCATACAGTCCTATTTCCTCCTCTTCTGATATTCTGCAGTTGAAAAATTCATCCAATAATGCGTGCATGAGTATGTGGCTGAAAATGATCAAGTTTCTTCCAGGCAACTACAGGATCGCAGGTATCCGAAATCAAGTTCCGGTACTCCTTCTCGATACTCAGATAAATTGTTGAATATGCCCGATCCCATCTGGATTCGAAATTCCGTTTTCCCTTGGCGGATACACCGTTGTCGGGTTTAACTTCTTGTCCTGTTATGATCCTCCAGCTATTTCTGTCCATCAATAAAACTCGAACATCTTTACAAATGCTGTAGTTGGTGGAATTAAGCTGTTCAATCGAAGGTTCCATTTCAACTGCTGTCTGCCCCCGTCGATAGGATCTTCTTAAAATAACTCACAATGCTGACTTCCAAAACTGCATGAGGCTCATAACCTTGTTATTCTTTATTGTAAATAAAATTAGCAGAGAGCAGTTTCAGCATTCATAAGACTTCGTTGTTTTTAAAATACTTTTATTTAAAACTATCGACTGGACATGGTACAAACAGGAACAACTACAGACATACTACGAATTAGAATATATACAAGAACAACGTGTACGGCGACCAATCAGCAATGCGATGATATCATTCACAATCAGGTCACACAATGACGTCATCAGCAGTGCAAACAAATTTGCATATTTATCTGCCTGTTGCGATGAATATGCAAATAAAAAACATTACGTGTTTTGCGTATTTAATTTAATAGATAGTGGACATGAGAAAAGATTTAATTTCCTAACAGAAATGAACAAAAATTAGAATGTTTTGACTGCTAACAGTGGTACTGTTATTGACGCTGTTTTTCAATGGTTTTTAAATACTTTGAAATCACAAGTATATGTGTTATATTTTAGTTATCATAAGTCTATTGTCTCCGCTCTTCCCCAAATTGAACAAGAATAAATGTTTTTGATAAAATATTGCATTACTCCTTTTGTTGATTAAATACAGTTTTCATTAAAGATATAATTATTCGATAGAAAATTATTTCCAATCATACCCGATTCATATTTTTTTCAGAAAAAATTTACTATTGCGTATTTACCACGATAACATGTCAGATGTTACACATTATATGCTACTACTGTAGGACTCGTTTTTTTTTTGTCCTATAAAAACATAATGGCTAGTTGGTCTTATTAAGGGTAGATCAAACCTGTCAGATATTAGCAACTTGCAACACTTTTATTTAAAAAATAGCAAGATTTAGCTTGGTAATTTTTGCTTTACTTTTTCTTTGTTTAATACTAAAAAAATAAAAATTCCATCAACAATAATGTGAGGATTTTTGATTGAAGTCAATTTCAATAAGTTTTGCAATAATTATTAATTTTGTTAGGTTGGCAGTAAATATTGAGAGATTTGTGTTGGTTTTGAAGTGAGGTATTTGGATATTACTAGTAGAATTTTATTAAACCTGTGATTGTTATTGATTTAGTAAGAGGATCTCATGAACTGACAGCAATAAATTTTCTAAGACATCTAACATTTATTTACATGTATTATTTTTTAAACTATTTTTCTACAAAACTTTTCACAACTTCTCATTCAGCTCACTCGCCTTGTTACATCTCTTTTCGGTTTATAAGAAAGGAATCCCATCTTAGAATAGAATAATATTTTCTAACAACATAATAGTCTCGCTATATACGGATGCTGTCTCGCGTGAAAGAGCATCAAAATATTCTGGACTAATGAAAAATTGCTTCAGAAAAGGCCATATATTTTGTAAGTATATATCACTTAAGGGAACATGGTACGATTTATACAAAAAATTTTAATTTAATGGTTTTCATAATTTTTTTGGTTGCCTTCTATGTGTATGTATGATGTAAAACAGATTTTGTGCTCAAAATTTCATAAAAAGCTAACCATTTCATTTTTTAAGGGAAAAACTTGAAACTTATGAAGTGATTTTAAAATGCTACTCCTCCCCCCCTACAAAATTGACGTACAAATATAAAATTTGATTTACAAGTACGTTAAACTATGTAACGTAAAGTTGGTATGGATTTTGTGATAACATGATTGGTATTTGTACAATACTTCTTTTTATGAATACTTGTTGAAAATTCCTTAAAAAATGTGTAAATACTAACAATTCTTTAAAAAATAAGAATTGATTTGATTCGAAAATGCATACCAAGTTTTGTTCCATGTACTATTAGCAACAAGTGAAAAAAATTTCCAAGTATTAATCACAATAGAAAAAAAGCCTTAGCATTTTAAATGAAGGCAAAGAAGTTATTTTATCTTTCTGAGATAATTCAGTTTAAAGTTTTGATTTACCTCTGTAAGGTAAATAAAAACAAACGTAAAAGTTATCATAATTCTGCATTTTTTAGACTTAGAGCTTTCAAATTTTGTTAGTTTGTAGAAAAGTATATTTAAAAATAATTTAGACTAAAGAAAATTAGATATGATTTTTTGACGAATTTTTGTCAATTGAATCATACTGTGTCCCCTTAAACTTTATAAAATTGTTCGTAAAGATCTCACATGTATCCTGCAAAAATATGATAATTGTTAACCATAAATGGAATTGTATTTTTTTATTAGTTTGATTTTTTTTCTGCTTCCAAATATCCTACATTCTCAATGCTAGAGACAACTTTTTCTGATAGTTTTTATGTTTTTTATTAATGCTCATCTGCAGTGCAGTAGCAGGGAAGAGTTGTTAAAGCCATAATGGTGCGGAGATTGAAAAAAAAATTTTGAAAGTCATCGAAAAATTTTCTGTTTTTTTTTACTGTAAATACATATGTGCAAATGGAGTAACTTCATGGACAGACTGATGCCAGTCAGTAATCACGTGATTCCAACGGCAATAAACAGCATGTGCGAATTCATACCATTTGTTTTCCAATACTTTTGTTGACGTTCTTGTGTCTTAATTTTATCTAATTAAAAACATATGATATGATTGTATTTTTTGCATTATTCTAGTATATATATTTGTTAGGAAATAATTTTAACAACTCTTTTATATAATTTTTGCTTTATTCTAATTTATTTATCTAATTAGGTAATTGTCTACTTCCGACTAGTGTTAGCTGGCATATTTGTTTATCCTAGTTCGGTTGGATCCTAGCATTTATTTATAGTTCATGGTACACATAGGTATGGCTCTTAGTTATTTTATTTCTTAATTAATTTAGTAGTTATTTATTATATAGTTTTGCGCAAGAATGATTGACAGTATAGAATTAAAACTACTTTTTTAAAATTGTATGATTATCGAATAACATTGATATCATTTCTTTAAAAAGAGCTCACACCTATTATACAACATAGTGTCAGTTAGGTGTGAATAATATAAAAAATGTTTGTTTGTAATTTTAATTAATAATTCAAAGCCAGGAGAAAATATTTATTCTGAATTTTTTCAATTTGATGATAATTTGTGGGAGGAATGTTTACAAAAATTAAAGAAATGTTTCTTTAATTTTTACCTTCCACACACAAATTATCGATTTCTAAATTATTTATAATTATTCTTTGCTGTTAAAATTTAATGTCATTTCTTTCTTTAAATTAAAATACAATATTCTTAAGGGGAATGAAACCATTACAAAAGGGGTAACAATTTTTAGAAATGAATACATTTAATTTGATATGTTATTGTCTTATTTTTTTTAAGTACATATCAAACTTGCAAAAAAGTTTATTTCTTGAAGCCTGTGTACATAGAACATTAGTTAATATGAAAGTTTTAGATAAATGAATAGAATGATCTTTTGGTAAAAGTGTATTTTTCCATTCTTTTTTTTTTTTTTTTGAAATCTCAGTGGCTACTTAAGAAGTAAGTATTTGTTTGTCCATGATTTAACTATTTTCCTTTTTTGCACAAATTCCTTAAAATAGTTTAATTCCTGAAAACTCAGTATTATGCATGTAAAGATAATTAAGGATGTGAGTATATGATTCATATATATGTCTCCTGTGATGAAAATTGAATTTTTTTTACAACTTCATGAATTGCAAATTGTATAATAGTATGTCTTACCAATGGGGACATTAAACACTCTATGTGAAGCATTATAAGTGTCAGACATTTGAAATAACCCCATAATTTTGGTTTGATTTATCAATACTATAGGAAGTTCTTATTTTTTTTTTTTTTTTTTTTTTCCTTTGTACTTATATGCTAGTAGCTGATAAACCTGTTCTTCACACAGGTGTGAATTTATATATATAAATAATGTAATGCAAGAAATTTCTCCCCCAGTACTTCATTATTTAGAAATGGTAAATAACAATTTTCTAAAAAATATATTAGATTTACTCGAGTTTACCTACCTACACTTAAAATTCAAATGAATATTTTATTTCACTGTGGAACAGGTATTAGTTGAAAATGAATTTTTTGTTTACACAATGTATTGTGTATAAGTACTTCATATATATTTTGTACAATATTATGAAGCATTTAAAGCTATTTGAAAATGTTTCTAATAAAATAACATTCCTATCTTTGACTGTCTGATTTACTTAATTATCTTTTAAAAATGTTTGGAAATTTTTTAGAAATGATTGTATAAAGTAATAAAAGAAAATACAATTTCACTATTAAGTTAAAGAAATAAATCATATTAATATATAATTTTTTAAAAATATTCAATGTAATATGAACTTCACCTTTATATCTCGGCTACTAAATATTATGCATTGATATGCGACACTTGGATCACAAATTCAGATTATTAATGCGAGTATGAACTATATTAAAAAATTTTATTACAAATTCAATAGTTTTTTTAATTTCCTTTGTATAAAGTGCTTATAAGATGTTGAACAACTTGTTATAAATAATTGTATAACATTAAAGAATATTTCATCAGAAAAAATACTATTATTTTCACAAATTCAATTTAATTTCTAATTGAATTGCATACTTCTTTAAGCTACTGTTTATCTCAAATTAGATAGAGTTAATATGAAAGTTTTTGATTAACAATAAATATTTATCCTTTGATGAAAATGAATCTTATTTTTATAACAATGAATTGCAAATAAGATAGAAACAATTTAATACAATATGGAAATAAATAGTTGCATAAAATTTCCATTCACAATTTCTACTAGTTATGTCTCTTGACCAGATATTTATGTTTAGTGTTAAACACTTGAGTTCCATTTCATCCAAACTTAAAACTTAGTTGGAGAAATGTATTGGCATTTTATTTTGTTATCACTAATATGTATCTAAAGTGTCCTTTTATATATAATTATACTTTTAAAAAAAAGAAATTGATCATTATAATACACAAGAGCCCAAAATTTATCTTCAAAACATGTGTCACACAAAAATATCAGTGATTTTGACCAATTAACCTCTTAACAATAATTTTGAAAAAAGATTCTCTGTAATTCTCTTCGATAAATATCATAAAATTGATCAAAGTACTCTTCTTAGGTCAATATTTACAACAAACTCAATGCAACAAATTTATTCAGGACATATATCATGAGACTTATTTTTGCAAAAGTATAAAATAAATCTAATCTCTATAATGATAAATCTACAAATTGTGCAGATACCAATAAATGCATATTTGTTATACATATGTAGTAAAAAAATTTGTATATGTGTGAGACAGTTTTTATACCATACAGTCAAACTCTAAAAAACATGTGTTGAAACCATGCAAATATATTACAATTTTTATTTTTTTCTAAAAGAATTATGAATTCAAAAATGACTTTTTTTATTTTGGTCATGTAGGAGTGTGTGTGTGTGTGTGAGCAGGACTTTTATATTTAATATATGGACACAAATTTATATTCTACTATATACACATTCTAATTTAAAAATTTTAATGCCTTAATTTAGTACCATATTTGGAATTCAATTCTCGATAAATCATATATTTTACCTTAAGTAGTGCAACGAATAAAGATTTTTAAAATGTTGCACAATTTTTTTATGTGTAATTTTACAAATGGTAAATGATAATTTTGATTTCTAATGTTTGAAAGTGGTTCTTATTTCATCAACTAGTATAAACATTAACAGAGCTGTAATAAAGTAAGATATTTTTCCATTTCTTAATTTTTTTTCTTTTTCCCTGTAATATTGTAAAATTACTAAGTAAAATAAGTTTTATAAATATATATACTTTTTTCTTTTTGATATATGTATGGTTACATATCAGATTCTTGTGTTCTAATTTTAGATAATTAAATGCTGAAGTACCTCTGTTAACTACTCTGAAGATGTGTAACATAAGTAAAATTTAAGTTAACTAAACATAATATGTTCTCAATATAACTTGATGTAAAATAAACAAATATTTGCTTTTAAATATTGTAAGTCTACATCTATCCAAAATCCTTTTTGAAGAAGTTTCATTTGTCTTACGGTGTTGAAAACATTATTCAAAGAGTGGTCAAACACATAAACACTGGGAAGATGCTATATAATCCTCACACTTCACCATGCTATCAAAGCACTTTGATTTGTTATAATGATATTATAAAATGATTTTTTTCTTTCTTATTATCCTTTCTATAACTGATCGAGCAACCATTTCAGCAAGATAAGACATTTTAGAAAGTAAAATGTAAATCTTTAAGAACAAAATAATCGTACGCAATAGTAAACAAACGACACCATATTCACCGGTTGACGGAATCACATGATCGTGACGTCACATGAATTTAGTCCATTGTCCATATAGTTTTGTTCTCATATGTGCTATATATTTTTTATAAATGCAGCTTTTTGAAGTTTCTAATACAAATATCCAGAAGATTTTAGTGTTGAAAATATGTGCTTGTGAAATTCACAATAAAAAAAGAAATTGTATATTTTTTTACTCCTGTTGTTGAATACTTCCTTTTTTAAAAAAATTATTCATATTAAAAGGAAATATATTAGATGAACAAAGGGATGCTTAAAGCAGTGCATGAGATAAAAATTACTTGCTTTGAATTAACCATTTTTATTCTTTGTAAATTTCTAAATTCTTAACTTTCATATTGTCTTGTAAAAAAAATAATCAATCTATGATGTAGTCAGATTTATTTCAATATTCACTATTAAGTTTAAAATAAATAATAGCGTTAAAACTTTATTTTTCTCCTTATCCTTTCAAGTTATTCGAAGTCCACATAGAGCCTGTAAGATTAAGATTCTGTGCATAACATTGATGTACCCTTTTTTCGAGAGGGGATTGAGATATTTTTATTAGTTGTATGGTATTAGCATTTTAAACTATAATTTTTAAAAGGGGATCACACAAAATCTCGTATTATTCCTCCTTATTTATTTTTTTTCTCTCAATAAAGTTCGTGAATAGTCCTCTGACATTAACGCGGATGAAATATTAACGAAAGTTACCTTTATGTCCTATGAAATAGTCACCTCCCATAACTATACATTGCTGAGATCTGCTATGCATGTCCTGGGAACTTTGCTAGAAGTCTTTTGGGATAGAGTTCAAAAGCCTTGTCACATTTTGTTGGATGTTGGAAATATCGATAACACATTTTTCTCATCCCTAAATTCTGGATAACAGTGCCAATCTAGACTCATTTTGGGCCCTGGGTGTAGAAGATCTACAGGCCCTTTTGGTACTGGAGGATCAAAATTTTTAACCAGAAAATCTGGTCCTTTCTGTCCCTGGGCGCCTAATGGATAAACTGGCACTGCTGGGTAACGATTTGTTGCACAGATTCACTTTTAATCTGGAATTCATCAGCTATCACCCGCACAGTTAATTGGTGATCTTTAGTGATTAATTTCCTCACTTTCTCTCCATGTTTTCGTCACTGACGGAGGTTGCCAGTCTTCTTCTACGGGGATTGTCAGAAACACTTTCCCTGCTTTTTGAAAACAGACAAACCACTTGTACAAATACTTCATGGACAGTGCTTGATCTTCATAAACATGTACCAACATTGCATAAGTTTCTTTTGGTGTCTTGCCAAGCTTAAAACAAAATTTTAAATTGATCTTTTGCTCGTTCATTTTCCTGTTCTCAGTTAAAAACGAATGTACTATACAAGCACTTTGTAAAACAAGTCTTACACAGAACACAATAAGTCTCAACTGAACAACGGTGGGGGCAGATGGGCAACACCTACCACTACGCATATGCAGAGTTTTGTTTCTTCAGTGTTTCCAGATCGGCTGTTCTGACTTCATTTACCCAACTTAATTGTTAGAGGTTGTATTAGATGTTATGATGAATCTTGTATATCCTGTCCTTCAGTGGCGCACACGGGGGGTCCGAACTCCCCCAAAGCCCTTGCTTTTTTTCGATTGATTATAATTCTATGTATATAGTATATAAAATTTAATTAATTACTTGTTATTAATGATTAATTTTATTAATTAATGCTAATTATTTATTCAAAAATTAGTTTTTACTGTGTTTTGTTCCCGAAAATCGACAAAATCAAAAGGAGCATGATACAAGAATGGTGAACTTTCGACCCCGGACTCCCCCTGAAAAATTCCTGTGTGCGCCACTGCTGTTCTTTGCTCCAAAGGTAAAGAATAATGTATTATGCCAATTGGCATCTATCATGTAAAAGAAGAATGTAACATATTTAAAAAACATTTCTAAAAATTTCTGGAATTGAAATCAAGTTAGCTTTGATACCGAACTTTTTTTAAAGTTTCACTGAAGAAGGGAGAAGCTTTCATCAAATTGTAATTTCATGGTCATTGTGTCTAAAGCTGACATTCAAGTTATTGGTCCTTAAATTCTGTATTATCAATCACTGAGGGGAGAAAGCTCCACCTAACCAAAGGTTCCTTTTAGAAAAATAACTCATCTCTGAGAGGTTAAGCTCTGTACTGGTTAAAGCAAACATGCAATAAGAAAGATTTATGAGAAATGTTATGAAGTTCTTAAAAATAGTAATAATTTGTATATAATTATTATTCCACATAATTGTACACTTTACAACCTTTCGTTTCCTTTTAGAGTAGAGAATTTTTCCTTAGAAAATAAAGTTACAAACATTAAATTTTTTGGAATCCTCTTGGTGGCAAAAGAAGACAGAAAAGGGTATCTTTGGGAGAAACGGGTAAAATCCTTATGCAGCCCTTCCTATGTCGATCAGAAAAAAAGCTATTAATAACTTTACCAGTATTGGACTTAATTGTAATTTCTGCAGTAGGTGTAATCTATGTTATATATAAGATGTGTTATAAATGTTAAGGATGATGTTTCACTATGCTTTTAGACTTGTACAATGAGAATTTTTAGGGTTGATTTAGTAACTGTGAGCAAATTTTCATATAAAAACTGAAGATTTTCTGATTCTGTACTATAACTTTACATTAATGACATCCCTAATTACTCACTTACTAACATCAATATGTTCGCTGATGATACGGCCATCCTGACCATGTATAAAAATTTGAACACTATTTCTTTTGCTCTAAACAAACATCTTCATCTCCTAGAAAACTATTACAACAGATGGAAAATTAGTATTAATGTTGAGAAATCTTCGCAGTTATTTTCAACAAAAAACACACTACACCACCACCAATCTACATGTATGACAAACAGATTCCATGGTCTCAAGAAACTAAATATTTAGGAGTTATTTTTGATTCTCACTTAACTTGGAGATAACACATTACATAAGCCCGCGATAAGTTCCGGAGAGTAATGTTTAAACTTTTCTCCTTAATTTCCCGGAACTCACATTTAAGTATAGAAAACAAAGTGCTTCTCTATACGGCTGTTGTGCATCCAATTATCGCCTATGCTTGTCCAGTCGGGCTATGCTGCAGACAGCAACATTAAAATTTTAGATACTGTGCAAAACTGCCGTGGGTAGCCTAGTGGTTAGAGCATCGGACTCCAGACCGGAAGGCCTGGGTTCGATGCTCGATGTCACCAAATACCCTCCGAGTGCACACGGAGTACGTGCTCGTTAAATCAGTGGGTCCATAGTCTTGTGGGCTTATTCACTAGCGCAGGAACTGGAGAATATTTCCCTCCCCTTCAGTTCATTTGCAGAAATTGTGGAGGTGGAGATAGAGGTCATGTCGCCATCTATCGTCCCTTCGGGGAAGTTTCACTGAGCTTAAATCGCACTGTCACCTGTATGGTGCTCAAGGCCAACGACAGGCGTACCTCTTGCCCATGCCACGATGAATTTCGTGGGCCTCGTTCTGACTACGTCAGACAGGTGGCATTAGCCACAACAACAACAACAACTGCTATATTCACATATGATTACTAAAGCCTCTAGATATACTAGAAATGATGATATCAGAAAAGCTCTCAAAATTAATAGTTTCTTAGAGTACATCCAGAAAGTTGCTATAAAATTCTTTAATTCCATCCCTCATACAAACAATAGTAACATGTTAAATTTAATTCCCTTGATGCTAATATAAAAACTAAAAGGCCAAGGAGAAAAAAAACATCAAGATGAGCATGAATTAAAAACAAATCAGCTTATTTGTTAAAAGTTGTCTGCATTTTCATTCCTTAAACATATAAAATTTTCTCATTCATATCTGTATTAAATCTATATGTACAACACATTTAGTAACTTTGAAAAATAATTTATTTAGTTACACATGAACCGATTTTTTTATTCATATATAATATATATTTTGTGTGTATTGAAACATAATTAAATTAATATTGTTTGTAATTTTATATTGTTATTGACTTATATTGTATTAATAACATTACAAATCTAACACAGAAGGTGAATAACATGTTCTTCACTTGTTCAAACTTTTTATGTCACGCAGAAGAATCTTTTCAAATGATCCATCTTTTGGTTCATCCTCTTCACCAATGGGATCGAAACTATAAGGGAAAATGATAATTATTGAGATGCAACCATTTGATGTATTCAACATTGAACAGTGAGAGTATTAAAACTTAACGGGAAAGTAAGTACATTTAACCGCTTTGTAAGTTCTTACTGGACTTTCAATTGAACTTTACTTGAGTCATTTGTATGGCAGTGCATTCATCTCAACAGACCTGATAGTATTCATAATCAGCTATGATGAATATTTCTGACTTATTCTGTTTAGACTAGCTTAATTATCTAACCACTGGTGTAGCTAGTTCTGAGTAGGCCTCGAATCAAAATTCCTTCTGGGCCATTTTTTAGACAAGAGAGCCTTGTTATTGGGACTGTAGTTACTTATGTTGAGGCCCCACATCATTGATACATTGGTAGTTACGCACCGGAATCTAACATAATCCAATAAAAGATATGACCTAACTTTTGTTATATTTGTGCATTTTTTTCAATTCCTATTATTATATAGCTCACACTCTCTCTATATTTATTTATTTATCTTGTTGCAATTTTCAATCATTAATAAAATAGATTTTAAAGCGCTCAATTGAGCTGAAATTTTATATACATGATTATTTTGGATGACAATACAATAATTTAATTATAAAAAAATTAATTGATTAAAACTAATTATTTAAAGAATTACAAATACAGCCACGTTGGCGACTTGTGTTAAAACATGAAAAGGTTTTTTTCTCATTTTAAAGTATTCAGTTGAACTGAAATTTTATATACAGGATTTTTTGTTTTGGATAACAATACGGTACTTTGATGATAATTAATAAAAATTAATTACCACTTAATGTTGTGATTCTGTCATCTGTATATACATATTTATATTAATTGTAACTATTTAATAAAAAGTAGCTAAAATAAAAAATTTCTTTGTTGATCTAAGTAGGAATTGACTTAAAAAAAAATTTCTCACTTGTTATTTATTTATTTACTTTAATTTGAAAAAAAAATTATTTTTTGTTTAAAAATTAACGTTTCCAATCGATGTGTTTAGTTTGAAAGCATTAACTTAAAAATCATGCTCTTAAATTTTTTAAAAAAATATTTCATGAAAAGCTCTGTGCTAAGTTCATTCGCGTCAGCTATGATGATTCCCCTTCAAAATACGATGGGATGGGGTTTGAATGACGTAAACGGAGCGGATAAAACGAGATTAGTTTTTGGAATTTTTTAAAATGCATTATGTAAGGATCGATTGATAAATGAAAATTCCAAACCCATTTTGCTTTTATTTTTTTTATAACAACTGACAGTTTTCTTCATTCTTAAAGAATGATTTATTGAAGAACAGTGGAATAAAAACCTTAAAAATTCTGAAACATACTTTTATCACACAAAAATAAAATGCCGAAATTTTTTTTTTTTACTAATTTTTAAAAAATACTCACAAAAATTAAATCAAACATTTAATAACTTCTTCATTTATAAAAATAATTGCATGAAACTTATTTTCCCGTGTGTTAAACATTTCAAAGAATGCTCACAATTTTAATTCAGCATTTAATATTGTTGTGGACTTTTGTAAATTTAAAAATCTCTACATTTTTTTTCAATATACAACTATTTTTATAAAAGATACATTTTCCTTTACGGGGGATAAAAAACTGCAAAATGACTGAGTGAATTTTAAAGTCGCATTGTTCACCTACTCGAGAGCCTTCGGCGACGCACCTCGATATTTTGAACCATTGTCAAGTGACATGGAAGACACTTCGAAAAAGAATAATGGAAGTGGTGATTTTTTGTAAAGGGAAGTGAAAACTTTTAAAAGTAGAGAAAGCCCGCGCAACGCCGGGCTATGCAGCTAGTTATATTATAATTGAGGACATATGTTCTTATAAACTGCTGTTTGTAAAAAAAAATGCAATGCCATGAATGGATCATCAGAATTAAGTGAAATTTAATGCATAAACGACTTATATTGGTATAAATAAATGGCGAGATTTTCAAAGCAAAAGAAACAATATTAAGTGTCCGAAATCAGCATTTGGTGTAGTCACTACGCGCCTGCAATAGATGCTGCTACACAACGCGGCATGGAGTCAAACAGATTTTGAATGTCTGCTTGAGGAAGAGAATTCCATATTGATTGTATGCACAGCAAAGGTTCGTCTTTTGAAGCTGCAGGACGTGGATCACGTGCAAGATACCGACCAACCCAATCCCATACGTGCCCGATAGGCGACATATCCGGCGAATAAGCAGGCCGAGGAAGAAGTTGCATGCGTTGGGCTGAACAGAAGTCTTGAACAGTCTTTGCAACATGTGGGCATACATTATCCTGCTGAAAGATAGCTCCAGGGATGCCTTAAAGGAAAGGAATGACTTCGGGCTGTAGCACTTGACGGACGTACCTGTTGTTATTGAAATTACCCTAAATTCGTAGCAAATTGGATCGCCCATTATACGAAATCGCACCCCAAACCATAACTCCGGGTGTTAGGCTACTACGTCTTTCGATAACGCACTCTGGAAGGCAGAGTTCACCGGCAAAGCGTCTAACATGAATGTGACCAGCATGGTCCTCCAAATTGAGGCGTGATTCATCTGAAAAGACAACTTGGTGCCAATCAGCTTGCCATGCTCTGTGCTCATGAGCCCATTGCAGACGCAGCCGTCGATCGTTTGCCGTGAGGGGGATTCTGTATAAAGGCACCCTTGCACACAATCCACGGTGCAGCAGACGTCGACGAAGCCGACATTAGTACACCTGTAGCAGTAGACCAACGTGCTGCCATCTACCTGAAGGAATTTGTACGGTCATTCACCGTCATGTGGAGCAGGTGTCGATCGTCGCACGCTGACGTCACCTATCGTCCACTGCCAGATTTTTAATTGTTCGGTGCTCGTCGATCCACTGCTTCCAAACTCGCATAACTGGGGAACTGTTCCGCTGCCCACGAGCTCCCATTGCGTGATTGGAAAATTCTCCTTCTCTAAGGCTGATAATTCTCCTTTCAATCTCCGCAGGTTGTTGGAATTTTTCTATATTTCGTCGTGGAGGCATACTTAGGTCTCACTAAATGTTCGCCACTAACAACTAATCATTAACTGTTTTCAACGTTCCGCTACAGCCTTCTATTTGTACGCTTTCAGCATCAGTTCAGAGGGCGCTGCGCACACCACGCATCTGCGGTGGCTCTGAAACTTTACTATTTTACGTAACATCCTATAGTTGATATTTGCTGCGAAGTTCATTTAATTCTCATCAGTCCTTCATGGTGTTGCATTCTTTACAAACATCAGTGTATGTATATTGTTGTTTAATGGGGTTAGAAAGATTTACACATTCTTTGTCTTAATTTTATTACTTTAACCATATTCGCGTTAAAGAGTTAAAAGAAGTACAAATAAGTTTCTGCCGTTTAATAAAAGATGTCATCTCAGCAAATTGCGATTGAAATTATAAAATGTAAAACGTCATATCGTAAGGTTGGACATCTTGCAAGACCATAACCTTTAAAGTATTAGCGATTTTGCATGCGAAAATTTTGAGTCGAGTAAGCGTCACTTGAGAGAAAGGTTTGATTAACTCCAATTTGAAAAATTCTGCAGCTGAGGCACATCGGTCGCTTGTAAGAGCATATGGTGAGGCTGCTTGACTGAGAGAAGTAGTCGTGGGGGATTTCAAGAGTTTAAAAATGATATTTGAGGTAGCGGAAGATTTAACAGAGGAAGAACTTGTACTTACCTTAGGAGTAACTTAACGAGCAATTTTACATCACTTAAAATTATATGTTGGGAATTATTCAAAAGCAAAAATACTCGATTCCATATGAACTGAAACGTTGAACGCCGATTATGTACAAGTGGAATGCTGCTTGCCAGGCGTAAACAAAGGGGTTTTTTTTCCTTCGTATAGTCACTGGTGATGAAAAACGAATCCACTATGTTAATCTAAAAAGAAAATCACGAGAACAGCGTATCCATGCTTCAACAACCGAATATTCATAGAACAACTCATGTGTATTTAATGAGATCAACTTGGTTTATTGTACTGTGAGTTGCTCAAACGGAACGAAACCATTATTGGGGCTCTATCAAACACAATTGGGGAGTTGAGCCGAGCAAGGACGTCTTAAAGCATCAGCCCAGGGCCTCGGCCACAATGGGCGCCTCGTCACCTTCTAGACTCAATCTTAATAAGATCCCAATTCGAATGATTTCAATGGTCAAATGTTATTTCTTGTTGTATTCTCCGAAAAACTGAGAATTTAGGAAGATAAGTCAACTGGCTACATCTAATGACCGTCATCCCCATAAGGCCTATCACCATTACTCATTCAGTCAAAAGACGGCAGTCGATCGAGTCGGTTTGTGCGATTGTAAATCATGCACATCTATTTGTTTCGAGTTATTGTTTGTACTTGACGATATCTGCTATGCACTGTCTACTTTTATGAGTTATAGGGGGGGGCTACTTTTGCGTAAGGGCCCATGGCCTCAATAAGTCTTAAGACGTCCCTGGAATCGCGTATTCACTACTACTTCAGACATGTCAAAAATTATTCTCCTACATGATAATGCTGGTCCACATGCTACTGCACCGTTTAAAACCTGCTTCGAAACACTCAATTGGGAAATCCTACCCCACCCGCCGTAATCACCCTCATCCGATTATCACTGATTCCAATCGATGGTTATATGACTTGTCTGAGCAACTCTTCACACATAATATGAAGATACTAAAAATCAGGTTGATTTGTAGATATTTTTAAAAGATGAAGGTTCTTTCGACCCGATGCTGCCAGAAAGAATGGGAAAAAGTAGTGGCTAGCCATGGACAATCCTTCAAATAAAACGTAATATAACGTTCTTTCACAATAAATGCTTAAATTTTCATAAAAAGGGGTTCAATGTTACCTGTTTGCAGTGGCGTAGCGGAGAATATTACGGCTCCCCTGTAAAACCTGGTTTTGGACCCCAAACTCTAATACGTACTTGGCGTCAGTCAGGCTCTGCCCCCTCCCACAATGCGGGTGTGTATGTTACGCCACTGCTTGTTTGTCATAATAAATTATAATTTACTGTCTTTATTTTATGTATACCTGCAAATTATACTCGAATATAAGAAAAGTGACGTCTGTAACTCTTTATGTCTTACTGACAAAATTATCCATGAAATAGATGTGTTAGACACCTCTGCTCTAAACACTTAGTGTCATTGTGTTATACCGGGTGTTTCTAAAAGAATATCGGAATTTTAACGCTTTATATAGTATTCATTACATAAAACATATTAGTATGACTTATACATCGAATGAAAGAGCAACTGAAACAGTTTTGTTTGCTGGCGCGTGTACGTGAAACGTATGTTAATTCCCCCTTCTTACCGATCAACGCGATAGTAGAAAAATGATGGCTAGTTAACAGAAAGTGTTTTCTGTTCTCTGGTTAACAAAAACAGAATCTGCCATTGCTGTGCAACGAGCGTTTCGTATTAAGTTTGGTTGTCAACCTACAAATGATAATAACATTTTTAGGTAGTATCATCAATTTAAAACAACTGTTCTTTGTAAAGGCAAAAGTACGGGATGACCAAAGCTGTAACTGGTAACCAACTGTACCTGGTTCTTCCAATCTTGATGCTCTACAACTGTGGCTATTTCCTCAATCGTTTACCCAATCTGACGCCATGTGACTTTTATCTGTGGGGGTTCATAAAGGATTGTGTGTACGTTCCTTTGCTAACTACTGACCTTTTAGACTTACGGTATCCGACTACGTTCGGAACCATAATTTTGCAAAAGCGTATAAATGTATAATATTTATGATATATTTAGTGTCACTTAGATTGGAAAATGTATATAAAATTGTTTTAAGAATAGTATTACAATAAAAAATTATTTAAGTACAATATTTTAACAAAAAATGAACATAGAATGACCCATTTTCAAAATATTTTCCTTTTGCGAAAAAGGCTTTTATTATAATAATATTTTGCCTGTATACAGCTTAGACCTCTGTTCAGAGGCTCAACTAGAATTTTTGAAATATATAACTTAGAAGAAGTTTTTCCCATGTTTTACGACAACAGAGGGGAGAAATTTTAAGAAAAAAAACGCCAATAATTATTTCAAATGGTTGTAACTCTGAAAATAATGTAAATTTTTCAAAAATCATAGTTGAGCCTCTGTACAGAAGTCTGAGCTATATACAGGCAAAATATTACTATAATAGAAGTATTTTACACAAAAACAGAACATTTTGAAAAAAAGGTTATTCTAAGTTAATTTTTTGCTGAAATATTGTATTTAAATAAATTTTTTTTGTCAAAATGTTCTTAAAACAATTTTATACATGTCTTCTAATCTAAGTGGCACTAAATATCATGAAAGTTATCCATTTATGCGGGGTTTTTTAAATCACGGTTCCGAACGTAGTCGGATACCTTAAGATACAGGATGGAAGCAGATGTTGCAAGAATTTCTTCAGACACACTGAGAAAAGTTTGGGATGAACTTGCCTATCGACTTGAGTTATGCTGTGTGACGAATGGGGCTCACATTGAACATTTGTAAACTTGTAGGTAAAACTGTTTGAGTTACTCTTTCATTCATTGTATGAATTATACTTGTAACTTCTATGTGATAATTGCTATAAAGCGTTAAAACTCCGATATTCTTTTAGAAATACCCGGTATATTAAATACAAATTTATGTTTTTTCCTTACCGTGTAAGATTGAGATTTTCGTAGACGGGTAATTCAGAGGCCCTCTTTGTCTGTCCCTTGATTAAGCGCTGTGTATCTCGAGGCGCAGGAGCGGGTCGACGCTGAGATGATCTCTGAAATCGACTAGACATGGTCCTCTTGCGTAAGGCGCATACATCCTGAAAATATAAATGTGGGTTTCAACCACTTATATGTTGTTCATTAATAATAACAAAACGAAAAAATAATAAATACACTGTAGGATTTTATATAAAAAAAAGGCAAAGCAAAAATTTGAATGAAACGGAATTATAAAAGAGAGCGAGAAAAGAAATCCACACACACACACACACAACTGATGAACTTCATATGAGAAACAGTTTTATATATATATATATATATATATATATATATATATATATATATATATATATCTTTCAACGAATGATAATCAACCTCTTATACAGTTATTACGATTTACTATTGAAAATCTCTAGGTTTTTACTGTCATTTGTCTAGATCCGAGGTGGGAATTACGTCGATCGCGTTCGACAGATGGATTACCAAGACATTTTGGGGTGACCACCTGAAGATTTTAGTAATTACATACGGAAATATATTCAAGATCGGCTGAAGTATGCACAGTATATATAAGTTTTCTACTGACTACAACAACAAAAACTAACATCGGATGAAAATGTTTTATTTATTTGTTTTTGAATTATCTGTTAATAAATGCATCATTTGATATTATTAGTTTTGTGGTTGTTATTACTATGTTTGTATCTTGCGTTTTGCTTTAAACGCGGTTTTAAAAGTGTTAGTTTTTTTTTCTACTTCTGCAAGTATATATTACGTTTTTATTATTAAAATATTGTGGACCTTTCCCTACCTCACCACACCTACGACGCTGGGAATTTGCACACACAAGAATTTTTCAAGACGCCGCCAAACATATTTTTTTGATTTTGTAGACTGTCGGGGGGAAAAACAGTAAAAAATAAATTACTAAATAAATAATCAGCAGTAATTATTAATAACAAATACTTAAGTTTCACGTACTATATACAATCAATCGGTAAAAAAAATCAAGGGCTATGAGGGATCCGTGTCCCCCCTTTGTGTGCGCTACTAACACTGGGCAGACGGCAACACCTTGAAAAAATTCGAAGTAGCCCGTACCCTGGAAAAGTCTGCCCACCCTTGGTATAGATTATGTCTTGGAAGATAATTAGTTAGATTTTCTTATATGTGATTTGAATTCTTCTAGGTAACAAGTAAATTCCATTTATTTTTCTTTCAATGAAAAAAAAATTCAAGCTAAATAATCCAGAAACGTGTACGTTATTGCATTATAACATTGTGGATACATGAGAATTTGAAAGCAATGTGATTTAAAATAGGCAATATTAAGTTGGTGAAAAAACTAAGCCTGAGTTTTGATTTCATTTTAATTTACGTCACAATGTGAAGCAATACGAGGATTATTTGTGACGAACTTCACAATTTTGAGCCACGGTCAAGTGACAAGGGGGAAAAAATCAGCATCCAGTTCGTGATACAAGTCCATCGAAGTACTGGGCAAAATTTTTTGATATAGAGTAAATGCAGAATTTTTCCCTCTGTAATTTAAATATGAACGGTTGTTATTGTTGTTTCTAATGCCACCTGTCTGACGTAATCAGATCGAGGCCCATGAAATTCATCGTGGCAAGGAGTTAGAAATACGCCTGTCATTGGCCTTGGCCTTGAACACCAAACAGGTGACAGTACGAATTGGCTCGGTGAAATTCCCCGAAGGGACGATAGGTGGCGACACCACCAATCTCCACCTGCCCAATTTAGGCATGGAACTAAAGGGGAGGGAAATGTTCTCCAGTACCCTGCACTCGTGATTCAGCCCACAAGACTTTCGGACCCACTGATTTAATGAGCACGTACTCCGTGTGTACTCGGAAAATGTTTACTTAAGAGCCCTAGTATATAGTAGTGTGGTAATGATACATGAGAGTTGTGTGTGTGTGTTGTCTAAAATAAAAATAGATACTTCTTTTTTTTTTTGGTAAAGAAAAACACATCCACATTATTCGGTTATTTTTCTGAATGAATAAATATCTCGATTTTTGTGTTTTTAGTGCTACAAATTGTCAGTTTCTTTTATTATCTCCGAAGAATTCTTAGAAACAGATAAGTAATAGTCGCTAGCATTTTTCAGGAAATTTTACCTGAGTGTGGGCCGCAGCTCTTCTGAGGAATGTTCCTTCACGATCTCCAGATGTTCCTGCAACGACTTCTGGAGGAACCAGGCCGAGTTCAGCCGGATCTGTAATGTAAAATATCTTGAAGCGTGTTGAAGAACGAAATAAAATGGTTATTTATATATATCAATCTGGAGTGATAATCATTGTTTCATGTACGCATGCGCTAAATGGACTTTGAAATGCTAGAATAAAGACAAGACAGAAAAATTCAGATTTGATCCATTGATCCGTTTTTTAACGTTTCGCTTAGAGGCAACATAAGTCTATTAATAATGAATTTCATAAATCTTAACTATAATCAAGTGGCAAGAACGACACCTGAACTATCACCCTACTGTTTAAACTTCCAAACCGCGCCAAAATAAAGACTTTGAAGTATTGGAAAGCTCAACAAAGCGCAGGATCTTTACCCCTGACTAAGGAAATAACAATTTGAGAAATTTCGCATGAAAACATACTGGGAATAAAACAAACGGGTATAATATACATTTGAACGAAAACCTCTGTCAATTTTGAGGAGCATTATAATCACTCCTTTTAATAAAAATTTTGATAGCTACTACTTACAATCTATTGGAAAGGAACATCACATTGGCGATTTCGTATGAAATGCACCTGCTTTTTTCATTGCTCATATAGTGTTTATAAGTTTATTTCTTTGTACACGTATGATAATCATACACTAGCTGCATGTCCCGGCGTTGCACGGGCTTTCTCTCCTTTTATAAATTTTCCCTTTCCTTCACAAAATCAGCACTTCCAATACTCTTTTTCAAAATGACTTCCACCCCCCTCCTACTCTTAGGATGGCGTTGCTCAGGCTTTTAACCGAGTTTATAACTTAAAATTCCCTGTTTCGAAATTTTTTCGCTTCTTTTCTTTGTCAGACAGGTTTATTTCCCCCCGGCGTTGCACGAAACTTTTTAAATGGATAACATGTTGTCAAGAAAATTCCCTTTTCCCTTCTCGCTATCAGAGCTGCCGAGTAAGTGAACAGTGGGATTTTAATATTCCCTCACTGTGCCTTTTTAAAAATAGTTGTATATTAAAAACAGAAATTTGTATAAATACAAAATCGAACCCGGGTCCAACAATTAGTAATGAAGCGCGTTAAGCAATCACGCAGTGAAATCGTCGGGAAAAAGAAGTAAAAAGACCTTCAAAATAAAAGGAAGAGTTATTCCTATTGTAAAAATGCTTTATTTGTTAAAGTTTTAATTTTTTTTAAAAAAAAAGGTAATTTTTAAGTAATTTTTTCAATATTTGTACAGATTACGGATAATATCGTTTTAAACATGGAAAAAAAATTTCGTGAGATTGTTTTTATAAATAAAGAAGTTATTAAGTATTTAAATAAAATTTTGAGTATTTTTTTGAAAAATTGTAAAAAAGAAAAAAAAAGTTTTTGATATTCAATTTCTCTCTCTCTCTCTCACCAAATCTGGTGGTTTCAGTATTAATAGGTGCACCTTCTTTTCTAGTGTAACCTTTCATCAACGTAGAGGGCTGACTGGAAAAAGAGTTTTCTGGCGCCTAACAGGTTTTCGCCGCTAAACTCAGAGCTATTGTAAAATTGATTTTTTTTTAAGTTTTAATTTCTTTTCGAGCTTCATTTTTAAGTTAATGCCTTCAAACTTCATACAACGATTGCAAACAACGGTAATTTTTAAACAAAAAATGTAGCAAGAATAATGCTTAAACATTTCTCGTAAAAAGGGAAGAAAACGAAAAACACAATTTTTAAAAAAGAAACCCGTAATTTTTAAGATATTTTATCAATTTTTGTACAGATTACGTATAATATTATTCTACACACGGAAAAAAAGTCTCGGGAGATTATTTTTACAAATAAAGAAGTTATTAAGTATTTAAATAAAGTGTTTAGTATTTTTTGAAAAATAGTAAAAAAAACAGTTTTTGACATTTTATTTTTTAAATGGCTGGTTCTAAAAGAGAAAAGCACGAACTTTTTTCGTGTGAAATATTTTTTCATTAGCGTGAAAGAAAATGCAAGCGGAACGATTTAGAAATCATTTTTATAAAAACGTATTAATTTTGACTCATTTAAAAAAAAATCGTAAAAAACAGAAAATATAATTTTATTGAAAAATAAATTATACCGTTTCGAGGCGAAGTAAATGATCTTTCTGATTCTGTATATACTTTTTTGTCCGAGTCTCATGAAAAAAATTAGATCGTGTTTTAAAAACGTCTGAAAAAAAAAGAAATTCTGAGATTTTGAACTTGACCGCTGGCGGAGAAAAATGGAACTAATTATGCGTTTTAAGGTTTTTGATTAATATCTTTTCAATTAATTGGAATATAAATGGTCAAAACGGATTCCTTGGATCATTCCTGTTCGTTTGGTACTTTCGGCGAGTTTCTGCGTCGTGCGGTTCGTGCGAAGATAGGGTTCCATAGATAGATACGTTTGTTTACCTACGAATTTTAATAGTGTAGATAGTGCATAAATATTGCTGTTTTTTAAATATCGAAAAAGTAAGATTTTATTTGTCATCGAATGTTATATTTGTTTAATGGAATTTGGCACAGTTTGACAAATATTAACATTTTTTTTATCTTTCCATTCGTCGAAATTTTAGAAACTTTATGTCTAGAGAAATTCTTTTTCTTACTTTTCAATTTTAAATCTGTCCAATGATTTATCGAAAAATTGAATAAGCTTTCTTTTAAATACACTCATGGACCAAAAAATTAGTGCATCAAGAAATAATTGCGGGATCGTAACGAAACTTGACATGAAGGTACACGTCGGGAAGATATGCAAATGATTAGAAATATACAGCGTGATTGCGCATTACGTACAGCCGGTAGAGGGCGTTTAACGTCGTTCTCCATGGAGTATAAAACAGGTAGCCAAAGCTTGTTTGAGTGTGCTGAATCATTTATAAAGGAAGAGCTGAGGTAGACATGCCATTACGCCGTTTTCGAAGACAATATGAGCAGCTGTTGCAGTTTTAGAGGGGGGAATCATCGGCAGGATGGAAGCTGGGTAGTCAGCTAGGCGAGTAGCTCGTTAATTAGGCCACTCTGATTGTGTTGGATCCGAGAGATGTCATTTACACGAAGACCAGGCTCAGGATGCCCTCGACAGACCAGTCGTCAAGAAGACCAACACATCGTAAGAAATGCACGCGTACAGCCAACTTCTTCATCGGCCGCCATCCAGGCACAGGTTGCACCTTCATAAGAGATCCCTGTGTCTTCTCGAACCATACGAAGGCCCCTGGCTGAAGGACATTTGGGATCATGGCGCCCATTACGTGTGCTGCCCTTGACGCCCACCTATCGACGCCTCCGTTTGGAGTAGTACCACGCCCGAATAAACTGGACTGCAGCGGAATGGAACCAGGTCGTCTTTAGCGACGAATCCAGATTCAATCTCAGCAGTGATGACAATCGTGTGTTCGTGTGTGGAGACCCGTGGTGAACGCCTCAATCCTGCCTTTGTTTTACAGTGACACACCACTTCCGCAGCTGGTGCGATGGTATGGGATGCCATTGCCTACAATATACGGCCACCCCTGGTATTGATTCGAGTCACCATGACAGCCCAGCGGTATGTCCATGATATCCAGCAACGGCTCCCAGGAGCCATTTTTCAACAAGACAATGCTCGGCCTCACACGGCAAGGATGTCACAAGACTGTCTCCGCACTGTTACTACCCTTCCTTGGCCTACCCAATCCCAGATTTGTCTCCAGTCGAGCATATCTAGAATCGTTTGGATTGGTGAGTTGGGCATCTCACGAGTTTGAACGAACTAGAGGCAAGGTTACAGCAAATAAGGAACGAAATGTCTCAAGACATCATACAAAACAGGTATGCCTCAACGCCCGATCGTATCGCATCGTGTATTCGCTCTAGAGGGGGTTTAACAGGATATTAAATCCTCCGTTCCTTTGCATTTCTCTCTGAAATAAATGATCCTTTTTCTTTGATTTTCTAATCATTTACTTATATCAAAGTAGTCAGTACGTATGTAAAATTTCGTTTCATTTTGACAACTCCTTCTTGGTGCGCTAATTGTTTTTGTTCATGAATGTACTTAGAATAATCATTAACTAAAAATCGTAAGAGAGAGGCAAAAAAAGAAAGTCGTCGTATATTCTTGAGTTTTTCCTTTGCTTTAAGGAAAATATGAAATGAATTTAAATATTATGCATGAATGAAGAAATTTTTATAGTGTTTGTGTTTCGTACAAATGGAAGAAATTAATACCAGTCAAAGTTCAGAATTGAAGAATTTCTAACTATTTTTAAAAAATTAAAAAAGCCCTTTAATTTTTTCGTTTTTTAAATTTTAACAAATAAATTAATTTTTATATGTGCGAAATTCTTTTAATACCAAAAAATAATTCTTGTTATTTTTATTTTTTGGAAAAAGCTATCTAAACCATTATGTAGTATATAATCAAAGGTTTATATATCTATCTATCTGTAGTATCGTTGGCCGGTGTTGGTTGGTTTCGTTGTTGTCATATTTGATTTCAGGTAAAATATCTTCAGAATTAACGTTTAACTTGTTTATTTACACACACATAACGTAGGTGGACAATTCACAACTGTATTTTCACTGATATTTGGTAAGAACACGAAAACAGACACATGTAATAGAAGCGACATGCAGCAGCGATATTTCACATGACGAACACAAAGGCAAAGAGCGCGATCATAAAAGACTTTCGTTTTATATACCGACAGTGACAATCGCGTGACTCCTTTGCAATAAGAGATCTGATTGGTTAAAATAGGTGGGAAAGGGGCTTCTGATAATAGTTTATTACGATTAAGATTAGGGCGTTAGTTCTGAACCAAAGAATTCAAGTGTGTTTAAATATTATTAAAAGAGTTAATTATAAAAGGATGCTAGAGGGAATTATTACACATATATATATATATGACAAAGTACACCATACCTGCATAATAATCTTCATAATCTTGAAGAATATCAATACCAAAAAACATAGCTATTTCCTCAGGAAAACGCAAATCCATAAAAATAATGATGGCTGCCAACAATTCGCATAAAAGACCTGTAAATAATACAATAATAATGTAATTGACATTTTAAGGAATATTAATTTAAATCTTCCGTGATTTCCAGCTATATGTGAAATTAATTATCGTTCAAAGGTAATACAGAATTTCTAATTACCTTCTTTTGGGTTCAAAATACTGTTTTTTTTTAATCCAATGAATTGTATTTAAAAGAATATCAATTTGATTGTATCTTTCCACCATTTTAGAACAAAAATTATTTATATTTTCCCCAAAAAGACTTTTATTCACATGTGCAGACAAAAACCTCTAAATTAGATCTAAATATACTCTTGAAATCTAGAATTAACTAGTACATTTTTTTTAAATTTCTTTTATTACAAACCCGCGACTCGAGAGAACTACTTTGAAGGAGATTATATAATTGCTGTGAACCTGAAAAAGAGAATATTTTATGCATAAAATTTAGATGTTATTTGAAGACACTTCACATGAATGTATCTTTGTTTACGATCAAATATCGTAACTGATTTTTGTATACTTAACGTGCAGTGAGGGAGAAAATTAAAATAATATCAACACACACACAGCGTACTGCGATTTCTCGATTACTTTTATGTCGGATAGTATTTTGCTATTCTGGTGACCAGTACATAGATTCGATAAGGATTCTACGAAACACATTGAAAAACTGAAGATGTTTCTGCATAATGTAAAATGGGTATTGAATCAGTCTAATATATATGTGTGCATGTGAGGTGAGGCTTCACACCTCACCTGGGTTAAAAAAGATGATGAAACACAGTTCATATAAAGAGTGTTTTTTTTCCAGGTATAGAAGTTTAAGTTGGCATTACTTTCCAAGATGGCGACCGATTTAACAGCTGTCAAGTGATTTATTCTCAGTTTGGTTTGGCAATTCATCAAAACGATCATCAAGCAAGGCGTAGATTCGTCGAATGGGCCCAAAACGAGATTGCCGTTGTTCCCGATTTTCATAAGCGAATTTTGTTTAGCGATGAAACGCACTTCTGGTTGAATGGCTACGTCAGCAAACAAAACTGCCGCATTTGGAGTGAAGCTAATCCACAAGTGTATGCGAAACACCGTTACATCCAGAAAAACTGACTGTTTGGTGCGCTTTATGGGCTGGTGGAATCCTTCTTCAAAAACGATGAAGGCCACAATGTTACAGTCAATGGTGATCGGTATAGAGCCATGATTACTAACTTTTTCACTCCTGAATTGAACAATCATGATGTCCAGGAGCTGTGGTTCCAACAAGACGGCGCAACATGTCACACAGCTCGTGCCACAATCGATTTATTGAAAGACACGTTTGGTGACCGCCTAATTTCACGTTTTGGACCAGTGAATTGGCCTCCAAGATCTTGTGATTTAACACCGCTAGACTATTTTCTGTGGGGCTATGTAAAGTCATTGGTCTATGCGGATAAGCCACAAACGCTTGACCATTTGGAAGACAACATTCGCCGTGTTATTGCCGATATACGGCCACAAATGTTGGAAAAAGTCATCGAAAATTGGACGTCCAGATTGGACTACATCCGAGCCAGCCGTGGCAGTCCTATGCCAGAAATCATATTTAAAATATAATGCCGCAATATTATCTTTCAAATAAAAAAAATTCATGTCAATCTATTAATACATCGTTGTTTTATTGCAATTTAAAGTTCTGTGCCTCTAAAAACACTATATATATATATATATATATATATATATATATATATATATATATATATATATATATATATATATATATATATATATATATATATATATATATCATTACAAAGTGGGGATGAAATAAATAAATTATTGATTAAAAAAACACCCTTTTACAGTTAATCGAACAAAGTTGTAACTTAATCTTTTAGTCGCCAAATTTGGAAATGGAATGTGAAATTAGTCGCCAGATGCGGGATGGGATAAAAAAATGGAAAATCGATAATCCTGATGATCTTGATCAGGACAATGGAACAAAATTATTGTATTGTCATCGGTCCTGGACCAGTGAGTAAAATTTCCAAATAATCTGACCTTTTAAATTGGGTAAAAATTGAGTTCAAAGATTCCGTTACATGCAAGTGAAACTTATAAGAGGGTGTTAATAAAAAAGCTAACGACTGCAATTATTTTGATAACATTTATTCATGGACAAGGACGAACAAATAACAAAACGAAGACAAATCGATGTATGTACCCAAAGAAATATTGCGAAGGTGGATCCAAAAAAGGTTACAAGCCGCAGCATTTGAAAACTGCATATTGTAAAGAAATTTTGTGTCCCCACAGTGAAGACAAATGGCGCTACTTGTCATACAGCTGGTTTTCGGATAGGTAGTGAAAGTCCCCAGACGGTTCAGGGTGATTGAAATGGAAAGACTCTTAGAAAATTGGTCTCGTTTGGAAGTGTGAGCTGTAATTCGATTTTTATGAGCAAAGAATGTGCCCGCATCTGCAATGAGCGGACAACATGTAGCGAAATTGTGTCACTCTTTTCAGTCAGGCAGACGGGATGTCGAAAACCGCAATATGACAGGAAACCGCCGGCCAAGTTCTTCAACGACAGAAATCAACACGCAACGAATTGAAGAAATGATTCAAAATGATCGAGAGGTAATTCTGCGTGAAATCTCATCAGATCTGGGACTGAGCTATGGTAGCATGCAGCCTATCGTTTCTGGTGTGCTGCAATATTCCAAGACATTACTGTGAAATCATCCGCCGAGACCTGGCTCAATGGACTGGGACCTGATTTCTACCAAAACGGGTTAAGCAAGTTGGTTCTTCGTTCTCATAATTGCCTAAATAGACTTGGTGATTATGTCGAAAAGTGATAGGCACGCATGCTTCTTAATTTCCTTTTGTATTTTCTATTGTTAATTAACATTTTTTTATTCGACTTGCAACCATTTTTTTTGAGGGGGGAGGGGTCCACCCTCGTATAATATATACTTACAGTTGAAAATGCACTCGTTATACACAAATTTTACAGTGCTCTATAGAAACTGCACTCTGAAACAGTTTCACTAACAACTCAGGCAGATAAAATCTCTCTGTCTTATTGCAGACAACGCACAAGTAGATTTTCTGAACTTTACTGACTGACTTCTGAAATCCATCGACCTTTACATATCCTCAAGAAATTTCCAGAAGGGCCCATTCCCTTTGACTACCCGAAGGTTCCTTGGCAATATAACTTTTCGTCAAAACTGTCGCCAATCTGGTAACCCTAATCACATCTTTTAGGGTTTCCATAGTCTTATTTAAGAAAATGCCGGGAAGAATACTTCCATGTAAAACCCTTTTTCTCACCAGCAGTGTATCATTGCAGGAAAAACAACATACTTGATGTGTTTCAATATATATATTATTTGTATAAATATATACATATATGTGTGAAATATATTTAAATACAATATATATATATATATATATATATATATATATATATATATATATATATATATATAATGGTAGAGAAAAAAAAAAAGTCTTACCTGTAAATAAGACTAACCAAAAACACCAGTCATAGTGAAGAACTAAGGGGCGTGATTGGAAACGTAAATCAACGGGAACGGCATTTCTGATGGATACGAACAGCAAATTTGTCAATAACAAGCATCCTCCGGTAAGGCTGAGGAAGTACGCGCCGTAACGGATGACCATAAAGAATAAAATGTTCGAAAGTAGCCACAGTGGGAAAGCCATCCTAAAAATGAATTTAAAGTACTTTAGTTCAAATCTGTTTCGAAGAATACTTGTATTCATTATTAAATACCGTAAAATACGGCGTATAACGCGCACTTTTAACACAAAAAATAAGATCGAAATTTAGGGGTGTACGTTATATACGCCGAGTATAAAAATGAAAGTTTTAAAAAAATGAGCATTAAATAAATTTTGACTTATGTATCGAAATACTGTTTATTTAAAAGAAATAACATACCTTGTGAACTTTCATTGTTGGATAACATGAAAAGGCATTCTTTTTTGGCCATTTTAAGGCGAATAAACGTACACTGTTTCTTATTAGAATTAATCCATTTAGGCGATTTTCTAGGACCCAGTTCGCAACACTTTCTTCTAGAATAGGCCATTTATGAATATGAATGACCTATTCTAGAAGAAAGTGTTGTGAACTGGGTCCTAGAAAATCGCATGAATGGATTATTTTGTAACAAGAAACAGTGTACGTTTATTCGTCTTAAAATGGTCAAAAAAAGAATGCCTCGTTCTGGGCTAAGGTAAAGCCGAAGCAATGCTCACTCGAAGTTTTTTAATGGGAGGTGACGTTTCCCTGCGGGAAACAAGTACTCTAAGAACTTCCCACGTATATAGAATAGGCCATTTCGTTACTCCTTTATGTAAAGCACATTTCTTCTTTGATGCGTTAATTATTGTCATTTCATTTTTTTCCCTCTTCCTTGAGGAACTTTCGCCAATATCAAACATCTTTGCTGCTGCACGATTTCCATTTTCTTTTGCAAATTGAATCACTTAGATCTTGAAATCGGCAGTGTGTTTTGCTTCGTTTACCAGGACCCATCTTTACTGCATGCCGTTTGAAGCGTATTCAATATTATTCATAGTATTGAATGTACTACAGACAGCGAGCGTAATTAGCCTCATGCTTGCTCTAATTTATTTTAAAATTAATCGTCCGCCTCGTACATCACATGAAAGGAGGAAAGGAATCAATGTTTATAGAAAAGCGTGGGGAAAATCCAGCAATGGCGCTGATTCGGTCTCCCCCCTTTCTTCTTGCACTTAAGTGTGTATAATTCTAGAACTATACTATTCTTTCAGAAGAGTCTGGACTGATTCATCCAATAAATAATGACTTCTAAACATACGAAAATCGCACTCATACATTTCAAATTTTTTCGTAAGAAAGGGGGTGCGCGTTATACGGCGAATATACATAAAAATTAAAAAATACAGCTCGAAAGTATAGGTGCACGTTATACACCGGATTTTATATGGTACCTATTTAAAAATAAATTTATATAGATATTTTCTCATCGATAGGTTCGTTTGATAGAGCCTTAGCTTTTAATTATTTTAAAAAAGTATGAAAAACCAATTGGAGAAGAAAAAAGTTAAATCTAAGCAATTTATTTAATATTTTATTACTTAACATAGAACATGTTATTTTATTGACCTATCTGATGAAATACGTAATAATACACGATGACAGTTTTCTGTAGTGTAACTCTTGCCCATAAAATGTTTTGCTTTAAAATGATTTTTTTTAAGGCAGAAAGAGGAACTACCCAGTTATGCCATAAGTTCTGATACAATTACGTAAGAAAAAAAAATTAAAAACCTTATAAAATCAAATATAAAACTTAGTGTTCTAAAATTTTTTCATTACCTTTCAATTTAACATGTTACATCTTTTGACTTCACACGGGCATTAAGTCTCTTCAGCATATCATCTGTCAAGGTACTCACTACCTCCATGGAGATTTCCATTGCTTCATTTCTAAGCAGACGTTTAAAACTGTTCTAATTTGGATCAGGGCCACTTTTCGGTCTAGGGCACAAAAGACTTCGGGGAGCAAAAAATTTAGTGCAAAAATAAGAAAAAATTAAAATTACGGTGAGTGTACTGCGAGTCATGAAAGAAGCCTTTCTGCCCACAAGAGAGTAAAGAATAAAATGTTATCTACTATGAAAGAAGAAAAACTTAAGAGTTTGATGTTGCTAAGTACTCAAAATGATGTTAAATGGAAATTGATTACAATAATGTCTTTAATGATTATGGAGTGAGCCAAGCTTGGAAACAGTGGCGTAACGTGCACCCCCGCATCGCGGGGGGGGCAGGGCTCTAAAGGGGCCCAAAGCCTGACTGACGCAATTGCCTACCCTTTGTAAAATTCAACAGGGGGCCCCAAACCTGACTTTGCAGGGGGGCCCAAAAGTTCTCCGTTACGCCACTGCTCGGAAAAAACCTTTTTTGTACAAGTACAATGACAGTGACTCAACAAAGAATAAAGATGATAAAAAGTAATAGATAGTAAAGTGATCATTGATGGAAAAAAGAGGATAATGAACAAGTCGAAAAAAGTTCATATAATAATGTGTACTCTATACTGTAATTGTAAGCGATTTCATTAGTTTACTGCACTAATCTACAAAGGAGTGAGTGGGTGGTCCGTGGTGACGTAAAGTAAGAAATGATCAAGAGTGGTCAAGCCAATGGCACTATCCTTTTCTTACGGCTGGCAGTTGCCACTCCAGGACGTAGCGGGCTCATTGGTGGTGCACAATGAAAAGATTCTCCAAACAACAAAAAAAAAGGGAAAAGAGTAAGAGAGTTTGAAAATCCCTCCCAAATCAAAACCTCTAAGGAACAGAAGGAAGAAGTTGTGCTCTGGAAATAGTGGAGGAGGGTGGGGCGTAACAATCTGAAGTCCCTAAGGCACTGGAGCCCTGATTGGGATGCAGTTTTTTGACACACCTTTAATACTGACCATAATTTATAGGAGAGTGGATTTAAATTTAGTCTGCTGGAAAGCCAATATTTGTGTTCTACGAAGTCTAACAAACTCTCTTTCAAAACCACTAATAGTTCTGCGATAGTGTTTTGATAAGCCTTTGTCGTGGATTTTACTTCTTTTTAGCAAAAATGAATCTCCGGGACGCCTTCATCGCAGACATTCCACCAAACTATTATGCGAACTGGATGATGAGCTCTGTGTTTGTATTTTTTCTTCTCTTTATCTTGTTGGTATTCTTTGAATATACTACACGTTTAATAAGAAGTCTTCTTTCGACAAGGATTTTAACGAATGCTCTCCTTAACTGTTTTGGCGAGAGCTGGCATTCTTACCATGCACGGACGACTGCATCTACTACAATCCACAATAATATTGGTCTCAGAAAACCTCTTATTGGTTCGATAAATGAATAATCTTTTGATTTCTAAATGTTTAAAAGCTTTAAGGTATCCGAACCCGTTCGGAATACTTTTTTAAAAAATAGCATATTTAAACATCATAAATGCTTCTTTTAGGAATCAATACCAATAAATGCTCCTATTTCACTAACAATATTTTTAAAAACATTATCTAAATTTTACAAAAATCACAACTGTAAGTGAAATTTTAGCAATATTTTTTTGAAAAATATCAAAGCAATTAGAGAAAAAAGTGTAATAAACTTATATCGCTAAAAATATTACTAAAACAAAGTAGATGTGCGTATCTAGAGAATGTACTCTAAAATTTAAATAATTTATTAAAATTTGAAAATTTGGGAGCTGCTCAAGTAAACATTATATGAAATATGACATTTTTAGAGACCATTATTTAAGTAACAGGCCAAAACTTTAAAAAAAAATACCATACAATAAGAAATATTTTAGTACATTCTCTAGAAAATAATATAAATATCAGGTTCAAAGAGTTTTATAGAAGTACATTTATAAAATTTTGAGTTATCAGATTCGCCATGATAGATTTTGAACAATTTAAAGGCTCACTTTTGGTAGATCAAAGACCCAATTCCGGTTTTTATCATTTTATTAAATTGAATGTAATTTGGCCTCCAGGTAACGAAGAAACAAAAAAAGTAAGTTTTGTAAACCATAAGATCCCTCTATTCAAAATAATAATAATAATAAAAATATTTGTTTTGATCGAATTTGGTCATTTTTAACGAGTTCGGATACCTTAAAAATCTCCGATGGACTGTTCTTTGTTTGATGCGGAGGAATATTCTCTGCCCTTGTCTGTTCAAAAAGTTATTCTGAGTGATTTAGGACTACAAGCGTGGAAGACAACAATTATCTGGAAAATATTACAAACGATCTCCAACGACAAAATTTAAAAATCATCTACTGCGTTAGAGTAACAGCAGACGATATCATTTTTTTTGTATCACAACGTATAACATTACTACGTATAATAAAAGAATTAAGTATTTCGTTTTATATATCGAATGATGTATGAATTTATATTGTTACATGGATCCAAAAACTTACTAGCATGAAAAATATACTGATTCAATTCCTACTATTTATAACTCACACTCTCTATATTTATTTAATTATTTATCTTGGTGGAATCTTCAATCATTAGTAAAATACATTTTAAAGCGCTCAATTGAGCTGAAATTCTATATGCATGATTATTTTAGATGGCAATACAATAGTTTAACTAGAATTAATAAAAATTAATTGATTAAAGCTAATTATTTAAAGAATTATAAATACAGCCACGTTGGCGACTTAGCGACTATTTTGGCGACTTGTGTCAAAACTTGAACAGATTTTTTCTCACGTTTTAAAGCATTCAGTTGAACTGAAATTTTATATGCATGATTGTTTTGGATGACAATACGATACTTAAATGTTAATGAATAAAAATTAATTACCACTTAATGTTGTGATTCTGTCCTATGTATATACATAGTTATATTAATTGTAACTATTTAATAAAAAGTAGCTAAAATAAAATTTTTCTTTCTCGATCTAAGTAGGAATTGACTTAAATGGTTTTTTATATTACTTTTGTTTTTAAAACAATTTTGAGACCGTCAATCTTATAATCTCCCAATGGGCTCAATACATGTGACGTCATAGTCACATGATAGAGAAAGCCTCGTGATTTTAGCCAGTCAATTCAAAAACTTATGTGACGTCATAGCCACAAGATAAAAACTATCTTGTGTTTCAAGTTAATCAGTTCCCACGCTCCGGTGTTGCCAAGTTTTGCTCTTTGCAGAAACTTTCTCTTAAAAAGTACATACAGTGGGCCACAAAAGTGTTCGTACACTTGCAATGTCTTATAAAATTTAATGTTTTCAACTAATAAAAATTAATATATTGTAATTGTAATTTTTTCATGATATCTGCAACTTGTTCTTAATAGAATGACATAATTTTTTTTAAAAAAATAGTAGTATAACTATTTTTTTTAAAAATTAATAATCAAAAAGGTAATAAAAAATTACGCCACAAAAGTATTCGTACACTTCACAAAAATCTCAACTTAGCTTTAAATATTGTATTTCTTTCTTAATTTAGTACTTAGTAAGATATCTTTTAGTGTTCACAACAACTTTTAAGCGTTTGGGTATAGATTTAATCAGTTTTTTGTAATTAATGCATCGATTTTCCTCCATTCTTCTGTGATTATTGTTTTTACTTCACATTTGGTGTTTATTTGTCATGTTTTCTTTTTTTTACATCAAACTCTCACCAAATATGTTCTACTGGGCTAAATAAAGTGGTTGAGGAGGTGTTTTCACAATTTAGGGACAGTTATACAGATACCAGAGGCGTACATTGAGACCAGTGCGCTTGGCGTGATTACACTGTTAAAAAATTAAGTCGTCTCCAATATCCAAATTTCGGGCGGATAATTTAAAATTTCTCTTTAAAATATATAAACAGAGCTCATGATTTACAATACCATAAAAAATACCAAATTACCTAATTCTGAGGCCAATTTACACCCCCACGCCAGAACATTTCCACCTCCATATTTTATTGATCCAACTAGATTCTTGGAAATAAGTTTCAGAAAATTCAAAATTGACAGAAAGTTGATTAGGATGGCAGATAATTCAACATTTTTGGTTCCGATGAGCCTATAATAGCTTGTAAATGAAAAAATAAGGAGTTTAATCCCATGAATTTATGCGGAACAAGAACTCCTCCACCTCCGTGTTTCAGCATGGATATTAAAGTGTTCTGGCGTGGGGGTGTAAATTGGCCTCAGAATTAGGTAATTTGGTATTTTTTATGGTATTGTAAATCATGAGCTCTGTTTAAATATTTTAAAGAAAAATTTTAAATTATCCGC
The DNA here is from genome assembly GCA_019973935.1 of Trichonephila clavipes. Classification (NCBI taxonomy): domain Eukaryota; kingdom Metazoa; phylum Arthropoda; class Arachnida; order Araneae; family Nephilidae; genus Trichonephila; species Trichonephila clavipes. The sequence continues at coordinate 303,773 of BMAU01004673.1, forward strand.
CCGAAATTTGGATATTGGAGACGACTTAATTTTTTAACAGAGTAATCACGCCAAGCGCACTGGTATCTCTATAACTGTCCCTAAATTGTGAAAACACCTCCTCAACCACTTTATTTAGCCCAGTAGAACATATTTGGTGAGATTTTGATGTAAAAAAAAAAGAAAACATGGCAAATAAACACCAAATGTGAAAGTAAAAACAATAATCACAGAAGAATGGAGGAAAATCGATGCATAAATTACAAAAAACTGATTAAATCTATACCAAGACGCTTAAAAGTTGTTGTGGACACTAAGAAATATCCTACTAAGTACTAAATTAAGAAATAAGTACAATATATAAAGCTAAGTTGTGAGATTTCTGTGAAGTGTACGAATACTTTTGTGGCGTAATTTTTTAGTACCTTTTCGATTATTAATTTAAAAAAAAATAGTTATACTATTTTTTAAAAAATAATTATGTCATTCCATTAAGAACAAGTTGCAGATATCATGAAAAAATTACAATTACAATATATTTATTTTTATTAGTCAAAAACGTTAAATTTTATAAGAAATTGCAAGTGTACGAACACTTTGTGGCCCACTGTATGTATGCAAAATGCATTTTATTTAAAAGAATAAGCATAAAATACGATTTTTTTTTAATTTAAAAAAATATTTTTGTAGAAATGTTTTGTTTTACCTAACATTTAAACATCTTTACCCAAATATGAAATTGTATCTGAATTTTACAAATAGAACAACAAGTATAATTAGTTTAATGTTTGTTTTGAATTCAATGGAAAACACGTGTTTGTTTTTATTATGTGACATCATGAATTGACCCCATTGTTCTCTAACATTGATACTTTTTTGTCGTATTTAAAAAAAACACACATACACAGACATATACACTAATGCAGTAATCCCCAACTCTCAAATCGCGGGCTGGTACCAATCCTGGAATCAAATGATACCGGGTCACCATAGAATATTAAATTATTTCCATTTTATTTACTGTGGTGTATTTCTTTCAAGTTTGTGCAACTCTTACCATGGAAAGATCTCTTTATATTCCATGTTAAATCCCTTTGTATTCCTTTTTTGGTGTAACTGTATTTTATTCAGAAAGTAAATTTAAATACAATTTATTTATTTTACAGATGCCAGGCCATTGACCATCAGGTCATTAGGCAACGGGCTCTCCAATACCTTTTTACAATGCAGTTAAGATCATTCAGTGCAGAGCACTCGTCCAAATGAGCGGCAGTCATGTCTTGTCCAGTGTCACACAAAACGCAGATAGGTGAAATCACTAAATTAAAACGAAACAGATGAGCACAAAGGCAGTCATGTCCGGTTAAAAGTCTAAATTTAGCCACAGCAGCAGCACGAGGAGAACTTGGAATACCGTGGGATTTCTTACATAGTGTACTCCAAGGCTTATCACGAGCAACACGAGAAGCTGTAAGGCGAAATGATTCCCTAAAAATCCTTTTAATTTCCAGTTTGGCAGAATGGGGTGTAATGTAGCAGGCCTCCTCGTGGTGCACCCTGGTTAACGCTAAATCTGCTACAGCGATTGCCGCTCTCCTCTCGTTTTGTGATGCATTCGAGTTCTGGTGCTAACCGTCCTTTTAAGGATCAGCAGTGGCTAAGAATATTACAATTTAAATACAATTAAATTAAAGTTATTAAATCAAAACAATCTAAAATATAAGCAATCGACGTTGCACTCTCAGTGGTAAAATTATCAAACTTTCACGTCCACGGAGATAAAAAGGTTTGGGAGCATTGTTCTAAGAGACCGATGGAAAGAAAACCACAATATTTAATTCAATTCATCGAGGCTCCTCTCAACACCTACCACAGAGCAATGTGACAGTTCCATCCTGCTATTCTGTAGTATCTGCCGTGGCGGAAATTTCCTTCATCGATGGTAAAATATTCAACTACCCACAGGATTGGGTAGGGTAGTCCTTTCCATTGGGCAGCACGGTATTCTCTGTTTAATCGACCGGCTGTAAAAATACACACTTCGTTAAAGAATACTTTTGAGAAAATTAAATCTGTTGTTTTATAAAATAAATTAAATATTGTATTCACACATATTTGCTTTACCAAATTTAATTATTGAAATCTCGTGAAACTTACTTTCTTTAATTCAGTGGCGTTCATAAGTTGTGTTTGAGGGCTTAAACTCCTCTCATAAAACAATACTTTTTTTTATTTTTATCTTACAGATTACGCTTTGGCGCTTTCATATGCTTATTTTTTAAAATGTAGCTCCTCCCATAAAAGAAGTATGTATACGTCATTGATTTCATGGTACATACAATATTTATTTAAATTAAGCCACCATCAATTCTAAGCCACGCCGTGAATTCTCAACACTTTTTTGTGAAAAATAAAAAGTAGTGTAATTTAAAATTGGCTGAGTGGTAGCGTATCGCGCTTTCACATCACAGGTTCGAGGTTCAGTTCTCGGGCTGGGCAAGGTCGACTCAGCTTTTCATCCCTTCTGCAGTGGGTCGACAAATGAGTACCAAAAAAGCTTGCTTGGGGACTTAAACACTGGGATCTCGCTTCAGACTGACCAATTTATCGAGACATCCGCTCATGCACCTCAGCGCCCAATGGTCACGTACACTGTAAAGGGCACAGTAGGCCTTGGGCCTCATTGGCTGTTGCGCTACTAAGTTTGAGTTTTAATTTAAAACGAGGCATAATGATAAATGAATCATTAATTTATTTAACCAGTATTAAAAAGTTTTAAAATACATACATGAACCTGTAATTTCTCGGACCATCAGTATCATGATCAACTTCCGACATCCAACGAATTTTTCATCCTTCGATTCTAGCATTAATATTCGGAAAAAAAAGTGCGGCTTAGATTCGAATAAGTACGGTATATAGAGTGTTAAGAAGAATGTGACTGTGAAATAAATGTTACAGATTTATCAACTTTATAACCGACGTATCGAAAAAGTTGTTAAAAAATATCACAAGAATTAATCAACTTGGATCTTGTTTGAAAAGTAAAATACTTTCTGAACGAAATTCTAAAGTTCCTCTCTGAAGAGATACATAGTGTAAATACAATCAATTCGATGATTACGAAAAAAAACGTTATCTATGTGATTCCTTTTGAGCGGGAAAGGAGTTTAATAAAGATGAATAAGTTGATAAAAATTAGCACAACTAGAGTTTAAATTAATGTAACAATGAGGCTAGCGTTGAATGAATTGTTCGAAAATTACTAATACCCATCAAATTAATCCCTTTCTAAATCTGATGCATGATCTATTTAGATAGCAACCCCAGAAACCTAAAACAAAACTGTTTTTCTGATTAGAAACTGGAAAGGTCGTATACTACACATTGCTAATATTCATAAGGGTATTCAAGAAGAGTAGACTAGGCGTAACTGATGTACGCATACTTGCCACATTTTTTTACAACAAATTTAGTTACGAAGATGGATGCGTATCGTTTCTATTTGTAAATTTTAAGCAAAATACCTTCATAAAGATAATTATCAATTGTACATCCGACTGATTTATGAATGGTAAAAAAATCAATATTTTTGTTTTGTACGAGTATATATAGCAATTCATGCGCCACGGATTCTTGGTAATCCCTAAGAAAGGGAATTTTAAGTGCATCTTCTACCTATCCAAAAGGGAATTCAAACTGTTAAGAGTAATAATACCTGCATATCCCAGTATCCATCCATTTCAGCTAGCGTTTTTCCTATGCCCCTAATGAATATTACAGATAGGTACTTTCTCTATTTATGATTCATATAGAAGAGTAAAACTTATATATCCTCCAAATTCTATCGTAAAACTTCAACTCACGCATTTTTCTTCCAATAAAGTTTCAATAATTGAATGTAAGTGGTAAATTTGAATGATCATTTAAGGACATAGATTTTATCTTCCACGACAAGAAAGGCCACGGTAGCCAAGTGGTCATGGTATCGGATCGTGGCTGGTCTTGTCATGAGTTCGAGCCCAGTACCACTGAAGACCCGCCGTGTAAGGGAGCGATGCACGTTAAATCTGTCGAGAGCTCAAACATCCTCCCGTTGGTGTGGTGTGTTAGTTAGGAGAAGGGGTGCCAACTCAGGTATCATTCACGTCACTTGACCATGGCTCAAAATTACGTGGTCCGTCGCCAAAAGCCCTGGGGTAGCTGAAGAGTGCGACGTTAACTCACTCACTCCACGACAAGAAGGGAGACATGGGAGAACAAATCAGCGACGATTCGTAATTGCAAGTCACTGTTCTAACATTTTAACGCTTCGCAGCTGATAGATCGTCTTTTCTATTCAGGTAACATTACGCCACTCATACCCACACATGCACCCCAAAAAATAACGCAGGATCCTTTCATCTGATCATGCGGACAGTCATAACCGGAAAACAAAAACATCTACACCCTACCTGGAAGCTGTACCTCGAGTGAAATTCGAGATGTAAGAAGGGACCACCTCACCCTAAGAGAGCAATAAGGCAGACTACTTGGAACACTCAAAAAGAGATGTTGTGCTTTTCCCTCCTCTTTCACCAATAAAATATTATGCAGTATTAAAACACTCAATGGTTTGAATAACTTGTATCTAACTATAAATGTAATTAATAAATGTAGGCGTAATAAATCAATAATTTAATTCCTTAAGTCTTACGCTACTCATCTATTTTTCCAATACGTCACATTGCCAAGCTGTATGTTAACTATTCTAAAAAATTGAGCCAGGTGGAGATGTTGAATCTATTTCTATCTATAAACAATACGACAATGACCTTTTGTCAATTTAAAAGCAGTAGAAAAATCGGGGTTGCCAACTTGGGGGCTAATAATAAAGTTGGCAATTGTTGTGATAATACATAAGCACCGAAATTTCTTATCTTATCCTCATGATGTGGAATAGAAATTGCCAATGAAAGATAGTTAAACTTTATTATTTAATCCTCGGATTAAAACACAACTTTCACGTATTTTAAGTTACATTTTAAATTAATTTTACGGCACCAATAAGCAAACTAAGCCGCCATTTATTCGAATAAAATCTTTTATTCATAGAATAGCAAATTATACCATTATTTTACATTTTATGTTGTTGAGTAGTTCATATACTACTTCGCCAGACGATATATAATGGTTTATTTATATTTGATCTTGACCGTATAACAACAATTTTATTCTTCCAAATATATAGGTTCATTAAAGAATATTGCAACTGATGATAATTATTCATCAGTTGGTTTTTATTAATCACTGATATATCAATCAATTATAAAGATATTAGTCTCATATCAGTTTTCATATCTTACCATCCTCTTCAAATCCTGGCTTTCCTTGAACCCATTGCCAAGAAAACCGTTCGTTGTAGTTTATTGTTTCATTAAGCTGATTTTGTGGCAGACCTGCAAAGGAAACGATCCATTTTGAAGATAATTACAAAACAAAAAATTTAAGATAAAAACTGCATGTAAGAAAAAATTTAATAAAAAAACTGTGTGCTCTTATGAAATTATTCCTGCCTGCTTTCACCAGTAACGAACATAATTTTTGAAGAATACAAAAACAATGAAATTCTTATTATAAGTTTGAGTTGGATCAAAATGAAAAAAAAGAAAGAAACTTGCGCTCAGATTAAATATTTTTTAACTGTCTTTTAGAGCATTGCCATAGTTTATATGTAATCTAGAATTCAAGAAATGACCTAAAATAGAGTTGATTGACTGATTAAGGTATTCGACTACGTTCGGAACCGTGATTTTGCAAAAGCGTATAAATGGATAATATTTATGATATTTAGTGTCCCTTAGATTGGGAAATGTATATAAAATTGTTTTAAGAATATTATTACAATAAAAAAATTATTTAAGTACAATATTTTGACAAAAAATGAACACAGAATGACCCGTTTCAATATATTCTCCTTTTGCGAAAAATGCTTCTATTATAATAATATTTTGCCTGAATATAGCTCAGACCTCTGTACTGAGGCTCAACTAGAATTTTTGAAATACATAACTTAGAAGTCGGTTTATCCATGTCTTACGACAACAGAGGGGAGAAATTTTAAGAAAAAAACGCCGATCATTATTTCAATAGGTGGTAACTCTGAAAATAATAATGTGAATTCTTCAAAAATCATAGTTGAACCTCTGTACGGAGGTCTGAGCTATATACAGGCAAAATATTATTATAATAGAAGCATTTTTCACAAAAGGAGAACATTCGGAAAAAAGATTATTCTAAGTTAATTTTTAGCCGAAATATTGTATTTAAATAATTTTTTTTGTCAAAATGTCCTTAAAACAATTTTATACATGTATTCTAATCTAAGTGACACTAAATATCACGAAAATTAGCCATTTATGCGTTTTTTTTTTAAAATCACGGTTCCGAACGTAGTCGAATACCTTAATTTATCTTCCTTCTCGAAATGGTTTAGGGCTAAATGATGTTGATATAATAATGGCATTTATGTCTTTGCTTATTCTATATGCGTTTCATACTCAATATTTGATTATCAATACATCTGTACTTTTTCAACGTATCATTAAAGTTCTTTATGTACAGGGTTATTTTCATTATTCCACCTGAGGTTTCGAAGCGCTATATTTAAAAAAGCTAAGACGAACACAGCAAAAAAAGAGCATTTGAAAAAAAACAGAAACAATTCAAGTTCAATTTTCAGCAGTAGCCGCTAGTTTGCCGTACACATACCACTGAAGGCAGTAAATAAAAATGGTATTTACAGGGGAACAGAAGGACCTTTTTTGTCTTAGAATTTGCAAAATCTAAAACAGTAGTGTTAGTTCAGCGGGCATTTCGTATGAAATATAGAACACAGGAACCAAATAATAACCCATTGTGATATAGCAGAACTGCATGAAAGGATAACAGGTGTTGTCAATAAAATTGATGGTAATATGTTGAGTAGAGTATTGCAGGAACTATAGACTATCACATTGATGCATGCCGTTTGACCAAGGGCTCCCACATAAAACACATATAAGGTATATAGATAAAACTTGATTTGTTTCTGTATTGTTTCAAATGTTCTTTTTTGCTGTATCCGTCTTAGTTTTTTTTTACAATAGCGCTTCGAACCCTTGGAGGGAGTTATGAAGAACCCTGTATTTTTTAGATAAGGTAAAAGTAATAGAAAAGGTAAGAGGGATTTACAAGTTTTGTAAATTTCTGTAATTTATATTTTAATTACAGAACAAAAAAGTTTTATTAAAAAAATTATTACTGTTCAATGTACTACATTTCTAGTAAAGCGTTTTTCATTACATAATGAGCTATGTAGCAACTGAGCTCATAAAGAGCTAAATATGAAAGGTATTCACAATGTTTAAATTATAATGTCTGCATTATGTTATATTTTAAGGAAAGAATTGCAATAAATTTATCAGAGTTAATCAAGGGTAAACAATAAGGAACATTTATCTGATATCTTATTTTTATGTCGCTAACGTTGCAATGTGTATAGAGTTGACTTAAAAAATACAATACACAAAAGAAATAATAAAACCTAAGTTTGTTTGCACAGGTGCTTAGTTGCGTTACTTCATATTTTTTTTTAATTTTTGTGTTTCCTAAGAGAAACACCTGTCTAACAGAAAAATTTCGCGATATTTTCTTCAATAAAATATAGTGTCGTGTTTGTAATTTTTATGCGATTTTATTGTTGTGCGACTTGTTTTGTGCGGTTTTTTATGTGCGATCTTTTTTTATGGGGTGTATGAACTTCAATGGCTTTGGCGCCACCATAATGTTTTCTATCTATTTACCAGTGGCGTAACGGATAATGTTATCCCCCCCCCCTGAAAGTCAGGTTTCGCATTTAATATTTTATAATTTGGGTAAATACGTATTTAGAGTTAGTCAGGCCTTGGGCACCTAGAGTCCTGTCCCCCTAGAGTCCTGCGGGGGTGTATGTTACGCCATTAAAATGTAGACACTTCAAGACGCTCTGTTCATTTGTTGTAAACAGTCTCCCGACAATGCGCATTCAGTTGCTTTCTCTCAACGCTCCAGCAGCCCGCACTTGATTGAAGACGAAACTTTCAATGACAGTGACATTATCGATAATTTGATAGATTATGAAGACGGACAAGAAGAACCGGATTCTTTGAGAGCGGATAAAAATATGCAGGGATCCAGCTTTCCAACAAATTGGAAAAGCATTTTCTTCAAATAGATACCAATTAAAAAAGGAGTACAAAATTCCAAAAAGAGCTTCAATCATGTATATCTGGTTATCGTCACATTTACAAGCAACTGACCACCCGACTCTCCTCACAAAAATTTATCTCTTACTTTATGCTGCCAAAAAGAAATCGATTGAAATTGCACTTTCAAGTGACGAAAGCGATTTTGAACTTATTCATCACAGGGCTTTGGATAAAGATGAGTAGCAATGAATTATGTATGAGCATTTTGAAAACTTATCCGTGTATACAATGAGAAACAATATGTCTTTAAAACGTTTCCATGTGTAATATGTAATTATTTATTTTATTATGGAAGTACTCTTGCAAAAATTTCGTAAATAATTGACATATTTTATAAATGCAACTTTTTTTATGCGGTCCCTATCCACCGCATAAAAAAAAAATTCTGTAGCATTTCCACGAATTAGTTTATTATATGTAAGAATTTGTGAAATTTTTCAATATTTTTTGTGCGTTTATTTTTATGCGTTCCCTACCTACCGCATAAAAACAGGTTCAACTGTATTGTGTATTCAAAGTGATGTACCTTAATTTAAGTGGAGTTCATTAAAAAAACACTTGTTGCCAGTAGACATTCCAATGTCTATGTCAACAACCTTATTAAAATCGCTGATATCGATTATTTTGAATGAGGAAAATTCTATTTAATGCCTTCGAAAATTAAAATAACAATTAATGGATGAATTTCTTTTAACCCTTTCACGGAATAATCATTGATCCTAAATCATGCTATAGTATCATCTGTGGAAAAAGAAAAACAGAACTTGAACCGTGTTATTTGAAAATCATGTAAGAAAAAAGGCCTCGTAAAAATAGAAACGTGGCTGTATCTTGAAGCGTGTTTTTTGAAAATCATGCAAAAAAGATGGTATAAAAAGAGAATCATGGCTAGATCTTGAACTGTGTTTTTCGAAAGATAAGGCCGCGTAAGAAGAGAAACATTGCTAGATCTTAAGCCATGTTAGTAAAATCATATAAGAAAAGAATTTGTAAAAAAAAAAAAAGAAAAACATCGCTATATTCTAAACCGTGTTGCTTGAAAACCATGTAAGAAATGACTGTGTAAAAAGATAATCATGACTAGATTTTGAACAGTGGTTTCTGAAAATGATGAAAGAAAAAACCGTGTAAAAAGTGAAATATAGCTAGAACTTAAGCCATGTTATTAAAATCATGTAAGAAAAGAATTTGTAAAAAAATAGAAACATGGCTAGTTCTTAAGCCGTGTTTCTTGAAAATAATGTAAGAAAACATCGTGTACAAAGAGAAACATAGCTAGATCTTAAGCCCCGTGTTATTAAAATCATGTAAGAAAAGAAAAACATTGCTAGATCTTGAATTGTATTACCTGAAAATCATGAAAGAAAAAACTGTGTAGAAAGATAAACATAAGTTTATCTTGAACCATGTTTTTGAAGACCATGTAAACAAATAACCGCGAAAAAATAGAAATATGACTAAATCTTGAACAGTGTTATTTGAAGTAGTAAAACACAAAGAATGAACCGGGAATGTAAAAAAAAAAAAAAAAAAAAAAAAATTATTACACTCACCTAGAAGAGTTACATTGATTCCTCTTAAACCAACTTTCAAACCAATTTCTGCACGCACTTGTTCGCTTATGAATGATTTGTACGGAGTTGTAGCCTTTACAGAACCGTATTCCCAGCCATAAGCAAAGTTACAAACTAAAATCAATTATACGTATGGGTTATTTACAGTAGTTAGCACAAGTAAAATTATTTCATATTTTTGGTAAATATATTTTAACAATAACAAAACTTACGTGGTTATATTTAGCCGCGTGTTATTTTTTTAATTAAAATTTCAACTGTATGAGTGGATAAATGCTGTGAGAAAAAAATTCAGTTGCCAATCAAAATCAAAAGCCAAAATTTATCAATTATCGGAACAATAACGTTGAAACACATCATGATTATTTATTTACTATGAGATATTCAAACAGATCTTTTATTTATTTTAATGTTCTTCTTTTATTTTTCTTCTTGTTTTTATATTTTTAATAGCTTTTAAAAAAGCTGTTTTCTGTTTTTCTTTTCAACTAAATGATTGAGATATTAGTTGCATTCCCATTGGTCGCTACTGATATTGTGCGAATTTCGGATTTAAGAGTAGGCATGAAACCTGTATTTAAATTAAATTAACCCTGGAAAGAATTAAATAAGAACCTATTTAATAAAACAGGTAAATTATGAAACCAATGAAAGAGAACGTATTTTTCAAAGGGAAACAATCTAATTACATAAGAGACTGTATGCAAGAACTATACAAAAAATTTTGATATTCTTTTTCATCAGCGTCGCACTCACAAAAGCAACTGATGATGGACCTTGTAATTTTGAACTTCTGTCAAATGACGAGGATGACACCTGAGGTGGTACTACACTCTTCAATTTTTCACACCACGCCTACATGAAAGTTTTGAGCCTCAATATATTTAACATGCATCAGGCGTCCCACACGGCAGTTCTTCAGTGGCAACTGAACTCGAATGTGCGACATGACAAAGCTGACCACGAACTATAACAAATAAATTATTAAAATACATGACAATTATAAACAAAAAGGAATAAATGTGGTAGTGACGTATTTTAACGAAGATAAACTCAGAACAAGTTTAATGTATGGGGTTTATTCTCAAATGTGAAAACCAGGCTTTTAGAAAAAATAGTCCTTGGATTTTAATTAATAAACATTATTATAAGGAACCAAATATTTATGACATTTTAGAATATCGAATATGTATTGGATTCCGAATACATTTTGTTTAATTTTTGATAAAAAAAAGAATGTCATAAGTGTCTGTTTATTGTTTTACAGCAGCAGAGTGAATAAGATAATTAATAAATATTTTTATGTTTGCTTATCTATATTAATTTTTAATTTGACAAAACAGTTAATAGATTCATTTTCATTTATCTTTTTAATAGCTGTATTAAGTACAGTGTAAGATAACACATGCTATCTGTTGTGTGTGTCTTGGTGTTAATTTTAGCTTAAATCCAGTATGAAGAAATTCGCTTCAATTCTTTTAAACTCTGAAGCATGAATACTATCCTTTAAGTTACAATTTTCTCATCAACAGAAAAAATTGTATAAAATAAATTTTAAGAATTTCATCTTTTATACATGCAAAAAGAAGCACATAACAGTAATTGCGCTTAGAATCATAATAACAAGAGCAATTTTAAGTACGCGCAATTTATGTAAATTACATGAAACATGCTTACTTAGGATTACAGCTCCAATGAAAAGGCTTAGTGTCACCCGCATAAAAATGTAGAGTCTCTGGAAGAATATGACAAGAAATTAAAGTATCAGGATTTCAATCTATTTTTATATTTAAAAACTATAAAGGGCTAAAAATAGCTTCCATTGTTAGCGAAATTGAAATGAGAAAAATGAGAGAATTAAAAAAAAAATATTTGGGCAACCCATACTTCATACCCATTAAAATCATGTTTTAACGATTTCTGTTTTTTCTTCTTCGTTTTTCTTCTTACATTTTATTTTCGAAAAAGATGCTTAAAATGCTTTTTTTTTTTAGAAAAGATATTCTTTAAAAAAATTTTATATTGTGTTTAGGTAATCTTGAAAATACATATGTTGAATCATTAATATTTATTAAATATCTAATTTCATTATTCGAAAAATAAATTTAATTCAATTTCTCCATAGTAATAATTCGAATTCGTGCCTTTTAGCGAAATATTTTGAAACGTTTAGGAGGCAAAAATCGTTTGGCTCTTACTCAGTTACTGTATTAAATCATTCTATGAATGCTGTATATATAAAGAATATGTAGAAATCTTAATGAATGAGAAATATGATCTGATCAGTTTTTTAAATAATTTATGTGATACTTATTTCTAATCTTAGCGCTTTAACTTAATATGATTTAAACTTCCGTTTATTTATAGGAAAAATGACTGTATACTGCACACATCTAATATGTCCGTATTAAAGATATCGTTCTATACACTGAAATGCCTATGTTAAAAATACTTTTACAAAATTAATAGTCGTGAGAAGTACGACTGTATTTATTATCTACATAATAATTTTAAAACAAGTCGGATGGGTGGCGTGGTTGGTTTGCCGCTGCCGTTCTGTACCCAAGGTTATGGGTTCGACCCCAGCCCGTGGTCGCGGTAGCCGAGTGGTATAGGTATCGGATCATGGCTTGCCTTGTCACGAGTTCAAGCCCAGTACCACTAAAGACCCGCCGTGTAGGGCAGCGATGCACGCTAAATCTGTCGAGAGCTGAATGTCCTCCCGTTGGTGTGGTAGTTAGGAGAGGGGGTGTCAGCTCAGGTGTCGTCCACGTCACTTAACCATGGTTCAAAATTACATGGTCCGTCGCCAAAAGCCCTCGTGTAGCTGAACAGTGTGACGGTAATATTCAATCGACCCCGGCCCAAGTTGATGGATTTTCATGATGTAGAAAATCGATAGCGGTTATGTCGTATGGCACGTAAAAAATCCCTAGGGGGTGCTCTAGGCAAAATTAAATCCTAGTACAGGTTCGCATCGTTAGAACTCAGGGGCCTCCCTTTAGAGAGGAAACTGGGCGTCAAAATTACCTGCGGCGATTGGTATCCACCTATATGGCGCCGCACTAAGAAGAGAGACCTGCTTTCGGTGAATGTACTAGGTTGATTGAACTCTGTTAATAACTGTTCGAAATTTGCAATCTAATATATGTTATAAATGTGAAAGTTTGTGAGTATCTTTGTGGGTCTTTCACGCAAAAACAACTGAATGGATTTTAATGAAACTTTACAGTAATACAGCTTATACATCGGAATAAAACATAGGCTATAATTTATAAAGATATTGAGAGAAGTTTTCTAAATATAACGACAATTGTCAAGGGAGGAAAAAATTCTGCCATTTGCAAAAAAGCCCGTGACAGCATTCATCTATCTTTTTTTATCCCTTCTGTTTTGTCTACGCCATACCTCAGTGCGCTGTCGCTTTTCATTTATTCCCTTCATCAGTGTCGTCACTGTTTTTATTTCATAATAAAACTAGATTTCGAAGGGAGATTTTAACATAAAATAAATACAACAAAAAGTAATATTAATGTATTACACTTCCTGATACAAATTATTTACACTATTTTAAGCCTTCATTACACAAAATTTGTAACTATGACAGTGGAAGGAAAACTATAAAAGTAAAATAAAATATCAAAATGTTTTTATCATTTAGTTTTTTTTTCTTTTTGAATGTTTTTTTTTCAGTACATGTAAATATATATATACGCTTCCCCCATACTGTTTTTTATAACTTTTACATATATATATATATATATATATATATATATATATATATATATATGTGTGTTTTTTTTAATAGTATTTCTATTAATTCATTACTAAATTTATTATTTGTTAATTAAAAAAGTACATTGTCTATTATTTTGGATAATAATACATTATTTTTAAGCTAACTAAAGAATCGATTTCTTTTTATTGCTTCACATTAATAATTTTTTAACTAATGCAATATTGTTTTTTAAAAGTCATAGATCGAAATTTGAAACTATATTTTATCTGTGAGGGGGAGGGAAGAGGAAACAGTAATTTTTTACACTAAAAAAACCGTGTTATGCCGGGCTAGAGGGAGGGGGGGAAACCTGCCTTAAATCGAAAATATGTGGAACAAATTTCGGAAAAGGGAAATTTAATGAAATAATTTTAGAAATCACTCACATTGCGCGCGTACAAACACACACATAATTGCTGGCGTCATGAGGGAAAGAGAGATCCCGTGCAAAGCCGGGTCATGCAGCTAGTTAGAAATAAAAAAAGTAATAATAATTTTAAAACACATGCACACTTCTCTCTGTTGAATTTAATGCAAAAATCCGTTAAGGAATTGACTCGTTATGTTATTTTGACTCATAGTCGACGGAAAAAAGTTAACCCAACACATAACATTTCTCAACCATGTCATAACAAAAGAAATATAAAATGAAGCACATGTTTATCAGTCGCTGTATTAGGAAATCCACCTATAAAATAAATGAGATGCTCAAGCAGGAAGAAATAATATATTAAACATTTTAATTTGGTAATAAAAAACGTAATTAACAGTGAAAATTGAAAAGTTCCATGATGACAAACAACAAAAACCCTACAGATTTGAATAACTAATAAACTATAAATGATTAAATAAATTCGATTTCTAAAGACCAATTCAACAATTCATATAAAAGGTCTCTGGATAGAAAAAATCTCGGATTTATATTACACACCACTCAGTCTTTTTAAATTTCATTCTTGCTTTGCACGTTCCAGTTCATCGCCACTTTTAAAACGCCGAAAGATGGTTTCAGAGTTTTCTTATAAACAGGGTTATCAGAAATGAATGACCCGATTACAAAATTTAATAATTACCAGATGAATAAACAGAAAAGGATCATTAATACACTCTGTCGCAATAAAATATATGCACCCAGAAGAAATCAAGCTACAATCACGAAACTCGGCAAGAATGTAGTCTGGTAAGAGATATGCAAATGATTAAAATTTCGAAGCCAATGAGACAAGGCTAAGTGTGCTATGCGCATATTAGTTGCGCAACTGGGAGAGTTTAAAAGCATGAGTACGAGCGCCGTACGGCTACCCAACATTGATAATATCAATGTACAAAATTTAAATAATTATATTCCTATGCCAGATATAAAAAGACCTAGGAGGATTCTCCTAGACTCATATAACCCCCCTTAACAATCAATTTAGTCACTCTCCGTGTGGCGAGTGACAATTTTTTGCTAAATTTTTTCTTCATTTAATTTGTTTTTTCTTTCTTAATTTTTTACTTAATTCTTAAACCCACACAGGCTAGTTTTTCTAGACCCTCCCCATTGATATGTTCCATTTTCCCAGTGCAACCAATAGAGTGCCTACTCATCTAATTTCACTTGACCAACTGAAGTGAACTTTCCTAAGACTCTGTGAGAATTTTGCCGCCAAAGACCGTTCCAGTAACCACGCCTCCCTGCCACTTCCAACCAACTAATCAGGACTCTCTCTCCAATCAAGGCCCTCCCACATCAGGCCACATTCACAAAATTAGATATGGGATGGAGGAACGTTTCGCGTTCCATTTTTCCAGCGACGACCAGCGACCAGCGACCGTACGGCTATCCAAACGAATCTGATGACTTTGATAGACGATATTGAGACTTAGGATGCCTCTAAGACGTAACCGGCGGCAGTACGAGCAGCTGACGGACTTTGATAGGGGCCGTATAATAGGCCTCAGAGAAGCAGGTTGGTCGAATAGACGTATCGGCCGCCCCCTCGGTCGGAGCGATATGGTAGTTGCTCGGTGTTGGCAACAGTGGATCACAGAAGGTAGAGTGTACCGTCGCGGAGGGTCAGGACGTCCCAGGAACACAAATGATTGCGAGGATCGTGCAATCAGAAGAGTGGCCACTTCGGCACCAACAACGTCACTAGCATCGATTCAACGCCACTTACCTCCTTCCAGACATCCAGTGCCATCAAGAGAAACCATAAGGAGACGACTGACCGAAGTTGGCTTGAGGAGCCGACGTCCGCTAAGACGCTTACCACTGACCCCACATCATAGGCAGTGTCGACTGGATTTTTGCCGACCTCGGGCAACTTGGAGTGTGACAGACTGGAGACGTGTCATCTTCAGTGATGAATCCCGATTCAGTCTCAGTGCTGATTACCACCGCACACGTGTCTGGAGGCGCACCGGCCAGCGGTCCGATCCGGCATTTATTGTCGAGCGGCATACAGCAATTTCACAAGGTGTGACAGTGTGGGGAGCAATTTCTTGGGACACACGATCATCTTTAGTGGTCCTTCAAGGCACTTTGACAGCTCGCAGATACGTGGACGATATTTTAACGCCGATTGTGCTACCCATGCTATCAAGTCACCCAGGTGCCATTTATCAACAGGATAATGCTCGTCCACATACTGCGCGACTCTCCCAACAATGTCTTCAAGGATATGACGTCCTACCATGGCCTACCAGGTCACCAGATCTTTCGCCAATAGAGAATGTCTGGGACGCGCTGGGAAGGCAACTGCAGCCGTCCCGAGATACAGGAGAATTAACTGCGCAGATGCAAAGACTATGGCAGGATCTTCCACAGGGGGTCATAAGTGATCTAATTGAATCGATGCCACGCCGAATTTCGGCTTGTATAGCTGCCAGAGGTGGCTTTACTACTTACTGATTTTTAACCTTTTGCAAGCTGTAACCGCTTAGTAAAATGATATTTTGTTCTGAATTTTTAATCATTTGTTTATTTTCATATACACTACATGCATACCAAATTTCGTGAATGTAGCTCAATTTCTTCTGGGTGCATATATTTTTTTGCGACAGAGTGTATGTTATTGTAAGGATACAAAAAATGAAATTTTGAATCTGTAACATTGTTTTTGTCCAATAGGTGGGTAGCAATGTTTGTAATCAAGATGTTTTTGAAATTGTGAACAGGAGTGGAAATGGCGTCGCAGCGGGAGAAGGCATTTGTGTGCTCTCGTTTACAAAAAGTCTGCCAGTAATCACGGTTCAGTGTGAATTCCGGAGAAAGTACCACAGAAATGCACCGACATCTTAAAGTATAAGAAGATGGTACAAACAGTTCCAAGAAATTGGATGCCTGTGTAAAGGTAAAAGTCCGGGGCTACCAGGTTTGCAATGGTATTATGCGGGTGACTAAAGGAAGTCGCATTGTGTGAACACTTGTGAAAACAAATTGTACTTTACATCAAGAAATGTTACGTACGAAAAAACTTCATATTTTATCTTTATAATGACATCTTAATTATCTCTTTTTATGTTTATTCATCTAAGAATTATTACCGTGTTTTTATTAACTTGCTTTCTTGTTTTTCCGGGTGGAATTTTGTAATTGATTTTAAACTAACTTTTCGATGAGCTAGAGACTTGAAATTTGGACCATAGCTCAGAAGTGGATGACAATGCATGAAAATGTGAAAAAAGAAGTTCTAGTCATGAACCCGGGCCCCCGAAGAGGCTTGTATGTTTGTCCGGGTGGAATCTTGTTATTGATTTTAACCTAACTTTCCGATGAGCTAGCGACTTGAAATTTGGACCATAGTTCAGAAGTCGGTAACAATGCACGAAAATGTGAATAAAGAAGAAAAAAACGAAAAGTAAAAGAGAAAGATGAAGAAAACGAAAAAGATGAAAACAAAATTTATGCTTTTTAGTCCGTCATAAAAACATGATGCATTCAAATTTTTTTTAGATAATATACTTGTTAAATTTTGTAATCGAGTCATTCATTCCTGATAACCCTGTATTTTCTCATTTGGTAATATATGAAGCGTTCAAAATGTTTGAGACAATTGACCATCCCGCCAAATGTGAAGTGCGTTTTGTAAGCCATTTTTTGAAAGCAAGGAATGTTAAGCCAGTTTAAATTCCTCGTTAACTTGTAGAGGTTCATGGTGAAAATGTAGTGAGTGATGAAATAGTAAGTAGATTTGATAATGCAATGATGGGAGCACTAATGCTCATGCTATACATAATGCTATGCATCACGGTTAGTCTTCTATTACTAATGCTGATTTGGTTGAAAAGTGAATGAGAAAATTCGTGAAAAAAACAGAGGGTTTACAATAAAATTGTTTTGTGATGAGTTTTCTCAAAAAGCTGTTCAGCAATGGTTCTCTTCACTGATGGCGTCTTTTTTATTTAAGAGGCTATAGACAAGTGGATTTCTCGATATGACAAATGTCTGAACAATGGTGGTAACTACGTAGAAAAATTTGCAGCGTGTCAAATAAGTTTTAAGACTTCCCAGAACGCAGGTTGTAATGGCACTAATACTCTAAATGTGCATGCATGATAAGTGTGTTCATAAGTTACTGTTTGGCGTATAATTCGCTATTCCCAGCATTTCGGAGATTATGTACGGGAATAACATTCGAGGAATTAAAATAGTTCGGATCATGATGCTATTGAGAACAAGTTTAGAATGAGACTTTACCCTGGGAACGGGTGCAGTTGGCCCATAATTTGGTCCTTTATGTTTAGGCCCAGGCCTACCACCATACACCATCATTACTCATTTAGTCGAAAAGAGGCAGTCTGTTGAGCCAGCTAATGTTTAAGTTAGTGTGATTGCGAGTCATGCACATTTATTTGTTACGAGTTGTGAGAACCCCCCTGGGTTCCACCCTGGACACTAAGATTAACTTGAGGCAAAGGATGACCAGACGCCATTTGTGTAATAATAAATTATACTTATTCACTTAGTTCAAATATCAAACTTCTAATGACAAATACTTAACTATATGTCTACTTCAAAAAGGGATTTACCTTTACTATTAAATTAAATTACGAAATATGAAATGAATCAATTACTAAGTTCACTATCGAAAAGGTTTACCGGAATCGGAGGTCTGAGAAATACACGCAACTTGAATTATTAGCTTTCATTAAAATTGAACTAATTTTATTAAACTAACGCTTGTGGTAAGCGGTACTAAGCTAGAATATATCACCTGGTTGTACTTATGATCTCTCCAGGTATGTTAATCCTCCTAAGGCTCTTTCACTGAGTAATAACAGCAATACTCCAATATCTTAATCCAATTGAATCCTCTAAATCTCGTCACTACTGCTGCTGGCTCGATAGCCTTCTTCTCCGCTAACTTACAACGCTCTCCTTAAATACCTTATGTACTTTACATATCCCACTTTCTTCTTTTAGAGGTGATTGGAAATATAAGCGAATTTACAATCCCCAAAGATGCCTAAGAGTATTAGTGGAAAGATGCCGTAAAGATTCGTTACAGGGTAACCGTTTGCGCGAGGATTTGACATCGCACGTAATAAAAAGTTCGCAAGTTGGACCTACTTTTAAATAGAGGCACAGGATTTTAACCCTTTCTTGGCTCTTGGGAAGATTACTTCTCATCTACATGATCTTACAAAATACACCAGTGGGAAGAGCAAAACCCATTTCAATATATTGGCCTTGATATTATAACGATTATGGAATATTATGGGAAGAGTAATTCCGCTTCAGTCTTCTGATACTGCACATAATTCAGCGATTATGACATTTTTAAATCAGACAAAAAAAGATGGTAATAAAGAAGAAATGGCAAGTCCAAAAGTTGTCGCTGTATATAACAATGTCATGGGAGGGGGCTGATCGCTTCGATCAAAACAAAGAAAGATACTAAATAAAAAGATCTGTAAAATGGTGGTATGTTATCTTTTATTTTCTTATTGACCTTGCCATCACAAATAGTTTCATACTGTGACAAGTGAACAAAAGAAACAAAAGCTTAGACCAGCTAACATTTCGTATAGCATTAGCTCGTCTGCTAATAGACGGATATTCCTCAAGAAAAAGGAAAGGACGTCCTGCTAGCTTCCAAGCAAAGAAATGCGTAGTTCCAGATGATGTGCGCTTAGCCAGTGTGGGAAATCATATGCCAAGATGGTTTCCAATTATAGAAGGTGTAGGAAATGTAGCAGAAAGGAACAAGAACAGAGGACCCGCTACATGTGTGCAGAATGTGATGTTCCCTTGTGAATTGTAACATGCTTCTCTCTCTCTCATCTTTTCATGGCAAATAATCACCAATAAATTTAATTTTCTTTATGACGGTGAACGGTTCCTAGTAAAGTATTCGTTCTACGCCTAAAATTTAAAAATAAACGTAAAGTTCGGCAGAATAAAATATGTACCCCAAAAATACTATTGTTTGGTTGTTAATAAAGCATAAAAAAGTTCGTGAAATTCAAAAGAGAAATAAGTGGCCCTCGAAAGGGTGAAGAAGTCTTAAGCCATCACTACCCCGCTTCCTACGAACGCGTATGCATTTAAATGGCTCTTAAACAACTTAGTTACCTTGTTTTATTTACAGCGTGGCTATTTTCTCGGAAAATTTACTGACCTTTGGTTAAGATTACAAAAGTAATATTTTATAACATGAAAATTACACATATATTTACTCTTTCTCATTTACTTTAAAAATATTAATGAAAAACCTACATCAATTCCTTTTATTCCAATGATGATGAGGTAAAAAGAAAATAAAATGGCCAAAAATCCGTACAGTATCCCATAGACCACTGTGTCAGCAGTGACTGGCCATCGGTTCTCTCCGTAGTAAGTTGGTTGTCCATACTCTCGGAAAGCTTGAAAGAAATCGCTACCCATTTTTAACGCCAACCTTGAAGAAAGAGAATGGAAAAAATTGCATTGAAAACTTCCTGCTTAAAAGGTCATGAAGAACACTTAATGCTAGGAGTCAGATATAAATAATTTTTTTATGTATAAACAATTTTTATCCACATACAGCATCATGAAATACCCAGTGAAACAGGTGGGTAACTGCTTATAATATTGTAGGATGGATAGTATTGGATTTAGTTTGTTTTCTTTATAAGTTACTAATTTTGTAAGTACACATACTTAGTATTACTTATTTAGTGCATATACAGTTAAACAGTTAAATACCGTAAAATTCGGCGTAGTAACGAACACCTATATTTTCAAGCAATATATGTTTTTTTAATTTTTAGGTATATTCATCGTATAACACGCACCCCTTTTTAACGAAGAAACCTATTTCTGTTGTTGTTTCTTATGCCACCTGATCTCGACTTTGTCAGATCCAGGCCCACGAAATTCATAATAGCAAGGGGCTCGATGTACGCCTGTCGTTGGCCGTAGCCTTGAGCACCATACAGGTGACAGTTCGATTTAGCGCCGTTCCACCCCAATTTAGAAGGAGAGCACCCTGGGGGTGGGGGTTAGGGGCCTCCCACCTCTCTTCCCCTACCACCAAACTCACGAGAGGACTTGCGGCTTGACGGCTATTTAGAGTATCCCCATGCCGCAAAGGCGCTATACATTTACAAACATCCATATCTTCTCCTGGATTCGAACCCAGGCCCTACGGTACATCAGTCAGCTTCACTAACCACTATACCGGATGGGCGTCCACGACGAAACCTGAAATATACTCACGAAATGTTTTTAAATTTTGAAGTCATTTATTCGAAGTATGATTCAAAGTTTTAGGAAAAATAGCATTTTTCTAGAGCTATAACTCTTTAGTTTCGTAAGGAATGTCATTTATTTTAAATAAACAGTATTTCCATATATACAAGAATCCAATCTTTTTCTATGCTCACTCATCTTTTTATTTTATTTTTAAAGCACTAATTTTGATACCCGGCGTACAATTTCGAACATTTTTTTTTCTTTTTCGGGCTAAAAGTGCGCATCATACCACGGATTTCACGGTACATCAAATTTTCCATCAATTTTCCATCAATATTTTCCTCAGATTAGGTTTCCACGTGGGATAAATACGTATACAAATTGTGACCGAGTACATATATTACTTCAATCAATCTTTATATATAAAAATCTTCTGTGCGTGCGTTTGTCACTAAACTCCTCCTGAACGGCTGAACTGATTTCGATGAAATTTTTTGTGTGGGTTCAAGTAAATTCGAGAATGGTTTAGATTCACAATTCGGTCCGATATCGCAATTAATTAAAAAGATATTAATTAAAAACATTCAAAAAATACAACTCAACATTCACCTGCATTGTTGTAACAACGCTATTGTTATAAACACACACACAAGTAATATAAAAAAAATTTTAATCAATTCCTACTTAGATCAACCAAGAAAAAATTTATTTTAGCTACTTTTTATTAAATAGTTGCAATTAATATAAATATGTATATACTTATGACAGAATCACAACATTAAGTGGTAACTAATTTTTATTAATTATCATTAAAGTATCGTATTGTCATCCAAAACAATCGCGTATATAAAATTTCCTATCAACTGAATGCTTTAACACGTGAAAAAAAAAACTTTTTCAAATTTTGACGGCTGGTTTGGGGAGGAATTTTTCTTGGTTCCAGAACTAACCTGCATGTTCAGAGTGTAACGATGACGAAATAATGTCACATTTTTGTAGAATATGTTCAAAGAAGGCTAAAGTTCTAGATGCTGCTTTTAATGCACATGTTTGTTGTAATCATATGGGTTCAGCTTCAAGTAAGGAGACTGTCGGAGCATATCGCATATTTGAGCGATCAGAGAATCATCGTAAATTGCAGTACACTGATTACTATGGTGGTGGGGATTCCAAAGCGTATGAATCCGTAAAAAAGATGTGCGCTCCTAATACAGTTAATAAACTAGAATGTATTAGTCACGAGCAGAAAAGGGTTGGGAGTAATCTGAGAAAGTTAAAAAAAAAACAGTGAAAGGATTGGGAGGAAAGGGAAAGTTGACGGACAATTTTATTGACAAATTACAAAATTATTATGGAATAGCAATCCGCAGTAATACAAAAAATTTAGCAAACATGCAAAGCGCAGTTATTGCTGCGTTTTATCACTGCTGTTCTAGTACTAAAAAGCCTATGCATGATCAATGCCCAACAGGAACAGATAGTTGGTGCAAATTTCAAAAAGCAAAGGCACTTGGTAAAATATTCACCGCCAAAGCCCCTGGACTCCCACAAAGTATTTTAAATATTGTTAAACCACACTACTTTAAACTATGCGATAAAAAACTTTTAGAAAATTGCTTACACGGATTGAGTCAGAATGCCAACGAGAGTTTCAATGGTGTTCTGTAGAACATAGTTCCAAAACAAAACTTTGTTGAACTCCAGTCTTTGAAATTAGGGGCATATATAGCATTTCTACAATTTAATGAAGGTGGTAGTGGCTGATTAAAAGTGATAAATAAGCTGGGGTTTAATGCTGGTAGCTATATGATACGTGTATTAAAATTGTATGACTATCGACGAATTAACGACACAGAAAGACATCCCTTTACAAAATTAAAAAGAAAAAAAAAAACACGAGTTCTCAGAAAGAAAAAAGGGTTGCACCAGGAAAAAAAGGAAGGTATAACATATCATCCAGGGGAATTTTAGACAATTTTGTGATGTACGTGTACCTTTTAACGGTAAGAGGAAACTTTAAATGAGTTTTTCTCAAAATTTTGTTTTCGAAAGAAACTTTTTACCATTTACATGATATCTTAAGAACCAAACCAGATAACCTTTTGAAATTTTGTGGAAATGTTTATTATACTGTTTTTCATAAACTGAACCAAAAGTTTTGTTATAGGTTAAATATTTTTTTCATTTAGGATAGTTTTTATAAATAAAAAACTTAAAAAATATCAAAATTTTCATATTGTTATGTATAATTGTTTGTAATTTTTTTAATATTTTAATATTTCTCTTAGATTTTGGCTCATTTTGAAGAGCACCATAATATATATGTTGTGTATAAAGAAAATTGTGATAATTGTATTAGAAACTTTTATACAGTGTTACCCGTTTTGGTAAAAATTTGGTTAAATTTCCTTGAAAACCACCAATTTTTCTAAAAGTACAATATTTATTTAAAATTTTTAATGTATTTACATATTTTTTTTTATTTTTCTTCCTAAAACCACTCAATTTGTTTCAAAAATCTGTCTTTATGAAAACATTTGATCCGAAGGTAGGCAATCACCTTAAAGTGGACGGCAAAGTAAAATGCGGATATTGTAATTTACACTAAACATAGATTCTCAGCATAAATTCCAATTAAACTAAACTCAGTGGCACAATAGCCCATTGGAAAGCCAAGGCATGAGCAGATGTTCCGGTCAGGTGATCAGTCTGACGCGAACCCCCCGTGTTAAATTTCCAAGCAAGCTTGGTACTCATTTATCTACCCACTGAAGGGGTGAAAAGGGGAGTCAACCTTGCCCATCCCAGAATTTGAACCACGGCCGTGGAAGTGCGATACGCTATCTCTCGGCTCCTAAAGTGCAATTACGAAATCAAATATAAATTTACAGGACCTTAGACATTGCCAGTTTAAGGTATCCGACTACTTGCGAGAACTTTTTTTAAAAAAATGGAGACATGGAGATTTTTTGTGGTTTTTAGATTTATTTAGTACATTTTAAGAAAAAAAAAGGCTAACATTAAGAAAAGAAAAATAAATTATTACTACTAAAATGGGAAAAAATGGGTAAAAATTGACAAAAAATTACGTAAACGGGCTCCACTCTGTACAAAAAATAAATGAAAATAACGAAGTCGTCAAAAATGATACCAACGTAGCTGTATTTGTAATTCTTTAAACAATTAGTTTTAATAAATTAATTTTTATTAATTATAATTAAATTATTGTACTGTCATCCAAAATTATCATGTATATAAAATTTCAGCTCAATTGAGCACTTTGAAATGTATTTTATTAACGATTGAAAATTCCACCGAGATAATATAATATAATATATATATATATATATATATATATATATATATATATATATATATAAGCAAACAAACAAATAAATAAAGGGTGTTTTTTTTAGAGGTATAGAAATTTAAATTGCAATAAAAAACAACGATGTATTATTCGATTGACATGAATTTTTTTATTCGAAAGATAATCTTGTGGCATTACATTTTAAATAGGATTTCTGGCATAGGACTGCCACGGCTGGCTCGAATGTAGTCCAATCTGGACGTCCAATTTTCGATGACTTTTTCCAACATTTGTGGCCATATATCGACAATAACACGGCGAATGTTGTCTTCCAAATGGGCAAGCGTTTGTGGCTTATCCGCATAGACCAATGACTTTACATAGCCCCACAGAAAATAGTCTAGCGGTGTTAAATCACAAGATCTTGGAGGCCAATTCACAGGTCCAAAACGGGAAATTAGGCGGTCACCAAACGTGTCTTTCAATAAATCAATTGAGGCACGAGCTGTGTGACATGTTGCGCCGTCTTGTTGGAACCACAGCTCCTGGACATCATGATTGCTCAAATCAGGAATGAAAAAGTTAGTTATCATGGCTCTATACCGATCACCATTGACTGTAACGTTGTGGCCTTCATCGTTTTTGAAGAAGGATTCCACTAGCCCATAAAGCGCACCAAACAGTCAGTTTTTCTGGATGTAACGGTGTTTCGACATGCACTTGTGGATTAGCTTCACTCCAAATGCGGCAGTTTTGTTTGTTGACGTAGCCATTCAACCAGAAGTGCGCTTCATCGCTAAACAAAATTCGCTTATAAAAATCGCGCGACCATTATTTTCGAAATAAAATTGCACAATTTGAAAGCGTTGTTCAGGCGTGAGTCTTTTCATGATGAATTGCCAAACCAAACTGAGAATAAATCACTCAACAGCTGTTAAATCGGTCGCCATCTTGGAAAGTAATGCCAACTTAAACTTCTATACCTGGAAAAAAAAACACTCTGTTTATAGAGAGTGTGAGTTAATAGTAGGAATTGAAAAATAGTTTCACAGTATTTTGTGTACTGTTTTGTACAGTCGAACTTTCATATAACGAACCTCTATATTGCGAATTTTTCTATATAACTAACTTTTTCATGAAACCAAGAGCCTTTCATGATTTTCTTAATAAAATAACCTCCCTATAGCGAAGTGCATTTTCTATATAACGAACTTTTTATTTTGAGATTCAATTTTTTTTCTTCCCTATTTTTAAAGTATTTCTGAACAATTGAAGTTATTCTCTATTAACACATTTCATGGTGGTCATTAATCTTGAACTTGTTTCATTAGGTGCCTAACTTGCCGAGAGCAATAGAATTCTGAGAGTTTTATCTAAGAAGTACAACCTTTACCCCTATTGTGCAGTTCAGTAGAAATATGTTGGATATCCTCTTTCACCCTGAGTGGAGTTCTAGTTATAAAATAATGTATATTTAAAATTACTTATATGCTTTAAATATTGGAAAATGTCTTAAAAATTCATTAATTTTAATAAGTATATTGAAAGATGAGCCTCTATATAATGAATTTTACATACAACGAACCTTTTTTCGGGATTTAACGACTTCGTTGTATAGAGGTCCGACTGTATACGTGAAAAAATTGTTTTATATATTTAAATTATACTATATACTATTAAATTAAGATATATGTCCCATAAACAAAGTGTCTAAATTTTGTCATTTTACTCTTTCGAGCATATCCTGGTATCCTCAACACAATTTTCCTCGGCTTTAATTAATACATGTTTTCCCCCCTCTCAGTCTAAAATCTCATAAAATATTGAACCAAATTTGTAGAATAATGCAAGTTTCCATTTTTAGCTGCGGTAGCACGTAACTATCAAATATATTTTTTTTACACACTTTTATTGGTTTAACTAGAACAGTGTCAGGTTTAATCGATCGGGTTTCCAATTATATCGAGCAGATGAAAGGTTTCGTGTGGGGGGCAGGAACACCCACGAAGCCATGTATTCCACCTGTCTTTCACTGGGATCCGTATACGTCTACAAACACCTGTGGCTGATTAACATGTGTATCAGTCAGGGCATCACCCTTAAAGCATGGGCCCAGGACCCAAACTGAGGGGGCCTCATTTCTTTCTTGACTTAGTCTTAATAAAATCATGATTCTGACAATTTTCATGGTCTAATATTATTTCCGTACACATTCTCCGAAAAGCAAAGAATTTCAAACTGCATGTCAGCTACCCAAAGTGGTAATACTGCATTATTATGTGATGACCGTTGTCCATTTCTAGGCTTAGGCCTAATACCATAAATAACCATTCGACTCATTTAGTCCAAATGCGGCCATAGGTCAAGCCGGTTTGTGCCTAGGTTTTTGAGATTGCGAGTCGTGCACATTTATTTGTATAAAATTACCTTTTGAACGAGTATTTGTGGGGGTGGGGGGTGCGCGTGTGTGTGACGATTCATGTGAAAAACTGTCTACTTTTAAAGATCTCAGATAGAGCCTACATTTGCATAAGGGCCCAGGGCCTCAAAAATCTTAAGATTCGGAGATTCTAAAGATATTGAGGATTCGAGAGGATTGCGATTAAACAAAAGATAAGGTAGGATCCTTCTCTAGTATCTATTAGTAACTTGATATAAACAGAGATTAGGAATAGACGGGAAAGTGAAGTATAGTGGTTAAGATCGCGCTTATTTGGTAATACGCATTGTGTGTTTTCTCACCTCAGATCCACTAAGTTATAATATAAATGTTATCATTCTTAGTATTTAAGTTAAGGTCTTAATAAAGACATTTTTAGATCATGACAACGCCTGGTTCTTCATTCAATCCCATACCTCTAGGTCACGAAAATAACTTAGGAGTAAGGTATCACCCACGGGGAATACTTCACAAATGTTATTAAAATGAATTATTTTTAATACATGAAGTTATTTTCAAAGTTGAAAGCACAGTGGACACAATGTTCTTTTATTTTCACGTTTACCTTGCAAATTTCTATTAGATAGATAAGATTTTGAAGGAATATTAGAACTCGGCACCTTCCGATCCGAAAACGAGTATCTTAGCCACCATGCCAAAACGATCGTCATAGCTTGGACGCTATAACTGGTTTATATAGATACCACCGCCACACACTCCCCTGCCAGTGATTCGGCGAATAGGTGAACGGACGTTACCATATCTGTGGCGAGCGTGTGAGCAGTTGCGTCATTTTGAGTGCGATGGCTTGTTGGTTGCGTCATCGTGTGTAAAGGCATGTGTTGGTTACGTCATTTGTGCATGGCGACTTTGTTGGTTGCGTCAGGTGTCTAACGTCTTGGTTGCATTTACGGTGTCTAGATGGTGCTATGACTGCTGCGGTTCTCTTTGCACGACCAGGTTCATCAATGAAGGAGGAGTAGAACTGGGCACCTTCCGATCCGAAAACGAGTATCTCAGCCACCATGCCAAAACGATCATCATAGCATGGAGGCTATAACTAGTTTCTATACATACAACCGCCACAGATTTATAAAATAAATAGATTTATCAATTTACAAAATAAGTGAATAGTTACTTTTTTTAAAAATATAGTGTTTAAGAATTTGAAATTTGATTTATGTGGCTCCTGAAGTACATTAAAATAAGAATCTCTATACAACGAATTTTCCAGTTAATGAACTTTTTTTCGAGATTTAGCGACTTCGCTAAATAGAGGCCCTACTGTGCAGGGTGTCCGGGCTAAAAGTATCCAAAAGTAATGGCTTCTTATTACGGAACTACCCATCAGAATGTCACAAACTGTTCATTATAAATTGGAAATCCCTTCGAGATTTTTTGGGTCTAGTCCAATCGGCCGCACTTGCACGCATTATTCGGCAATCACAGGAAATAAGCTTGTTACATACTTAACGATAATGTCGTTACTGGATTGCCTAATAGATTTTTCAAGACTTCTACAAAATGAATCACGCACATGATCAACTGTGTCTTCCATCACGAAAACTTAAGGCTACTTGCCAGTTTGAGATACCAAAGTTCCCGTCTCCTTCAAAGCTCTTTTCCATTGGTGGATAGATTTTGATGTCGGATGATCGACGTTCCCCTCTGTTCGAACACGCCGCTGTACATGCATGGCTGATTTAAATTTCGTTAATCTAATTGCACACTGTGCCTTTTACTGTGACGTCCACATCTTTACTGATGAAGTCAGTGTAAAAAGTTTATCGTCTGTGATTGCCGAATAATACGCACATGTGAAGCCGATCGGACTAGACCCAAAAACTCTCGGAGAGTTTTTCAATCAATGGAGGAACATTTTATTACATTCTGATGGGTGGTTCCGTAATAATAAGCCATTACTTTTGGATACTCTTAACCCGGAAACCCTGTATATACGTGATAATATATGCGAAACATGTGAGAGCGATTTATATGTGATGTTAAATTTTGACGAATATTTTCAATTAAATAACGAAAGAAAGACTTCTTTAAATCTAGTAACTTTTATCAATATATTGTGCTCCAATTAGTTACCAAGATTAATCACTTAAGGGGTCCTACATTTAAAAAAAATCCCTAACAACATTTTTGTCATTAGTTGAAAGTCATTTTTTCAGAGAAGTTGCACATGGTATTTACAAATGAATTTATTTTTAATTTTAATTTCGATAACGGGGATATGGAAAGTGAAAACTAGTTTATTATATATTTAAATGATGGAAAAACTAGTTCAAAAGTCTATTTGGAGTACAGTGGCGTAGTTAGGTATCTAAAGGCCCTGGTGCTAAAAAAAAAGAGGGCCCTATCTTAGTTGGATTTTATCAAGTAAAAAAGTAAAAATGTATAAATATTTTAACTATACAAAGCTATATATATACAATTTTGTTTACCATCTTATCTTTCTTAACATTGTTTGCGCTTAAACGCACCGCTGGATTTCTCTTTTTATGCCTAATTTCAGTTTTTTAATTTATGCAATACATTTCGTATGTGCTTGCGGGTACTTAGTGATGTTAAAAGGAAGGAGAAATGTAATGCTACGCTACAAAACGTCATTAGGGAATCCCCAGCCAATTGAGGATCCAATTCACTCCTCCAGAGGGCTTAGAGCTACAAAATGATTCACCGAGGTAGACAGAAAATGATACATAAAATATGCATGAACAATAAAATACTATACAATATTATATTATTATTACATTAAAAAAACCTTTGAAAAAGAACAGAGGAGGGAAGGGGAACAAAATAATTACATCAGTCTAATGCAGATACCAGAGGATTGTGAAATATTGAAACAGGTTCTAGAACAGGGACTAGATTTCTATGAATCATATTGTTATTAAAAATAGAATGTAACTGGGGGAAGGAATAGTCTCTTGTGTAGGTTTATTAAGGTATCCGACTACGTGCGGAACCGTGATTTTAAAAAAGGCGCATAATGGATAATTTTCATGATATTTACTGTCACTTAGATTAGAATACATGTATAAAATTGTTTTAAGGCCGTTTTGACAAAAAAAATTATTTAAATACAATATTTCGGCTAAAAATTAACTTAGAATAATCTTTTTTCCGAATGTTCTCCTTTTGTGAAAAATGCTTCTATTATAATATTTTGCCTGTATATAGCTCAGACCTCCGTACAGAGACTCAACTATGATTTTTGAAAAATTCACATTATTTTCAGAGTTACAACTATTTGAAATAATTATCGGCGTTTTTTTCTTAAAATTTCTGCACTCTGTTGTCGTAAAACATGGATGAACCCACTTCTAATGTATATATTTTAAAAATTCTAGTTGAGCCTCTGTACAGAGGTCTGAGCTATATACAGACAAAATATTTTTATAATAGAAGCATTTTTCATAAAAAGGAGAATGTTCCTAAAATGGGTCATTCTATGTTCATTTTTGTCAAAATATTGCATTTAAATAATTTTTTATTGTAATCTATTCTTAAAACAATTTTATGTACATTTTCTAATCTAAGTGACACTAAATATCAAAAATATTACCCATTTAAACGCTTTTGCAAAATCACGGTTTCGAACGTAGTCGGATACCTTAAGATGTATGGTAATATTTTTCATGGAATTTTCAAGAAACAGTTTATAGAAAAATGAAAAAAAAATGAAAATAATATAGACTTTTCACTCAGTAAAGTTCGCAACACTAAACTAACAACGGAAAGAATTTAGGGGAATTCCCTACAAGTTCAAAATTACTTTTGCAACTGAATTGCCACGATAATAGTTTATATATATATATATATATATATATATATATATATATATATATATATATATATATATATATATATATATATATATATATGTTGCAACCTTTTATATTTATATCTTAAATTTGGGGGAAATTATCGCAAGTTCGGCTTGCTTGGTAGTTAGGGTCCGAGCCCCCCTTTGAGCTTGAGGGCCTCTGTGCACGGCACTGCCTAGCCCATTGGTAGCTACGCCACTGTTGGTGTGTCTACGTCGGGAACGAAGGACTTCAGAAATACGAAAGGTTATATATTCTATAAGCATAAAAAAAATTGGCGATATATTTTCTACAAAGTGCTCCAAAGTCTTCGATTTCTCCAATCAATAATGGATTGCATGACATTCAAATATGTTTTGTCTTTTTTATGTCACTGATTGATTGCCCCTTACATCCGTCGAGGCTTAAAATCCTCACGGCC
The DNA here is from genome assembly GCA_019973935.1 of Trichonephila clavipes. Taxonomy (NCBI): domain Eukaryota; kingdom Metazoa; phylum Arthropoda; class Arachnida; order Araneae; family Nephilidae; genus Trichonephila; species Trichonephila clavipes. Next base: position 335,044 of record BMAU01004673.1, read on the forward strand.
GTATGGTGGGAAAATTTAGAAGGTAGATTGCTACCTCAGGTGTCGTTTTCTACATTTGACAGCAATTCAAAATTACGAGGTCCGTCGCCAATAGCCATCGTGTTGCTTCTAATTCGAAGTCAATAATTGATCAGTTCTGTTCTCGCCTCACCCCAATTTTGTTATTTTTCTTCAAATTTTCATGATTTTATTGTTTTCTATTCATTATAACGAAGCAATATATATATATATATATATATATATAAATGGATGTTTGTATATATGAAATCGCTTCTCTCCAACAACGTTCAACCAATCAGTAGGAAAATTGGCATGTATATGTATTTTTTTGTGGAGAAGGTTTTTGTGCTGTTCTCTTTGTTTCAGCTCCATACCAGATGGCGTTACAGCTCAACTTCTGCACCGTTCAATCAATCGTCAAGTTGCCAACATGGGCGCCAAAAATGATGCCAACTTGGATCTATCACCAACATTTCGTTATGTTTCCATTGAATCACCATTATAAAGCAAGGAACGGCTTTGCTTACGACTATTGCTATTTTAAAATAAAATAAATACAACTGAAAGTAATATGAGCGTATTAAACATCTAAATATAAATTATTTTCACTATTTTAAAACGTTCATTACACAAAATGTGTATAACAATGTATCATTTTCGCTGTGCAGAGATCAGCAAAGGAAGGTGTTTTCAAAAATCGACCCACAAGAGTTACGGGGTATATAAATAAAAAAAAGTTATTTTTATCAGCTACCTTCAGACTTAAAATTTAAGAAATGTGCTTTTTGTTCAGCTGAGATATGGAAAAAGCGTTTTTTTTTTTTTTTTTTTTGTTTAATTTGAAATTCACATAAAAAATTAACTCATTAAAACTTATTTATCCTTCAATCTGTAATTTTTAATTTTTCAGTACACCCATGAGAAGAACAGGTATACCAGCTTCTTCTTCTTTATAAGCGTAACAACCTGTTACAGGTCTTGGCTGCCTCCACAGCTCGCTTCCTCCAATTCCAACGATACGCAGCAACTCTCTGCCAGTTTTTAATATTTAGAGTTTTTAAGTCATTTTCAACATCATCTATCTACCTTGTTGGTGGTCTTCTTGTTCGAGATCCCATAGGATTCTTAAATGTGTAAGCTCTGGTCTGGTTGTTTAATTATTCGTGGGCCCTTCAACATTTTTAAGAAAATTTTTATTAAAAACAATCAATGCACTTCTAAGCTGCTGGGGCTGTTGCAACTTATCCTAAATAAATTTTATTCGATCAAATGCCCTATGCCAGCGGTTCTCAAACTGTGGTCCACAAAATTTTCTTATCTAATTTTAAGAGTTCCCTCTTTCACAATCTCTCAGAGACCTCGTGGAAAAATTGAAAGATGTGTCATCTTAGACTAGATCACTAAATTGTTCCCGATAAAAAAAAATATTTACCAGAACATGTATTTCAATCAAGAATATATTATATTTGTTTTTTATTGTTTGCAACTCCATTACTAAAATGTAATATTTTCGGAAAATATATAGTAGAAATGCATGTGCAAAGATTAAGTTCACATAGCGCGCCGAAACGATAACGATTGTATCCATCTCTATATTTTAATCGAATCATACCTGTATTACTTATTTATTTGCACCTACATTTTTTATCTATTTGAAACTAGTATTTTATAATATTCTCATATAATTAGATGTGGTGCTAGTTTGATATCACGGGGTATGACGCCAAGCAGCGCTTGTTGTCGCTGGAATGGAATCCAAGATGGCGACCTAGCGGTATCAAATCGTCAGGAAGATAATTTTAAAAAAATATTTTGAAATACATCGAAATATATTTCAAAAGAAGAATATAGGAAGAGATTGAGAATAACCAAGATCAATCAATAAATAATGAATAACAATATAATATAATAAAAAGTTTCATGTACTAGTAATATTATGCATTATATAATAATAATCTTATAATATAATTTAATAGTAATTATATATAATATTCATATAGTATGATTTAATAATAATTATTATGTATATTAATAATCATATAATATAATTTAATAGTAATTATATATAATATTCATATAGTATGATTTAATAATAATTATTATGTATATTAATAATCATATAATATAATTTAATAGTAATTATAAAAAAGAATAAAATCATCATATTGTAATATAAAAATTATTCATAAGAATACTCATATAACGTCATAATTATAAATAAAGAACAATCGTCTATCAAGTTACTTGCAGTGCATGTTTTATTTTAATTCTGGAATTGATGCAGGATACGGAGGAGTGTATACTTGATCCTTTACAAAATCCCAGACACTGAAATTCACCGGTGAAAGATCTGGTGATCGTGAGCGCCACTAAATAACACCTCCACGACCAATCCAAACTGGAACCTCAGCATTAAGGTAAGACATAACGTCGTTGTGGTTGTGACAAGACGCACCATCCAGTTGACAAATAAAAGGTCCAATTTTTCTTTGGTGATTGGCATGAGGAAAAATGTGTCGCATATCCAGGTAAATAATTCCTTTAAAACCTTTTTCAGCGAAGGAAAAAGGGCTGCAAACATTCAAGGGATTCACTGCACACAACATGTTTACTTTGAGACTATCCCTTTCGTGTTATAAGATGGCATGACGATTTACCGACCTCCAAACTCTTAGATTATGACTAATATGAATAAACTTAGGATCCATTAATACTAATCTGACGGGTTAATTTCATGTTATATTTCAGAAGTTCTTAATTTACGAAATTGCTCAACTAATTTGTAGACACCCTGTATAGCGTGAAAAATCCTTCGACAGTACATATTTAATTTTTGTTATAGATAAATATCAGTAAAAAACTAAAATTGAAGTGGTTATTATTTTTTTTCCCAAGATGGTCGTCATGTGATTGTATCATAGAAATTATAACATACAGTTATAGAATTATGTATGATAGAAATATATGAGCAAAAATGTAACAAAAAGATGTAAAGACAATAAATTTCCTCATTTTGGAAATAATTTTACCAAATTTACCGTTCTTAACTTACTGCAGTGGCGTAAAGGAGAATATTAGAGTCCCCTTAAAAACTCAGGTTTGGGGCCCCAGGCCCAAATATGTACTTAGTGTTAGTCAAGCTTTAGACCCCCCTAGAGTCCCTGCTCCCCCGCAATGCGGGGGTGTACGTTACTCGCCTGATTTACGATACATATAACATTCGGAAGAGACCCAGTGGTCGAGTGGTTTTGTATCGCGCTTCCACACCACAGGTCCGGGTTCTTTTCCCAGGCTGAGCAAGTTTGACTCAACCTTTCATCCCTACTGCAGTGGGTCGATAAATGAGTACCAAGCTTGCTAGGAGACTTAAACACTGGGGGTCTCGCTTCAGACTAACCACCTGATCGGGACATCTACTCATGCACCTCAGCGCACATTTCATTTGTACTGGGATGGGTACAGTAGGCCCTGGCCCTCATGGGCTGTTGCCCCACTGAGTATGAGTTATAATAATAGGATCAAAAAAGGAATTGATTTCGAAGATAACACTGACAGGAAGATAAGAAGATAGCCTACTCTACATTACTTTTTTAAAAAATAAATTACTAATTCGTCATCTTACCTTATTTAAATCTTGTTTATTCTCAAAATGACACTTCAAAATAATGTGACTTCATTGATTTATTCCATTTGTAATGTTTGTTCTATTTAACTCGTTCACGAACAAGCGTCAAGAGCCACGCCTGAATAAAGATGAAACGGAAAAAATATATATATAAACGCTGCACGTTCGCAGGAAGTGAGTTCGGAAGTTGAGCAGGAAATTCCGCGTTCGATTTTTTTTTAAATAAATAATAAAAGTTTGAAATGCAATTACCTACAAAAAGTATTTTGTGAGAAGAAAAAGAAATATTGATCGCGGCGCTCCCCGCTGGCACTTATTTTCGAAGGAGCCAAAAGTGATTATTCTTTTCAAAAGACACAAAGTTGTATTATGCTGTCTATATACTGTGCTAGAAAAGTCTCACCAAATTCTTAAGAAAGAAAGCTTTGTTGAATTTAAGTTTAATGTTCTCAAACAATTATTCAACTCAAAATAAAAAACTGAATAGGATGGTACTTTTAAAGAACTTAAGAGGATTTGGAAATCTCTCTCTATACTGACAATGTTAAATTGGCTGTTTTCGATGTACCTTTTCTAAGAATCTGTTACATGCACATGCTTGAAATTTTTCATACAATTTAAGTACACCTTTCTCATTATACTGAAATGAGCTTTTAGCTAATTTTGAATTTTTTCATTATTTATGAAATATTTTATCAAACATTGCGAAATTTGACCCATTTTTCACACAAAAAAATTTGTAAAAATAATTTTCTGAGTTTTTTACAAAAAACTCATTTCAGTTATATACACTGCTCAAAATAATTAAAGGATACTGCGATTTTAGGTTGATCTTGTGGCTGGGAAACTTTTTAGCTGATTGATACATGGTCGACAGACGTAGTAGGTTATATGAGAATAAATTACACATGTGTTTGGCAGAAAAAAATGCATTTTATTGCGCATTTGTGTACAAAAGGAAAAAAAACACAATTTGTGCATATGAGGAAAAAAGAATAAGAAAAGGTATTTTCTTCAAAAGAGAAATCATTTTCAGTAGGGGGTATGGTTTCCACGGACGGCCAGCAACTTTGAGCACCTTTGAGGCATGGAGTCAATGAGGCTATTAATCACGAGTTGAGGTATTCTGTCCCATTCTTCCAGAAAAGCTCTTTCCAGTTCTTGGAGATTTTGTGTGGGTGGTTGGCGGCCAGCAACTCGGCCAACGTGCTCTATTGGATTCATGTCTGGAAAACACGCTGTTCATGCCATTCGTACGATTCCTTCCTCGAAAAGGGAATCTTCCACGAGGTTAGCACGATGTGGCCTGCTGTTATCGTCCATTAAAATGAAGTCATCTCCGATTGCTGCTATGTAAGGGACTACAATAGGTCTGAGGATCTCATCCCTATATCGGCGAGCAGTCAGAGGTCCATCTCGAATGATGTAGAGGTCTGTGCGCCCATCAGTGGAGATGCCACAATACACCAACACTACTGCCAGGTCCCTCCAGATGAAAATACGCCTATTATCCGGATGAACAGAAAAATGGGACTCGTCAGAAAAAAGAACGTTGCTCCATTCATTTCTCCTCCAGTTCACATGCTCTGTTGCTCACTCCCTGCGGTCGCGTCGATGCCTTGATGTTACTCTAACACATACCAGCGGTCGGCGAGCATACAGACCTACACCATGGAGCCGGTTTCGGACAGTCTGAGTTGAAACCGTGGTGCCAGTAGCCGAGTGAAGGCGTTGTTGGAGAAGAGTAGCGTTCATATTTCGGTGTCTCCGAGCCGTTAACACTAAATAACGATCTTCATTGGGCGTTGTTGCCCGTCTACGAGCTTGTCCTAGTCTTCTGCCTGCACTTTCAGTCTTCAAAAAACACTTCCAGATCCTGGAAATCACACTTTGTGACACTCCAATGGCTTGCGCTACTTCGGCTTGAGTTTGGCCCCCTTCTAACCTACCAACAATTCTCCAAGCTTCTGAATCTGTTAAATGACTTCGCTGAGACATCGTACTCATCGAAACAAAGCAGTCACTGAATGCCGATCATCCTTGTCTTCATTTCAGTTGAAAGTCAAATTTCATTCGCTGTCACTGAAGCGACGTTTTTGACGTCGAACTCAAAATTAGCATACTCCACAGTTTGAAACTCGGAAAAATTTGCATTTGTGATTCTCTTCTTCCATTTTCGGCAAAAAAAAATTAGCTTATATCTTTATTTTATGTAAAACTTACAATATCCTTTAATTGTTTTGAGCAGTGTATTAGTCCTCATTATAAATATATCATAAAAAATTTACATACCTGTAAACAGGAGTTTCTCAGAAAAGGTACATCGAACAACAAAATTTACATTTTGAGATAAATTGATTTTAATGTATACAGTGAGGTTTTTAATCGGCTAGTAAATAAAAAAATAAAAGGCTCAATTCACAATAAAAGATACATGTTTTGGTTTATATCAGACGTTCATCTTTTAAGCAAAAACGTACTTTGTCTACATTTTTCACCATTCAAATGGGCATGGCCCAGTTTCAACGATTATTGAAAAATAGGTTTTAAAGGTTTCTAATTACTCTAGAAGTCAAAGTAAGGTATTTTTAGAAGGGTTAAAATCTGTACAATTTGAAAATGTTAAAATCTCAAATTGTCAAAAAAATAACATTTAAGCTTTCCATCTGCCCTTTAAACTTTTGTAAATAATAATAGTTGTTTTGCAGAATTGTGCTCCACAGAGAAATATTAATTAAACACACTTAAAAATTACCATTTGCTTATACTCACTAACTCATCACGAGATCTCCAGAACTATTAGAACTACAGACCCAAAGTTTTGCAGGTATGTTTCTTTTGCTTAAAGATATTTTATAGAAATCGACTCACAAAGGTAGTTGCGGCAGTGTTATAGACAATAAATTTCCCGTTTTTAAATTATTGGATCCCAATGGGCTTGAAATTTGTTAACATGTTTCTTTTTTTTTTTTTTATTGAGTATAGATCCACTAAGAACGCGTTTTTCAGAAATCGATTCCTAAGGGGAGATTGCGGGATTTAAGAGTACGTTAGATAAAAAAAATCCCGTTTTTGAGCTATTAGATCAGCAGATTTAAATTTGGCAAACATGTTTGTTTTGTTGAGTAAAGCTCTGCTAAAAATGGATTTTGTGGAAATCGACTCCACGGGGGGAAGGGGAATTGTGGGGAAATTCACAAGTCATACTCTTTTTTAATTCAAGAAGCAAGGACTACAAGAAGGATTTTTGTTGTTGTTTCTAATGCCACCTGTCTGACGTAGTCAGATCGAGGCCCACGAAATTCATCATGGCAAGGGGCTAGAAGTACGCCTGTCGTTGGCCTTGAGCACCATACAGGTGACAGTACGATTTAGCACGGCGAAATTCCCCGAAGGGACGATAGATGGCGACACCACCTATCTCCACCTCCACAATTTCTGCATGGAACTGAAGGGGAGGGAAATATTCTCCTCCCTGCGCTCATGATTTAACGATCATCATCATCACTGATTTAACGAGCACGTACTACGTGTGTACTCGGAGGGTATTTGGTGGCATCGGGCATCGAACCCAGGCCTTCCGGTCTGGAGTCCGATGCTCTAACCACTAGGCTACCCACGGCCAAGAAGGATTTTTAATACAATCAAAAGCTTTATGCTGTTGGCTTAGATCTATAAACTTAGGCAGCTTAAAAATAATACACATATAGTCATGCAGTATCATAAAAACCCAGCGAAGCAGGTGGGTAACGGCTAGTTATAGGTGGGCAACCATTTCACCATTAGAACAGTGTTTTTCAAACTGTGGGGCGCGCCCCCTAAGGGGGGATAATAACCTTGCATGGGGGGCGAGTATATGGAAGAGTCGATAACAAAAGATTATTTATTTACTGAAAGGAAACAAAACAAACGACATTCTAACCCCCACTCATGATAAAAAATAAAATACACAATTACACTGATATAATACACTTATCAATGTATCAGTACTGCATAATGCATTTCATGAATAATTTCACAGTAAAAAATAAATTAAGAACAAGTTTAATAATTACCATTGACCCTATAGGCATGTCATAAAATTACATACAAAATTTAATACTTATCTTGATAATAAGTATGATTTATAATTAAAGTCGTATTGTTGCTTTAATTAAAAGTATATTATTGAATTCAATACATTATTCTATGTAGGGGGCGCGATGAAAATTATGATTGAAAATTGGGTCGCAAATATAGAAAGTTTGAAAAGCGCGTCATTAGAGGCCACATGTAAATTAAGTAGCAGTAAAGAAGGCCGCCTAGATTGATGTACCTGTAAATGCGACTTTCATGAAACTATTATGGTTTTTATACAGATTTAACAATTTGGTGCATTTTATAGAGATATTATTTAAAAAATTAATCCTTATTTATTTATTGAATGACATAAAAAGGTACAATGTGAAATATTTTTTGTATTTAAATAACGGTGTTTTTTGTATTTAACTTGTTATAAAATTAATCATTACTTTTTTTTTAAATTATTAAATTCAAAGATGCCGATGAAACTGTTTATATTTCACTGTTGGTTTTTTATTTATGTAAGTATGTATGATATATATATATATATGAATAAAGTTTCATAAGATGGAGCCTTAATTGATCCTCTAAATGAGCATGTCTGGTAGTGTTGCCATGTTGCACCAAGTGACGTTCTAACATTTTAAATGTACCATTGGCTATTCCCACAAGCTGCCATTGAAACATACATATGCATGCATGTCGTTCTTTATTTAATTCCATTAATTTTCAAACTGTTATGTATATAATTAAATATTTATCAATAAAATTGCTATCTTTTATGAAGGTCGCGGGTTTTCCACCTCTGAGTACATAACATACACTGAGCATACCCCCCTTCTCATTATTTTATCTTGTGCCTACAATACAGCTTTGATTCATCTTGGCAAAGATTTTACGAGTTGTTGATGGATAACATCTCGACATCTTTGGAGACTGGAGTCTTGTCGGGCTCCTCCACTCCGTATCTCCGATACTTTGCGATGTGTTCTTGGTTTGGGGAGTTGAGAAGGTGTGGCCACACACACACAGAGAGAGCAGGAACCACTGGCGAATGGCAGAGTTCCGGCGGTTAAAAAGGATGAAGGCTATTGGTTGTGAGCTTTTGGACTTAGTGAGAAAATTGCCTGGTCGGGGTATAGAAAAATTTAAACTATTGAAATATGATAGAGACATTGAGATTAAAGGGAAAAAATTAAGTAATAGAATTATAGAGATAAATAAATTAATCAAGGACCGCTTCTATTATAAGCGCTTGTTGCTTAAAGTTTTTGGTTTTTTTTAAGAGAGAAGAGAATTAGTTTTAACTTTGGGAATTGTTTAAAAATATTAGTTACAATTTTTAAAAAAAGCAATTCTATCTTGAAAATCTGAGGTTTTATTGTCATTAGAGGGGGGAACCTAGGGAGAGCTTTGTCTTTTTTATTATTGTTATCAGCAGAGGGGAGGGGGTCATTACTTTCAGAATTTCCAGAAACAATGTTGGCGAAGGACAAGCCCTCAACAACATTGTTTACTGGTAAATTTATTGCAATTTCTATTGAAAATGGGGGCACCTTTTGATGGATGAAACTATGCTTGAAGAATAGCTCTATCCAGTAGAGTGTAATAGAATGGTTGTGGATTTAAATGCCGGTAGCTGTTTCAATTTGACATGCACACACATCTACAAATTCACTCTAGAATTGAGATCTGTGGATATCAACTCAAATAATGAAATATCCTTCAAAATATTCTTCCAACAAATCTTGAGTATCTGGTACAATACCAACAATACTGTTAAACGCATTATTCTGTTGAAAGTACCCATCGTTATAGGAATAAATTATTAGCATTAGAGGATGTAATACGTCGTTTGAGAAGTGATTAGATCTCATGTGATACATTCTCTCAGTCATTTATCAATTGTAGCTCCGAAACTACGACATTTTGGATTTCCAAATGTGGCGGCCCTCCATGTTTGATTGACGAAAGGTCTGGTGAGCTTATTGGGCAAGGAAGAGTGTCCAGAGGTTTTCCAGACATGCGAGCCGTATTGGGATGGACAGTATAGCATTGAGAAAATGTTCTTTTTCTAAAATATTTTTGTTATTAATGACACAGCGTTGCAGCGCCGTGTTCGAACAGAATGGAATGTCGGCCCTCCGACATCAAACTCTATCCACCAATGGGAAAATAACTTTAAAGACGGGAACTTTGGTAGCTCAAAATGGCAAGCATCCTTCAATTTTCGTGATCGAAGACACTGTTGATCGTGTGCGTGATTCATTTTGAAGGAGTCTTGATAAGTCTATTAGGCAAGCCAGTAACGACATTCCATTCTGTTCAAACACTTCGCTCTGTGTATACATGACTAATTTAAATTCCGTTAACCAAAGTACGCACTGCACCTTTTGCTGTGGCGTCCACATCTTTAATAATGAAGTCAGTGCAAAAACTTTGTCTGCGATTGCCGAATAATACGCACACGAGTGGCCGATCGCACTAGGCCCAAAAAATCACGGGAGTTTTCCAATCCATGGAGGAACAGCTTATTACATTCTGATGAGTACTTCCGTAATAACAAGCCATTACTTTTGGATACTTTAAGACCGAACACTCTGTATTTTAGGCCTGATTTGATTCCTGTATCACATATACACACAATTTTAGTTCTTTTCCTCTGACAGTAAGCATAAAAAGAGAACTTAATATCAATCGATAAAACGATATATATATACATAGTATTTGTGACCAAGTTTTGGGATCAAATATGGCCAAAACAAATTTCTTTTTAAATATAATTTCCAAAATTGATCAATTCTCATTTATGCAAAATCACAAATTAAAATTTTTCAATGTAGTTAGCTCAAACTAAAATTGTCACGCGTAGTTACATCTGTTATTCCTCAAATAAATCTCCAAAATTCAACTCGTATGGTTGTAATGCTACTGGACCTACCAATTTCTCTTGTTAATCGTGATCATAAGGTTAGACAATTTTAATAATCTTTTTCACAAAATAGAAATATTGACGGTTTCTTCTTGAATCAACGAAAAATTTTGAAGCTGATAGTAAGCATTAGAATGAATTTGAAGCTGAATTGATTTTTAGATTAATACGTACAAAATTGTTCACGCATATCTTTTGTCGAAATACAAAACTAAAAACAGAAAAAATCCTAAAACTTTAAACTTGAATTTTTCAACCTTGAAACGATTTCATTAGATATTCCCTTCCCGCAACCGATAAGAAATAAAATCAAATAAATTGCGATTAAATGTATTCATATAAATACACTGATTTATATTAAAAGACAATTTTTTCTTACTCAGGTTCTTTTATAATTTAAACTAGTTTGACTAAAATACTTTAAAATGTAAATAAAAGAGTCCATACATTTTTTTTTTTACGCAGAATACACATACGCAAAATACTGAAAAATAAGTTTCAGAAGAAAAAAAATTACAAAATTCTGAATTTTGATTTGTTCTCAATAAAAAAGAAAATGTTCAACTGTCGACATTCAGAATATATTCAAATAAAATATACTCACCATTAAAAAAGAAAATGTATTTAACATAATTAATACTTTTTCTCCCTTTTAAATTCAAACCCATTCCCCCCACACACACATTATAAATTTTCCAATGCAATACATACTTTCTTGAGACAAAATATTTTTCTCTATATGATTTTTTAAAAAAATATATTTTGACGTACATTTCTCACTAAAACAAAAAATATTCCTATCACAGCAAAATGATTCATGAAAGGAATAAAAAGCAATAAAAAATAAAAAGGTAACATTTAAAAGTAAAAAACCTTTACCTACATTCATGTTTTTCTTTGACAAAACAGCAAAAACGCAAGGCAATTTTTTTAAATATACTTAAAAGATCTGTAAATTTGCCAAAGACATAATTCACAGCTGGTGAAAAGATAAACTGACAGTAACAGGAATAAATAGAAAAGTATTTACAATTACAAAGCAATCAAAATATTTTACTACAATTTTATGCAGACAATGATAGAGTTGCGACAAAAAATTTAAAATTATATTCATATCATAACTGACCTTATAATTAGAGTAAGACTCATCCATTTACTGATATGGCTTTTTTCTTTCTTCTGATAAAAAAAAACCTCAGAAGTGTGAGTGAGCTATAATTATCAACTCCAATATTTTAAAATCTGTTCATACAAGTGCATTATTGTCTGTTATGGATAGAGTATGAGTCATACCAAGAAAAACATTTTTCAAAGTTATTCGCAGCGATAACCAAATTAAAACTGAAGACATTTTGCACAAGATTTTCATCGTTAAAATTCCACGCATTCAAAAAGAAAAATTTATGAAGATCACATACCTCCAAGATGCAAAAGTAATCAGTATAGTGAAAAAATAAAAATTCTCTTTTTGTATTATTCAAAGCCTGATTAGGAGAGGGAAAAAACTGACTACTCTAACAATCTGTTTTTCAAAAATCATTCCCTTCTTCATAAGAAAAAACCTACAATCTTATAAACAGAATCAGTGAAATAAATCAAAATTAGCATATTGTGTTTAATAAAATTAAGTTTAAAATATATTTAAAGAACTTACAAAATGTAAACGAAATACTACATATGAAAACTTGATCATAACTATAAAAAATCTCCTTGAGATCTTATTTTCTCTCATTCAGCCCCCCAAATTTAAAAGAAATTAATTTTTTGGATAAAGGTTTAAATGGTCTAACACTAGGCTGTAAAGCATTCATTGAATCAATCAAACAGAAAATATTGAATCAATTAAAATGTTGCTAATGATGGTGTGTCCAAATGCTTTTAATATATAAAAAAAGAATTCAATTGAATTGAAGCATAAATTGAAAATATTGAATCTGAAGCTCCATTGACAAAAATAATAATAAAATTATAACAGTCCTACAAATTAAAGTGTATAAATTTTTACCCTAATCAGCTTATGTTTGGTGAGAACATAAAACATAAGTGGCTTGCCAATTTCAAAATTTTCTACGCAATTTAAAAAAATCAAAAATCTTTTGGGAAGTAATTAAATTTAAAGAATTTTTTTGCAAATGACAAAATAAATATAAGTATATTAAATATTTTCATATATAAACTCAAACTAAGTGGCATAACAGCCCATGAAGGTCAGGGCCTACTGTGTCCATCCCAGTATATGTGACCATTGGGCCTGAGGTGCATGAACAGACGTCCCGATCAGGTGGTCAGTCTGAAGCGGGACACCCGGTATTTAAGTTCCCAAGCAAGCTTGTGTGTGTGTGTGGTACTCTTTTTATCAACCCACTGCAGTAGGGATGAAAGGTTGAATCGACCTTGCCCAGCACGGAAATAGAACATTTTCATATATAACACAGCATAATTTATATAAAGGGGACATAAATTAGATTAAAAAACAAGAATATTTAATTGTGTTTTTAGAAACTGTTTCTAAACTGGAATAAATTATCTGAAATTTATAACTGGTTTTAGCCATACTTCTCAAGTACTTGACAGTCATAAGTAAACCAATTTTATTCTAAAACATTTCTATACACAAGTTCAATCATGCTTATTGACCTTGTAGCACCATCAAAAAAGGAAATGTATTTCTAACATAGAGCGATTAAACACCTTTTGAGAACAAAATTTAAAAAAATAATAAATTGAATAGCGTTATTTTAATAAATTTTATGCAAGGATATTTAAACTCAAAGTAAATTTTCCACATCACAAAATAAAATATAAATTTTTTCGATAATTACAAATAGATGAAAATTATTACAAAAATGTTATACGAATTATTATTAAGAAATGATTCTCAAAATTAAATATTGCACAACATTTTTATAAATGCAATAGTCATAAAATTCACAAAAGAGGCAAAACTTAATGTCTCATAACTATGTGCCTATTTTTTTCCTTCAATTTAATCTCTAAAAAAAGTGATACACAAATACAAATAAGTACAAAATAAAATAAGTACACATGTATAATCAAATATGTGGGCAAACAACATATATAAATTACATGCATTTTTCAGATTATTGAGTATATTTTAATATTCAAACACATTGAAGTCTTCACAAAATTTTAACTCAATAAATAATTAAAAATGTACAAAAAAATATAATTATATGACAAATATATTTAAATATGTAAAATGTTTCTATCACAACCAAAAAAATACTAAAATACAGTTCCAAATAACAAGTGACAAAACAAATATAGAAATAAAAGCCATTTTTTTAAAATCAGTAAAAAGTTTTTTTTTCAAAAGGTCAAAATTTTTAAATATGAATATAAAATTAATTGTACAAACATACTACAATAAAATACATTCATATATTTTCCATACATAAAATAAAAATGTTTTAAATCATTTTAAAAGAAAAAAATTTGATTTGTTCATTAATTTATAAGGGGGAGATTAAAATAAGGAAACATAAAATTAAGGGATACTATGATTTCACAGAGAATACATATTTTTAATACTAAAATAGACTTCAAAGATAATAGAAGAAAAATAAATTTCTGGTTTTAAATAATATATTTCCCACACAATTGCAACTTTTTCTGTAATTCATTTAAATTAAATAATTTAATAAATATACAAATTTTTAAAATTTTAATAACAAGGCAAAAACGAATATTATGAATGGAAAAACTTATTGCAGAACGATGACGATGAAATAATTTTTATATGGTAAAAATATTGCGACTTTAAAAATGATGGACAAGTATGAATCTCACAATTTCTTTTCAATGCATGTTTTTCAAAACACATAAATTAAACTCGTTTTATTTTTTAAAAAGCTTAGTACCTAAGTGCAATGTATTTAAACAATTCATAAATGTGAACATATGTGAGTTATTTTCAACCCTCAAGTCACTTTTTCAGAAACAGAAATTTTAAATTTAATTCAGTACATACCAAGAGGGGTTTTGTGTAAAAAGATCACAGTCTTTGTTTCGCTACATCTTCTGAATGTATAGTAACCCGCTTCAAATATTTGTGTAATATAACTTTGTTAAATCTTATAAAAACAGAATATATATAAATGGATGTTTACAAAAAGGGTGATTTAATGTGTAAAGACACAACACGATATATTAACACTTCGGCTGGTTATTAGATTTTTAATATATTTTAATTTTTTAAGAAATCCTGAAATAAGAATTTTCTAAAGAGGCTTTGGTCTTTACATATAACAGGTAATTAATATACTAAACATATGTATTTAAAATATTAAAAAAATTTACACAGAATTGTTTAAATTTGGAAATAGTTATTTAGTAATAAAATTTTAAAAAAGGGTAATTCTTTAGAAAATTTATTTCATTGCTAATTGTTGAAATGCAAACAATTTTGTTTATACAACAGAGTTTTTGAGATTTGTATTATAAGATAAAAATATGATTTTTCAAATATGGAAACAAGAGCAAACATATGCAAATACAAAGTAATTCTCTTTTCTTTTTCAACTTTTTAAGAAAGTGAATATAGAGCTTAACTCTCATGCAATTTATTTGATATAAAAACCCCACAGTATCAGAGAACAGTAATTCTTAAACTGTAGACTTCCCAAAGGTTTACAGCACCTTTTTTTAGGGGATCTGTGAAGGTTTTACATTTGATGTTAAGATTTCCTTCATTTATAAATTAAAAGGCCATGTAGAAAAACTGATAGATGTACCACCTTGGACTAGATCCCTAAATTGCTCCCAATGAAAAAACTATACTAGAACATGTATTTCAATCAAGAATATTTAGACCAGGTGGGGTGTTGAAAATAAAATCTTGGGAGTCCCCAACATCAGGCTGATACATAAGGGGGAGGAGATCAAAAGTTTAAAAACCGCTGCTGCAAAAAAAAAATAAAGAATCATCAACTTCTCAGAGCTTTATTCAAAAACTACAAACAAACTCTCCAATTAGCTTACATGCACCTCTATTTTATTCTTATATCTTCTATTTTCTTAATGACAAGGTTAATTAATCCATCTGTTTCTTGCAAGTGCCAAGTATTACTTATTTTACTAAATTTTGCAATTAATTATTCAATCTTTTTGTTAATAATAGAGCAAATTTGTATGGAAAAAAGTGCTCTTAAACTTTATTGTATAAAACAAATTTCTAATTAACTTTGAACGTGATTCAAGATATAATAAACAAAACAATGATTCAATAAAATGGACTGCAATAATTTTTCACATTTGATGAAGATTATTATAAAAATGGTTACAACACATGAACAAATTACACATATTATTCAAATTGTATTACTCTTCTATTAACAAGGTAATAATTGAAAACTTTCAACATACAACTGAATAATATAAACAAAGCAATAATAAATTTAATTTTTGATATGCATCAAATTTATACAGCATGACAAATGCTTGATTCTTTTTCTTACTTAAAACTATATTTGAAAGTTCACTTATATGTTGATTCAAACAAACTTCAAACAACAAAAGAACAAAAAACATAACCGAAGAAATATGTAAATTTTTTCCCTTGATTTTTAATTTAAAAACAACCTATTTGGAAAAACATAACTGTTATAAATCAGCTGCACATACAAAATTATATAGAAAATGCATACACAATATATACTTCATTTGGGAGAGGGAGAAACCATAAAGACCATTAGAATTTTAAAAATAAGACACAAATTGGATATGAAAATAGGAACAATATAAAAAAAACATAGGAACAATGCATTACAAATGTAAGCCAAGTAGATGCTTCCCCATGGCAAAATTTATTTAAATAAAGAATTTTAAAACACATTGTAAATGCTTACAATAAAACTAAATTATTTCAAAATTGGGCACAAATACATAAAGATATAATCAAGTTCAAACTTTAAATTGCATTTTAAAACACTTCAAAACTAAATTTCCACTCCAACAAACTGTTGCAATTTTTCTTAATAACACTGAATAAAGTAACATTAAAATTTTTATATATAATTAAAATTTTCTTTAAGTTTCACCTATACTTTTTATCTTCGAAGATATAATTTCAATTAATTTTAAATGAAGCAATTTAGCACATTTTTCAGTAAAAACTTTGAAAATTTGCTCTTTTAAATGAAAAAAGAAGAAAAATTACAGAAACTTATTACACTTAGATGTGAAATTAAAATTTTAATAAGATTTTTTGCACTTGAAAAATTAAAATTTTCTTCTGAACTTTTTTGCCTTAAAAAAATTATCTAAAAATATTTTTTCCAAAATAAATTGCACTTCAAAATTACTACTACTAAATCTCTTGTTTCATAACATTTTTTTTTTTCGAAATCATTATATCCCCAAAATTATCAAAAAGGTTATATTTATTTAAAATTACAACAAGAACTTAAACAGAAAAAAATGTCAATTTTTAAAAATATGAATGGAATGTGGTTTCAAATGTGCATTATTTGTTTTAAATTTAGTTTAATGAGAATTACATAAATAATTATCTAACAAAATACTCTCACTGCATATTTTCTTGTTTATATTAAAACAGCCCAGGTGAAGGGAAAAACAGAAATGGGATCCTATATTTATTCATTTAAAAAATGAATGCATAAAAGTTCATGACATTCAACTAAATTATATTTTTAAAAAATTAATAGAAAAATATTTAAGAAATAAAAATGGTGTTTACAGATACTAAACATAGCAATTTTGGCAAATTTTAGTTGCAGCTAATTTGATATAGTCAATAAAAAAAAATCACAGTAAATTGGAACAAATACTTATAATAATACTGTCTTTAATAAGTTCTTCACATTAAATTTAAGAATCATTAATAATAAAAACATGCTTTTCAAAAATAATTTTCCTAACAATTTTACTTTTACACTTTCACTCACAATCATGAATTTTTAAAATCTTTTTAATCTTGATGATTTATAAAAATGTTTTATTAAAATTAAAATAAATCATACTTATAACAGTTAAAATGTATCAATCAAAGTTAAAATATGAAGAAAGAAAATTAGACCAGAAAGAAGAAACTTCATTAAAAGCACAAGTTAATTTTTTAGCAGTAAAAAGAGGGAAAGAAGTAATGTAATGAAATGATAATGCAAATTTACTAAAAATACAACTTATTTTCTCTTAACTTAAAATATACTTTTGCGTCCCCATTTACCTCTTAAATCTTTGGTGTCCAATACTTTAAAAAGTGCAATAAAAGCCTATGTAGTGTGGCAATAAGAAATCATTACCTTTCTGTGTTCACTGACAATCTGATGAAGTATAACTTAAGCATAGTAAAATTTATTTAGTATTAAATATAATCTATAAGAATTCACCTCACACAAAGAAGCTTTTATTCATAACTTCGAAATTAACAGACTAATGGACAAGTTTTCAAAATTTAAAATATCAAAGTAAAATTAATGAAAATGGTAACATAACCTTTAGCTGTATTTTTTTTACATAAATCACTATAATATCCATGTGATTTTATAAAACTTTTTCTCAGTTGTTGAAAATTATAAAATAACTTATGCATTTTAAAAATACCTAAATATTTCACCAAACATTCATTTGACTGTTCATATGATTAATAACCAATAATTAGTTAAAAATATTCATTTTTTTTCACAAAAACTTTTACAAGATATTAAAGAGTAAATTGATTTTTTTTTTTGTTAAGGCATTTTATTATTTTAAGATCTAAGAAATTTTCATCATTTGCAAATCTATTACTTTTAAATGTGCCTACAGCATTTATTTTTCATTGTTCTTGTGCACATGATTCATCCAATATTTGTTGAAAGTGCAATAATGAATATTCTAAAATTTGTTCATTAAGGATTTTACCCTATCTCAGATAGGGATGAGGCAAAATTCACCTTTTTTACCAATTGCTTTAACTCATATAAGAGTACTAAAACAATAAAGAAAACAAAATTTTGTGCTACAAATATGGTGAGGAAGTAAACAAGAGTAAAAAGTGATTCATTGAATGGTGGATTTAATAAATGACATGTTGACCGTTGACCTAAGCAAGGTCATTTTAAAATTGGAAATTGCAAAATTTATTAAATAAAAATTTGATTTTGATATCTTGGACTAAAGCATCTAATGATAGGAATAGATGTTTGGAGGAGCAATAAATTTTAGAAATGAATTTACCTACAAACACAAATTTAAAAGGAATGGGGTTGGGAGTCCAATAAAATACAGTTAACAGTGGGTTTTTTCATTAAAAGAAAATTCCCATCATCAAATGCTACGAGTATCTGATTTTTCGAATAAAAAAATGCTCACTGTTATGTGATGCTTTACATCCAAAAACACTTTACTCTTCATATTTAAATAAATTTTTTAAAAAATCAATCAAATTTTTACAAGCTTTTGTACTGTTTTACAGAAGCAACATATCATTATTGTGATTTCTTCGTGACATATTTTTTGCAGGTAACAAATACTTTGCTATAACCTGATATGCTGTTCATGACAGTGATGAGAGACAACTACTGCTAAGAGTATGAGAAGAGGGTACTAGGTCACAAGTTCTTCATTGATAAATTTACAAAGTCTTTCCACATATTGCCCATACAGCTCAATATCATTGTGACCTGCACCTTCTACCCAAAGTGGTTCAACAGCTCTCGGGCAGCGTTCATAGATTGCTTGCCCATGGGAAAAATCAATAATCTCATCATTGGTACCATGGATAACCAAAACAGGAGAAGTCACTTTCGGCACTTTTTCTATGCTGAAATGAAAGAAGAAATTCTATAATATAAAATATTATATTGGTATTAAAGAATTGGATACAAATGTCATTCTTTAATTATTTTCCAATAAACGCATAATTATATTTCTAAGAGAGAGTTAATACCAGAAATTTATTATCTCATTTCAAAATTAACATGAAATCATGTATTTCTTATAAACTTATATTAATCAGTTTGAGATTCTAACTTGATAGATTATATATTTCGAAAACAATGCAGATGAATATTTTATATATATATAAACAGGCATTAAAACTTTCATATTCTGCAAAAGAACTGCTATGCTTCTTTCTTTAAATAAATTATTGGTGAAATATTTCATTTATCCTTTGTTCATTTTTTCCTAGTACATTAAAGATTTAAAATTCTATAAAAATCTAAAGAGATTTTCCTCTTTTAAACAGAGATTCCTTACTAATACAGTTCTTTAAACATTTACTCAAATTTTTTCAGAAAGTAAAATGTAAAATGATTTTTAAAATATTTTCTAGCAATGAGCTACTTTGTATAAAACTACGCAAACCATCATTAATGCTATTTTTAAAATTTTATATCTACGATGCAATTTTTCGAAACACAAAAAAAAAAGTTATAATTATGCAACCAAACACAGATATGTAAAAAATTGTTCAAAAGTATAATGTTATTATATTGATTAGTAATACAAATAAAATTGATGTTTTTCAAAAGTTTTTTTTTTTTTGCAAAACCTTAAGATTTGGGGGGAAAATTCAGTTTCAATGATTAACATTTCAGCAATACTTGTAAGCAATGATGCAGTTTCAATTTTAGGCTTATAATAATCCCAATTTTTTTCAGTACTATCATAAAACAAAATTTTATTATCTCTCAATTTAGAGTTCAAAATTTATTACATTTCCATTAAAGTAATTTCCTTATAGACTTCAATACATTTCTATATATTTTTCAAATCTGCAAATATGCTTTAAAAATCCTTTTTGAGACTCCATCAAAGTATATAAAATTTTCTTTTGTGCATTGAAGGAAACAAAACAGTAAATACGAAAAGGAATTTCAACCTAAGAAATTCTTTTAAAAGTCATACAGTGCTAGTTGAATACTTTGACAAAGAATCAGAAACAATAATGGGATTGTGAGGAGATGCATTATCAAGATAAAAAACCATGAGTTATCACACTGCAAATCAGATAGTGATGATGGATTGCACAAATGGCACAAAATATTCAGACCACATGGTCAGTTAATACAAATTTCTAAGCATGCATCATCCGGACAATAAAAAGTAAACATGACTCTTAAACATGTTTTTTTTTCAATCTTCAAAAGTTTTCTCAAAATTTCAAGTATGCTTGTAGTAGCAGATATTACACTGGAGAAAAAAAATTTAACATCTGTTCTTTCATCAGACATTTTTGAAAATCAATAAAATGAAACATTCCTTAAAAACAAACTTTTTCAAATTATAAAATGGAATAAATTTCTCAGTTTTGGCACTCGTTTATGTAAATTGTAAAAATATAATAAAAGTTTGCAGATCTAATATATCTGTGTTTTAAAGAAAGTTTTCTGGATTGCAGTCACCGACAAAGCTAGTGCCGAGAGGGCCTCGTATCAAAATTTCTTACACACCCTATTTCAGGGTTCCTTAATATATTATTAAAAAAATTTTGCCTATATATTGGGGGCCCATATGATGGATGTGACTGATGCAGTGGTAGCTATGCCCCTGATCTCAGTAATACTATAAAATGTACAATATAGTGGTTTTTTTTTTTTTTTTTTTTCAAATATAGGAAGTCTAGGTACTAAGCCTAAATTTGAGTTTAAATTTTGTAGAAAAGATAGGACACATTTTAATGATTTTATGAAAGTAAAATACAAAAAGATTTATGAGATAGACAAATGGTAAAAAACTAAGTTAAAAGGCTGCATTAATTAATTGGAGTTTAATGAAAGCACACAGAAAAAACTTTAAAAAATAGAAATTTAATTGTGAATGAATTTTAAAGCTGAAATAATTGTTGAATTTTGCACACCATTAACTTCAAATGAGAAAATAAAGCAGATAAATGATCAAATTTCAAAAAACATTGAAATAAAACCAAAATATAATTTAACAAACCACTCAAAATTATTAGTGAATCAAATGAAAATAAATTGATTTAACATAAAAATACATGCAAATTGTAAATATAATTTTAAAAAGTTAATCACAACTAAATTTAAAGAATAAGTGCAATAAACGAAAAATAAAAAAAGTTTTTGTTTGGTATGTAACAGTTTAAGAAACGTCTTTCCCATGTAATCAGATAATATTTAATGATCACAAGGTGTTATCAGAATGTGTGTGTGTGTGTGTGGTCCATAAAACAATATATTTAAGAGTAGTCATAAAAGACCTACTGAAAATTAATTAAGATCTGATAAATATAAGTAAGATATTTTACAAACTACTTAACATTTCACATGCAGGAAATGTTCTTTTACATTTTTTGTAGTCTGTTACTAGAGCATGGGTTACATAAAAATATGCATTTAGCTGATTTCTGCAGGAGAAAGGGTATTTAATGTATGAATAAAAATGGTACACACACTTGCATAGTATATCGTCGACCAATTTCGCAAAATGAAAAGATGAAACTATTTCAAAAAAATGTAGGTAAATGCTGACTTCATTATAGTTATTATGTTCAAATATACACAGGAACAGCTTTTCACTACTGACTGTATTTTATGGTAATTGGCAATGTCTTGATTTTAAGAAATTGATCAACGGGTATAACATGTAAAGGCCACCTAACTAATATAGTGGATAGTGGCGTTGACTGTTGCGCTGTATGTCCTGGGTTCAAATCCAGGAGAAGGAATGGGTGTTTGTAAATGTATAGTGCCTTTGCAGCACAGGGGTACTCTAAATAGAAATCGAGTTGCAAGCCCACATGTGTGGTTGATGGAAGGAGAAGCAAGGTGGGAGCCCCAGAGTGTTCTCCCTCTAAAATGGGGTGGAATTGAGCCAAATTGTACAGTCACCAATATGGTGCTTAAAGCTAGAGCTAATGACAGGCGTACATCTAGCCCTTTGCTACGATGAATTTCATGGGCCTCGATATGACACCATCACACAGGTGGCATTAGTAACAACATGCAAGAACTATAAAAATAAAGTTTCATTTAAAAAAACAAAGTAATTATTGATTTATTGTAATTTTATTGAATGACCAAGCTCCTGTTAAATTCACAACATGCATGCAAAGTGTTAACTTTAGTCTCATTTTGACAACCAGAAATGTAAATTCTTTTCTAAAAGCTATAAATTTTGACGAATATTTTTTATTTGTCTTTGACTTTATTAAATCTGTACAAAGAATTCACAAAGAAAATTTTTGCAAAGCCTCTTTTGCAGCAGATTTATATGAAAATATACTTAGGTACCTAATTTCAAGTCTGTAGGTCTAAAAGTTCAAAATTCAGTATAATGGCACCTTAACCTCTTCCAACTCCCTCCCCTACCCCTCAGGGGCCGATTTTCACGAAACCCTTTCTCAGCGGATCTCTTCTCCATGACAGGCACACGCTTATAAAATTTCAAGTTTATAGGACTAATAGTGCCGCAGATACAGTGATGAGTGAGTGAATGAATGAGTCACCTTTTCCCTTTATATACATAGATAATCTAAATTTGAAAACGGAGAGGATCAGAATGAATTTGTGGCTTGTGATGGTTCACAGAGAAAAGAATGTTTCTAGAATTGTAATGGGTAGTTTAGCAATTCAAAACAAGTAGTTTGCAAGAAATAGCAATCTAACTGACCTTTTTTAAAAACGAAAAGTTTTTCGGAGCATATAATGCAAACACAAAAGCTTGTTGAGTATTAGAGTATGTTTGGTCTCTTTCAAATGAAAAATTTTTCGCTTATGTTTCAATTTTGGGACCTGAAGCTTCATTAATTTATGGTCTATGTCAGTGTGGTCCCCAACCCCCAGG
This sequence comes from Trichonephila clavipes, assembly GCA_019973935.1. Taxonomy (NCBI): domain Eukaryota; kingdom Metazoa; phylum Arthropoda; class Arachnida; order Araneae; family Nephilidae; genus Trichonephila; species Trichonephila clavipes. The sequence goes on from BMAU01004673.1 coordinate 358,437, forward strand.
CCGTGAACCGGCATTAATCCGTAGATCAAATGGTACCAGGCTGCACAAGGAACATTAAATTATTTCCATTTTATTTACTATGTTGTATTTCTTTCAGGTTTGTGCAACTTTCTATGAAGGAGAGATTAACCAAGAACTGAGAGATGTCACCTATAGCCACACCAATACCACACACGTGCAACATATTGCAATATATAAAACATAAATAATCTCAATATCACCTCCTCCTTAGTAGACAGTGGGAAAATTATTTAATGTTGCCCATTCAGAGGTGATAAAAAGGTTGGGTAGCAATGGTCTGTGACACGGGGCAGTGTGGTAGACAACAGTGGAGTTTGGAGATTCTACCTCCCTATGCATCAAGAGATTTTTAATTTTTAGCAAAAATATTACACATCAGAGTATTTTCACCTACATGTTTTATCAAACTATAATCCCCCATAAAAATAATCAATGCACACCACTGACATGGGATACAAATTTTTGCATAGAAACCATGTACAGAAAACAAATTCGGTGAAATATTAAGAATTTTGAAATTTGATATATGAAATCAACACATTGTAATCAAACAAACCAGGATAAATTAACAATGATTTTATTGAATAGCTGCAGATTTCGAAAAAAATATATTTTGAATACATTTTCTTGCTTAGAAAAATATGAGAACAAAATCAGACTTTCTGGGTATAATTTTTTAAAATTTGTTAAGAAGTTAAGAGAAACACACAAGAGTTTAGTTACCTCAGTGAATGGAATCAGACAATTTCTAGAATTATAAAATCAGGAAAAGAAGAGTTCCAAAATGTTAAAAAAGGAGAATGACTCTAGACTTATAGTTTACCAGTATAAAATGAAAATGAATGTGAATGAGTTCTATAAATTCAAGCCTGAAAAATATAATTGTTAAGAACACACAAAATTGGCAATGTTTATAATGTAACAAAATATGCTATATATATTGTTGACTAAATGGCAAAACAATATTTAGTCAAAGCAGATTCAAGAACATGGTCTATACGAAATCTATACTTGAAACTTTGTTACCATAAACACTTGAATTACAGTCAAATGTGCAAAGAAGAAAAATAAAGTGTAATTTAATTCAAACATTAACTGAAGAATTGAAATATATTGAAAAAATCTGATAAAAGAAGCAGGTAGGATGAAGATGAATAGCAAATTGAAAATCCATCCTAGAGTAAAAATGGATTTAATTATTTAATAATTATTTTCAATAATGAAACAGAAAATGAAATTTTAATATAGTTAAAGAAAATGAGACCTTATGAGAAGAATATATAAGTTCTCAAAAGATTGTACTTTCTTATTATTCAGAATAGTTGCAGTTGAAAAATTTGCATAAATGCCTTTTAAAATATATAAATTAAGACTAAAGACAAAATCTCAACTTGGTTAAATTTATCAAAGGCCTAAGAAAAAACACAATGCATAATTTAATGAAGGAATTAAATTCATTAAAACCATTCGCTAACAAGAAATTAGTAGACACCTAGAAAACAAAGAAATGGAAAAGGTCTCTTTTTTTTTTTTTTTTTTTTTTACTCAAAATGTTTCCAAAATTATAATTAAAAATTGATTTATTGCATAAGCCATGTTAGACTCCCTATTCAAGAAACAAATACTAACCTAAGTTGATTTTGTAAGCCTTAAGGTTAAAATACGTTGCAAGATATTTGAATAAAAAGCATATGCAGGTTACATTTCAAATGTAAAATAAGGGCATATTGCATGTTTCAAAACCTAACATCTTACACAAGAACCTAAGTTTGATTTTTTTAAAGGTACAAAATTGGAGAAAAAAATGCAGTTTTTTAGAGGCATAATAAAAATATCATGGAATAAATACTTAAGAGCCAAAAGACACTACAAGGAAAAAACTTGATGAAGAGAATTATTTAATTCCACGAGCGAGCAAGGCAAAGAAGATAAATAAGGCATTGTAACACGTTGAACTTCTTTAAACAAGTACAATTATATTTCAGCATATTCTAGTTCTTTTTCTACATTCAAGATCATAACGTGAAAAACATAAATAGAGAGACAACTCACCTAGGAAATGAATCAAAAAACCAGGTACGTTTTGTATTCGGAAAGGCAACTCGCATCCCTGAAGTCAGAGGCGAATGTAGGATCACTCCCCCAACCTCATACTTGGATGCAAGATCAATGGTCGGTACAGTACCTATGCTCTGTCCATAGAGGATGATGTTTTCTGGTCTCACTGCATATCGAGTTTGCAGAGCATGCCAAGCTGCATCTACATCAGCATATAAGTTCTTTTCAGAAGGTTTTCCCTCACTTTCTCCATACCCAGAATAGTCATAACTAAAGATGTTGCAGTTGATGCGAGAACCTAGACCGACATAAAAACTGCTCATGTGTCCTAAATCAACAGCATTACCATGACTAAAGAGGATGGTATACTTTGCAAGAGGAGAGCACTTGACAAACATGCAGGCAATTTGGTTATTCTTTGAAGTCCGCGTGTAAAATACTTCGATCAACTTTAATTCCTCTTTAGTTATCTGGGATTCGGAACTCCGATTCAAATACAAGGAATAGTTGGACTTGGAATCATCGGATTCCATCAGAGCGTACGTTCGTTCGGGTGGGACAAAGGCTAATTTGGCCGCGATGTGCGTCGGGCATGGTGGACAACAGAAAAGACAACATAATTCATAAAATTTCAAATGTTCACTAGTTCCACGAGGCATAGTGAATGGGAGATGTCAAAACACAAACAAACTATCAACTGTAGAAGAAAAGCTTATACACTATTGGACCCTATTTTTGAGTAAATAAAACTAATCACATTCCTGATTCGACGAGAAAACAAAAGATTGAATTTTTATTCGGCATATAATCTGAAGCATCCATATACATCCCAAATGCACTCAAGCAAACTAAAACAATCACTACATAATTTATTCACGATAACATAACTATCTGGGACAGTACATGATTCAGAGCGCGGACGAAACGCCTCCTACAGCTTGGGTGCTTTGGGTTCCATGTGCTACCAGATAAATTTATATTATAATTTTTTAATTCATCAGTGTATAAATGAGAATGCATGAAATTAAAAATGGTTGAAAAATAAATTTAATTAAATATCGGGTAAATTTTTCAGAGGTTATTTAATTTTTTTTATGACCGATCACACAAATTATGTAACTGTAACCTAATAGTATATACTCATGAGTTTCGATTTGCGGATTTCCAGCAAATCTCTCTACACATATTTCAAAAGACAATATCAAAGGAGAAACGAAGATTCAATAAGAGAAAAAGATGTAAAAATTTTAGTTTTGTAACACATCTTGTAAATTGAGACAATCAAAGTTCAGTTACCGATGAATGTTAATATTGTTGTTGTTAATGCTCATCTCCATTTTTTGCCAAGCTAGACCAAGCCCAGGATCTCATTCACTCTCAAAAAGTTCAACACCATTACAGGGTCTTTATAAAGATTTTGTATTGAAAGCTCCATGATGATGTTACTATTAAATAATTTATATCTAATTAATGGCATGAACACAAGGGGTAGGTGTTAACCCCAATAGAGCAAAAGATGTTTAATTTTTAGCAAAAAAATTATGTCTCAGATTTTTGTCAACGTGTTTTCAAAGTATGATCCCCCCTCCTATAAAAGAAGTTTGTGTAAGCCCCTCTTCCTTATATTAAACAAGCAGATCCTCCGAAGTATTTGGAATGTGAAGTACGAGTGAGTGAGAGTAATAGTTTTAGAGACAAGATGGCTCTTAGTGACGGACCTCGTAATTTTGAAACACGGTCAAGTGACAAGGACAATACCCAAGCTAGCACACACACCCTCTCCTCCTCCTCCTCCAAAGTCCTCGCCAACTGGAGGAGTTTGAACCTTGACAGATTCAACGTGCATGGACCTCCTTTACACGTGGGGTCTTCAGTGGTGCAAGGCCTTGAGTCTACGACACTCCGGTCATGAGTTCGTGACCTTAACCATTGAGCTACCACGGCTAAATGAGAATACAAAGATTACAAGGCAATGTGATTCAAGTAAGGTATTCAATTAAAGGGGCTTTTAGCATGTTCTAAATTCTGTATTTTTTGGTTAGTCGGGTTAAGCGGATACTTTTAGTGATAACACAAAGTCGCATACTTACGTATTATACCATCGTTTGATTTCGCAGTCTAAAAATGACATAGCCAAAGATTGTCATCATTTCCGTACATCCACAAAAACTAATTATTCCTACCCATTCTCCTTCCGTATTGTTCCATCCACAAAAAAAAAATAATAAAATGGATATATAGAAGAATTAAATACTGTATTTAAAAAATTTGTACACTTGAAATAAACGAAAAATTTAGTAGCTACAATATTTAGGGTGTAAGAACACCGTAAAACAGCGTTCAAAATTGTGACAAGTGAGTATTCTTTATGTCAGTTGTGTACACAAGAATAGAGTTTGTGGGTTCAACTCCTGTAGACCAACAGGATTTTACCACAGATATCACGCCTCTGAGCTTTCATCAACGTGTTTTTTTTTTTTTAGAATGTACTCCCCCATAAGAGGTCTGTGTAAACGTTTAAATGCGCTATATGTAGAAGCTTAAATTCGCATAAGTACAAATTTAAGTACTGTCTCATGCAGCTCCACCACGTTTTTTATTTCTCCATTTTCCAGAAATCCATAGCGTTTCAAATACACTCTGTCGCAAAAAAATATATGCACCCAGAAGAAATTGAGCTACATTCACGAAATTTGGTATGCATGTAGTGTATATGAAAATAAACAAATGATTAAAAATTCAGAACAAAATATCATTTTATTAAGCGGTTACAGCTTGCAAAAGGTTAAAAATCAGTAAGTAGTAAAGCCACCTCTGGCAGCTATACAAGCCGAAATTCGGCGTGGCATCGATTCAATTAAATCACTTATGACCCCCTGTGGAAGATCCTGCCATAGTCTTTGCATCTGCGCAGTTAATTCTCCTGTATCTCGGGACAGCTGCAGTTGCCTTCCCAGCGCGTCCAGACATGCTCTATTGGCGAAAGATCTGGTGACCTGGCAGGCCATGGTAGGACGTCATATCCTTGAAGACATTGTTGGAAGAGTCGCGCAGTATGTGGACGAGCATTATCCTGTTGATAAATGGCACCTGGGCGACTTGATAGCATGGGTAGCACAATCGGCGTTAAAATATCGTCCACGTATCTGCGAGCTGTCAAAGTGCCTTGAAGGACCACTAAAGATGATCGTGTGTCCCAAGAAATTGCTCCCCACACTGTCACACCTTGTGAAATTGCTGTATGCCGCTCGACAATAAATGGCGGATCGGACCGCTGGCCGGTGCGCCTCCAGACACGTGTGCGGTGGTCATCAGCACTGAGACTGAATCGGGATTCATCACTGAAGATGACACGTCTCCAGTCTGTCACACTCCAAGTTGCCCGAGGTCGGCAAAAATCCAGTCGACACTGCCTATGATGTGTGTCAGTGGTAAGCGTCTTAGCGGACGTCGGCTCCTCAAGCCAACTTCGGTCAGTCGTCTCCTTATGGTTTCTCTTGATGGCACTGGATGTCTGGAAGGAGGTAAGTGGCGTTGAATCGATGCTAGCGACGTTGTTGGTGCCGAAGTGGCCACTCTTCTGATTGCACGATCCTCGCGATCATTTGTGTTCCTGGGACGTCCTGACCCTCCGCGACGGTACACTCTACCTTCTGTGATCCACTGTTGCCAACACCGAGCAACTACCATATCGCTCCGACCGAGGTGGCGGCCGATACGTCTATTCGACCAACCTGCTTCTCTGAGGCCTATTATACGGCCCCTATCAAAGTCCGTCAGCTGCTCGTACTGCCGCCGGTTACGTCTTAGAGGCATCCTAAGTCTCAATATCGTCTATCAAAGTCGTCAGATTCGTTTGGATAGCCGTACGGCGCTCGTACTCATGCTTTTAAACTCTCCCAGTTGCGCAACTAATATGCGCATAGCACACTTAGCCTTGTCTCATTGGCTTCGAAATTTTAATCATTTGCATATCTCTTACCAGACTACATTCTTGCCGAGTTTCGTGATTGTAGCTTGATTTCTTCTGGGTGCATATATTTTTTTGCGACAGAGTGTATTTATTAGACCGTATTTTTGAAAACACTCCGCTGCTTTCGTTCCCATAGAAAACAGGTACCAAATGATAATCATTCCTCACAACAAAATAAGAGAATAATAACACAGAAGAATATACACACTATAAGCGTTATTATTTTCGAGCATGCACTGTCAAGATAAATGTGTTTGAACATACGCGAGAATGATAAAATTTTTTAAAAAAAAGGAATATGATTTTCAAGCACGAACAAAATTGTTGCGTTTAAACATGCGTAAGAATAGTTTCCCACTGTTAGCTTCATGTTGCGTCATTTTGAGACGCTTTTCGATTTGACGAAATTGGTCACCGATATAACTCGCAAGTATTCTATTTTACTACAAAAAAACGGAGAACAATAAGAAGGAGAAGTTGGAGATATATTTTGTCTGAAACTGATAGCAGTATTTGGCGATTGTTCACTTGGGCCCTGCTAACCAAAAAGTTTCCTTAATTATTAATAATTTGTACACATATTTTGTAATTTTTTCGTTGAAATAAATTATCGGTGTATGACCAAATTTTTTCTTTTTGTGTTTGATAATTGTTCTATATTTCGACAAACATTACGGTTAATTTCTTGAATACTTGTAGTTGTTGTCTTGCCCTTCCCGAAAGGAAGGAAGGGCCTGAGACAGGTTTGACTTCTAGATGTACGCCTGTTGTTGGCCATAGTATTGAGCACCATTCAGGTGACAGTACGAATTTTTAGATTGGTTTCACCCCAATTTAGAGGGCCAGGGCTCTCTACCTATCTTTCCCTTTCACCAACTTCACGAGCTCTGGCGTAGCTAGTTGTGAGGGGGGCCTGTATCAAAATTCCTTCGATGCCCTTTTTTAGATATGGGAGCCCTGTTAGTGGAATTGTAGTTATACATGTTGGGGCCACTATAGCTTGGGGTCCCATATCACTGATACGACTGATACGGCGGTAGCTACGCCCCTGCTCACGAGAGAACTTGCGGCTTGACGGCTATTTAGAGTAAAACCCTGCCACAAAGTCACTATACATTTACAAGCATCCATGTCTTCTCTGGGATTTGAACCCAGACCCTATGGCACAGAAGTCAGTATCGCTAACCACTATATCTGATGTGCGACCTTTAATACTTTGATAACCTATTTTAAAATTTACCAACTTGTGGCGTGTACTTAATTTTAACTTATTACTGTAATCTATATTAAGGGGATCCAGGAAGCTATATTATCTTATTCATGATAGAAAATCAATAGCTTTCAAATATTTCAATACTTAAATATCATCATGAAACATTTAATTTAAATCCAAAAAAAAAGACTTTTTTATAAATTTCAGTATAATTTCAAATAAGGAGATTCATTTGTCGAATTATTTGAAACTATAATCAGTTCCTTTTGAAATGGTAAAGATTAACATTTCTAAGAGTACGAAATAACACCAGCAAATCAATTTGGTACTCTGTTAAACCATTTCCTTAATTAATAAATATAATAAACAAATTTTGAATTAGTATTTAAATTTGAAAGTATGCAAAAAGTATTATCGATTTACTTTGTAAAATAGTTCCATTGGAATCAAGGATTAAATAAAAAAATATCTGCTATATGAAACCAAACACTATTGATTAAAGTGGTAGAAAAGAGCTTTAAAATGCTTTAAGTGTTGTACTAAAATAAAAATTCTTGCAAACTAGCAAGTTTAATGAAAAAGAGGAAAACAATACGTCTTGGCAATAATGAAAAAAATGTATTTTATGCACAGCCAAATTTTACATCTCGCATATTCTCAGTCAGCCAACATTAATTTTTTCCACAAAACTATAAATTTTAGAAATTGCGTTGATCCCCGTAGAAAAGAGCATCAAAGTTTAATTAAAGTATAGAATAGAACAACCTCTTGTCGAAGTTGGTAATTTTTTTGTTGCTAGAGCTGCCAAATTATCGATATGGATTCAATATTTTAAAACATTATTGGAATGCAGTGAAATAATGAAATACATTTTGATCTTAGGAGATAAAAATTATTCCATTCCTAAGAAACAAAGGTGTACATTTTTTTTTTTTAGATTTTAATGATTCCGAGGGAAAATAAACCTTTTCAAGACCAAAGAGAAAGTTTCAGTACCGCACATTTAGAATGCTGTTCTGTGCATCCTTTGTTACATGAAATCAGAAAGGGTACTTACGTATTATCGCAACCTATCATCGACATTATATGAAACGAAGCACGTGATTGCCAATTCAGCGCATACGACCCATGCGAAATTTTTGCCAGCTTGACGAGTTATTTTGAATGTTGGCGACTATTGCGATAATACGTAAGTACCTCAGAGAGTTTAGAATAAAATAGAGTTTTACGTGACACGATTGCGATTTAGTTGTACTCACGAATCTTGTCTTTCTTGAACTTCTGTACAAGATATTAATCTCAAAAATAAATAAATAATACTATGCGATTTGAACGCACAAGTTCATTATCATTAAAATCTTAATCATACCATATTTGGTTTCCTCAAATCAACCACTCTTCCTCACACAATATTTATTCATTCGTTGGTGGCATACCCAAATAAATTTTTCAATCGAATTCGTCTTCTAAGTAAAACGCATGATTCGAATAATAAAGAATGCAGCAAACTTACCTTTATCTGCAAGCGAAATTAAACCTTTAGCAATGCATTATTGTATTTCAGGCACCTTTTCCCTTGAGCTCCAATAATCATACAAATTAACTTAAATTTTACCCTTAACTTCCCGTTTTTTTAAATTTCTATGAAAAAAAATTATATCAGCTAGTTCTCAATTAATAATAAAAGGGAAATATATATATATATATATAAAAAATTAAGCTGTTTTAAATTGAATTTCAGTCATTTTTTTTTTTGTTGTTGTTGCAGAAGTGCAACATTGCGCAGTAGTGATGTAAATTACAAAACTTTTTTTATATGAGGATTTTATTACTCATCATAAAATGTTTAAATTTCTTAACTCGTAATTTATTTCGTCAATAAACAAGAGAAAGCATAAAATGTAATGGATTATTTTTATAGCAAAAACACAGTTCTTGAGGCATCAGAGACTTTTATAAATGTTGTGATTTCTGGAAAAAATGTACTTCCATCAAGTGACAAAATTAGCATGTATTTCGTGTTGCAGTAATCTTTTTTATTCTCAGATAAGTGATTTGTAGGTAATTAAAAAATATTGAGTCTATTAAATTAAAATGAATCATATGTTGCAGAAATGCAACAGTGCGAATTTAAGGGTTAACAATTCAAACACATTGTTCAAGAAATAACCGAAGGCAAACTCGTAAAAAAAAACAGTTCAATTATACAAATTCGCAATTAATATAAAAAAAAGCATTCTTAATAAAATGAATTATAAATGTGTAATCTCTAAAAAAATCATACTGTCTTTTTTTTAAAAAAAATATCTGCCGATTTTAAAAAATGAATAGCAAACAAGAACAGAGAACACGTGACTTTATCAGAATAATTTGGCATTTCACTGCATGAAGGTTACCAAAGGAAACAGTTTGCCAAAATTAAATCGTGGAAGCGCTATGAAATTTAAAAAAACAATCGCCAGTTTCAATCAAACCCAGTGTTATTATGGAAATGTACAGACTGTGATACGACGAACTAATATAAGTTTATTTTCAACTACATTCAGTGGGCCACAGAAGGGTTCGTACACTTGCAGTTTCTTGTAAAATTTAATGTTTTTGACTAACAAAAATTAATATATTGTAATTGTAATTTTTTATGATATCTGAAACTTGTTCTTAACGGAATGACATAATGAATTTTTTAAAAATATTATAACTATTTTTTTAAAAAAAATTAATAATCAAAAAGTTACTGAAAAATTACGCCACAAAAGTCTTCGTACACTTAAAAAAAATCTCAACATAGCTTTAAATATTGTATTTCTTTCTTAATTTAGTACTTAGTAGAATATCTTTTAGTGTCCACAACAACTTTTAAGCGTCTTGGTATAGATTTAATCAGTTTTTGTAATTTCTGCATCGATTTTCCTCCATTCTTCTATGATTATTGTTTTTACTGCACATTTTGTGTTCAGTAAAAACAATAATCATAGAACATTACATTAAAGTCTCACCAAATATGTTCTACTGGGCTAAATAAAGTGATTGAGGAGGTGTTTTCATAATTTGGGGACAGTCATAGAGACATCAGTGGCATACATTGAGAGCAGTACGCTTGGCGTCATTATCCTGTTAAAAAATGAAGTCGTTTCCAATATCCAAATTTTGCGCAGGTAATTTAAAATTTATCTTTAAAATATTTAAATAGAGCTCATGAGATTCACAATATCAACAAAAAATACCTAATTACCTAATTCTGTGTCCGATTTACACCCCCACTCAAGAACAATCCCACCTCCATGTTTTATTGGTCCAACTAGATTCTTGGGATTAAGTTTCAGAAAATTCAAAATTGACAGAAAATTAAATAGGATGACAGAAAATTTAACATTTTTGGTTTCGAAGGACCTATAATAGCTTGTAAATGAAAAATAAGAAGTTTAATCCCATGAATTTATGTGGAACAAGAACTCCTCCACCTCCATGCTTCAGCATTGAAGTGAAGGTGTTCTGGCGTGTGGGTGTAAATTGGCCTCAGAATTAGATAATTTGGTATTTTTTGTTGATATTATGAATCATGAGCTCTATTTAAATATTTTAAAGAGAAATTTTAAATTATTCACCCGAAATTTGGATATTGGAGAAGACTTCATTTTTTAACAGGGTAATGACGCCAAGCACACTGCTCTCAATGCACGCCACTGGTGTCTCTATAACTGTCCCCAAATTATGAAAACACGTCCTCAATCACTTTATTTAGCCCAGTAGAACATATTTGGTAAGATTCTGATGTAAAAAAAAAAAGAAAATATGATAAATAAACACAAAATGTGAAGTAAAAACAATAATCACAGAAGAATGGAGGAAAATCGATTCAGAAATTACAAAAAACTGATTAAATCTATACCAAGATTCTTAAAAGTTGTTGTGGACACTAAAAGATATCCTTCTATGTACTAAATTAAGAAAGAAATACAATATTTAAAGCTATGTTGAGATTTTTGTTAAGTGTACGAAGACTTTTGTGGCGTAATTTTTTAGTAGCTTTTTGATTATTAATTTTTAAAAGTAACAGTTATACTATTTTTAAAAAATTGATTATGTCATTCCATTAAGAACAAGTTGCAGATATCACAAAAAAATTTCAATAACAATATATTAATTTTTATTAGTCGAAAACATTAAATTTTATAAGAAATTGCAAGTATACGAACACTTTTGTGGCCCACTGTATGTAAAGTGAATTTCAAAAACGAATAAGATCTTGAAGAGCTCTTAAATAGCCAACAAAAGTAGAAGTTGTTCCAAAGTTTGTGTGAATAAGAATTTTGGCCTACATACATATAGTATCCCATCGACGATTTTTTCATTTGGCGAAATTTAATTGGGGTATGTTAACTTTTTTTGGAAGTGTATGAAGTTTAAAATGTGGTATGTTTCGTTTAAGAGAGAAATATAAGAGAGGTGCCTCTTGGCGAAATTAGCACTTTTAGGTGACCTCTAAAATAGGTCGCCAAACTATCAACAGTAGTCTAAATTAGAAATATGTTCAAAATCAAACACAATTTAACAACAACAAAAAATTAATGTTTTTCTTTAAAAAAGGAATTAAAATTTTGTGAATTATAGAATTTTTTTAAGGTTATAAGCTAAGAGTTATACCATTCTTAAAACAACAAAGATTTACTTTAAAAAAATCAAACACTTTCGAAGAAAAGTAAACCTTTTAAAGAGCCCCGAGGAATATTTAGTCAAGCATCGCTATTATTGACTTTAAGGATTTTTTTCCATGTGTGAAAAGTCCAACAGCTTAGAACATAATTAACTCTCATATGAAATGATTTAGTGTTTTATATTATGCTGAGAAAAAAATTGTATTTCTTGACATTTCTCATTAAAACATTAATTTCAAAATATATAAAATCACACAATTGGCCTCTCAAACCAATATCTTACCTAAATTTCCTTTCTTCCAGCTATTCTCTCACACGGACTTTCTAATATGGTTATTCATTTCTGTGTGTCTTGCGGTATTTTCAATTAAATTCACCAGTGAAGTTTTTTTCAATCAAAAGTATGTCATTTCGCAAACTGAACACTCAGTATTATTCCAAATCAAACCTTTAGCCTTGCATCATTGTGTATGACAGGTATTTTTTCTTTTGTTCCAATTCATAAAAAAATAATGTAAATTATACATACTTCCCAGTCATACTGTTCACGAAAAAAATTAACTTAAGGCATGCGGCAGAAAATTAAATAAGAGGAATTCAAAACGAAATATTTATTGAATATCGAAACCGAAACCTTAACAAAGTTTATCAACAAGAAATGTTTTTTTCTAAAAAAAAATCGTATACTGTAAAATGATTTTTTTTTTATTTTTAAAAAACTTCTGCTTGTTTAAAATAAGTAGATAACGAACAAGAACAGAGAACACGTGACATAATAATTCCGCATTTAAATGAATTTGATTTGGTACTTACGTATTTTATCGCAACAATCACCAACTCTGTTAATAACTCGCCAAGTTGGCAACTCCAATTTCATTTGCGTCGTACGCGCTGCATTGACAACCAGGTGCTTCGTTTCATATAATGTCGTCTATAGATTCCAATAAAACGTAAGTATCTTCGATTTTACAAAATAAAAAGTTTTCCTGGATAAAATCTTTATTGCTCCATGAAATCTGAAAATCCCCACCAAATATGAAGTGATCCTTATATATATAAATATGGTGGTAATTTGATATAGATACACTACTAATTTTTCCACCAAATATGTTATTAGCAAAATTTCGTCAAGTTAGAACGATGGGGTAATAACATTTCATTACGATAACACCTGACGTCGCCAAAGATCTATCCGGAGTGATTTCAAAATCCCGGTGAAAGTGAGGAGCTACCGGTATTGAATTACATCTGTATGTATATATATTATGTCAACACGTATTTATGTCTTATATCAACCTATTGGCGGCATCATAAGAAACGAAGCTCCTGCTTGCCAATTTATTGCATATGACTCATAGGAAATCGGGGTTGCCAACTTGGCGAGTTATTAGTAGATATGGCGTACGTAAAGTACGTACGTATAGTACGTAAATGCCATTCTTCTTTTTAAAAGATATTTTTCTCTTTTAGTCACATACCCACAAAAATTTTCTAATGGATACAGGTACTTACCTATTAATGCCCCGCAGCCATATTTGCACCACCTGAATCGCGCCATTTTCCTAAAAAAATCTGATTGATTAGTTTTCCCTCAATAAAACGTATATGTCTTTTTATTGTTTTGATATCATTGCGTGTTAGATAAAGTCTGCTTCCTCCAATGGTTACCTGCACATATTGACATTACAGGCAATGAAAACGCAGATATATATATATATATATATATATATATATATATATATATATATATATATATATATATATATATATATATATAAATATAAACTGGCTAGAGAAGCTAGAAATATTAATAATGACCACTTTGTCAACATTACTTTATTAGACACAAATAATGTCGCAAATTTCAAATTGAGAGAGAAGTTAATTCCTGTAAAGCATTAAATCTGTGATATAAGTGGAGACCGCCTTATAACAAAAACTATTGCTAGGCTAAGAACAGGTCATTACAGAGGAATGAAGTTTGATAGGGATGGTAGAAGATCTTATAGGAATTGTGATAGCTGTTTAGATACAGTGCTAACACCTACTCATATTTTTTACTGTCCAGCTATTCTTGCTGCTCTACAAGAAATAGGGGTCCTCTTTTCGTCAACAAAGCTCTATGTGGACAATATTGAACAGATTGACAGAACAGTCATCTGGGACCATTGTACTATCTGATTTGGTCCCAAGATGGATACGACATCATCATCATCGCTTGGCGCAAATTTTGCTGCGGTGACGCTAATACGTAAGTACCTGAAAACAATATCACACCTCAGTAAAATCCGTTTTAGCCCATATCTTTATTTATCACCAACATGGCAAGTTATTAGACTAAAGTGTAGAATAGGAGGCTCCCAAGGCAAAGTCAATTTTTTGGCGACCAGAATCAGTCACCAAACTACATATATGTAGTGATAGATATTCCGAGAGTTATGAAGCGACGCTGAAGTAATGAAGAGCCAAATTCATTCTGGCATCTAGATAAACATCGTCAAATCCTAGAGGCCCCTTATTCTACATTTTAAAAATTATTATCCTCATATTTATTAGATATGTTCAAAACAGCTTCTGGCGCATTTTGTTTTTCTTCCTTGTTAAAAGTGTGAGCTAAAGTAGGATTTCATCAAATTTTTGTTCAATCCCATGACAACGAAAAAAGTTGCATTGAAAAATTTTTTGGGTGCTTAGGTATTATCGCAACCTTATTGGCGACATTATACAAAACGAAACACATGGTTGCCAATTCAGAGCGTACGACACATGCGAAATCAGCGTTGTCAACTTGGCAAGTTCTCTTGAACATGGGCATTATTGAGATAGTACATATAAGTACCATCCCCTTCCCCCTATATTGGATTTTCGACCGTAAGAGTATCATCGATAGTAAATTTTATTCGCCAAGTTGGCTCTAACTTAGGGTGGAGACTAAAATGGTATTCTACCTCGAAATTTCGGAAAACTTTATAGAAAAATAAGTTGAATTAAAATGTAGATCGTGAAATAAGATAAATACCTTTTTAGAGTGTCTATCCACGAAAAAAAAGTATATCCTGGACACACAACTTGAAAAGCGGATATAAATGGTGCATGAAGAATCACGCCAGCGCATTCTACTTTGGATGCCAGATCTATAGTAGCCACTGAACCCAAACTGTGGCCATAGAGAATAATCTGTTTCGGGTCAGGTTCTTGGAAAGCCAGAATATAATCCCAAGCAGCTTTTATATCTGCGTGAATGTTCTTCTCAGATGGAGTGCCGGAACTTTGACCGTAACCTGAATAATCATATGTGACAACATCGCAACCAGTCATTTGGCTCAGATCGACACAAAGTCGATGTATTAATCCAATATCCACAGCATTTCCGTGACTGTACAGGATGGTGAATTTTTTGGTGGTAGTGCCTTTTACAAATAAAATAACCACGTCATTATTATGCATTGTTTTAACTACTCTAACTTCTTGCTGGATTACTTTTCTCAACCCTGAAGTGTCAAAGTCGGGTGATAAGTGAAAAGCATATTGGATAGTTTCACTTTGAGTTGGAGCTACGTCATATGTGGGAATAGGTGGCATGAAAGCTATCTTCTCGGTAATGGGTCTTGGGCATGGTGGACAACAAAATAGCCAACACAAATCGATGATACCTAGTCCTTTAACAATATTAGGCATCGTATACGAATTATAAAACAATCATTTTGCCTTAGCCTCCGAATAAATTCTTTCTATAATTTAAGTATGAAACGAGAGCTGCCCATGTTAAAAAAAAATAGCACATTCATTTGTAAATGTTTCCTTCAGAGATAAGTAAAAGTAATATATTTTACGGCATTGACTGTCGGGAAGGATTGCTGTAAGTTTTTAAGAATTGTTCTGCTTTAGAAAACTCCTGAATCATAAGGATCCATAAAATACAAAAATAAAAACAAAAACAGCTACATTCAAAAGTCTAAAGTGACTTTATTTTAAAACACTCAAACTTTTTTTGTAAAACAAAAAAGGAAATGGCCAGAAGTTTAGATATTAGTAGAAAATTCACATTTTCGCGTGACATATTTTTATGATTGTTGAAAGCAGTATTAGAGAGTTAATTAAGTAAAGATATATATGGCCAAATTTTTTTCTACTAATATTTCTACGAGTGCGTATAATATATATATATATATTATTCTTATATTATTCATATATATACCTTAATTTATCATGAATATGAATTTTTTTTCTCAGATATTCAGAAGTAAGAGCCATGACAACTAGGATGATCCGTTCGTAAGCCAGTGGTTATTCGGTTGTGGGATTTATCATAATTCTAGCTAAAGATGACTGTAATAAATTCAGAGGGCTAATACAAGTTAAAGGTGCCCCGAACTCAAAATCCTTAAATCGAAGTATTTAAACAAAGAATATGGTGGCAACTGAGATGTCGATATTGTCACTTGAATACTGCTCAAAATTACAAGATTTATTAATCATGAGAAGAAGAGAGCTAAAATTAAGCCGAAATGTTAATAAAGTGATTAAAATTACTTGTTGCAATAAGAAATTACGTTCAGTATTTTTGTACATCATTGCGAATTTAACTTTACTCTTATATACATTTATAAGTGAGTAACGTTCAAAACCATAATTTTGAAAATGCATAAAAATGATTTTTTTACAGTATGTTTTAGTTGAATTAGAATATACGTAGTTTTAAGAATATTATTACAAGAAAAGATTGTTTTAATGCAATCTTTTGGCAAAAAATGAAGAAAAAAATGACGCACTTTCAAATTATTCTTCTTGTATAAAAAAATGTTTCTATAATAATAATATTTTGCCTGTATGTAACTATGATTTTTAGAAAATTCATATGATTTTTAGAGATACGATCAGTTGAAATATAATAACTTGTGTTTTATGTTAAAATTTCTTTACTCTGACACATAATAAAATATGCATATAAATCTACTTCCAAATTAAAAATTTTAAAAGTCTTAGTTCAGGATTAGAACAGGATTTTTAACTATACATAGACAAAATATTATTGTTACAGAAGCATTTTCAATAAAAGGAGTATGTTTTGAGAATACGCCTTTTCTTCTTCATTTCTCGCCAAAAAAAATGCATTTAAATAATTTTTTTTAATAATCTGATCCACGATTGCATTTCATGCAAAATTCGATATGCAAATTATGTTATAAACCTCCGAAGAAATGTTAGTCCACAGTAATATTTCCCTTTGTTTTCTTTAACGTCAATCTAATGAGATCAATTCACATCGGCCACATGGTGTGGGAAATCACGAATCTTAGTTGGAAATTACAATCGGTACGAATCCTAAACTTGCTATTATATTTGTGAATTTCATTCACAATTTAAAATTTAAGAATTAAATAATATGCTAACATTAAAATCTCTTCTCCTAACTTTATTTTCAAAATTAGCAAACATAATAGAAAAATTTGTATGTATCTTATTTTATGTAAAAATGTCTGTAATGCTGCTCAAAAGCAATTTAAAATTTTAATAGTATGACCCAAATACTTTTGAATTAAATGTATTTTTTTGCTCATTTGTGTCAATATTGTAAACAAATATTTAGTTTTTAAAGCACCTTTCTGTAAAAAGACATAAGATTAAACTTCAAAGCAACTGTATTGATTAATTCTAATATATTCATCTGTTGAGATCACGATGCAAATAATATTTGAGTTCTAAAATTAAGAAATGAAAAACAATTCATTCTTTTGAAAAATTGTTCTTTGCGTGTTGGAGGTAAAATAATTCCTACATCTGCCTATTATTAGGACATTATAAACACAGTTATGTATAATTTCAAAATTCGAAAGCATATAGTTCTTAATTTGAAAAAAATTCGTGGTCTTCCTTTCTCTCTCTCTCTCTCTCTCTATATATATATATGTATATATTTTTTTCTTATGAATTTACAACCTATGTAAATTAACAGTCACTTGCCCTTACGATACATTTTCCCATACTCTACAAAAGTGAAAGGGGCGTACACAAATTACTTCCATGGAAAAGGCTATATATTTTTTAAAAAAACATAGGCGGAAGTACAGAGACGTAATCTTTACGCTTAAAATTAGAAGTCAGATGGTCTTTGGGAGGGGTCTGAATGGCAGTTATCAACTGCAAAACAGCCAATATCAGCAAAACGAGACCGTATCCTGCAACTGCAGGAACTTGGTTGGATGGAGCAAACAATTGCCACTCGTGTTGGGTGAGTTTTGAATATAACTCAGTTATACCTAGAAAGATGAGTACTAGGGTTTCTGATTTCCCGTTAATACATCAAAATTTCAAAAGATTTAAAAACAAGTTATTTTTAAATAAAATCAATAATAATTATATAAAATAAGAATACATATAAATTCCGAAATTAATAATTTATATAAAGAGTTAAAAATACAACAACAACAAAAAAAAATTTATAATACATTGATTATTCATTTTTAAAATAGGATTTGAGAAAGCATAAGCAGTTTATACTTTTATCATTCAGCCTACTTCTAAGTTTGGTGACGAACAATCCGGCAGCAGAAACTGCTCTCTCGGCTTCAAAAGTGACGTTGGAGGAATTGTTTTTAAAGTCTCACATAGTTTTATAATGTTAGGTGATGGATTTTCAGTCGAGTCGAACCACTGCATACCTTGTTTCATGATTTTGTTGAAACTAGTTCTTTTTTTGGTTGAGCAATATAAAACTTTTGTTTTAGAGTAAATTGCTTTCTCTAATTTTTCGTCCAACGTCAGAAGTTTTTTTTCAAAATCTCCATGCTCTCTGCTTCTGAGTGCGAAGAGTTGGATATTGATTCCTCTTCTTTGTAGAAAAGCCTTGTCCCTATCTTTCTCTCTCATTTGGGCTTGTCTAACCAAACAATTTTTACTAGGCAATCGTGAAACATCGATAGTAATTGCAGCTGCTTTGTTTTTCTCCCAAAATTCAGATATTGCATTAATTATCCTATTACGGCATTATCCCTATTCCTTATCGCATTATGAATCATATTAAATTAACATTGCGTCTCTCATTAACTCTTTGGATTAGAGAGTATTTCATATTTGTCACAAATTCTGAATTTTTTCATTCAATTCTCCAATAACGAAAGAAATTATATCATCTGCAGTTAGAGAAGTTGCATTTCAACTACATAATTTTTCTAAGCCAATTTTTACTGGCCGGCTGCAATTGTAGTCACAGTTTCAAACTCTACATTGGCCATCATTTTGCTTCTTTAATATCAATTAATGCTTTTAAAATTGCAGATCATTTCTAAAAATCTTTCAAGCATTGCCAACAAACTATTGAAGTCGTGTGGGATTCCCGGGAATAGAAAAAGTACAAAAATCTTAGGATTTTCCGGGATCCCGGGAAAGAAACCTTAATGTGTACAAGATCTTCTGAGAACATGGCGGATAGAACAATGGCTTGTATAGATGCACAATAGAATTGCACTGAAGGGTAAATTCATCAAGGGGTTCGTGAGGACATACTTAACATGCTTTTGAGGAAGCTCCTGTCAATAGTCAAACCATCCGCCAACAGGCTGAGTCAGAGACGGCTAAGCGTATGGTAGCTAGCTATGGAGTTAGTCCATTTCAGCAATCAGCAGCACAAGAGAGCACGTCTGACTTGGGGTTACCGTTATCACAACTGGACCAACAAATATGATATCGGGTATTTTCTTCAGATAAATCCCAATTTTGATTACTGTGGAATGACAGTAATGGAGAACGGCAATGAAATAAATAAAATGGAGTGGAATAAACAGTCAATCAATCAATAATATGAATGAAAATATTATTGAAGCCCATATATCAGAATGGGACATTGGTGAAAAGACCAGTACAGAACTTGTATCATGTAGAGCTCCATCCAACTAAGTTTCCTTCTTCTAACTCTAAGCAGTAAGACCAATAAAAATTGCTTTTCCGGAAGGCGGGAAGTTGGAGTAAACATGCGTGAGCTATAAATAATATGACGTGTTTCCTACTCGGCTCACATTGGTAATAAGAAAGTGAAATTTGAGATTCTACAGTCAGGGGAACATAAAATGAGACGAAGTATTTGAATACGTAGAGGGAATTGCAAAACTTTGTGATGATTAACTGCAAGGTAGTAGTAAGCAGCTCTGCAATTAATTTGTAAATACTTCTCAAGCTTTTCGGTGCCGTATATATACGGGCCATTAAAATTACTACACCAAGGCGACGTGCTACAGACGTGAAATTTACATGACAGGAAGAAGGAGTTGTGATATGCAAATGATAAGCTTTCAGCGCATTCAGACAAAGCAAGCGCTGATAGTGACACCAACAATGTGTTTAAATGAAGAAATTGTTCAGCCGGTTTCTCATACACACAAATTGTATTTGAATGTTATTACCTGGTTAAAAGTTGTGATGTCTCGTGTAAGAAGCAGAAATGCATACCAGCACGTTTCTGACTTTGGTAAAGATCGAAATGAAGCGTACCGGAATTGCGGTTTATCGTATCACAGTATTGCTGCTCGCGTCGGTCGAGATTCAATGACTGTTAGCAGAATATGGAACCGATGGGTTCAGGACGGTAATACGTAATGTCGTGCTGGATCTCAACGGCCCCCTATCACTAGTAAGCGAGATGACCGGGCTTGTTATTCGCAAGGTCTTAATGGATCGTGCCTTAATGGACGTCACGAGCCCTGAGTCAAGAATGGGGGACGTTTGCAAGACAACAAGTGTCTGCATGAACAGACTGATAACATTTGCAATAGCATGGACTCTCAACTCGGAAACCATGGCTACTCTTGATGCTGCATCACAGACAGGAGTGTCTTCTCAATGGTATGACTACTACGA
This sequence comes from Trichonephila clavipes, assembly GCA_019973935.1. NCBI lineage: Eukaryota > Metazoa > Arthropoda > Arachnida > Araneae > Nephilidae > Trichonephila > Trichonephila clavipes. Next base: position 379,210 of record BMAU01004673.1, read on the forward strand.
ACCTGGTGCACGAATGATGAGACGTCATTTTTTCAGATTAATTCAGTTTCTGCTTACAGCATCAAGATGGTCACATCCGCGTTCGGTGGCATCATGGTGAACACATATTGGCAGCGAACATTAGTCGTCATCATACTAGCTCATCACCTGGCATGGTAGTATGGGATGCTGTTGGATACGCGTCTCGGTCATCTCTTGTTCGCATATACGGCACTTTTAACAGTATACGTTACATTTCTGGTGTGTTACGACCCATGGCTCTAACCTTTATTCGAGTCCTGCGAAAACCTACGTTTATGCAAGATAATGTACGACCGTATGTTATCGGTATTGTACGGACCTTCCTTAAAATGGAAAGTGTTCGACTGTTGCCTTGGCCTGCACGTTCACCAGATCTTTCACCAATAGAAAACTCCTGATCTATGGTTGCCGAGCGACTGGCTCGTCACCATATGCCAGTCACTACAGTTGATGAGCTGTGGTATCGTGTTGAAGCTGCATGGTCATCTGTATCTGTACATTCCATCCAATCTCTGTTTGACTCAATGCCCAGGCGTATAAATGCAGTTATTACTGCCAGAGGTGGTTGTTTATGGTACTGTTTTCTCAGGATCTATGCACTCAAATTTCTTGAAAATTTTACCACTTTTTATTTCTAGTATAATATATTTGTCCAATATATATCATTTTGTTATCTACATTTCTTTCTGGTGCAGCAGTTTTAATGGCCAGTAGTGTAATTTGGGCAATAAAATTTATTTTTCAGTTTAATTTCACATCACATTAAATGATTAATCATAAGTACCTGCCCCATGGTAAAGGGCCCATTACAAGGTAAGTAGAAATCTTATTCTATAGTTGGAACTTCCTTTATTGTGTAGTGTACCCATAATATCGGATGATCTTTATTCATAATATCGAATCACCTTTACTCAGAATATAAGATTCTTGATCCTTACGTCTCATTGGCTGTTAGTACTTCCTATTAAATTTCATTGGTCGGAAGAAATGTCTTCTGGCATTTCTTCTGTCTTCCCAGAATTCAACTCTGACAAAGGGAATACATATATTCGAACTTAGTTATTAGTTGTTGGGAAAATAAAGTTTATTTTTGTTAAATCATTGCTATATTTTCTTTGCCACTCAACACACCAAAAATGGTGACCTGGGCGTGATAGAAAAAGGAAATTTTGAAATACCACATGTCAGAAATTTTTGGGGACGAAAAGTTGAGGGGTTTCAAGAGACTAATTACAATATAAAGAAACATCTTTAAGAGGAAAATATTGTGTTTCTAGTTTAAAAGAAGAATCTGGCTGAAAAAATATTGAATTTCAGTATCATGAAGTTGTGTTTGAACTTTTTGCAGTCCAAAAAGGGAGGGTTTATAATTGCATCAATTTCTACTCTAGCTAGTGCATCTGCAACTTTATTTTCTGTTCCAACTTCATAGCGAATCGAAGGTTGCATTTTTTCAAAGTTCAGCCAGGGTCACCAATGAAGAGAATAGAACTCGCGACCTTCCGATCTGTAAGCACGTAACTTACCGCTGGACCAAAATGATCACTACAGTCCGGAGGCTGTTACTCGCTTATATAGACAACATCACCACGGTCGTTTATAAGAAATTATTTATTTCATAACATGTGCAGAACGAAAAGGACTGAAGACATACGGTTTAAAGTAGTAATATTTGAAGATAGTTTAAGGTTGATGTAGTCGAGGGATGATGGTCAGGAACATACGGACGACGTTATCCAGTAGTAGATTTAAGTCCTACGGTCACTATGTAGAGGGGTTGATACACGTTAAGGTAGCCGTAGTAGCCAAGTGGTTATGGTCAGGCTGGTAAGTCACGAGTCCAAACTCTGGTGAGACTGTAGATCCACCGCGTAGAGAGACTGATCCACTTTAAGTCTGTTGGAGCTAAAAGTTCTCACGTTGACGGGGCGTGGACATTTGGGGAAGTTGGAATGGTGAAAAAGTTATGAAGTGCCAAAAAAAACTCAGCTGTCATCCTCGTCACTTAACAAAGGTTCAAAATTAAGGCATATTTCGCCAATAGTCTCCGTGTTGCTGTAGAGTGCGAAGTTAATAATAAATAAAATAAAATCAGTTTGATATGAAAATAAATATACTGGCCGCTGAAATATAGGTATGTTGATTTTTTTATTTGAATGTAAGGCTATTTATTCTTTATACTGTGACTAATTGTTCTATTGTATATGTATTTTTTTGAACCAATAATCTTTTTATCTTGCTTTGTAAAAAATGCAGTTGGTTGTTGATATGTTTTAGTTTCAGTTTTGTCATTAAAACTTGCATTTTTTAATAGCCTGGTGTATCAGTTTAGAAAGATATGCACAGAATTACAGTAAATTTTAAGTCTAGGAATTGTAAGTGCTAGGGATATAAAGTGTCGAAATATTATGTTGAAAGGATTATACTTATAAAATCCTAAGAACTCTTAAATTTCCAAGCTGTAAAAATTGCTTTTAAAAACTTTCTGACTAGTTTATCCTGAGAAATATTTCACATCCAACTAAATATTGGTAATATCCAATTTAAAAATAATAGAAATATGATTCAACTTTCAATCTCAACCCCCCCCACACACACCATCACCAGGTGAAAATATATTCCGTTTACTATTTATTATTGTTAACTTTGACTCTTCTTTTAAGTAAAAAAAAAATTCTAATATACGTATGTAGTTTTTCTTTTAATTGCAACACTTTAAAAGAAATTTCTCTTCCCCTTTGATATAAAATCCATCTAATATTCACTTCCAGCCTAATTAATCAAATACTCAATCCAATGTAATAGTTTCAACTACCCAGTTTTCTCCAAACCAACCAACAGAAATTTTTCCTTTGCTAATTCAAAACAAAGTATAGCTATTTTTCAGCAGCATCGTAAACTCAGACACCTAAGTTATTGTCATAATTAGTAAAATTAAAGCAACAGTCATAAGAGAAATGGTAACCTCAAAAAAGGTATTAAATTTAATTGTGTAAGACAGGGTTCGGCAAACTTCTGAGACAAAAGACCCAATTTGTAACTGAAACAAGATTATTAACTCCTTGAGTACGATGTAACCACTCGTGGATACATGCTATGTACAGGGCAAAATCCTATTGTAACCTCATGCGAATACATGGCTTATTTAGGAATAAAACCAGTGTAAACAGTACAGGAAACATTAGAACCCTTTAAGACCCGAATTATTTTTATCTTTAAATTTTTCATTCTTCTGGTTATTAATACTATATAAACTCCAACGTCACTAGGAAAAATAATAAAAAAATCCCCCCTCCCCTGGAATGGAAACGGTACCCGCACGATCGTGCGGGTCGGGCTTTATCTGTGAAACAGGTCATTTATGAAATTTTACGAGCTGTACCTTTTTAGCTCTAAGTTGATATAAGAAACAATCTTAATTTAATTAAATCTTTAAAACATGTTTTGATTTGACAAGTATAAATAAACATTGCATTTTTCACAACATGCTTTCGAACTGCTTTCGTAGCTTTCAAATCTGCCCTTGCGAGTCCTTGAAATGTCATCAACACATCGAAAATGTCTATATTTGTCAATTTTATCCTGGTTTTCCCATAGAAATATGGTTTTAATTATTTATAGTATATTTCGTTTTTATTTAGGCTTCTATTAACATTATTGAAACAGAAATGAAAATAAATATGACAAGAACTTACCTTTATAGCAACAGTGACTCAAGTAACACCCAACCCGCAAGATCGTGCGGATAACGAAATCCCGAGTCCTACAAACCCCATTAATAGAGTACAGGTAATATAAAAAAAAATTTTAAGTCAATTCCTACTTACCTAAAAGTCGCTAAAAATGAAACCAAACGTGGCTGTTTGTGTAATTCTTTAAATAATTAGTGTTAGTCAATTAGCTTATTTAATTATAATTAAATGTACTTATTCTTATTCTCATTGATTTTCAGTCCCATCCTGATGGCTTCTTTCTCTAAAGATAAGAAGGCCTGTCTTAGTGTGGTGTGTGTTCGAGCGATGATATCAATGTCATCAGCAAAAGCCAACAACTGTACCGATTTATTAAAAATATTTCCACTGGTATTAATATCGGAATCTCTTACCAATTTTTCTTATGCTATATTAAATAGAAGACACGCCAGTGCATCTCTCTGTCGAACGCCATTTTTTATTTCCAATGGGTCCGAAAGATCATTCTGCTCCTTAACTACGATCTTTGTCTCACTTAATGTCAGGCTTATCAGCCTTAATAACTTGTCAGGGATTTTGAACTCTTTCATGGCTGCAATAAGAGTCTTTCTGTTGATGCTATCATAAGCGGTTTTAAAATCAATAAAAAGGTGAAGCGTGTCGATTCCAAATTCCCTTGTTTTCTCCAAAACCTGACGAATGTTGAATATCTGCTGTGTAGTGGATCTTCCTTTCCATTTTGGTAGTCTCCAACTGTATTTTCTTCTAGTGGAGAAAGTCTGTTAAATAGAATATTTGAGAATACCTTACAACTTGTACAGAGCAGACTGATTCCCCTATAATTTGAACACTCGAGTATATCTCCTTTTTTTTGTATCACAAGTTATACTCATTTTCCATTCCTTAGGGGTTACTTCCTGCTCCCAAATTGCTTGAATTAAGTCGTAAACTTTCTTAGAAGTTTCTTTTTCACCATTTTTCAGTAGCCCAGATGGAATAGCGTCAGGACCGGATCCTTGTTGTCTTTTAGTTTATTTATGGCTTCAATGACTTCCTCCAATGATAGTGGTTTAACTACACCTTGGCTCTGAGTTTCCGAGCTTCCTGTAAGTACTTCAAAGTCATCATTATCACTGCTAAGTAAGTTGTCGAAATGTTCATTCCATCTCCTTAACACTTCAGTTTTATCACTCAAGATAATTCCTTCTCTGTTACGACAAGAGGTGGTTCTTGGCTTAAGTTCTTTGCGTCCAAGGTTTCTTAAAGCTCTGCTTTAGTTGGATCCCCTCAAATGTTCAACATTTTTAAAAAGATCCTCGAAAAATATCCTTTTTTTCCCCTATGTGTGTGTGAATTCTTTTATCCTCTCTTCTTGCATCTTTGTATGCAATCACTGAGCCAATCGAGAAAAAAATTCTATTAACATATAAAAGAATAGCTTACATTTAGCATTGCGGTATCGAAGAAAAAATACGTAACACATTTTATAAAAGAAAAAATGTGTCAACTCGGATAAAAATGAGTAGTATGATGAAATAAGCGATTTTCTACAGGATAGTGAAGCCAGAATATAATATTATAGTTTGAGTACTTTTATATCTGAAGAAATATTCCAAATTTGGGTCATATTCTTTAAAATTAACCGAAGACAGCCTTAAAGGGAAAAGGTAGATTTTCTTCTACTGGAGTTATATAATATTACAAAATGTCTGAGCTATGAAAATTTGAAAAAATAGAAAAATTAGAATTAAAATTCTAGATCTTTGAGAAATTGCTCGAAATGTTCATTTGAACAAAAAGCTTTTCCACGTGCGTTACATAAGTGTATTATCATTTTTGATTCATTTCTTTATCTTCTTCATCAGAAATAGATAAATCCATATCAGAGTCACAGTCGTATACATCGGTTTTCGGCGAATATTCTCATTCAGTGTAACTTTCGCTGAAATCCAATGACGATGCCATATTAGCAAGGAAAAGTAAAAATAAACAATACAAATACGAAAACTTTAGAAAGCGAGACGGAACTCGAAAGAACGTGCGCCTTAGTCAATGTCAAAAGGAAAAATGAAATGTACGTCATAGCTTCAATGTCAGTATCCTAAGAAATCTGGGATTTGCGAATACGCTAGAAGACGCAGTCTGGTACGCAAAGAGTTAAATTATCAAAGAACCGTTTATAAGCATAAGCTTGTGCAGAAGGGAGAAAAGGATTAAATAGCGGTAGCAACCAGAACTGCCATGTGTTCCAATTAATATTATTTATAACATTTAAATAATATCTTACACAAAATAACATTTTACAATTCTTCAAAAACTGAGAACTATGGAAGATATTTTTATTCCCGTTGTTTACTCAATGCTAGAATGATCATTTTCAAAATTTTATAATGTTGGGAATTTAACCTTATAGCTTCGTGTGCTTGTGAAAAATATAATTCTTTACCTATGATACCGTAAATGCTTTATTCGGTAATTATTTCATGTTTATACTATCAATTATCCCTACTGCAATGGGTTGATAAATAAGTACCAAGCTGCTTACTTGAGGACTTAAGAGGTCTCAGGGGTGTTAAATTTCTCTAGAGGTCTGAAAATATAAACAATTTCAAACAGGTATAATTTCTTTAAATTTAAATTAAATAATTCGAATCTTTTACACATTATTTATAAAGGAATGGGGCTTCAGAAAAGTATAAAATGTTTAAAATATAATCATAATTTTAAAAATTATAAGCATATGAAAATAAGAAGCTTTTCTATAAGAAATATTTATTAAGTTTTTTACGTCACGCATGCTATTTTATAAAAGAGTAGGTTTAATTACTAGCTATAAGTTGATTTATAAAGACAAATGTATTTTTAATACATTGTAGCTACTTTTATATAAATAGAATAATAACTTACATATTTTAATAAATAAAAAAAAATACATTTTTAAAAAATATTTAAAAAATTGCAATATTTTTCAAATACTTTGAAATACAAAAGATATATATAATACTAAAATTAGGTAGGGTTTAAAGAGTATGATGCATTGTATAATTCTATACAGTTTTATACATCAGAGGCTAATATTTTAGAAAATAAGCGTGCGCAAAGCAAAAAATACTTAATATTTATTATAGAATTTTCATAAATTTATGACTTTTAAAATTATTATTATATTTTAAGCCTTTTATACTTTTCTGAAGCCCCATCCTATTATAAATAATGTGTAAAAGATTCGAATCATTTAATTTAAATTTAAAAGAATTATACCCGTTTGAAAATCGTTTATATTTTCAGACCTCTAGAGAAATTTAACACCCCTGAGACCTCTTAAACACTGGGGGTCCCTCTTCAGACTGACCACCTGATTGAGACATCTGCTCATATACCTCAGCTACCAACGGTCATGTATACTGGGATGGGCGCAGTAGGCCCTGGCTCTTATGGGCTGTTGCGCCAATGAGTTTAGAGTTTATACTATTAATTGAAACTGATTATAATTGTTCTTACACATAGATAAGTCCTTTCAATACTCTTTTTATTAACATTTCAGCTTGCCATAAAGTATGCAATATGTTTCTGTCACTTCTGTTGGAGATTTAAATGTATTTCATGTTCATTCATAAGAACGCTGAATTCTTTTGAACAAGTAAACGCTGTTGGGAATAACTTGAGGAGTGTCTTCGCATGACGGCATTGTTACCAAAAAATTCGGTTTTTACTGCTTTGGTCTAACTGTAATTGTAATGTTTTCATTAATTCTCAATCATTTTTAGTTTAACAGAAAAAACAATTTGTTCAGAAAAAAAATGTGGTCTTTAATAAATATCTTAAGCACGTCAGATATTTAAATGTGCATGCAAATGCATGTATACTTTTATAATTTATAATTATAAAGGAAAAAGAGAAAGGGTAGGAATCTTTTAACTGACAGAGTTATTTTTTAATAATACAAACAGCATACTACAAGCTTCTATTCAAAGAGCCGTGGTTTTTCTAACCCTGGTGAAAGAAGTGAATGCCCAATGGTTTGATCCTAATACTTGGTACTTTTGTATTATATTTCCAAAGCGACAAAAAAAGTAAGCTAAAGGCACTTTATGAAATAATACGGTATACTAAAAAGAAAGCTACTATACGCATATTATTCAATAAGTAACTGGGCAATACACTTAACATTAGAGATAAACATATTGCCTTCCAAAAGTTCATTTTAAATGCTTTATTAAGAGATATATAAAAACAGACAATAAAATCAATATCACGAGAACCAAAATTGCTATCGCCCACCACATAGCCTTTTCACCACTGTCTACTACTACTCGAGTTTTTACATTAATGCAGCGTCCAGTACCATCACATCTGTGGTGTTCAGAACCATTGCATGGTGTTCCTTCTACTTGCACGAAAGGTGAATTCCATGGTGTTAAAAGACCAATATTATGTGCTGGTACACACTTTTTGTCCTTTAAACAACATACAAAGCAGAAATAATGCCATTCTGTACACTGACACTCTTCCAAGTTATTATCTAAGCATACAGAACTGTTACAAAAGCCTTGGTGGCAAGTCTTTGAGGATTTTAAGCACGGATATGCATCACGCGCTTTTTCTGGAATTGGACACACAGCACTTTCTTGATCGCAATAGCTGATATAACATGAAGTATCACTTTCATAGCATATTTTGTCTTTTTGCCTATTAATAGTGCAGTCTTTATTGCAACAAGGGCTTTCTTTAGGGCTACAAACAACTCCTGTTTTATTTCGAAAGGTACAACCTTTCTCTGGAGCTCTTGCATCAAAAGGAGTGCAACAAGAGTCAAGGTACTTGCAGATCTTTTCCCATCCACAGTCGCACTCTTCATTTCCTTCTCGAATACCATTGCCACAGGTTGAAGGATAAACCGTCAAGCAATGTCCTCTCTCTGTAATAATTTTGTACATATCTCTACGACTACATAACGAAAAAACATTACTTAATTCTTTAACTTTTTTCGTAGTCGTTGGATGCATAACATAATGGCCTTTGTCTCCTCCAGGAGAGCAGAACAAATTTGTTGGGACGTCATGATCACTACCGAATGAATGTCCTATTTCATGTGTAATGGCTAATAAAGTAGTTATAAGGGGTAATACTTTACCGTTTGTGCCTATAATGGTCACTACAGCAGTATTAAAATTCATTTTGACGTATTTGAATCCGTCTGAACGGAAATATAAGGGCTCTTGGCAAATTCCACCTGGTAATCCATTAGTTCCAGGTGTTGGCTTGTATGCATTACCAACTGCTCTTGAGGAATATCGCCGGTAACACATACATATGGATAGACAAAAATATTGTGTTCTTCTTGCAAATTTGCTTAAAAAGTCGAACAAACTTGAAGCTTTAGCCATCGGATAGTTCGGGTCGTTAAGACTTTCATAAATGAAAATCTTTTCAACGACTATTCTTATATTGTCAGGAACACCGGTGCCATCAAAATCAGTTCTCCTGAAAACAGAATCTGCATATTTTGCATGTAAGTAAAGAAAAGCACTTATGGTATACACATTTTTGTTGAAATATTCATATAAAGAATGGTCAGCGACCATTTCAATCCGGCAGGCATAGTGTTCTCCTGGATTATGTGTTCTATTAATTCCTTTAAAGTAATGTGCACTATCACGTTTACTTCTGTAGGGAAACATATTTTTCTTTGGTGGTTCATTGTCATTGTCTCCAAAAGCTTGATATTCTTCGAAATTAGTAACACCTGCACTTTCGTAGATAACTGTATTCCCAGAATGATTGAAATTACGGAAGAAATCAGCTGATTCCAAAACATATACTGTTTCATTTTCTGCAATAATTCCGGAAAAGATTCCATCTTTTATGTATCCAGAAACTCTGGAATCGAAACCAGAATCTTTCAGGGTTCCTTCATAAAAATTTGAGCTAGCTTGAAAATATTCAGAGGATTTATAAGATCGATATGATTCAATTTGTACTTTTTGGAATTGTAAATCCTTGTAAAGAAGTAGATGAAAACTCCTGTTAAATGCTATGAATTGAACTTCTGCATCAAATTCTTTATCAAAGTTATTATCTTTGACGGGTTGTGTGTTTCGATTTTCATTTGTCGCTTTAATTACAGGATTAATTATTTCGTAAACTTTGATATCATGACCACACGTAAGTTTCAAATGCATCGAGTAAAAACACGTTACAATAAAATGAAACAAAAAACATAAATGCATGGACAAAGCATTCAAAAATCAATAATTATCTAAACAAACATTATATGATGTTCAGAAACAGAGTAGGCAAAAACATTTAGCTGTTGCCATTTACCGGGCGTGAATTATAAAATATGTTCAGTTAAAAATATCCTAGTTTTTATTAATTTCAAATATATTATGCTGCGTGATGGATGGTCCTAAAATAATTTTTAATCTTCAAATCCTCACGAGCTTAATTTTTGAGTTTTTACTCTTTAAAAGACCATGGCATATAATTATGGTTCCCAATTATAAGGCTTAAAACTTATGTTAAACGGACTTTTCGGTTAGGAAGGGGAAAAAATACAGCCAGTATCATTTCAAATGAAAAATTAGAGATAAATATTAATAATAATATACTTTTATTTAACCGTATATCATGTTATTTATTAAAGGCCAATTTCTTTGCACAAAGAAATTATACAATAGTTTATACGATTGTGAGAAAACTTAAGCAACTTAAAACTTAAACAACGAAGTAAATTTTAAGCAGATAGCCATGAAATTGCAATAGGCAAAGTGAGTGTACGCAGAACGCGTGTGGTCGGCGTGCGCAGACAATAAAACTAGACTACAGTAAAAGGAAGAACAGAGGTGTAATTAAAGATATTCATTGTGTGACAAATCTATACGGAACTTTATCACTAACCTTCTGAGTCGTCCTTTTTAGGGAAATTTAATTCCCTACCTATTTCCAATCAAATCCAAAAAGCGGACAGGATTCCTTGTTATGCAGATTAGATAAAGTATTTAAGTCAAACGGAATAGTAAAGTGAGAGCAGTAGGAGATAGAGATTGAAGCAGAAAGTTATAGTGAAGTTAGATTGAAGATTTCTTGTTGGATGATTTAATCTCAGATAAAAGCTGAGCTGAATTGCAGTGTGGTAAATATTAGTCTTATTATTGCGAATGAAATTAAAATTAAATGTTCAATAAGAACATAGAATATAATTCTGGGATCTCTTATCGTGGTAATCTCTGCGTGATCGTTATTTAATTGTTAATTAATTGGATCATTAATTAAGTTAATTTAAAGGATATTACCTTTAAAACCTCATAATACTAGTTAGATATATTTGTTAATAAGTCTTTGATTCTATTTGGATAAGATAACCAAATAAAGAAAGTTGTTTATAAAAATGGCTACTGGTTCTTATCTGAATCCTATTTATTCTCGTTCTCAAAGTGAGGTCCAAGGAGACCTTCACAATTGTTTGTGATAGATAGCTATAAGAAATTACCTGGGTGACTTCAAACGTGGAAAAATTATCATGAGGCTGGAAGAGGGGCGTAGTTTAACCAGTTTAGCTGAAGAATTCAAAATCAACATGTAATATAAAAAAATTTAAGTCAATTCCTACTTCGTTGGAAAACCATCTGTTGCAGATAAATCTAACTTCATCAGAAATAACGCAGAATAAATTTAAAATTAAAAAGAAATTTAATCAAGGAATTAATATTCGAAAAAACTGTATTAACATCAAGTGTCATCCACTACAAGTTTAAAAAAATGTGTTTGAACTTGAATGGATGAATAAAAAGTATTTTATTAACGATTAAAAACTTGAACATTATATATATAGTATATAAATATATATATAGGGAGGGAGTGAACTAATAGTAGAATTGAACAAAAGTGTCATTTCGCACGCAAGGAATACCTTCAAAACCTTAGGTACAGCTGTTAGAAATGTTGGTGGTGGCCGCTCTAGGAAAATAACTTCAGTGGATGACCTATATATCGACCTGCAGGCAAAAAGAGCCCAATTGCGGTTTACTGTGGTCTGACGCCTTAACAAAAAATGGCCTATTAACCTGCCATCCTGAATGCTTCATTCCTTTGAAAGTTGGCTATCCGCGACACCGTTCAGAGTGGTGTAAGGCGCGCAAAAACTGGACTTCTCATCAACAGAATCATGCTCTCTTTACGGATGAGAGTCGTTTCAGAGCCACAAGCGATTTTTAACGCCAGTAGATTTGGAGAGAGGGCGGACGTGGTTTCATCCCAGAAACATCATGGAAAGGGACAGTTACGGTGGTCCTGGAGTTATCATTTGGCAAGACATTATTCTGAACGGGCAGACTGAGCTCCACGTTTTCGACACAAGTTCTGTAACCGGAAACTACTATTGTAAGGAGATGATCCTTTCCCGAGTAGGTCTGTCCCGAGGTGTTATTAGGCCAAACTTCGTATTTATGGATGATGATGCACGGCCACATTGGACTGCTGTTGTTCCACAGCTACTGAAAAATGAAGATACCACTCGAATGGATTGCCCAGCTCATTACCCTGATTTAAACCCCATAGAACATGTGTGGGATGCTTTGAGAAGAAGCCTTGCAGCCCGACTGCAACCTCCGGAAATACCCAACAACTGAAACAGATGCTAGTTGAGGAATGGGTACTCTTACCTCAAAAACTGTCGGATATTCTGGTGTTGAGTATGGAGAGACGATGTGAAACAAACATTGCAGCAAGAGGAGGGCATATCCAATATTAAGGACCATTTACTTGTTGTTCTTCCTCTTGGACAGATAATAATGTATAACGATACTATGAGTTCAATAACGAAATTTTTGCTCTGTTTGATTCCATACTATATGCACGGTATTCATTTTAGCGCAACTATGCTTTCGTCATCGTTAAAGTACAAGATGCAGCCTCTCATATATGAATTTCATGTCTCTCAGATTATTTCTTGTCGAATTATGGCAAAAAACGCACCTATTGTCAGTGTAATAACTGCAATCACGTGTTTCCAGCTAATCAAATCATCTGGCTCGCTGTTGCTAAATTTTCTTTCTTCAGAAAGTTGCTTTTAAAAAGTTCATATTTGTCAACAATAACGCATATAAGTAAGAAAAATACACCTAATTTAAAAGTATACGGATAGTATAAGATTTTTTTTTAATAATTTTTAAAACTCATTGATGATTTTTTTAATATTTGATCACTTTTACTCAATTATCAAATTTGAAACTTTATCTGAATTTTACAAATAGAACTTGTGTAAGATTAACGTTAGTTTTGAACACTTGACAGCTTTATCTTATGATTGCCACTTTACAAATAAAAATAAATTTTCGAAATTATTTTGTTTTTAAACTTTATTAAAGGGAATGTTTTTGCCAAGTGGCAAGCAAAGTTACGCAAAATGATATTTTAAACATCACGTAAATGCAAAAATAAAAAAAAAAGTTGTGAAATAAATTAATGACTTTATTTAAAAGTATGAGGAACAAAATTTGAAAATCCAGTTTTCAATTATCTTTACGATGCTCTTCTCCCTTTTTAATTACATTTCATTTGCTTATTTTTGAAATATGAATTTAATAAATAAATTAAAATTTCTTAAATATTTCAATTTAAATTCGTTTTATAGGGGGAGGATGTTTTTTCACCTTTAGATTGAATTTTTAAAATACAGTTACAGGTTTTTTTATAAATTTTTAAAGTATCAGATCAATTCTAGGAGCTACTGTATTAGTAATATTTGAAGTATTTTGCGTCTAAAAATGTTTTTTCTTTACTTCAACTCTAAGGTGACCAATTTTTAACACGCTTTTATAAGTTTCACTTGTATGTAATTGAATCTTCGAACTCGATTTTTATTCACTTTAAAAGGTCAGATTAATACGAAATTTTGCGCAATTTTCAAGGGATGACAATGCAATAATTTCATAATTTTGATTCATTATCCTGATCAGGATCCTCATAAAAAAGGATTTTAAGGATTTCGAGATTTGGCGACTAATTCATTATATCGTTTCCAGATTGGGCGACTTATTGCATAAACCATTTCCAGCTTTGGCGACTAATTCCAGATTTAGTGACTAAAAGATTAAGATCGAACCCTAAAACCGTGAATAGACTTGTAGTTAATACAAATTAAAGTGTTCTTTATGTGAGAAGGGTAGGAGGGATGTGTCAAAAATTTCTTACCAAAATATAAGTCTAGTTTTTCTGAAAATGGAAATAAAAAAAAAGACTTGTGCATGTGAAAAAAAAATAATTTATAAGTTCTAACTGCTTAATATTTTTTTTATATTTTTATAAAGCAATACGTTTAGAAGTGAGGATACGAATTAACATTATAGCAATACTTTTAAGAGGTGATAAATTTATAATCTAACTGCTAAATATTTTTTTTATTTTGATAAAGCAATACGTTTAGAAGTGCTGATACGAATTAACATTATAGCAATACGTTCAAAAGGTGATAATACGATTGGCATTTAATGTTTCCTTTTCACACACTTTTATTAGTTAGACCTGTATCTATAGAGACGGAATCTTTGAAATATAATGATATGGGACTCATCCGAGGTCCCGTAAACGGAGAGAATAAATATCCTTCAGACCCATTAATTAATATCCATTGAAGAGCAAAACTAATTCCAGCAGCCACATAATTCCGGCTCCAAATATCGAACTCAAGGATAAATTCAACAAAGAATAAAGGATAGCTTTAAAAACTAAAAAACAGGCTTTTATTGTAGATCGAACAAAAAAAATGAAAAATAGATTATAGTTTTAAAAAAATATATAAAACACTCTTTTATAGTGAATCGAACTAAAAAGTAAAAAAATAATTTTTAACATAAGAATAAAATGATTAACGAGAAAATTAATGTCATTGTGGTAAAAGCGTGGGTGTGCTATGTACTACATTTTTACACTAACTCGACATTTCGGAGTAGAACTGGTAAGAAATTACAACAATTAATTTCGAGCACCCCACACTTTTATCCCAATGACATTAATTTTCTCGTTAAACATTTTATTATTATATTAAGAATTACTTTTTTTACTTTTTAGTTCGATTCACTATATAGGTCAAAATAACTAAAGCACAGGGGGGTTCAGTTATTTTGTTAGCTATAGTTTTTTTACAGTGAAAAAGAGGACGAAAAATTTAAGAAAAAATCACAATGTAAATGTATGTGAAACCTTTTATCAATTCAAACAAAAATAAACTAATTACGCTTACGTCCCTTTTAATTATTTACTTAAGCGAATATTTTTCCCATTGTATATTTTTTTTTTTTTTTTTTTGTTAATCTATCATTTTCTAACATATCGGAAATTCGGAGCAAGAAATATCTTTTGCATTCAACTTTATAGTAAGTGCTACAGCTAAAGTATCAATATTCAACCTTAATTTTTCATTTGTCCTAAAATCATTAACGATTGAAAAAAACTCTTTCAACCGCTGCATTAGTTCCAGAGCAATTCAACGCGATTTACTAAATTTTTATATGGAATGTGTTCATTTTTGAAGTAGTTAAATATTTCTGGGTGAGGTCGATAGCTCTGATTTTAACCACAAATGGTGTGGTTATTCTAGAAATGTCTATAACGGATTATAAGCAGACTTTGAGTTATGTATAACTTGACTGCTCAAGCAAAAGGCGTGGACTGTATACTTTAAAAATGTTTGTTTATTGAGGACGGTAGGTACGTCCGCTCCGTGGATGTATTACAAGCATACTGACGAAATGTAAACAAAGAGGACTACTAGCGCCCTCTGCACATGCGGGTCGTAACAGAGTCCCCGCCATTGAAATGAAATTTCAATACAAATACATAATGCAATTCACGATACTTACATACAAATACACAATATTTACAAAGCAAAAGGGCATGCATAATATTAAATGCAAATACACAATATTTACAGTACTTAAATGAAAAATACACAATACATTTTATGATACTTAAATACGATTGAAGTTAATTTATACACATACAATAATTACTAATAACAAAATTCATACAGGTAATATACAAAGATTTCTGATTGTCCTTTTTAATATATTTCCGTTTGGCATACGCAGGTTCACAACTCGGACCTTACCATCGGTGCCAGGAAAAATTTCAGTTATTCTTCCGGTACTCCATTTCGTACTAGGAAGATTTTCATCTTTGATTAAAACTAAGGTTCCTACAGAAACATTATTTTTGTTAAATTTCCACTTGTGACGTTCTTGTAAATTATTCAAATAATCGCGTTTCCAAAGCTTATATATATGTTGGGTAATTTTTTTTTTACTTTTTCCCATCTCGACAACTGATTCTCGTTTATATTAGTTATTTGCGCTTCAACTATGGATGTTAGGGGTCTACCTACTAAGAAGTGTCCAGGGGTCAGTGTTTCGAAATCATCGAAATTTGACGTCAAAGGAGTGAGTGGTCGGGAATTTAGCACAGCCTCAATTTCACAAAGTATTGTGATGAACTCTTCGAGAGTTAAATGTGCGTTCCCCACGACTCTTTTTAAGTGGAATTTAAATGCCTTTACTCCTGCTTCCCATAGCCCTCCATGGTTTGGGGACCTGGGTGGGATAAAGTTCCACTCTATCGATTCATTTGTCAAAAACTCTGCTAATGTGTGATCAGGTAATTTAATCATTTTGAACAATTTTTTAATTTCGGCATTTGCGCCAACAAATGTTTTAGCGTTGTCGGTGGTGATTTTTGCACACTTTCCTCTCCTACCAAAAAAACGTTTTAAATTTGCAATGAATGCTTGGGATGTGAGATCTGTCACAAAATCTAAATGAATTGCTTTTGTACATAAACATACATAGACTACTACATAAATTTTATTTAATGCCCCTTTTCTTTGATTTTTAAATTAATGAAGATTGGGCCTGCAAAATCAACGCCCGTGACATTAAAGGGATAATTCGGTGTTACACGATCTCTCGGTAGGTTAGCCATAATTTGATTCATAGTGATGGGCTTGTTCTTAAAGCAATTCACACAGTCATGAATAATTCTACGACAGTTATTTCTGCCATTGAGTGGCCAGAATTTTTGACGAACAAGATATAAAAGTGAGTGGGGTCCTGCTTGCAAATATTTTTTATGATAACGGCTCAATATAATATCAGTTAAAACGTTTCTACTAGGTAAAATCATGGGAAATTTAGCCTTCTCATTTAAATTTGAATTGGCAAGTCTGCCTCCTACTCTAATGTGATGTTGCTCTTATCAAGAAAAACATTAAGTGGAGTTAATTTGCTTTTCATAGGAATAGGCTCACCTGCCAACAATTTGCGCATTTCTTTATAGAACTCCCTTTCATGCAATGAGTGGATCAGCCAGTTCTCAGCATGACTTACCTCCAGTGAAGTAAGGGGTCCCTTTATCTTTGTAATTCTGGTTCTGCAGTTGTGTATGAATCTGTAAAGAAAACTTACAACACGAATTAATTTTACATAGTTGTTTGAAATATCAATAATGTTTTCAAGGAAATTGTTTTTAGTCACTGTCAATGTCAAGGAAATGTCCTCTTTTGGATTTGAGTTCTTTCTCATTTCCGTTAAATACACCCTTTCTGGGATCGCTTCATCTAGTCCTTTGGTCTGGAAGTCAATTTGACGTAGAAACGAGGATCCATTCCACCACTTGGAATTGGTTGTAAGAGCGTCCACGCTGATTCCTCTAGTAAGTAGATCTGCTGGGTTGTCCTTGCCGGAACAATGGAACCACGAGTTAGGATCGGTGAGGGATTGGATTTCGCGAACCCTGTTCGCAACAAAGGGTTTCCATCTATGGCTTGGACCTTTAATCCAATGTAAGGTGACCTGAGAGTCCGTCCAGAAAAAGGCTCTGGTTGAACACTTCTGATCTAGGATTTTCTTGACTTCCTTCGCTAAGCGTGCAGCAAGTAGAGCACCCATCAGTTCCAATCTAGGCAGGGATAACCTTTTCAGAGGTGCAACACGGCTCTTGGATGTAACAAGATCAACGCTGACTCTGTCCTTGTGCTTGACTTTCAAGAAGGCGGCTGCTCCATATGCCTTTTGACTGGCATCGGAAAAGGTATGGATTTGGACTTCACTTGAATCTCCACTGGAATCGAGGATCTTTCGCGGAATCTTCAACTCTGATAAAAAATGGAAGTTCTAACCACCATTGTGACCATACTGCATGAATATCTGGCGGTAGCTCGTCATCCCAGGATAACTTCCGTAGCCAAAGTTCTTGTAATAGGCATTTGAGCCTAATTGTGTAGGGTGACAAGAACCCAACTGGATCGTATATTTTCCCAGCTGATTGAAGCACAATTCTTTTTGTGATGGGTTTTGACGTGTCCAATTGCAGAAGTCCTTTAACATCAATTGTAAAATAGTCGTGGACAACATCCCATGGTATCCCTAAAACCTTTGACGAAGGGATTTTAGAACTGTCGTCCGGGTGACAAGGATGTGTCTCAAGGCCTTCCTTTTCCCAAGTTCTCATCAATGTTTGATCATTTGAATTCCATTTGCGTAATTTCATGCTGGCATTCTTCATGATTGTTTCAGCATCCTTTGATACTTTTAAGGCTTGGGAGATGTCATCAGCACCACTGATTACGTCATCAACATAGAGACAAGTGTCAAGCATTTCAGTTGCTGCTGGATATTGCTCACGGTAATTCTCGATATGATGCTTAATTGTTGCGAAGAGCAAGAAGGGGCTTACGTTGACTCCAAACATCACACGCTTAAATCTATACACTTGAAACTTGTAGGGATCTGTTTGATTTGATCTAATGTCTGGAAACAAAAATCTAACTGCATCTCTGTCCTCGTCACGTAATGAGACTTGCAAGAATGCACGTTCTATATCTGTGGTGATAGCAATCGTGTTCAAGCGAAAAGAAATTTTCAGGTGGAATATGTTTGGGTTTAAATTCCCACCTGACCATATACAGTCATTAAGAGATGGTTGTCCATCTTCATGGGAACTTGCATCGAAAACAATGCGCATTTTTGTAGTTAGGCTTTCTTGGCGAAAGACCACTTGGTGCGGTAAATAGAATACTGCTCTATCAGTTGGTTTTTCAGTTTCTAGAACCCTTTCAATTATTCCTTGAGATTCATATTCTTACAAAATTTCGGAATATTTTATGTACAGAATTGGATCACGAACGAATCTTCTTGTTAAGGATTTAACACGTTTTTCTGCTACGGAAAAATTGTCATTTAACCCTTGTGTATGGCCCTTCCAAGGAAACCCAACTTCATAACGACCACTATTGAAACGTACTGAAGATTTAAAATGTTGCATGGCTTAGTCATCTGGGTCACAACTAGACTCTGCTTTAATTCCTATGGCTTCTAAATCCCAAAATTTTGTTAAATTCCTATCAACCTGATCTTGGATGAAATTGCAAAAATAATATAGTTCGATGGTTCGTTTTGAATGGAACCTGTTACAATGTAACCAAATACGGAGTCCTGTAATATTATTGAATTGTCATGTAATTTTATTTGTTTACTTTTTAATAATTCATAAAATATTTCACCTCCCAGGAGAATATCATTTGGTTTGGGAATATTAAATTCCGCATCTGCATATGTTATATTTTGAGGCAATTTTATTTTTGTTAAATCCAATGGCTGTGTAGGAACGCATCCAGTAATTTTAGGGACTATGAGAAAGTTAAGTTTTCTTTTAAATGAACTTCCGTTCGAAATTTCAGTGGAAATTCTTTTCCTCACTGAAATGCAAGCTCCATTCAAGCCTACAATAGTTGAATTCATAGAGTATTTTTCCAACCCGAGGAAATTTGACGCTTCCAAGCTACAAAGGCATTTTTGGCTCCCTGAATCGAGGATTGCGTTCATTACAAGCCAACCCCCTGTCGCACTCTGAACTTTGACCTTGGCGGTCGAAAGCAAAATGGATTTCTCCCCAACCTCATTGTAAAGACACGTCGCGGTTTGAGGGTTTATTACAGTGGCGGGACTCGGGTCATAAATGACCCCTGATGAACTTTGTGGAGAGGGGAGGTTTCTGTTTTGGTGTGGTTCTGATATCGGTCGGGGCACACTTGTTTTGCAAAGAAGAGAATTGTGGTTCGCATTACAAACCCTACACTTCCTGTTCAGTTTTAAACTGTTCTTAATAAGGTGATGGCCTAGACAATTAAAGCATAGGTTTAAGGATCTCACTTTGTTGCTTCTTTCTTGAACAGACATCTCGTGAAACATTTTACACTTAAAAATTGGGTGTGTCTCTAAAGGACATAATGGACAGGTTTTTTCATCACTTTTCACGACAAATGATCTGAATTTTGGAGAATATTCGTTCTTGTTTTTCAACGAAGAATTTCTTTGTACGTTTTCTAAGGCCTGGCTCCTTTTTATTAAAAGGTCTAAAAAATTATCCCACTTAGGCAAATCATTAGAATGTAATTCCATTTCATATTGTTTACGCGATTCATCATCTAGACGTTGAGTTATAACAAAAATTAACATTGATTCACACAAAGCGTTAGGTTCTAATTCTAGTTGTTTTAAGGCTCTAAGATGACTCTGAATTGAATCTATTAAACTTCTGAGATGAAAAGCAGATTCAAATTTTATTTTGTTAGGATTTAAAAGTTCAGCAATATGACTATTTACAATTAATCTTTTATTTTCGTATCTACTTCTAAAGCTTCAAATAAAGATGAGTAAGAATCGTTTACTGTTTGCAATTGTTTTGCATGGCCTTTCAGAGCAGATTGAAAATAATATAGTTTTTGCGAGTCTGATAAACAAGCGTTATCATGAATTAATGATACAAATTGGGATTTAAATTGCAACCAATCAATATATTGTCCCGAAAATTCCGGTAAATTAATGGATGTCAGTTTCACATTGTAATTAGCAAAATCATTTTTCACAGATAATTCAGAGGTATCCACATTAGAAGATTCAAGTAAGGTATTGAGACTCACCTCTAAATTATCTGCGTCCACTTCCATCGTGTCCAAACTGGCCTCGAAATCCATGAGCTCTTCATCCGAAAGAACCCTGTAGCTTTCGGTCCAAAGTTTGTCTATTTTTGCTTTCACTCCAGAAAGCGATGCGAGTTTAGTTCTTATTTCAACTTGATTCAATGGTGAATCCACATTTTCCAAGGAGTTTCTAATGCATGTAATCTGACCGAGCAGATGTGCTTTCCTTCTGTTAAACACGGTGAGTTCTGATAGTTCTTTTGGAGCCATTTTGATTTTTGGCTCGGGCTCGACACCGACCACAAAACTGGGTGAGGTCGATAGCTCTGATTTTAACCACAAATGGTGTGGTTATTCTAGAAATGTCTATAACGGATTATGAGCAGACTTTGAGTTATGTATAACTTGACTGCTCAAGCAAAAGGCGTGGACTGTATACTTTAAAAATGTTTGTTTATTGAGGACGGTAGGTACGTCCGCTCCGTGGATGTATTACAAGCATACTGACTAAATGTAAACAAAGAGAACTACTAGCGCCCTCTGCACATGCGGGTCGTAACAATTTCCATTCATCTTTTATCAATTTCACATGCTGATTTTCATATTATCTAATTTATCAGAATTTAAATAAATGCATTCAGTTTTCTAATTTCTTGGAACAGACAATTGTCATCGATTTTAATATCAGGCATTTTTTTTCGATAAAAACTCGACACAATTTTCTATATCTGCCCAGTTTACTCACGATGAAGTAAAAAAAAAAAACATCATTGAAAACCGCTATTTCCTGTGATATTTGTTTCAGACCTTTCTTCGACATTTTGGAAACATGTTTGGTAAAAATTCTGCACTTTGACAAACTTTTCCGTTACTCGTCTGGATTTGATTCTTCTAATTTTGGCAAGTTTCTTTTTATTATTAAAGGAATAAATTTCTCTTCAAATCGGGATTTTTTATGGAAGGACAAAATCGCTCAAAATAAGACTAACTTCAATAACTTCCGTATTTATGATTAAGTTATAATAAATATTGTAGACCTTTTACTTAGCTCACCACACCTACGCCACTGGGTAGACCGCATCACTTAGAAAAAAATTAGAGGTAGCCCGTACCCTTGAAAAGTTTTCCCGCCTCTGCTCTATACTGTAACTGCAAACGATTCCATTAATTAACAATTCTAATTTACAAAAGGGTGGGTGGTTCGTGATGCCGTAAGATAAGAAATTAATAAGAAGGGTTAAGCCAGGCCACTGTCCTTTCCTTGCGGCTGCTTGTTGCCAGCTGGGACAAGGTGGGTCCATAGGTGGAGGATAAAGAAAAAACTTTCCAAAGAACAAAAATAGAGAAAGAGAAAAGGGTAAAGGAAAATCCGCAAAAACCAAAACTGGCAAAGTATGAACTGAAAGAAGGGAATGCTCTGGAAATAGTAGGGGATAGTAACAGGTGTTGATGGTCAAAGGAAGGCAAATGAGATTGTGTGTGTTATTCCTCTTTCAGCGAGAACTTCATTGCGAGTAGTGTATTTGGTTCTATTTATCAGAGAAATAATTTAGGTCTGTATTTTTTCAATTCCTACTATTAGCTCACACTCTCTATATATTTATTTATCTTGGTGTAATTTTCAATCGTTAATAAAATACATCTTAGAGCGCTCAATTGAGCTGAAATTTTATATACATGATTATTTGGGATGACAATGCAATAATTTAACTATAATTAATAAAAACTAATTGATTAAGACTAATTATTTAAATAATTACAAGTACAGCTACGTTGGCATCATTTTTGGCGACTTAGCGACATGTGACAAAACTTGAAAAGGTTTTTTTTCACGTTTTAAAGCATTCAGTTTAACTGAAATTTTATATACACAATTGTCTTGGATAAAATACGATACTTTAACGATAATTAATAAAAATTAATTATCTCTTAATATTGTGATTCTATCATATGTATGCATATATTTATATTAATTGTAACAATTTAATAAAAAGTAGCTAAATTGAAATTTTTCTTTGTTGATCTAAGTAGGAATTGAAAATTTTTTTTATATTACTTGTTTAAGTTCAGATTAGTAGACTTTTATCCTATTGTATCTGGCAATGAAAAATCAGAGGATGGATTTAATGAGTTGCCTTAGCAACGCTAAACAAGTTGTAGAAATGTAATAGAATAACGGAGTGAGAGGAATAAATATGTTCACCTTCTGAAATGAATGTAAATTTTTTAAATTTATAACATATTTTTTAATCATGGTGCAATAATTAACGCCATAGAGGTAACAATTTGAAGTGCCTATAGTGCCGGGAAGGTAAGAAATGGCCTTGCCGCATCTACACGGTGGGTCTTCAGCGGCACTAGGCTCGAACTTATGACACACTTGCTATGAGTCCGTGACCTTGACCACTTGGCTACTGTGGCCCCCATTTTGTCTGAGAATTTGCATCCTAATGGGATTGAAGTTGAACTGTTCATTTTGATCATTTCGTCACTTTTTTTGCAAGTTAATTCTGGTAAAGACCAATTTTACACATGAGCGAAAATATTTTATAACACTCTTCAATTATATATTCAAAATAAAAAGACATCTGTAAAACATGTCTACTAGACACAATAATAATGTAGATACACACTCTGTTATTCAAGTGAAATTCAATTTCATTTATAAACGTAGAATAACGATATTCATACACGAGACCTGTACATTTCCTTATACAATTGATTTATAAAATGAAGCGAGAAAGTTATTTTTTGAGGTGGGAATTATATATAATTTTCTAATACTTAAAAAAAAATGTCAAAGTTAAATCCTCTATTTTCTTTAAATGCTACAGACTAGAGTGTCTTCAGGCATTTTTTTCCCCTTTTAATTATCAATTTAATAGCAAAATTTCCCTGCTTTTATGACTGTGGAAGTTTTTATTGTAACATATAAAAAAGTTTCTAAAATATTTAAATTTGTGTACTTTCGATTCCTAAACAACCATTTTAGTTAGGAGTGAATAGAGACAGCGCTAATGCACCCAGGTAGTTTTTAATTCAATGCTAGCGTCATCTGTTACGCAATATGAAAACTAAAATAATTTAATAGTTTTACTATTTTTGTATCACTGTATTAGTCGAACGATTTTTGCTGAAGTTCTTATTGCATTTTATTTACATTTTGGATAATTTTTACTTTTGGTTTCTGTTATTTTATTATTATTTTTTTTGCTTTATTTTTTTAATTCTTTTAATATCTTTCTGGTTATTTTAATTAGACAATTTGTTTTTTAATTTTCTGTATTCAACTTTTTCACACTTATTATTTTCTTAAAAGGAGGCTGAAATGAATGTGCACAGCAGAGTCTTGTGATCAAGTCTTCACTCGCCCTTTCTGTTTGAAAAGGCATTTAAAAAATGGAGGAGCATAACAACAAACGAATTATATAAAATGATGGAATCCTCAACTATAAATATTAAAAAGAAGATTGGAAAACAACCTGGATATTTCTCTACACGAAGAAAAAGTTATATATATATATATACACTGTCGGTATGCACAAAAATCCAACTACTGAAGAAGTAAACAATATTAAAGAAGGATTACTGTTAAATTCACAAGAAATTACATCCATCAATACAGATTTTGACCATACTTATTGTAATCAAAGCAAATAGTTCCTCTAACTGGAGATTCCAGCTCTCAATTCAGTTAATAAATAAGATTAATTTATTTTCATTTTTGTGGTTCTTTGTTCTCTCTTTCAAGTCATTCACATTTAACTACTGGCATAAATATACAATTAAAATATGATATCCTGGTGATTATATTTGATCTCAATAGATTGTAAAGTGTGTGTTGGAAGATGTATTAATATTATATTAGTATATTGAGAAAGCTATTCTTAAAGGATACTTTTAAAAAAACTACTTGATAATTTGACATATATATATATATATATATATATATATATATATATATATATATATATATATATATATATATATATATATATACACTTAATTCTTTTGAAAAAAGGATAGAATTTAAATCCAGGTGAATTAATTTACATGTTATATATAAATTAAGGTTATATTTCTAATATTTTATGCTTAAATTTTTCTTCACGCAAAGCAAGAGTGTAGATATTTTAATGAAATTTACATATTTCAATATATTTGGCTTTTTCAGTCACATTTATTTTATAAAACAATAAATTATTTTTCATCAACTAAATTAATTGCACATTAAACTGAGGTTTGATAAAAAAAAATCATGAGATATATTCAATTTGTAGAACAGATGGCGCTAGCATTGCATTTAAAAGAAATATCTCGGTGCATTAGCGCTGTCTCGATCCACTCCTTTTTTAGTTACTATGGCAACGCTGGATTGTGCTTCTTAATGACTACATGATCACGCTCGTTGTTACGTAGTGGCTAGGTTATAAACTCGTGACATATGTGACATGAGTTTAATGCCCTAAATACCCGCCGTATGAAGTGTGTGATGCACATTAAATCTGTTGCAAGTTCGAAGTCCACACTTTCGCGCGGTGTGACATTCGGTGAAAAGTGAAGAATTTTTGACAATCTAAATAATTCCTGGGTGCAAATGTTAATTCTGGATATCAAATGAAATTTCCATGCGATAGTTTTTTTAGGGATATCATAACTTTATTTCTTAGTATTATTAAATTTTTTTTATGTTTTCAAGTAAATTTAAATTACGAAGCAATTTTGTTTACTTTAAAAAAAAACACTTTAGTTTATTCTTATTCCTGTGGCAACTGCATTAATCTATCGCCGCAAAAAGTAAATAAACAAAGTGTGAGAAATCTTATTCTCGTAACATAAATATATTAAATTTCCTGTAGTTTTGCTGGTCATCTTTTCTCTTTAATTATGAATTCATATAAATTTTGCAATTTGTATAGAGAATATCAAATTATAATTAGAAATACTCAAAGGATTTCTGCTGCTTCTGCACATATTTTAACTACAACAGTAAGTCCAATCTTTTTCAGAAATTGATTGCTCTCTCATCTGTTTAGTGAACAATTTTGATTGTTAAGACTGTAAGGGTGTCGCTTTTAATTATTTGTTTTAAACCCATTAATAAGATTTGATGTATTTTGTATTTCTCGTATGAAAATTTTACGAACTTTAAATTATATTCGTGTGTGTGTAAAATGCCAAAATATAGCTCCAGTCTATTATTATTAAAAAATAGCCTAATATTTTATAGTAGTTATTAATGGACTAGAAACTTTGGTACTTACATACTATCGCAAGCTATTGGCGACATATGAAACGAAGCACCTGGTTGCTAATTCAGTGCTCATGACCCATAGGAAATCAGGGTTGCCCACTTGGCGAGTTTTTAATAAAATTGTAGATTGTTGCGATAATACCTAAGTACCGAGTCAAGCACACACACATATCAACCTATAAATTATATATAAAACATTGCAGGTAGGAAAAATGTAACTGCAATGTTTTATATATAATTTATAGGTTGATATGTGTGTGTGCTTGACTCGGTACTTAGGTATTATCGCAACAATCTACAATTTTATTAAAAACTCGCCAAGTGGGCAACCCTGATTTCCTATGGGTCATGAGCACTGAATTAGCAACCAGGTGCTTCGTTTCATATGTCGCCAATAGCTTGCGATAGTATGTAAGTACCAAAGTTTCTAGTCAAAATTAATATATATTCATGAAACAAAGGAAAACAAGGAGTATTTTCCAATAATAAAAACTTTGAAGCTAAGCATGACCAACGAACACATAGAAAATTTATATATATATACACACACTCCAAATTCTTTTAATACCAGTTCCTATTATTAAAATTTGGTAAAACTGATAAAATTCTATTACAATTTAATTTTTTATCTCTGTGTGTAGTGAACTTATCGTATTTGATATTATCTCCAATATCCTTATGTCTGTGTTGGCGTCAACTTAGAATAGCAGTTGCCAACTTATGGTCTTTATAGCAAAAAGTACCAAAATATGTATTGTCAAAAATTCTGAATCAAATACAAAAATTTTAATAGAGTGTTAATATACATTCTGCACATTTTGCTTTATTTAAGTGCTAATGTGTTAATAAATAATATTGTGATAAATTTGTATCATGTGCATGTTAAGTGTTTAATAAATAATACTTGTTCTTGTGTATTGGCCACTCAACCAATAAATTGATGAAGAATGTGCATCTAACTTCAAATTTCTTTCTCTTCTCTTGGTAGTACACATACTTTCATACAATTGTTCTAATCTACAACTGATTTGGTGACTGACTGTAGTTGGTATATTTATTCAATCTGTGTTAAGACTTGTACCTGCTGTAAATAAACCTTAGCACAGTTACAAATACAATTTTGAATCCTTCTATAACCATGTTCCTCTTCTAATTCATATTTGTCACAGTCTTTAATGTCACATTTCCATTGTGCTTGTCTTATTTTAAATAAATAGACACTTTACTTGTTAACACTCTCCTTTGATGGAATGATCCTGCAACTTTGGAAATACTCCTCCATGTTCCTTCCATAGAAAGTTAATCGTACTTCTTTTGCAAAAATATAAAAGGCAATTGATAGCTATTATATTCAAACATGCACAAGAGCAGGTTTTTAAAATTTTTTGTTGTATATTATGGCATTCAGAGTGCTTTGATTTTGCAGAAATGATGGATGGGTTAGTACCCAAGTACCAGAATATTTTGCATTCCAATTATATTTTAGAGCTAAGTCTAAAAGCTGAAAAGAGGAAACAGGAAACTTAAAACATTTTTTAGATATTGATCATAAAATTGTTTTTCAGACATGTGACTGCCACTCCTTTTATTGGTTATTTTATCTATGTTAGCACTGTTGAAAGAAATAGGTAAATTACTTTTTTAATTAATATAGGAATATAGCCAATGTTCATTATGAAACTTAAAACTATTTTTCCTTAAAAGGTTTGCCATTCATTTTTGATGACTGATTTGCTGATTGCTTTCATTTTGTCTGTGGCATAAGAATGGCATTGTTTTCCTCAAATCATAAAAGGTTTGCGATTCATTTTTGATGACTGATTTGCTGATTGCTTTCATTTTGTCTGTGGCATAAGAATGGCATTGTTTTCCTCAAATCTTTTTGGCTTTATTGATTTTATTTTCAAGTTTTTCTATGTAAGTTCCTTGAAATATTAAGAAATTAGAAAAATTGCAAGGAAAAAAGTCACTAATTTATTGTAATAAAAGTTAAATCAAACTAAGTTTGTCACCAAGTATTGAGCCTTGATACAAAAGAAAGAAAATACTGCATAGTAGAGCTTTAAAGGAAAAAAGTAGCAATTTTTCGATATATTATGTGTCAAAAAGACAGTCTTATAATAATAATAGTTGCACTGTTGTACCATTTCTATGTGTAAAATAATTTTTGTAGATTTATATATGCATACATGCCTCACAGTATAATGTGGTTTTATGGTACACTCACATTTCTTTTGAATTGCAGAATTGTCTGTTCATTTGCTTATTCATTTAACCAATCAATAATTAATTGTTCAAATATTTTTTCCAAAGTTATAATTTTTTTTCCAAAAAGTCTCCTTTAAAAAAAAACTAGAACTACTTTATGAGATAGTCTGTGGTAGATGTTTTTTTTTTTTTAATTAGAGTGAATTTTGAATATATACTAATAAAATATTAATGATTAAGGCAGAGAATGGATGATTTTGTTAAAATATTACTTATTTTATTCATTTTAAATTTTAGGGTACACGTATGATGAGAAAAGCTAGAAAATATAAACGTCCTGAAGAAAAAGTAGATCCTAACTATTATGGGATTGGTCCTAAGAAAGAAGTCAAAACAGCCCTTCAATCAATTATTGATAGAGGGTATGCTTCGCACTAATTTTCTTTAATATGAAATTTTTAATCCATAATTCAAAATTTTTGTTTTGCTAACTTTTCCCCCATTTTTTCTATTATTGTTAATAAAAAATGTATGCTCCTTTTAGAGAAAAATGTCAAATTTCTTTTTAATAATATATTGATAGTTTTATTTTAATTTGTGTTATAGTTTCTTCTCCTCAAACTGTTATATTATTTCTTCCAAAATTTTGTTGTAATACATCCAATAATTTTTTATTTTTCTTCATATCTAATAAGGGAAATTAAGTCTTATCTTTTTTTTACTGTACAATATCAAATTCTGCAGTTATTCCCAATGTAAATATTTATTGAACTCTATTTCTGGTGCTTCTTAAGTTGTATAAATTGTTCTTTTTATGATTCCGTTTTGTGCAAAATACAATTGTTCAAAAACAACAGATATATTTACTATTATATTTATTGCTAATAATTACATATTTAGCATGTAGTATTACATTTAGTATTTCATTAGTTAATAAAAATTATTTCTCAGTGTTATTTTAAATGTCATTAAGCCTCCTGTAATGCATAAATACCAAAATATAGTCACATTAAATAAGTATATTTGTAACACAAAGTAACATTTCATAAAGTTTAGAATTTCTTTCAGTTTCAATTTATATGATACTAATAATATATTATTTTTTAAATGTAAAATATGTGACATCTCTCTCTCTCTCTCTCTATGTATAATTCAGGGTGGTCAATAAAAAAATAACTATAATTTGCTTTTGTTTTTGGATACAATGTAATAAATATATTTCAAAATTAAATCCTTGTTCTTGTTGTACAAAATCATTTAAACTTAGCATACCTATAAGTTAATTGTACAAATCAAACTTAAAGAAAAACCATTTTTCTCATTTTAAGTAAAATAACCATTAAGCTACTCTTTCTCCCAAGTTTTACTACCAGTAGCAAAAATCCTGCTGTTGAATGAGCTCTAGATGCATCACTTTTCATCTGTTGAAGGAATTCATAGCATTTATTTAGTTTTTTATCTAAATTATATTATTTATTCAGTAATAGAGTATTTACTATTGTTATTTTTATCTGATAGCATTGTCAACACAAGTGTTAATATTTTTGTAATAATATACAAGTCTTTTTTTAAAAAATTAAAACTTTTTTGTAAATATTTATTTTTGCAATCCTTTTATTTAATTTCTGAAGGAGATTTTTTTGTAATGTATGTTTTACAATTTCTGTTTTTTATTTGATCAGGCAAAGGGCAGTTTTGTGTATATGTTGCAGGAAAATGATGAAATTAGGCCTTTCATCAGATCCCTAAGGGAGATGATCAATTCACAGAAGATGTTAAAATAACGTGTCTCTTTCAGGTTATTTCCCTGATGTAAGTGATTTGATCAAATCCCCAAACTGTTTTAGTGAAATGAACAAAAGTCAGCATTTGTAGAGCTCTGTTTTTGCTTGTTACCACTCCCTTTTTGCGTCCCCTCTCTAATCCTCCATGCCAGGCACAACTCCGGACTTCTGACGCAACGCACCTAAACAAAATCAACTAAATATCATTTTTTAGTTTTATTTAGTTACATTCTTTGCATTTTATCTTTTGATTGATATAGCACTTTTGTATGCCTGAAAATTAGAAACTGGATAAAACTTCAATTGAAAAATGTAAATAAAAAAATTAGGGAACTCAACCCCGTCCCCATTATAGATAAAAAAAAATTTGATAGTAAAAAAAAGCTATTTTAAAAAGAGAAATAATAACTCAAGAAAAGGTGTTACAGATAAAGCAGGATATTTCTGAAGTACTACATTAAGGTGTATAATTTTTTTTAAAAAAATGTTTGAAATTCTACTACAAATATCCTTTTTTTAAAGAAAAATACCAGCTTTATTATCTAATTATTTTGTTAACTAATTTCGAATAAATAATTTGTATAATTCAATGATTATTGTTGTATTAATTACTCTACTTTTAATATAATGCACCATATTTGCTAAATAAACACTTTTAAACTCTTGACAATATTATTTCATCATTTTACTGAAACAGGTTAGGGATTTGATCAAATCATTTTCCTTAGGGAAATCACCTTACTGAGTTCTTACTTTAACATCTTCCGTGAATTGATCCTCTCTCTGAGGGATTTGATGAAATCCCTAATTTAATCATTTCCCTGAGACATATATATTCTGATTAGAATAGTTTTTATTGTCTGTGGATGCAAAGCATAAAGACTTATATTGAAAGAAAGGAAGACATAATAATGTTTAAGTTTGACATGTTTTGGAAATGTATTTTCTACCAGAATACCAGATTTTGTTTTTTTTTATAAATCAAAAATAAGAAAGATGCTTTTGATTGGTAATCTTATTTCATATAAATTTGAATGTGTTTGTTCCTTATACAAATCCATACTGCTGACTGTATCACTTCAAAACATTTAGGGAGCTTCAGTAATGTTTCAAAGGAGATGCAAGCAGATTCCTGTCAAAAAAATGTATTGTTCCAATTTATATTTTTGGTGAATTTTTTTTTCTTTAAACCCCCTTTTCATTTATTGATTTGCTGAAGGAAATTGAGAGCATAATTGTTGATTTTTTTTAAAAATTCATTCATGCTAAGAACTGGAACTTCATATATCTTCCAGTAATAACTTTTTGTTTTTAAAAACACATTAATTTTTAATTTTGTGATTTTTTTTTTTTTTTTTTTTTTTTTTTTTTTTGTAACCAAAAATTTGAAACCCAAATCTAATTATTTTAGATGAATCAGCTGTTTTTGATTGAAATTCAAAGGTGAAATGGAAAAAGTAGACTGTGTGAAAGAACTACACTTTATTTGAAACTAAAGGTATTTCCATGTTGGTAAACCAAAAAATCAATAAGTTTACACACCAAACAGAAAAGCAAAAAATATTATAAATCTTTAAGCAACTGCTTGAAATTTTGGTTGAGATCAATGTTTTTAACTTGATCCTGAAGGGTTTTTTTTACATTAACCTCTATTGTATCACTCTTTTCAAATACCTGAAAAATTCTAAGTAATTCTGCTGTATTTATACAGTTGACTTTGCTATTTTATTTATCATATCTTTCTTTACTTGGAGTCTAATTTGCAGTTCAGTTAAAATTGTTGTTGTGTTGTGACTAATGCCACCTGCCTGACGAAGTCAGATCGAGGCCCGCGAAATTCATCACGACTAAGGGCTAGAAATTTTATGCCTGTCTTTACCCTTAGCTTTGAGCACCATGCAGGTGACAGTACAATTTTGCTCATTTCCACCCTAATTTAAAGGGAGAAAACCCTGGGGGTGGCCAGGGGCCTCCAACCTCTCTTCCCTTTCCACCAAACACTCAAGAGGACTTGCGGCTTGACGGCTATTTAGAGTACCCCCATGCCAGAAAGGCACTATACATTTACAAACATCCATGTCTTCTCCAGGATTCGAGCCCAGTTCCTACGGCACTGCAGTCAGCTTCACTAACCACTATACTGGTTGGGCGACAGCTAAAATTGTTCAAAATATAAATCCAAAATTGAATCTGGTTAAAAAAATTTTCCCTGCCTCTTGACTTCTTATAGTTTTGATTCATCCATGGGATAAAGGGGTATACCGTCTTGTGTTTTATGAAAATGAAAGAAAAAATACTGCTTTGAAATAAGTAGAATTGACTTTGTAAAAATCTGAATATTATGTATTAAAATATATTTGTAAACACTATAAATGAAATATATTAAGTACACACCAGATGCATAATATTTATTCCAGCTATTAAAGTAAATAATTATTTTCTAAAATGATGGGATTGTTTTTTTATTCGAATTTTTGTAGGAGAATTTCTTATTTCCATCCCTTTGTAATCTTAATTAAAACTACTGTTAATTACTTTATTACTATGGTGCTATATATCTGTAATGTAACTGTAATGGGTTATTTTACAGAATTTCCAAGGAGCTTCCTGCTTATAATCCACCTGCTGATGTAGATCAACAATTGCACAAAATTTGCAAAAAAGTCTTTGGTTCTGAACTCAGCAGTGATTGGAAGACACAGATATTAAGTGATCCTCTACTAAAATATAAGGTAAATAATATTAATTATTTACAAAAAAAAAAGTATGCTGAAAATGACAAGTGAAAGGAAACACAATTATTATTATATACTTTTTATGTTTTCATTCTACCATTGCTGCTATCATTTGAAAAATATAATATCTTTACATTTTTTAAAACAATATTATTTAAGATATATTATCTTGAAAAATGATTTCATCTCAGCTTAAAATTATTAAAAAGTATACAGTTTCAAAAAATTAAATCTCTATAGTTTAATATGCCAAACACAATTAACAAAGGGAGGTTTGAAATTTTTTTTTTAATTATTGGAAAACTTAAGTAGTTTTACTTATGGTTTTATTTTATTTAGAGATGTGTATAAATTTTTCATATTTTCCATATAGGTTTTTCTTGCACTCGCCAAGCATTACGAATATAACATATTATAAGTTGTAACATAACCTTGATCAGATTCCATTATACTTTTTATATCTATTATATCTAGTTTTATATTTTAAATCTGCATTTACTTTCATTAATGTTGATTATGTTTTTTCATAGTTAATTAACTATGTTAATTTTATTACTTAATCCGGTAGCAACATAATTTAGTTTCCTTGGAGTCATTAACATATATAACAATTTTGCCTTCTTTCTGTATTACAAATTGTTTAAAATGTTCTTTTTTTTATGCTGATTACACTTGTTAACATATGCTACAAACATAATCATTTGGATGTGTTACAAATGTAAAATATAATAATTATTCATGATAGTTATATTTATACCAATATAATTTTTAGAATCAGAATAAAATTTTAAGATTTTATGTTAATATTTTATAAACTACTAATTTTTAAAAAAATAAAGCTTTTTTTTTAAAAAAAAATATAAATTTTGAGGGAAATTAGTGTATCACATTTTTGTATATAATAAGTATTTTAAAAGATAATTCCCTGTGAATTAATTTTTATTCTGGAAAATATGATTTATTTATTTTTTTAAGGTGCCTTTTATTAAAATTTTTATTTGAAAATCTAGTCTTTAAATTGATTAACATATAACAATAAATTTTATGCACAATTTTTAATGCTTTATGTGTGTACTTAACAATAAATAAAAAAAAAGCTATAATAAAATTTTTATTATTTTTTCTTTAATTGGATTAAAAAATATACGAAACACTAGTATTTTTATCTATTTTTTAAATCTGAACTTTTGTAATGTAACCTGTTTATTTTTAAAAATTATGTGTATTGCTTGAGTATCACTCTTTTAATGACATATATCTTTTACACTATAATAGTGATTCTTTCCTAGAATTTATATACTGTACCATTCCATACTATACTATACCATATTTATATATATAATAATGGAGTTTATAACCCTAATGTATTTGAGTTTTTTTGTTTGTGTTTTCTTTTCCTTACAGACTTAACGTCTTTAGTGAATATAAAGGGTGTTTTTCTGAGAGGTATAGAACTTTAAATTGCAATAAAACAACGATGTATTATTCGATTGACATGAATTTTTTTTATTCGAAAGATAATCTTGTGGCATTACATTTTAAATATGATTTCTGGCATAGGACTGCCATGGCTGGCTCGGATGTAGTCCAATCTGGACGTCCAATTTTCGATGACTTTTTCCAACATTTGTGGCCTTATATCGGCAATAACACGGCGAATGTTGTCTTCCAAATGGTCAAGCATTTGTGGCTTATCCGCATAGAACAATGACTTTACATAGCCCCACAAAAAATAGTCTAGCGGTGTTAAATCACAAGATCTTGGAGGCCAATTCACAGGTCCAAAACGTGAAATTAGGCGGTCACCCAACGTGTCTTTCAATAAATCGATTGTGGCACGAGCTGTGTGACATGTTGCGCCGTCTTGTTGGAACCACAGCTCCTGGACATCATGATTGTTCAATTCAGGAATGAAAAAGTTAGTAATCATGGCTCTATACCGATCACCATTGACTGTAACGTTGTGGCCTTCATCGTTTTTGAAGAAGGATTTCACCAGCCTATAAAGCACACCAAACAGTCAGTTTTTCTGGATGTAACGGTGTTTCGACATACACTTGTGGATTAGCTTCACTCCAAATGCGGCAGTTTTGTTTGTTGACGTAGCCATTCAACCAGAAGTGCGCTTCATCACTAAACAAAATTCGCTTATGAAAATCGACCATTATTTTCGAAATAAAATTGCACAATTTCAAAGCGTTGTTCAGGCGTGAGTCTATTCATGATGAATTGCCAAACCAAACTGAGAATAAATCACTTGACAGCTGTTAAATCGGTCGCCATCTTGGAAAGTAATGCCAACTTAAACTTCTATACCTGGAAAAAAAACACTCTGTATGTGACATGCTCTAATGATTCTTCTTTGTGTATGATGTTCCTCTTTTAGTGTTTGTCTGGGATCTTTTTTCCTCCATTGTTGAACTAAATTAAGATCAGAAGTACACCTTATTTACTCTAATTTAGGCAAATTTGGCTCTTTGTCCAAAGAAAATCTATAATTACATCCTCTTCTAATGTGGATGACAAATTTAATACACAGTCAATTTTCTTAATATGTTACAGGATAAAGCTTTTATTTTGATGTTTTATAATTAAACAAAACAAAAAAGTTACACAAAATTTTTAATTTCCACTATTCATTAAAATTTTTATAAAATTTGTTTCAAATAATATCTTATTACCTTTTAGGATGACAAGTTTTAAGTGGCCGCGGTAGCCGAGTGGTATAGGTATCGGATCGTGGCTTGCCTTGTCATGAGTTCGAGCCCAGTACCACTAAAGACCCACCGTCTAGGGCAGTGATGCACGTTAAATCTGTCAAGAGCTGAAACGTCCTCCCGTTGGTGTGGTGTGGTAGTTAGGAGGGGTGCCATCTCAGGTGTCGTCCACGTCACTTGACCATGGTTCAAAATTACGTGGTCCGTCGCCAAAAGCCCTCGTGTAGCTGAACAGTGCGACGTTAATATTCAATCAATCAATCAATGACAAGTTTTAACCTTTTTTAAAAGTTGTGACTAAAGTCCTACATGTCATTTGATATATGTGTTTTATATTCTTCTGAAATAATTATTGACTGTTGTTTTGATATCTTTCAAATTGTTATTAATCTTATTTATAGTTTTTATCATGTATTTTATATCATTCACACTTACATTTAGTTTATTTATTTACTGTTCGTTTAAAGGAAGCCAGATGATGATAATTTAAAATCTTCTTAGAAATAACTATTTCAGTAAAATGATTCATTATTGTAGTCAACATTATCATTCAATGGTAATAAAGAATAATTAAAAATAGATCTG
Source organism: Trichonephila clavipes (assembly GCA_019973935.1). Classification (NCBI taxonomy): domain Eukaryota; kingdom Metazoa; phylum Arthropoda; class Arachnida; order Araneae; family Nephilidae; genus Trichonephila; species Trichonephila clavipes. The sequence continues at coordinate 415,178 of BMAU01004673.1, forward strand.
CTAATGACATAAATTTTCAAGCTTTTGTTTTAAATGCATACTGGCTATTCTATTGAATAAAGCAGAGCCTTTAATGATTTAAAGCCTTAATTCTTTTGTATTTGCTATTTTCTTTGAACAAGTGCTAAGATGATCTCCCTAACATTTATTATTTTTTTAAGGAAGGAATACTTTTTCATATCGCCTAGATCTGAGATATGAATAAGATCATAGAGATATAAGAAAATACATTGTATACAAAATACATTACAGTACATACGTTGAAGTTATTAAAAAGATTTGCAAAATCTGATGTTTGTTAAGGAGGTGACAACGCAATGTTCTCTATGAAGTTTACCAATAGACTTCCACCGCCCCCCATGAGGCTCTCTGAGTGGAAGGGCCGTCGTCCTAAATCCTCGAGTTATGTTCGGTTTGTGGCGGGGTGAAGTTTCTCATGGTGTCAAAGATTGCCGTAGGATGATAGAACCTCACAATATTAAGAGGTGCACATGTGCATAGGAACACTGCTGTCCTATCCACAAAAGGAAGCCGGTCTTTCAGCTGTGTGGCTCAAAAATTTCACAGCATCATAATCAACATGAATCACTTTTCAGTGTTAGTTCTTGCATACTTTTATAACAAATTCCAAAAATTTGTATTTTCTTTGCTATTCTCTATGCTATTGAAATATAATACAATTTGTTTTATTATACTTTAAAAGCTTATTTATAAATTTGTACCTAATCATTTACAAATTTGATTATTAATAACATTCATGTTATATTTAATCATTATTTCTGTATTGAAATCATAAAAATTGTTTATGCAGTGAAAAGAATGTCCATTGAGATTCATGTAACTCTCTGAACAATTAGTAAGTTATTTCATATAAATATCAGCAAGTATATATCTGGTCTAGTCCTTCTTCCTTTTCCAAGAAGAATCTTGCGTATGCCATTTTGTGTCATTACTGTTTCAATTTGATATTTATTCAAAAAGGATTGTGACAATTTCTTATTACAATCTGTTCTCATATTATTTACTTAAAAAATCTTTACATTAAAATAGTTTAAAAAAAAATTTGATTAAGAATATTTTTCATTGGCTTATTAAACTTATTAACTATTCAAAATGCAGTGGCGCAGTGTGGGGGCTGCAGAGGGGGGCCATGGCCCTGGGTGGCATACAAAAGGGGGGGGGGTGGCAAGCACCACAATATTTAAATTCAAAAAATATTTCAAACTCCAAAACTGACAGAAATGATTGAAAGCTTTAATACATGCACAGATGCAGGAAGTTTATTAGTCCCTATACAATCACATTCGTTTTTATGTTACTTAGGCTTCTGGCAACTAGTACTGTGTGAAGTAAATGATGCTCAAAATTATTTGCAAACAAAGGGACTAAATATCCATCATTGTGCTAAAAAAAATACGTGTTTTACAGACCATATTAGAAGTAAAACAAGAGAAATTCGTGGATGACGCTCTAATATATGCTAAAAGTTTATGTGAAGAGCTTGAAATTTCTTTTGAACCCCCGAGACGAATCAGGAGGAAGCATATATTTGGTGACGGAAGTAAAGATGTTCAGTTATCATACGAAGATGACTTGAGGTGAACATTGTTTTCTTCAATAGACAGAGTAACTGCTGAAATTCGAGAAATATTCCAACAGTAGCAGAATCTAGCACAAAAATGTTCTTTTTTAAGGCCTGAAGTGATATTGAGCATGGACAAGGTTAACTTAGATCAAGCTCCCAAGACATATAAAAAAAAAGTTTTAACTTGAGAGCATATGTCTACAAGCTTTCGTGGCTGCAATAGACCCAGGCTGTAAAAAAAATTCATTAGGCCTGGCTCTCTGGGTTTATTAAAATATATTATTGAATCCAAACGTGAAGATGGCTTACCAAACATTGTCATAATGCTGAGAATTTTTTTAACATCTGCCATCAGTAATGCCAGCTATAATTTAGCTAATCTAAGCTAAAATTAATCAAAAACTATCTCAGATCAACTATGTTCACATTAAGGCTAACAAATTTAGCTATTCTGGCAATTGAACATGACATACATATTGATATTGACAATTGTATAAAAGATTTAGCTATGAAAAAACTATGAATGTCATGTAAAGTGCATTTTTAATCAATAAAAAAAATTTCAAGCTGCTTTTTTTATTTCTACTAATTTACTTGACTAATAATTAAAACAGAGAGGCGACAAATTTCCAGTCAGTCCCAGGCAGCAAAAGCCCACGCTACGCCACTGCCAGAGGGTAAATAAACTTTAACAAAAAAGTGGAATTTTGATTCTACAAATTATACATTGATCTTTTGTCGTAATGGTACTGTAAAGCAGTGGTCTCCAATCCCCGGCCCATGGATCAAATACTACCAGTCCGCACAAGAAACATTAAATTATTTTCCTTTTATTTACTGTGGTATATTTTGCTTGGGTTTGAGCTACTTTTTATGAAAATCACTTTATATTTCTTGTTACATCACTTTATATTCACTTTTTGGTGTAGCTATATTTTATTCTGAAGTCATGATTAAATACAATTGAATTAAAAGTATTAAATCACAACACTCTAAAATATAAGCAATCAACGTCCTCCCCCTCAGTGGGCCTCGGTAAAATTAACAAACATTGACTGGTCCGCGGAAATAAAATGGTTGGGGAACACTGCTGTAAAGAGCTGCTCATTTTTGATAATTATAATAAATTTGATAAGTTTTATAAAAGTGAATACATTTAAAATTACAATGTATACTTTAGATGTAAACATATCCTTTTTCCTGTAAAAACTTCTGGCTTTTTTAAACCTATGATTGATAAATTTGCATTTATAACTTTTTCAGTGATTGAAAGTTGTTGAAATGATTTGATTGAATGATGAAATTCTCAATATTTATACTGGTGGCAGTCTATTAATAATGTATTCATTAAACATATACACCATTTAGTCAAAAGTATCTGGACATCCTTTCAAAGAAGGGGATATAGCTGGTTACATTGTTTTATGCTTAACTGAAAACTATAAAAGTGCTGTTTGTCAAGTCACATTTATGCATTTGTTAGACGATGAGTGAGTTAAAGGAGCTTAGTCACACACTTTGGTTGTTGCATTATAATGAAATGCTAACTTTGTGGGAAATCAATGCGAGAAATTTCGGACATTCTACAGAAATAAAATTCTCTGTGAGTCATGTAATTGTGAAGTGAAAACATCGAGGTAATAAAACTGAAGTAAAACGAAATGGTAAGCCAAAAAAATTAGTAAATGGAGTCAAATCTCTGAAGAGGGTAGTGAAACAAAATCATAAGTCTTCTTTATTTAAAATCACTCAGAAGTTTCAAAGCTCATTAGGTGTTAGTACTAGTAGCATGGGTGTTCGTCAAGAATTTAAAAGATCTAGGATTCTATGGTTGTGTACAGCTGCTGAAGCTGAACGTCACTCTCCAGAATGCAAAGTGTTAATTACATTGGTGCAAAGCTTACATCATTTGACTGTAGACTTGTAGAAAAACGTTCTTTGGGGTGATGAATCTCACTTTACAATCTGGCAGTCTCATGGACCTGTCTCGGTTGGGCAGATAACTGCCAAGCACTTCCTAAATGACTATATTGTGCTGACTGTAAAGTTTGGTGGTGGCAGCATCATGGTGTAGGTGTTTTTCATGTTTTGGTCTGGTTCCTTTAGTTCCTGTGGTTGGAAACAGGAACTCTGAGGTGTATGTTGAAATTCTGGACAATAATGCTCTTTGAACTCCATGGCAATATTTTAAGGAAAGTCAATTTCTCTTCCGGCAGGATAACTTGAGACCTGCTCAGCCATGGTTTAACAAAGTGAGTACTCAAAAACTGGACTAGCTTCCTGATAACCCCAATCTAAATCTCATAGAACACATTTAGGATGAATTAGAATGCAAATTACATAGCCAGCCAAATCGATCCACTCTCACTGCCGGCACTCACTCAATAGCAATGTGATACATCACAAAATAATTAAGGTGACTGCCTACATTCAAAATGTATCATTTTATGAACTTATTTATATACTTTAAATTTATTTATGTACTTTAAATTTTTATTTTGGTGCTTGCGTATTATCGCAACCTATTGGCGACATTATATGAAACAAAGCACATGGTTGCCAATTCAATGCGTTCTACACATAGGAAATCGCAGTTGCCAACTTGGCGAGTTATTAATAGATTTGGCGATTGTTGCAATAATGCGTAAGTACCCACTTCTGCTGTGATGGACGTCTGGAAGTCAATTACTATTTTCATCTATCAAAAACTCTCTCTCTCGTGGAAAGTCTCCTCAGGTGTGTGTAAGCTGTCATCAATGCAAAAGAGGGACAAACGCCATCTTAAGATATGCCTCGCTAGCAGTGGCGCACACAGGAATTTTTCAAGGGGGGGGTCGAAAGTTCACCATTCTTGTATCATGCTCCGTTTGATTTTGTCGATTTTCGGGAACAAAACACAGTAAAAAACTAGTTTTTTGAATAAATAATTAGCATTAATTAATAAAATTAATCATTAATAGCAAGTAATTAATTAAATTTTACGTACTATATACTTAGAATTATAATCAATCGGAAAAAAAATCAAGGGCTTTGGGGGGGGGGGTGCGCCAGTGCTCGTAAGGTGTCCAGATCCTTTGGGCTAGGTAGTATATATACAAAAGAAGTTTATTTCTAATGGGGCTGCGGATTGGTGTTTTGCCATTGCAGACCTAGTGCATTCCTCGGAAGCTGGTATCTCTTTTTATTGCGGCACCATATAGGCGGATACCAATCGCCGCGGGTAATTTTGACGCGAAGTTTTCTCCCCAGAGGGGGGCACCTGAGCTCAGGTGATGCGAAACCGAACTTAAGTTTTTTTTTTCGAGACACCCAAGCCAAACAGACACTCAAGGGTCTTTTACATGCCACATAATCATACGACATGGCAGCTGTCGATTTTCTGCATCATCAAATCCACCGAGTAGGGCTGGGGTCGAACCCGCAACCTTAGACGTACAAGGCTAGCGACAAACCAACTACACCACCCATAGAACTGCAACGTTAAAATTATAAGTAATTCATATTTTAAGTCTGTTTAATTATTTATGACTCAACTTATACATTAACTTTTTGAAATATTTATATATTATGACTTGTGCAGTTACCTTTATGAAATTTTTTTGAAAATTGAAATACAGTCAAACCTCTATATAACGAACCTCTATATTGCGAATTTTTTTATATAACGAACTCTTTCCTGGAACCTTGAACATTTCACCATTTTCTTCGTAAAATAACCTCTATAGCGAAGTGCATTTTCTATATAACGAACTTTTTTTTTTGTGATTCAGTTTTTTGTTCTCCCTATTTTTAAAAAGCATACTTGTAAAAAGCACATCTCTTTGTGTTGGTGCTCTAAGAAAGAATATGTTCCCCGAACACATTTTATGGTGGTCAAAATCTTGAACTGGTTTTGTTAGATTTTAATTCGCCGAGAGCAATAGAGTTCTGGACGTTTCATCCAAGAAGTGCAACCTTTAAACTCCATTGTCCAGTTCACTGGAAACATCTTCGATATCCCTTTCACCTTCAGTGGAGTTGTCTCGTTCCCTGTGTTCCAGTTATAAAATAATGTATGTTTAAAAAAACTTGTATACTTTCAATTAGAAAATATCCTTAAAATTCATAGATTAATATAAAATTATTTTCTTAATATTGAAAATACAGTATATTCTTTGACATTCTTTTTTCTTGTTCTCCTTGCAGTTTTTCTTTCTTTTTTTGATAGGTAAGATGTATAAAATGAACATATATTAATTTTAAAAAAGTGTGAATAATTTTTTTTTAATATGTAGTGTTTTTGAATTTAAAATTTTGTTTTATGTGGTTTATAAAGTATATTGAAAAATGAATCTCTATATAACGAATTTTCCATAGAACGAACTTTTTTTCGGGATGTAGCGACTTCGTTATATAGAGGTCCGACTGTATTTCTTTTTAATTAGTTTTGCTTTCTTTAAACAGGTTCTTGCAAAGTGCATTGAAACTTTTAAAAAGAATATCCCTAATTCGTCTCTTCATAAAATGAAATGCGTTGAAGACTTGCTTACCTTCTACAACACTCCTATTGATGGTCATCTACCCTACGATTCGCTGGTGCGAAAGAGTGAATCACTACCTCCTAACTTGCATGTTATGCCTGACAGAAAATCATTCGACCCAGCAACTGATACATTTTTTGATGGAGTTTCAGCATTTCCTGGCCGCAAAAGAGTGATATATACAAAAACCGGAGAAAAATTTGAAAAAGTTATAGAATGGCCAAATATATAAAAATGTTAGTTTTTTTTTAAATCATTTTATTGCGATACTGCCTCATTTGCAAAACTGTATTTTCATCGTTGATATTTAAAATAAAATATTATCATCAAGAACTTCGTTATTTTTAAGCAGTAGCGCGCACAGGAATTTTTCGAGGGGGTCGAAAGTTCACCATTCTTGTATTATGCTCCTTTTGATTTTGTCAGATTTTCGGGAACAAAACACAGTAAAAAACTAATTATTGAAGAAATAATTAGCATTTTAATTAATAAAATTAATTAGTAACAAATACTTAATTAAATTTTACGTACTATATACTTAGAATTATAATCAATCAGAAAAGAAATCATGGGCATTGGGGGGTCGGACCCCCAGTACCCGCCCCCCTTGTATGCGCCACTGCTTACAAGTAATATATTTAAAAAAATTAAGTCAATTCCTACTTTGAATGGATGAATAGAAAGTATTTTATTGACGTTTGAAAATTTGAATAAGATATATATAAAGGGTGTTTTTTTAGAGGTATAGAACTTTAAATTGCAATAAAACAACGATGTATTATTCGATTGACATGAAATTTTTTTTATTCGAAAGATAATCTTGTGGCATTACATTTTAAATATGATTTCTGGCATAGGACTGGCTCGGATGTAGTCCAATCTGGACGTCCAATTTTCGATGACTTTTTCCAACATTTGTGGCCGTATATCGGCAATAACACGGCGAATGTTGTCTTCCAAATGGTCTAGCGTTTGTGGCTTATCCGCATAGACCAATGACTTTACATAGCCCTACAAAAAATAGTCTAGCGGTCAATCACAAGATCTTGGAGGCCAATTCACAGGTCGAAAACATGAAATTAGGCGGTCACCCAACGTGTCTTTCAATAAATCGATTGTGGCACGAGCTGTGTGACATGTTGCGCCGTCTTGTTGGAACCACAGCTCCTGGACATCATGATTGTTCAATTCAGGAATGAAAAAGTTAGTAATCATGGCTCTATACCGATCACCATTGACTGTAACGTTGTGGCCTTCATCGTTTTCGAAGAAGGATTCCACCAGCCCATAAAGCGCACCAAACAGTTTTTCTGGATGCAACGGTGTTTCGACATACACTTGTGGATTAGCTTCACTCCAAATGCGGCAGTTTTGTTTGTTGACGTAGCCATTCAACCAGAAGTGCGCTTCATCGCTAAACAAAATTCTCTTATGAAAATCGACCATTATTTTCGAAATAAAATTGCACAATTTGAAAGCGTTGTTCAGGCGTGAGTCTATTCATGATGAATTGCCAAACCAAACTGAGAATAAATCACTTGACAGCTGTTAAATCGGTCGCCATCTTGGAAAGTAATGCCAACTTAAACTTCTATACCTGGAAAAAAAACACTCTCTCTCTCTCTCTCTCTCTCTCTATATATATATATAGGGTGAGAGTGAACTAATAGTAGGAATTGAAAAAAGAGCATGATTTTGTCTGCATTGTTGTAACAATTCGAGACCCAGTTTGGCTGAAAAACAGGCTTTCGACGCCAACTTTGGCTTTGTTTTAAAAGTTACATTGTTACAGCAATAGAGACGAATCTAAGTTGGCGTCAAAAAACAGTTAATGAATTAATATTTGAAAAAAAAAACTGTATAACATCAAGTGTCATCCACTACAAGTTTAAAAAAAATTATTTGATCTTGATTGGATGAATAGAAATCATTTTATTAACGATTGAAAATTTGAACAAGATAAATAAATATATAGAGAGTGTGAACTAATAGTAGGAATTGAAAAATATCGTTCTGCTACATGCAAAAGTTTAAACAACGGAGTTCTTTTTACGGTAGAAATTGTTTCTAATTTCTCTGGATTTTCGGGGTGTGTCTATTTTTCATTGGATTAGGTAATAATAAATCAAAAAAATTTTTACAGATTTCATAATTCAAGGTTCTAAATAGTTTTAACATTAAAAATTACAACATTTTTATGTTAAAATGTAATTATAAAAAAAAAATTTATACTGCTGACTTGTTGAAAGTTTTAAAAAAATAGCTTTATATTATCTTGCATATTTTAACAAAATGTTTATCTTTTCGAATTGCCTTGTTTGATGCTTTGGAAAATATTTCACTCAAATTTAGTAATTTTAAAAAATTATATCATTTTCTTGTATTTGGTTTTACTTCAATTAAAGTGGTTTTTTTTTTTCCTTTAAAAATTTAGCCAAAACTCGAAACCCGTATCTACCGTAAAATCCGGCGTGTAACGCGAACTTTTAACACACGAAACAAGATCGAAAATTACGGGTGCTCTTATACGCGAGGTATAAAAAAGAGCTTTAAATATCTATACATATAAAAATGGATGTTTGTGTATATGAAATTGCTTCACTTCAACACCCTTCAACCGATCACTATGAAAATTGGCATGTATATGTATTTTTTTGTGAAGAAGGTTTTTGTGCTATCCTATTTGTTGCAGCTCCCTACCAGGTGGCGCTACACCAAGAAACTTCTGCTGCGTTCAATCCATCGCCAAGTTGCCAACATGATCGCCAAAAATGATGCCAACTTGGCTTTATCACCAACATTTCACTATGTTTCTATTGAATCGCCTTTACAATGTAAGGAATGGCGTTGCTTGCGAATATTACAATTTTAACATAAAATAAATACAACAGAAAATAATATTAATGCATTACACATCCAGATATAAATTATTTACATTATTTCAAGCGTTCATTTCTCAAAATTTGTAACAATGTGTTACTTTTGCTGAGCAGATATCAGCTTAGGAAGGTGTTTTCGAAACTCGACCCACAAGAGAGTTACGAGGTGTTATAAATAAAATAAATCCCCTTTTTTTCAGCTATAAGACCTTCAGACTTAAAATTTAACAAATATGTTTTTTTTGTTCAGCTAAGATATGGAAAAAGCTTTTTTTTTCGTTTGTTTGTTTAATGTGCAATTCACGTAAAATTAACCCATTAAAAACTTCTTTATCCTTCTGTCTGCATTATTTAATTTTTTAATTCACCCATACGAAAAATGGGTATACCAGCTAGTGTATATATAAATGAGCATAGAAAAAAAATCAGGCTTCTGCATAGATCGGAATGTAGTTTATTTAAAAGAAATGACATTTCTTAGCGTAACGAGAGAATATTTGGGGCCCATGTACATACTTAGCGTCATTCAAGCTCCCCACACACACACACGTTACGCCACTGATTTTAAGGTTCATCAGATCAGATTGATACAACAACCGAATAGATTCAGTGGAAATTCCTCTTAAGAATTTCTATATATTTGTTAAAACTAAAATGAACATAAATTTGTCATTCTAAAATGCAATGAAAATAAGGAACTAGTTTGATATCATGGGGCAAGGTGCCAAGTAGCGCTTGTTGTCGTTGGAATGGAATCCAAGATGGGGTCCTAGCGGTATTAAATCCTCAGGAAGATAATTTTAAAGAATTTTTTTGAAATATATTTCAAAAGAATATATAGGAAGAGATTGAGAATAACCAAGATCAATCAATAAATGACGAATAACAACACAATATAATTAACAGTGGCGTGTACTAATAATATTATGCAGTATATAATAATCTTATAATTTAATAGTAATATATAATAATATCCATATAATATAATATAATTTAATAGTAATTATAAAAAAAGAATAGTCATCGTATTGTAATATTATAAAAAGGATACATAAGAATACTCGTATAACGTAATAATTATAAGTAAATAACATATTAATAATTATAAATAAAGAACATAATAATAAATAACATGTAATATATTTATAAATAAATGTAATAAAAAACAATTATAAATAACGAATATTGTTGCATATAATAATAATTGTATTTTTATATTATATTAATAAAATAATTACATAATATATATTAAAATAAAAAATGAATATCAATTAAAAAGTACTGAAAACTTGCAATATTCCAAAAACTGAAAAAATATCAAGGTAACCATATTGTAATGTTATCGCCCATCTTGGCGAACATAAACAACTTGGCACTTGCCCCGTGATATTAAAACAGCACCTAAAATAATTGACGAAAAAAAATTGCATGACTTTTAAATGACGAACTAAAATTTTTTATTAAAAACGGAATCAATAGATTATAGTTTATGCATACTTTTTTTGTTTTTACCTGAGACGGCATAGCATGGGTTAACAGGGCCTTTACCTCGACTCAGCTTCAATAAGATGATTCGAATAATTTTAATGGTCAGATGTTGTTCTCGGACATATTCTAAGAAAAACTGGGAGTTTCGAACTACTTGTCTACTCGCAACAGTGGCTTGACTGCATTATTATGTCATGTCCGTGTCTACATCTAAGCCTACCACCATCTATAATTATAACTCATTTAATCGAAAGGCGTTTGTGAAATTGCAAGTCATGCACATATACTTGTTTTGCGTTGCTGTTTGTACGAGTAATTTACAACGTGTACTTATTGTCTTCTTAAAAGGGTCACGAGTCGCCCCTACTTTTGTATAAGGGCCCAGGCCTCCAAGAAGTCGGTAAGACGTTCCTGGTCTTTAGTACGGTTAATTCAGTTGTTATGGAACACATGAATTAATATAAACACAAATGTTCTAAATGTAAACTTGGAAACCATCTCAATTGGATTTTCAATGAATGAATTGCAAAAAGTTTTAATTTCCAATACGTGGAAGATAATTTATCTGAAGAACTTGCAAAATAAAAAAAAAATTTACTGTACAGAATACTCAGATAAATATTAAATGTTCCGTTATTTAATTCTACTTTATAAATATTAAATGCACTAGCTAGTCCTGAGTGGGATCCGTATCAAAATTCCTTTGGAGGCTCCTTTTTTTTTATAAAAAAATAAAAATGATCACATAAACAAAATTTATTTGAAAGTGTTGAAATAATTACACATAGATATACGTAAAAAAAACTTTACTAATTAAGAGAATTGGGTACTTTTGCGTTTAATAGGTACTTTTCTCGATTTTTTTTTCTGCAAATGCATTTATGATAATATCCATAGTAGAAGAGGATTTTAGTTTTTCAGTTTCTATCGACAATATTGGCTGTGATAACCGGTCTTGCCATACAGAAAATCTAAGATAATTTTTCGTAGCATTTTCTCAACAGGAAAAAATTAATGAAAACAAGGTAAAAAACTTCTAAGCTACGTCAACTATGTGTAAAAACAAATATTAGCCTTGAAATCAATCTTGGTTACGTAATTATGAGCACTTGAAAAACTCAAAACACAAACAGAAATGATTTTAGTAGTGAAAATTCAAGTTACTAACCTTTTAAGCTGAAAGAATTGATTTTTTTTTAAAAATATTTTTAATGATATATTATTTTTTAAGAATGGTAAAAAGCTCTTTAAAATGAAACCGAAACTAAAACACAAATTCAGTAAATTTCAAATATCTTAAGAACTGATTAGTTATCAAATCTTAAATTTAGGAACATACTTCCCAATCATAAAACCCACAGGGAAATGCAATAAATAAATAAAATGAAAATTAATTTTTTGTCGTTTTTAAAGTACTGTGTAGCCTTAATTTTTGTTCTACTATTTGCCTTATTCACTTCATCAAAATATTTGAACACAAGTACCAATCATAAAAAATTAATTTTTTTTAGATTCTCCCCCACACATGGAAGGTTTCTGTTTTTAAGAAAAAATTAAAATAGTTTCTAGTAATTTAAAAAAAATCTTCTATATTATGAAATACTGATTTTCTTTTTATAAAAAGTCTTTAAAACACTGCACAATAATATCCCCAATTGGATACTTTCAAGCCCTTATAACAAATAAAAGAATTTAAGGAAAAATTTATTAACTTTAACTTACACGATCCTTTTACATACAGTTTTAAAATTACACGATTGTTTCCCTTTTCAATTAATTTACTCTAAAACGGTTTAGGCTGTTCATTGCTCTTGTAAAATGGGGACGAAATTCAGATATTTACAAATAGTTAAGCTTTTGTGATCAATTTTGTATAAATCTAGGACTAAAACTCAAAATAATCTCATTATACGAATATTTATTTAGTTTGGCACTTAAAATTATATTATGTGAATTTGAAAAACCAAAACAGCTATACAAAAAAAAAGTTTCTCTGATTACAGAAAAATGTGAAACCGCAACATATTTCTGAAAAGGCAGTTCATTTCCTCAAACCCCTATTATAAATTGTGAACCTTTATTGGATAGGTCTCGAAACTGAAGATAGCCATTTCTACTTATCTCTAGTCAGTGGCATCTAGGAGAACATTTGGGCCGGCCAGCAAAATCAGATTTTGGGCCCCCAAGTTAATTATACAAAGGGAAACCCTATTGTAAATTGTGAACCTTTATTGGATAGGTCTCGAAACTGAAGATAGCTGGTTTTACAGATCTGAAGCAACTCATTAAATCCATCATCGGATTCTTTTATTGCCAGATACAACAGGATAAAAGAATACTAATCTGAATTTAAAAATATGGATATAAATCATTTTTCTAGCAAATAAAACTAAATACGCTACTCCCAACGAAGTTTTCGTTGAAAGAGGAATAACATACGCCAGCTCATCTGCCTTCCTTCAATACCTGTTACTACAAGTGTTACACTTATTGGTAAACTAACCCAAATTTTGGCAAAGCAAGCAGTGAAATTTTTGTGTCGAGGAGGCATGAAGACGAAAGCAGTTTCTTAAAATTGGCTTTTAATAATCAATGATAAAGTCAATGTGCTCGTTACTGGAGCGATAAAAAAAATAAGTTCAAAAATCAACATTACCAGACATCCGATTCGAACAGTCTTCTTACAGTCTAATATTGTAAAATGAATTTATAATCTGAAAATGGTGATGCAACATACAGTTGCATTGCCAACCAGCCGCTCTCTCCCTCTAAGAGTTAAAACACTCACACACTTCTTATATTTCTTTTTCTCCTTCCCTCCTGAAAAACTAACATGAGCCGAGTTTAAATAGTCGCTCGATTTGCATTGCAGTTGCTGCCAACCACAAATCACGAAACTTGCAAAAAGATCGGGTTCGAATCGGTGTGTTTACTTTCATTGAGATCATGGAACGGGATTGGAAAAACAACACAAGGAGATCATAAAAATTTGGATCCGAAAAATATTTCGAATGGTTTTACTTTTTAAATGTCTAACAACAAGACTGACATATATACAGAATTACATATACAGTAACAAATCATTTCTAGAAAGTCGCTTTTCCCATTCTATACCACTCCGTATTTTCTCATTATTTGAGTAAAACAACATTTGTGCTTTTAAAAATTTCGTATCATGGGAAAAATCATGGAAACATTTTAACCATTTGAAAACAGTGATGGACGATTTTTTTGGAGTAAAAAAAAAAGAACTATGTTAATAAAATTTTACGACTTTTTGCTTACACGTGTCGGGGCCCCCTATCATTGATACGGTGGTAGCTATGCCCCTGATTTAATGAGTTTAAAATGCCCAAATATTTGCATGAATAACATTTATACAACTGTTGAATAGAAGGTTTTATTCATTTTAATATGAGTTTGATTGCATTGTGTTTGATAATAGTAAAACTATAAATTAGATTTTATAAAATATCACTAAAAATATTGAAGCCTTTTTTTTAATTTATATCAGGCTTCTTTTGCAAATGAATCTGGAAAACGCGTATTCTAAAATTAAATGATTCGCTACATAAGTATTACTTTCATTTATTACCGATAGATGGCAAAATTTCACTGTCACAGAAATAGCTTTTCAGTAAGATTTCATTTCTAATCATTTTTAGAATTCTGCTCTATTAAAAATATCATACATTAGCTTTTCTTTTTATGCGATCCCCTCTCCCTTTTAAAGAGTGAAATGTGTCTGTTGGTTTAATTTCTATTCTATAAGAATTAAAATGTACGTCTTAAAAGAGAGAGAGAGAAATATGCATACTAGACGTTGCCCACGCGCTTTGCTTGGTATTTCATGATATAAAGAATATATATTTTTACTATTGATATTGTAACGTCACGTCTCGAAAACAACAACATCTGGTGTCGGTTTCTTTGTAGATTCGACGCCCACACGTGCAGCTTCAGATGCAGCGCAACCCCTGTTTGACCCCCCCGAGGAATCTAGCGACCCGACCGGAAGATGAGGGGAGAGATGCTTTGAACTTGCACGCGAGCGGTGACGAACGAATCCTCCTCTCACAAAATAGTGGACTCTAACAATCTATAATTAATTTTAATAACTTTAATGTATCATTTTGTAAATAAGTTTCAATAGTTGTGACGTAAATAAATTCCATATTTTAATTAACCAAGAATATCACCGTTATTTTTTCAAACGTTACAATATCTAAGGTCTATCATTAAGTGCTATATTGTTTTGGAAAAACATTTTTATAACTCTCCCATCTTGGTTTAAAAAGGACTTGAATTTCTAAAATTGAGATGTAATGAACTTTTTTATGCCCTCGTAACTAACTCCCCCAAAGTGGATTTCCGCAAAACCCACTCTTATTAGATACACACTCAACAAAAAGAGCATGTTTGCCTAATTTTGAGTCTAAATCTAATAGTTCAAACTAAGAATTTTTTTTTTTTTATAAATATGGCTTGCTACACCTCTTTGGAGTCGAACTCCTGTTCCTTGCGAATTTCAGAGATTTTTCCATATCTATACGCTTCAGTTAATCCCCCGTCCCCCATAGGAGTCAGTTTCGGAAAATCCGTTCTTAACGTATCTCTAAACAAAAGAAACATGCACACCAAATTTCACATTTGTAGGCCTAATAGTTCACAATCTGGAATTGTTGTGTCTAATGCCCCCTTTGGAAGTCGATATCCGCAAAACTCATTCTTAACAAATCTCTACTCAATAAAAGAATCATGTCTGTCGAATTTCAAGTCTGTAGACAACTATGAAATTTCACATCTTTTTTTTATGTCTTTTCTTTTTTTTTTAATTCAAATTCCCAGGAAATATGTTCTACTGGGCTTAAATTAGGTGATTTAGGATGTGTTTTCAGAATTTGGGGACAATTATGGAGACACGTGGCATCAGTGGCGTAACGTACACCCCCGCATTGCGGGGGGCAGCCTGACTATCGCCAAGTACCTACCCTTTGTAAAATACAACTTGGGGGGCCCAAAACCTGACTTTGCAGGGGGACCCAAGTGTTCTCCGTTATGCCACAGCGTGGCATATATTGATAAAAGTGCGCTTGACGTTATCATCTCGTTAAAAAATGATGTCGCCTCCAATATCCAAATTTTGCGTGGATAATTTCAAATTGCTCTTTAAAATATTTAAATAGAGTTAATGATTAACAAAACCATCGAAAAATACCAAATTACCTAACCCTGAAGTCGATTTACACCCCCACACACTTCTACCTCCTTGTAGAGGTATTCTTACTCCAACTAAATTTGTGGGTTTAAGCAGTGGAATAACGGAGAATATCAGGGCTCCTCTGCAAAGTCAGGTTTTGAGCCCCAAGCTGGTTCTTACAAAGGATTGCAAAACCATATTATGACACAGGGTTTGGGCCCCCTAGAACCCTGGCCCGCAATGCGGGGGTGTACGTTACGCCACTAGGTTTAATTTCTTCATTTTTTTTTCTTCTCCTAACTGCAATATGACCGTCGGATCCAAAAATTTTGAATTTTCACCTTATTACTATCTAGATGTTATACCCGTTCTTCGAACGGGTGAATTGAAAAATTAAACAATACACATTGAAGGATAAAGAAGCTTTTAACGAGTTAATTTTACGTGAATTGCAAATTAAACAAAAAAAGCTTTTTGCATATCTTACCTGAACAACAAAAAAAAACCCTGCTTATTTAATTTTAAATCTGTAGATCTAATAGCTGGATAAAAAGGATTTTTTTTTATCTGTAACTCCCCGTAACTCTCTTGTGGGTCGATTTTTGAAAACACCTTCCTAAGCTGATCTCTGTTCAGCAAAAGTAGTACATTGTTACATATTTCGTGTAATGAACGCATAAAATAGTATAAATAATTTATATATCTGGAAGTGTAATATTTTAATATTACTTTTTGTTGTATTTATTTTATGTTAAAATTGTGTAATCAGCCTCACACTCCGCCTGTTCAAGCTTTAGCAGTTCCTGGCACCTGGCGTAGACAAAACAAAATATAAAGTTTTGCTTCACACATAAAAGATAGATATACATGCTGCTGCGGGTTTTTTTGCAGATAGCAGAATTTTTTCCTATTTTCTTGACAATTATCGTTATATATTTTGGACATTTCACACAATATCTTTATAAATTATAGCCTATGTGTTATTCTGATGTACAAACTATATTATTGTAAAGTGTCATTAAAATCCATTCAGTTGTTTTTGCGTGAAAAAGTATCAAACATCCATACAAACTTTCACGTTTATAATATTAGTAAGGACTAAAAGTAATTAATTATTTTTAAGATTCAAAACTAATTCGTTTGCAAAAATATCGATTGCGATTACATTATTCCTTGAATTCCGTCAGCTAAAAGTCGGACATAGAAACCCGAAGCTGTAACAAATAAGCATTTTCGCAGCACAATGTGCATCTGCGTTTCTATTCTTTCTAGATACGCCCTACGAGCTCTGAGTACAAAGAGATAACTTTGTATCATCAATCAGTTTACTAAGGAAGAAAAACAGTACATTTTGTTTCGGTTTGGCGTGTTGACAGAATGTTCGATTCACGATTTCGGTTTTATCGCTAAAATTGTGTCTTTATCGCCTATTCGAAGCATTCTGTTGAGTGCAAAGAAAATGATGAAGTATATTTTATTTCAGTCATTTTTAATCTCCTTTCTTCCCTAATCTAAAAGCGAAGAGATTTATTTTTCGAATTTACATAAGTGCATCTGCTTGATAATGTATCTAATTTTACCAAAACTTGTTAACGAGATTAAGTTTAGCAGCACTTTCTGCTGTTTGAAATCTATCAAAAGGTTATTCACTTATTAAGATGTTATAAACTTCCTCAATGCGTGCTTCGTGTTATTTTAAATTTCAATTCGAATGCTTGTTGAAAATTAATTTTATCGTCGCATTCAAGCAGTCTCATGGATTATCAGTCAAAACAAAATGGATCTCTATATATTTTAATGTTTCGTTGATTGGAAAAAGTTTGGGGATGGTTCCTATTTAAAAAAATTTATGAAGTCCGTTGCCAATAACCCTCACGTTGCTTTAAAGGGCGATTTTAATTTTAAAAAAAACAGTCAAATCAAATCAAACCCATTTAAAAATTATATTGATTACACTGTTTTTTATGTAAAATAAAAACGCTTGGCTAAAAAAACAAATCCACTAACGTAATTTTCGATCCAAAATACGTGTTCTAACATCGTTTATCTTCAAAAGTATTTCTAATATTTGTTCTAACATTTGAATAAGTATTAGTTTTTGTATCCGATTTCATTGTGAGGGTTATTTATTTTCTTCGGTGAATTTAATCTGTTTTAAATTCAATTATAAAATTTTAAAATAAAAAAGAATAACTTTTTCATTCGTCACTAGATCTCCGTAACTATTAGACCTACAGACTTACTTCCGTTGAATAAAGATCCTTTGAGATCGGGTTTTGTGAAAATAGACTCCCAAAGGGGGTTGCAGGGTTGTTATGGGGCATTATAGATAAAAATTTAATGTTTTTGAACTATCAGACTTACAAATATTAAATTTAACAAGCTTATTTCTTTTGTTGAGTAGAGATCCCCTAAGAGCGAATTTTGAGGAAATAGACTTGCTAGGGGATTTATCGGGGTTACGGGGCTGTTTTAGACAAAAACTTCCGTTTTTGAACAATTACATCCACATACTTAAAAATCAGAAAACATATTTTTTCTATTGTGTAGATATCCGCTAAAAACGCGTTTAACGGATATGTTGAGGAAGAGTTGTCACGGTCCTTCGATCGCGGGTATGAGAGGGTTTGTGTAAGAATCACAGACATTTCTCTCAATTTAAACAATTTTATTTCTTTTTTCCTCTTATTAAACTTTTATAAGAATACTGAGAAAGCACTCTAATAACTAAACCGGAGGAATAATCAGACTTTTTAATTTAACTATAATATAAATAAGAACACTTATCCATTCTCCTGAGTGCTCTTGCTACAACACTTGCTTAACCTTTCCCTCTTGGATAAACAATACTAAGTACGACCACGGATCGCTCACACTATGCTTTCTTCTTATACTCAATTTTCAACCAGCATCGCCTATTCCAAGACTAGCACTTAATAGAAGCTTGCATTTACATAAAATCAAGTCATCTATATGGAAAGCGGTTTTATACTAAAATCACAGTTAAAAAGAGTATTTTACCCAAGAAGATTAGTGGAAGCCCGAACAAAACCCTTTACAGAGTTATACATAAAAAAATATTGTTTTTGAAAAATTAGACCTTCAGATTTTGAATTTTGCACGGTTAGTTTTTTTTAGTAGAGATGAGAGAAGTGAATGATAATTATACTTCTGTTTTAGAAACTCCTGTTTTTTTGGGGGGGGGTCAGGAGGTGAAAGCTATAAGAATACTTTTCAGTACAATTAAAAGCTTAATGCTGGGACTAAGATAATGACCTAAAAAGAATGTAAGTGTTACAATATCATGAAATACTCAGTAAAATGGGCGGGTAACGGCTAGTTATAATATAACTATTTTGAATGTAGCGGATTCTCAAAACAACGAATATAAAAAGTATCAACAAAGTATCAACAAAGGTGAGCTGACATTTTACTTTTCACGTTGAATAAGTGCCAGAAAAACTAGGTTCTCCTATTGTCGCGCGTAAGTCCCTCTCGAAGAGCTGCGGAATAGATTTTCTGATGTGTGAAAGTATCTTGGATATAATTCACTCAATGTTTCCTTCAGGACAATTGAAAGCTCAAAGAAATCGTAAGTTGTCCTCTCATCTAGATATTGGAGATCTCTTTTGAACAGCGCGTTGCAAAACATACGATATGTATGCTCAGACATTGAAATTTAAGTGGTCAACAGAAAGTGCTGAAGTCAAAAGAATAATGGCCAGTGTTGTCGAGTCGTGGGTTTGAGTCTTGGTCAGGGACGTCTTAAGACTCTTAGAGGCCCTGGGCCGAGAGAAATCTTAAGATTTTTAAGGCTCTGGGCCCCTATGCAAAAGTAGGCCCTACATGAGATCTTTAAAAGTAGGCAGTATATAGCATTCATTGTCAAATACTCGTTCAAACGGTCATTTGAAACAAATAAATGTGCACGAGACTCGCCATCTCAAAAACCTAGGCACAAACCGGCTCGACCGATAACCGCATTTCAACTAAATGAGTTGAATGATTATTTATGGTATTAGGCCAAGGCCTAGACACGGACAACGGTCATCGCATAATAATACAGTTTTACCATGTTTGCCAGTTGACATGGAGTTCAAAATTCCCTATTTTTTGGAGAATAGGTACGGGAATAATATTTCACCATTAAAATTATCCGGATTAGGATGTTATTGAGACGAAATGAGTCCCTGGGTCTGGGACTTGTTGGTCCATGTTTTAAGATGTCCCTGGTGTTAATGACATTAAAGACACACTGTACAGATGGGCTGCTAAACGTTAAATCTGTCTAGACTCAAATTCCTCAAGTTCGTGCAGTGTGTGGGAATCCCCCCCCCCTGGGTTCCACCCTGGACACCAAGATTGAATTGAGGCAAAGAATTACCAGACGACATTTTTACAATAACAAATAATATTTATTCATTTGAATCAATTATTAACCTTCTAAATACAAAGATGAATCAATATGTCTACGTCAATGGGATTGAACTTTATTAAATTAAAACACGAAATATGATACTAATCAACTATTAAACTCAATATCGAACGTGTTTACCACAATAAGAGGACCGAGAGATATACGCAATTTGAATTACTAGCAATCATTAACTTTCCACTAACTCTAGTATTTATTTACAGTCAACCCTCCTATAACGCGGTGAGTGCGTACCGCGTTATATGGAAACCGCGCTATAAGAAACTCGGATTTAACCGTACAAGCCAAGCTAATTCGTAGCGCGTTGTATGGAAACCGTCTACCGCGTTGTATGGAAACCGCGCTATAAGAATCTCAGAATTAGTACAAATCACATCATTCGTACCGCGTTATATGGAGACCAATAAATACAAAAGACGAGATAAACTTCACCGGCGTTACTGATTTTGTTTTGTCTACGCCATGCCTGCTTTTAATTTATTCCTTGATCAGTGTCATCACTACTTTTTTTATTTCATAATAAAACTAGATTTCGAAGGGAGAGGTGGTGGCAAGGTTTTAACATAAAATAAATACAACAGAAAGTAACATTAATGTATTCCACTTCCAGATGTAAATTATTTACACTTTTTTTTAAGCGTTCATTACACAAAATTTTAAACTATGTGCTACTTTTGCTGAGCAGAGATCCCGCGAAAAAAAACTAACACTAATATACGTTATCCCTATCGGAAAGAACTGATGGGACGTTGTTAAACGGAAACCGCGCTGTAAGAGTACCGCGTTATATGAGGGCTGTCGCAATTTCAGCTCCGCGTTATATAGAAACCGCGTTATAGGAGGGTTGACTGTACTCTTATAAGCCGATAATCTTGATTTAAATCTCACCTTCCTTTTTCTATCTCACTTTCCAATTGCAGACCACTGCCAAATGATCAACGAGCCGCTAATCGCACAATCAGCTTGAATGGCTTTAGAACACTTTCAACCTGTCTCTTGTCGTAATAGCCTGCTGTTAACTTACAACATTCTCTTTAAATACTTTAACTAGTTTGCTCATCCCGTTTCCTCCTTTTAGAGCTGGTTGGAAATATACGCGAATTTACAATCCCCAAAGACGCCCAAGAGTATTAGTGATAAAGTGCCGTATAGATCCGTCACAAGTGTAGAAACTTGAAGAGTAGGTACAAGCTCGGATGTCATCTTTGTCACTTGGCCATGGTTCAAAATTGCGAAGTCTGTTGCCAATAGGTTCAGAGTCTGACGTTAATAAACAATCTTTCAATAATCTGCATTTCATTGGTTGTAAGTTGCTTACGTCTGAGGTAGAGGGTGGTTAAAATAATGTGACACTATCCTGTAGTCATGGGAACCATTTGAAATTATTACTGTTCGTTGAAAACAATATTCTGTATTTGTTCAATTATAACCTGTATTTTTCAGTAAAACCCTCGTAAGTAATCTAATTTTGAAAAGTCTACACACACACACACAATTTTCTTAAAACAATTTATGGTAGTTATTCTCAACATGAAAAGATTTCCTTCTTCTGATCAGAATAAATTTCAAACTTGAAACACGATTAGATTACAAACGATTATTTCGAACCCAAATAAACATATTGATGTATATAATACACAACAAGATTAACCTCCCAAATCTCTCATAAGTTTAATGGCCACTGATCCTAATGCTGTCAAGTAGAATTTCGTGACCTTTGGAGTTAGTCTAAACCACAGTATCCATCTCGTGTTTAAGCAAATATTTTGCAGGGAACTTTAAAGTTTAAGGTCGTATTATTTTTGGATCGCAAATAATTCCTGATATTCCTTTTGTGTAGTAAATACAAATATTTATCTTATTAAACCAAAAAATAATGGTATCATTTATTTATTCTTGTTTATTGAACTAGATTGCCTTTGTGGGAAGAAGAAAACAGAGAGAGAGAGTTCTTGAATATTATTTCTTTCTCTTCTCATTTCAATACCATTTTGATATTAGATTTTCTCGAATTCGATTATTCAATTATATTTCAAACAAAACTCTACAAGCACTCCTAAAAGCACATTTTAGTATATGTCCCTCATGAAGTACGATGTAACTGTCAACATGTCGGGCATTATCTCCGTAGACAAGGTGTGGAAGTTCGGTGAGGGATGCCAGCTAAAATGTCGTCCTTGTCACTTGACCCTAGTTCAAAATTACGAGGTACGTTACAAATAGCCCTTGTGTTGCTTTAGAGCCGGGGTGGCATTAAGTCGATCGCGATCGACCTGTGGACCACCAAGACATTTTGGGGTGACCGCCGCTACTAAGACCTTAGTTGCGCATACTAAAAGAAACATATTTGTGGAAGACCGACGCTACTTAGACTGGAGAATCGGCTTTCCACAATCGACGTGATTGTGTTTACTTGGCAAATTATTCGATGTATGTGTAGACACATGCACCTTTAATGGAAGCACATGATGACGCTTAACCCCATAACTGCTGCAGGCCTATATATCACTCTCGCTCAACCATTATATTTAGCGCCTTGGACGCATATATGTTTTTTCCGAAATACGATTTTTTTCCTTGCACTGCTATCCTGAAACAATTCCGAAGGCTTTGGAATACAATAAAAGTACCTTGACAGAGTGTATGCGAAGGATTGACTTATTCCGGAGAAAAGTTGCTGTGATCTGTACCAGCTACATTTGCTTTTCTTTGCAGTTTGACGAATCTACGGACATGGTTGATAGTTCTCAACGTTGGATTTTTATAAGAATGATTTTTAAGGATATGAATGCAAAAGAAGAGAGAGAATTGCTAAAAATATAACATCTAAAGAAGAAAACACGAGGTGAAGATGTTTATTGGGCATTCAAAAAATACATAGTGGAGAAAAGAAAAATTCAAATTTATGAAATTGTGTATCGATGACAACTGATGGGGCCTTATCAAAGACTGGCACAGTCAATGGATTTTTGGTTATGTGTATGTCGCGGGGAAATGACGAAATTAGCAATTTCATCAAATCCTGAAGGAATCCTGAAGGAATTCCATCAAATCCGAGATGATCAATTGACGGAAGATGTTAAAATAATATCTCTCTTCAAGGTCATTTCCCTGATGAAAGTAAGTGACTTTATCAAATCCCTGAACGGTTTCAGTGAAATGATGAACTAGTCAGGAGTTGCATTGGCAAAAGGCTGTCCGGGGGGAAGACACCTGGGGGGGGTCGAGTCCTTGTACTTCCTAACCATACAGGTAGTACTATCGATCCCCTAAATATCAACCCCATAGCTTTAAAAGAATGGCACCATAGGATTAACATAGGGATTGATATTTTAGTGTGTAAGTAACCGAGAGGAAAGATGTTACACATAAAAAAAATACAGCCTAATTTTCTAATTATTTGTTAATTAGTTTGAAATAAATAATTTGTATTTCATTAACTATTGTTGTATTACTTACTTCTACGCTTAATAATGCACCCTATTTGTTAAATAAACACTTTTAAACTGTTGACAATATGACTGTGTTATTTCATCATTTCACTGAAACAGTACAGGGATTTGATAAAGTCACTTTCATCAGGGAAATGACCTTGAAGAGACATTATTGTAACATCTCCCGTCAATTGATCATGTCCCTTCGGGATTTGATGAAATTCCTAATTTCATCATTTTCCTGCGACATATATCTGAGGCGATGACTTACCGCATTTGGTTTTTTATCATTGCGTTATTCACCAACAGGTTCCACCTATTCGTTCCTGTTTCACAGATGACCACTTAGAATCCAGTGCAAGGTTAGCAGTTAGTAATAATATACTGAGGGTTTGTGTGAAGCCTCCAAGAAGTGAGATCGTTTTTCTCAAGCTTATCGGCATCGGAAATTCTGATTAAAGCTTTTTTTAAAAAAAGAAGGGAAAAAAAGAACTAATGAAGTACACATTTTATAATATGGCATAACGTTTATTAAAAATAATTTTTTTAAGATTGTATAAATCCAATTATATTAAAATTTAGAACATCATAAGTAACTTTTATTGATATTACTAACATAAAAAGTACACAAAAGCGTTTATAAGATAACTAAATTCCCCTTGCACAAAGTTGAAGTGTTTTAGTTTTCAGCTTAACCTACATTTTCTTAGTACATTTATGTGGAAATTACAAACTATTGCAGTTTAATTTTAGTCCGAGAGCACTTAAGTGTTCTAAGGATACGCATTATAGAGCACGGGACTTTTTTTTTTTATCTATTATCAACCGACCAAGGTGGAATATTTATGAGTGTCCTTGTTCTTGAGTAGCTTAGACGTCAATAGTGAAAGAGTGATTATTTGAAAGTATCACGAAGCAATAAATCGATATGTAACGAATCAATATTTATATCAAATCGAGTTTCATCAGGTTTAAAAATGACTTTTCTCAACTAATTCGTTATTTTTTTCTTTTCCAAACGCTCAGATTAACCAAAATATTTACATGCTTCTCTAGTAATTTTTTTATTAAAAATTCATTTAAATACATATGCATTAGCGTGATTTGAATCTTAAATTTTGTTTCAAAAGAACAAATACTATCGGACCTCTGTATAACAAAATCGTTAAATCCCGGAAAAAAGTTCGTTATATGGAAAATTCGCTATTCAGAGGTTCACCTTTCAATTTTCTTTATAAACAATATAAGAAATATATTAAATTCATAAACACTATATATTGAAAAAAGTAAATATTCACACCTTTTCGTAAATTTATATATATATATATTATCTTACCTATCAAAAAAAATTTAAAACAGAAAACTGCAAGGAAAGTTTTTTGACGCCTTTATCCACTTCCTGAAGAATTAAATTTTTTCCTTTGATGCTCAAGCACTTACGTTTTGACATTTTCGAGCTACTAAAAACTAAGTTACCAGTACGGCTGATCAGCACTACAAATGAAAGGAAACTAGTTAAAGGACACAGGGACACGAACGGTGGCGTAACGTACATCCCCAAATCGCGGGAGGGGGCAGCGTTCTAGGAGGGCCTAAAGTCTGATTTTGCTGGGGGGCTCTAATATTCCCCATTACGTTACTGGACACGAGGCAACTCCCCTGAGGGTGAAAAGGGATACTGAAGATGTTTCAAGTGAACTGGACAATGGAGGTTAAAGGTTGCAGCTCTTGGATAAAACGCTAAGAATTCTATTGCTCTCGGCAAGTTACACACTTAATAAAACCAGTTCAAGTTTTATGACCACCTTAAAATGAATTAAAAGAGAGAATAATTTGAAATGTGCCGAGAATTACTTTAAACACAGGGAGAAAAAAAATTGAATCACAAGAGAAAAAGTTCGTTATATAGAAAATGCACTTCGCTAGTGGGAGGTTATTTTTCGAAGAAAATCACGAAATGTTCTCGGTTGCAGGAAAAAGTTCGCTGTGTAGAAAAATTCGCATTGTGGCAAAAATCGATTGTGGCACGAGCTGTGTGACATGTTGCGCCGTCTTGTTGGAACCACAGCTCCTGGACATCATGATTGTTCAATTCAGGAATGAAAAAGTTAGTAATCATGGCTCTATACCGATCACCATTGACTGTAACGTTGTGGTCTTCATCGTTTTTGAAGAAGGATTCCACCAGCCCATAAAGCGCACCAAACAGTCAGTTTTTCTGGATGTAACGGTGTTTCGACATACACTTGTGGATTAGCTTCACTCCAAATGCGGCAGTTTTGTTTGTTGACGTAGCCATTCAACCAGAAGTGCGCTTCATCGCTAAACAAAATTCGCTGATGAAAATCGGGAACAACGGCAATCTCGTTTTGGGCCCATTCGACGAATCTACGCCTCGCTTGATGATCGTTTTGATGAATTGCCAAACCAAACTGAGAATAAATCACTTGACAGCTGTTAAGTCGGTCGCCATCTTGGAAAGTAATGCCAACTTAAACTTCTATACCTGGAAAAAAAACACTCTTTACATGCACAGTACCTTTGAAACTATAGTAAAAAAAAACTGTATATAAATTTGTTTATAGTATACAGTTATCCATGAAGCATGATGATAAAAGCAGAGAGCAACAGTTGTAAAAGCTGACACCAGTGGTAAGAGCATACAATGAAAATTTTATTTACAACATTACTAATATACTATACCATATCGATGACAAGACGAAATCAATTCGGTTTCGATTAAAATTAAATTAGATGCCAATATAGTCGTCAAGTGAAGTGCCGGGTCAAGATCTAAGTGGTTTGTGTCATAATAGGTAGGTTTGTACCTAAACGACGAGAGAATTAAATTTTCCTAACAAAGGCAAACAAGAATGTAATGCAATTTTTGATGAAATATCTTAAATGAAGTAATGAAATCTTTTTTTTATTTCATCCTTTTTTTTTTCAAGTGTGTGAGTGAGTGAATATTAACGTCGCACTGTTCAGCTACACAACAAGGGCTTTTGGCGACGGACCTCGTAATTTTGAACCACGTTCAAGTGACGAGGCCGACACCTGAGCTGGCAACCCCTCTTTCATCCTTTCAAATGGAGCTGTGGATTCGTAATTACCATTGCGCACCTTACACATTCCCCCAGAGCTGTTATCACTTTTTAGTGTGGCACTATATAAGAGGAATACTAAACGCCACAATGTAATTTAAACTCGAGTCTCCCCCCAGAGGGAGGCCCTGAGCTCCGACGATGCGAAATTGTACAAGAAATTTTACTTTTGTCGAGAGCACCATAGATAAACAGGCACTCTAGAAATCTTTAACATGCCGCATTATCATACATAGATGCGGCTGCATGAAAATCCACCGACTTGGGCCGGGATTGAATCCGTAAACTTGGAGGTACAAAGCCAGCGCCTAACTAACTACGCCACTTAGCCGGAAAGTGATTAAATACGATGGGCTAAATTCCCGACGGTCACACGATAAAAGTAATCACGTGTTCTCCATTGAACTCAAAACTGACTTGTACTTTTTATTTTACTTATAAAGTTTGTATGAAATTTCAAAGATGCTAAAGTATCATACAAAAAACAAAACAAAACAAAAATTATTTTAAATGTTTTCAAAATTTAAAAAAAAAAAAATTCTGTTATCTGTATTTTTAAATGAAGCAAATTTTGTGTTCCACTATGCGCGTTATAATTTTGTTAAAAAAATATTTACTTTTTAAAAGATTGTTTCTGCTTAAAGTAAAAGTTGGCAACAGCGAAGCGCATGAACTGAATTGTTTGGAAAGGCATGGTTGCACTTATTATATGAATTTATGAACTGATTGGCGGGAGTGAGGGAGTCAGAGAATGTTAACGTCACACTATTCAGCTACACAGCTCAGGTGTCGTCCTGGTTACTTGGCTATGGTTCAAAACTACGAGATCCATCTCCAAAAGTCCTCGAGTAGCCGAATAGAGCGACGTTAACACGTTCCATGACCGTGAATATTTTAAGTCTCGACAGAGATTAAGCATACATCAACACCGCATCAGGACTCCATCATGCAACTCGACTGCAGAAACGCCAACTACAGAGTATTTTTTTTCCAGGTATAGAAGTTTAAGTTGGCATTACTTTCCAAGATGGCGACCGATTTAACAGCTGACAAGTGATTTATTCTCAGTTTGGTTTGGCAATTCATCAAAACGATCATCAAGCGAGGCGTAGATTCGTCGAATGGGCCCAAAACGAGATTGCCGTTGTTCCCGATTTTCATCAGCGAATTTTGTTTAGCGATGAAGCGCACTTCTGGTTGAATGGCTACGTCAACAAACAAAACTGCCGCATTTGGAGTGAAGCTAATCCACAAGTGTATGTCGAAACACCGTTACATTAAGAAAAACTGACTGTTTGGTGCGCTTTATGGGCTGGTGGAATCCTTCTTCAAAAACGATGAAGGCCACAACGTTACAGTCAATGGTGATCGGTATAGAGCCATGATTACTAACTTTTTCATTCCTGAATTGAACAATCATGATGTCCAGGAGCTGTGGTTCCAACAAGACGGCGCAACATGTCACACAGCTCGTGCCACAATCGATTAATTGAAAGACACGCTTGGTGATCGCCTAATTTCACGTTTTGGACCTGTGAATTGGCCTCCAAGATCTTGTGATTTAACACCGCTAGACTATTTTCTGTGGGGCTATGTAAAGTCACTGGTCTATGCGGATAAGCCACAAACGCTTGACCATTTGGAAGACAACATTCGCCGTGTTATTGCCGATATACCGCCACAAATGTTGGAAAAAGTCATCGAAAATTGGACGTCCAGATTGGACTACATCGAAGCCAGCCGTGGCGGTCCTATGCCAGAAATCATATCTAAAATGTAATGCCACAAGATTATCTTTCGAATAAAAAAAATTCATGTCAATCGAATAATACATCGTTGTTTTATTGCAATTTAAAGTTCTATACCTCTCAAAAAAACACCCTTTACAAATCTACAATCATTAGCATTTGGCTGCTGAAACCACATTAGTTGAGAAGAAAAAGAAGATTGATTCATTTTAATTTACGCCGCACTGCCGGCTGAGTGGCGTAGTGGGTGAGACGCTGACTTCGAACCCCCCAAGTTTGCAGATTTAGACGGTGGGTTTGTTTTCTTGACGTGAAAGATCCACAGTGTCTATGTCGTATGATCGTGCGGCATGTTAAAGATCCCTGAGTGCCCCATTACAGTTTTGAATCGTCAGAGCTGAGGCGCCTTCCTCCGGGGAGTGAGTCATTTTGAGGTTTAATGGCGCAAGGGCCAATTTTGGCCACACTGCGCCAAAAACTCGTTAAAAAAAAGACATTTGTTTTTAAAATACATTTAAAGGGCCGAAAACAGAGAAGGATAACTAGGGGTCGTGACACGCGTGTTTACCAAAGAGAGTAAACCCCGTGGGAAAAGGAAAAGATCACTAGGGTACCTCGGGATTGTGACACCCGTACTCACACCAAAAATGAATAAAAGTGAATTCCGTGGAAAGTAGCGCAAATCCGAGAGAAATGCACCACTTTAAATAAAATGGCAATAGTTTAATGTTCTTTAGGCGGGCGGCCCGGCACCATTAGATCCACGGACCGGTGCGGATCACTGCTCTATATGTTCAGGTATCGCCAACATAGCAAAATAGTATACGTTTTTGTTTTTATGTTATAGTTTTAATTATTTCGCCACGATTAAAATGTATTTATAAATGAAATCATTTTACATCCATTTCAGAAGGTGAAAGTATTAAATGTCTATATTCCGCTCATTCCGTTGTTCTTATTTTTATTTTTCCTAGCTGGTTCCACAGTTCTCACAAGCAACTCATTAAATCCATCATCTGATTTTTTTCATTTCCAGATATAACAGGATAAAAGACTACTATATAATCTGAACTTAAAAATATTGACATAAATTATTTCTCTCTGGTAAATAGAACTAAATACACTACTCCTAGCTATGCTCTCGTTGAAAGAGGAATAACATATCCTAGCTCATCTGCCATTCTTCATCCGTCAACACATATTACTATTAATTAAACTGTGAATACGAGGTTGCACATTGTACAATTAAGAGAAGTTATAAAATATGTAAATCATCCAAGGCCAAAACTATCCTGTTATAGCTCCGAGAGAGACTGACTGCTCACAGGTTTCGTCGTCTGGTATTCGTATCTGGGAAATCAAGGTTGAGAAGAAAGTGCATAATATTTTGATATTTTCTTTAAATTGGTAAATTTGTTATTCACATTTTATTTTCATATCATACTTAAGTTTCAAAATATTTTTGATAGCATAATATATGTTGGGAAAATGACGAAAAATTGGAAATGCCTAAGGGAAGATGATCAATTCACGCACGATGGTAAAATTCATTGATGGTCATTTCCATGAGATGATTTTATCAAACCCTGAACTGTTTCTGCAAATGATAATTATTTCGGTGAAATGATGAAATGAACTAGTCAGGATTTGCATTGACAAAATGCTGTCCAGGAGGGTGGGAGGACACTGGGGTCGAATCCTTGTACTTCCTAACCATACAAGTAAATACTATCGAACCCTAAATATCAACCCCATGTCGTTTAAAAAAAAAAAAAATGGACTTGTTAATTTCATCATTTCACTAAAAAGTTCAGGATTTAATCAAACACTTCCACATACGGGAAATGACCTGACTTAAATGTTATTTTTAACATCTTGCGTGAATTGGTCGACCCTTGAGGATTCGATGAAAGTCATAATTTCATCATTTTCCTGCGACAAGCAAGGAATAAATAGTAAACCATAATAATGAAGAAGAATTGGCTTTACAATAAAAAAAAAAAAAAATGTTGGCACAGTATAAAAAATGTTCTAGACATCTGAATGTGGAAGTGCAAGAACGGACTCTGTACACAAAAAAAACGGCGAAAAAAAAATTTTGAAGGAGGGAAGAATCTAATTTCGATATCAGTACATATATTTATGCACAGTCTCTAAATATTAATTTTATTATTTCATGATTTATGCAGAAAAAATAAATGACATGTATTCGATTTTTGCCATTTCGAGTGTTTTTGCACTTTTCTTTATAAGAAAATCACTCTATCCACAGCTGGCAATTTTAAACAAAAATACGTTTTGCTTTATTAGTTCAAATTGATAATTATGATTTTTTAAGATCACATTTCAAAAATTTAAAAGTACCACTGATTGAATAGTGATATTCACACTTTTTTTTGTGGTTTAAATATGATGTTTCCTTTACTTATTTTGTGATCTTTACTCTTACAAAACTGGCAAGTAGAACGAAAGAAACACACACACCCAGTGTTTCTTTTTCTAAAATTTCTACCACTGGAATTAAAACCGGTATCCCGGTATTAAGTTCTATGAATTACCGAATACCGGTATTGAACTTTTGGTCCGATATTGACAATCCCTAGGTGCTACACTAAAAATTGATACCAGCTCCTGGGGAATGTGCTAGGTTTGTAATGGTAATTACCACAGTCCCACAGCCCTACTTTTGAAAGAAAAAAATTACGCCGTACTCTTTGATTAAGAAGACAATCACCTAGAAATTTCGAATCACGGGTAAGTGCGGAGGACGACATAAAAATCTGTACACAAAAATAACGGTCGTTCCAACGCGGGTTATTGACAGTATCCCTGAAAGGTGACTGCATTATGAAACATCGTTATTTCAACTGCGGATCACAAATTTCAAAAATTCGCCGATTTCGGAAAAGTACCACAGATTGATCTAAAAATTTACTTTATCGGAGCTTCTTTTTTTGCGACTCCTTTTAATGTTTTTAAATTTGTTTGAAGCTGCTGTCGACTTCGTTTACAAAACTGGCATTGAAATCGACCGAAACTATCACACACCTTCTCTTTTCTTTTAAAAATGTATTCGTAATTAAAACCGTTTATGATGTATTTATATTTCTATGAATTTAACGAATAACCATCTCCTGAACTGAAAACTTTTCGACATCCGAAATTGAAACAAGTCAAACTTAGAAAAACGTGTTAAAAACAGCTGACCGAATTACGCGCCAAGATACAACATAAAATGTGCAATATGTCAATGATTATCATTACCAATCACAACGACTGTAACATCTTGCCCAAAAAATTACGCCGTATTCGATAATCGTCAGACTCGAGACAAGAAATGGGACGGATTATCCGCGAGTTATCGGAATCTCGGCTAAGTGCGGTGGACGAGTTTTCTTTTAAAAATCGCGATTGAGAAACACTAAATGCTCAATAGATTTCATTCCCTTTAAGGTAATAAACTACGTTCGAACCCGTGATCCCGTTGGTGTGGTGTGGCAGTTAGGAGAGGGGGGGCAGCTCAGGTGTCTTCCACGTCACTTGACCATGGTTCAAAATTAAATAGTCCGTCGCCAAAAGCCCTCGTGTAGCTGAAGGGTGCGACGTTAATATTCACTCACTCAGTCACTCGGAGCCGTGATTTTGAAAAAGCATATAAATGAACAATTTTTTTATACTTAGTCCATTGAAATAGAACTTACGCCACCCATCCGGTATAGTGGTTAGTGACGCTGACTGCCATGTCTTAGGGCCTGGGTTCGAATCCCGGAGAAGGCAAGGATGCTTGTAAATGTATAGTGCCTTTGCGACATGGGGTACTCTAAATAGCCGTCGCGCCATAAGCCCTCTCGTGAGATTGGTAGAAGGGGAAGAGAGGTGGGAGGCTCCTGACCACCACCAGGGTGTTCTCCCTTGTAATTGGGGTGGATCCGAGCAAAATCGTACTGTCACCTGCATGGTGCTCAAAGCTACGGATAACGACAGGCTTAAAAATCTACCCCTTGCCGCGATGAATTTTGCGGGCCTGGATCTGATGGTACTGTCATCAGGTGGCATAAGTAACAAACAGAACATACATATAAAGTTATTGAACGTGCTTTGTTGTAAGGAAAAATTATGTAAATGTCATTTTTTTGGCAAAAAAATGAAAACAGAAAGACATAGTTTCAAAACTTTTCCTTTTATGAGGAATGCTTTCTTGTTGAATTTTTTCTTGTATATAAGTAGGTCTTCTGTACCGGAGATGAAGTAGAATTTCTGAAAAATTCCTATTATATATTCACATTTGCGATAGATGTACATAATAACGGTAATTTTTTTGTTAAAATTTCTGTACTCTGGTATAATAAAATACGAATAAAAACACTTTCAAATTATACATTTCAAAAAATTTTTAGTTTCAACTCCCAGAATTGAAGTATGTCTTAGCTATATATAGGTTAAGTATTATTCCTTTTGAAGCATGTATTTCCTAAAAGAAGAATGTCTTGAAAGTGGGTCACTTTTTACTAAAAATTGCATTTAAATAATTTTCTCTCTTGTAATAATATTCTTAAAACAATTTTATGTTTTTTTTTCTAATTAAACTGACTCTAAATATATATCAAACAATTATTCATTTATACACTATTTCGAAATTAAGGCTCCGGATGTAGTCACCGTAACATTTTCTGGTAATAAATTTTTTTATATGTTTAACTGTTTTTTGTTTTATGTTGATTTAAGCAAGAAGTAAACTATGACAGTATGTCTATATACTCTTTAAGATTCATTTTAGTGCCAGACTACATTTTTCTTAATTCGCTGATTTGCCTCAATTAAGATTACATTAAATACAATTTTCGTTTGAGGTGACCTCAATAAAAAGGTAACATTGTGTTCGAAATTAATGACGCAGGCACCTTTATTAAATTTTGTTGTTCTTGTTGCTAAGTTCAAACAACAATAACAACACCTGGTAACATTTCACATTTTTTTTCTCATCCACCTCCTCGAAATTTCGCAAGGTAAAAATGTCAAGTAGGTACTGTTTCCACGAGAAGGTTTCCATCGCGAAAACAAGCCGCTTTTGGTATGGCTTCTGGGCGACCACCTTATTTGGTGGAAACTCCCTATCGAACAATTGGCGAGACCTTGAAGTGGTGGCCGATAGCATCCCCTTTAGGAAGTCGTATGACGCTTTACCCTCCTGGGGTAAACCTAATATGGAAGATGGAGATAGATAATGAACAGATTTCGAATCGGAATGCTGACAAAAGACTCGATTCTTATCATTCGTTCTAATGCGAAGCATTGGGGAAATGATAAAGTATTAGATAAAGTCATTTTTTTTTTAACAGATTGTGATGGAATTAGCAAATATGCATGGATTGGATTATCCAGCTATTTTGAAATGTTGAGAAATTCTGACACGCGACAATATGTTTGTTTGAGATCGCAGAAAATCGTTGTACTTAATACATCAATGGGTAATTATTGGAAGGTGAATTAAAAACAATTAAAGGCATCCGAACACATTCGGAGTATTTTTTTTTAAAAAAATAGCATACTAAATCCCTATAAAGGCATTTTTTGGAATCAATAATAATGATATTTAAAATAAATTATATAAATTTTACAAAAATCACAACTATTAAGTGAAATTTTAGCAATATTTTTGAAACACAGCAATTAGATTCAAAAATTATTAACTTACATCAGTTAAAGTATTACTAAAGCAAATTAGATGCATTTATCTAGAAAATGCACTAAAATTGTAACGTTTTATCAAAATTTAAAAATTTCAGAGCTAATTGAGTAAATATTTTAAGAAATGTAACATTCTTTTTTATGAGACCATTATTTGAATAACAGGTCATAACACAAAAAATATTCATACAATAAAGAATATTTTAACATACATTATCCGGAAAATAATATAAATATCAGGTTTACAAAGTTTTTTAGAAATATATTTATAACATTTTGAGTTATCAGACTCGCCATGATAGATTTTGAACCCTTTAAAAGCCCACTTCTAGCAGATTTCACCCTCACACTTCCGAAATTTTTCTTATTTTATAAAACTTATTGTAACTTGGCCTCTAGGTAGTGTATAAACGAAACAAAGAATGCTTTGTAAAGCCAAAAAATAGCTCTATTCAATAAAATAAAAAACATAAAATATGTGTTTTGACCGAATGTGGTCAAAACGTGTTCGGGATATCTTAAAAGGGTCTTTTCAATGAGAAAATTTATTTTTCAATTCTTATTCACAAATAAACTATGACTTCTGATTTTAATACAGTTTAAGTTCTTACTCTAACTAAACTATATGGAAGAGTTTTAGAAATCTAAGCTATACGTGGTAGTAGTATGCATTAAGATGACGACTGATTACGAACGGAAACGTGATTTTGAAAAAACGCATAAATGAATAAGTTTCTGATGTTTATTGTCAGTTGCATTAGAATATAGTACGTATAAAATTGTTTTAAGAATATTATTACAGGAAAAAATTATTTAAATGCAATTTTTGGGGGGTAAGAAATTAAGAAAGAATGAAGCATTTTCAAAACATTAACATCTTACGTTACATAAAAATAAGATTTCATTCTAGGACTCTTTTTCGCCGGAGTTGAACAGAAATTTTTGAAAAATTCACATTAATTCCAGAGTTGCAATCAGTTGAAATAATAACTGGTGTTTTTTGTTTAAATTTTTCTACTTTGATATATAATAAAATATGAATAAATCCACTTCTGAGCAGAACATTTAACAAATCTTTGTTCACCCAAGGTATAGAAGTCCTAGCTATATATAGGTTAAGTATTATTATTATAGAAGCAATTTTGTCACCCAACCGGTAGAGTGGTTAGCGTCGCTGACTGCGATGCCGTAGGGTCTGGGTTCGAATCCCGGAGAAGACATAGATGTTTGTAAATATATAGTGCCTTTGCGGCATGGGGGTACTCTAAATAGCCATCGAGCTGCAAGTCCTCTTGTATGGTTGATGGAAAGGAAAGAGAGGTGGGAGGTCCCTGACCATCCCCAGGGTTATCTCTCTCTCTCATTTGGGGTGGAACCGAGCAAAAACGTACTGTCACCTGCATGGTGCTTCAGGCTAACAACTGGCGTAAATTCTAGCCCTTGTCTGCGATGAATTTCGCGGGTCTCGACCTGACTTCGTCAGGCAGGTGGTATTAGTCGCAACAGAAGCAATTTTTATAAAACGAGAATTTTTTGAAAGTATATATATATATATATATATATATATATATATATATGCCATTCATTATTCCTTTAAATAATTCTTTTTTTTGTAATAAAATTCTTAAAATATTTTATAAGTGTATTTTAATTTGACTGACAGCGGGTATTCAGTAGATCCATGTCTCGACAATGCTGGTTACGACATTAAGGTCATGACTATACGGCTGCAGGGGCCACAAGAAGAGTGCCTCAAAATTACGAGGTTCATCGCCAATGGAGACCGTGTCTTTTTTGAAATGGCGACACTAATATAAACGATCTCAGTTATTTTGTATAATACGTGATCCATTTGCTGGTTATAAAACGAGTAGCAAGAACTAGTAATACAAAATTTTTAATTCAAAATTAGTTTATAGACGCAGTTTTTTTCCCCTTATTCGCCCATCTATCCCATATGCACATTTTGTTTTCACCGTATTATTCCTTACAGCTTAATATTCATTAACTAGGTATCTGTTTTTTTAATGCGTTTGTTACAGTTATAATCTAATTAGTTGACCAATAATTTTTGAGTGGTCGCGGTAGCCGAGTGGTATAGGTATCGGACCGTGGCTTGCCTTGTCACGAGTTCGAGCCCAGTACCACTAAAGACCCACCGTGTAGGGCAGCGATGCACGTTAAATCTGTCGAGAGCTGAAACGTCCTCCCGTTGGTGTGGTGTGGTAGATAGGAGAGGGGGGTGCCAACTCAGGTATCATCCACGTCACTTGACCATGGCTCAAAATTACGTGGTCCGTCGCCAAAAGCCCTCGTGTAGCTGAACAGTGCGACGTTAATATTAAATCAAATCAAAACCAATAATTTTTGAACAAAATTTCTCCTGCAATTTCTATCATCTCCCAATTTTCTAGATTTCTGTATCAACAAATTTATTTTCATAACTATTTGCTAAAAATATGTCATGACTTATCTATTAGTGTGTGTTCTATATTTTTTCATATAAAAAAAGTATTCCGAGAAAGATATTCTTAGAAGATTTAACACAGTTAGCACTATTTAATATATCGTTCTATTCACTGATAAGTCTATATACAGCTGAACTGATTCTGATGAACCTTCATTTTGAAAGAAAACTAGGGAGGACCCGCTCTTTGTTTTTCAATAACCCCCAAAAGAAACACCTACGGCAACGGAAATCTGATGGTCTGAGCATTATGGTGTTGGATATGCTCGTAGACTTCAATGTCTTTGACAGCAGATTTGTGACTGCTGTGAGATATTGGGATGAAATCTTGGTGTTCTAACTTGGCCTTTTATAAAGTGCAGTTGACCCTGATTTAATTATATTGGATGACAATTCTCACCCACTTTGTTTAATCGCTGAAGTTTGAAAAAAATGTCTAGAGATTCATCAGAAGGGTTTGGCAGCCAGATTCCCCAGACCCCCCTGTAGAGTTTCTTTAGAATGTTCTTGGAGGACAGTTTTTTTAGAATGTTCTTGAAGGGCAGTTTTTTTAGAATGTTCTTCGAGGCCCACGAAATTCATCGTGGCATGGGAGGACAGGGACGATAGATGGCGACACGACCTCTATCTCCACCTCCACAATTTTGCATTTAGGATGTTCTTGGAGGACAGTTTCCTTAGTTTCCCAGTTGTTCATATGGCCATCAAGGTTTGGAAAACAAGAGCTCCTGGGATAGAGGTAGTGATTGTATGCCACATCATAAAACTGTCTCATTATAAAAATTGTTCAAGCGTAAAAAGAGAACTAACTGCTCGATAATTTGTATATTTTTTTCCTTCTTGTAACCT
Organism: Trichonephila clavipes; assembly: GCA_019973935.1. Classification (NCBI taxonomy): domain Eukaryota; kingdom Metazoa; phylum Arthropoda; class Arachnida; order Araneae; family Nephilidae; genus Trichonephila; species Trichonephila clavipes. Next base: position 452,575 of record BMAU01004673.1, read on the forward strand.
GTTTTGAGAGACAATTTTCCTACCCTAATAATACATACACATGACTAAGAAAGGTGTATCATTACTGTTACATGACAATTATAAAATTATTACGTGCATGCCTATTTTCACTAAAATTTTTCCATCAACTTTTTAGAGATGATGAACTTAAAATGAAAGTTATGTTAATTTTGAACACTAGTGTAATATTTATACTTTTGTGAGCTTCTAATTATTGTTCGGGTGGTATGAATAGAATAACGCTCTCGGTTGATCTATTTTTTATTTAAAAATCTTGTTTTAATAACAAATATATCCCCAGTAATCCGACTTAATGTGTGAATCTCCCCTTTAACATTCAAGAGCCTATATACAAGTTAACATTCAAGGGCCAATATTAAACGTTATTAATATAAATAATTTAATTGTGTAAATTTTACTTAATCTTTGAATGCATAAATTTATCACACTATTGATTTTTAAATAATACAATATCAATACAAAAAAAAAAACATTTGTAAAAAAAAAATTTTTTTTTAAACAGAAATTAGGAAAATCAAAATTTTTTTTCAATTTTTTTTTGTGCTTTTCACCCTTTAATATGCGTTTCTCATGGACAATGCTAAAAAACTTAGAATATTCTCGATATGCATACAAATAAAAAGAGAGAAAGAAGTAAATAAAATTAATTAAAAGGTAGCCACAATTTCTGTATATTAGTTTCCTTGTTCATTGCAATATGTCAGATGTACTAATGAGTTCATCTTTAAAAGTTCAGTTTTGGAAAAATGTAAAAATTCTGACAACAATTTTCAGGGCAAAAGAATTTTTCCAATATATTTTACTGAAGTTCCGTGTACCTACCTGTTTTTGAATAAATTGTCAACATAAGCAAAATGACGAGAATAAAATTTAAAAGACACGTTTTTCCCCTCATGCAAATTCATTTTTTTCTATCTGACGTCAATAACTGATTAGATGAGAGAAGGAGAAAGAAAGATCTGAATTTTTTTTTATTTTTCTGCTTTTGAAAATGTGCGGTAGAATTGTGAAAATTTAAAAAAATGATAGAAAATAGGTCACCTGAAGATAAAGAGGTGACTGAGTTTCGTTCAACAGTATAAGTAATATCATGGAGCTGTAGTTAGTATGGAATAATGGAGTTTATTAACTTTGAAGAAATTTTAATTGTTTGCTTGACTACCAGAAATAAATATTGTGTTCGTATTTTTATTAATTTGAATGTCAAGCGAAAAATTATAGAATTTAAAGATTGAAGCAATGTTAAATTATTTGTAATCTAATGCTCAATTAAAAAAGCTGAATGTGCAAAATATATTTTCCAAAATTTTTGAAAAACCAAGTTGGAATTAGAATTCTATTTTCTAATCATGGAGGGATTATACATCGTTATATTTTAATTACTGATTCACGTTGAAATGTTTTCTAATATCCGAACACGATGACGATTTTGTGGTCAAAATAGCATTTATTTAAAAATTTTATTTTAATATCGAATAGAATACAGTAGACCACAAAAGTGTTCGTACATTTGCAATTTTCTAATGAATTTATTGTTTTCGACTAATAAAAATTAATACATTAGAATTGTAATTTTTTTTATAACTGCAAATTGTTCTTATTGAGATAACATAACCAATTTTTAAAACCTCGTATAACTAATATCTTAAAATATTAATAATCAAAAAACTAATAAAAATTAACGCCACGAAAGTCTTCGTATTCTTAAAAAAATGTAAACATAGCTTGTATTTCTGTCTTAATTTAATAAGATATCTTTTGGCATCCACAACACCTTTCAAGTGTTTTGGCATAGGCATAAGTTTTTTTGCAATTTCTGCGTCGATGTTCCTCCATTCATCTGTGATTGTTTTTACTTCATATTTTGTTTTTATATGTCATTATTCTTACTTAAAATTAAATTCTCCCCAGATTCTGAAAACGTCTCCTAAATCACTTGATTTTAGCCCAGAAGAGCATATTTGGTGAGAATTTGAATTTATAGTAAGAATACATAACGTGTGTGTGTGTGTGCGTGCGTGTGTGTGTGTGTGTGTGTGTGTGTGTGTGTGTGTGTGTGTGTGTGTGTGTGTAAACAAAATACAGTATAAATAACAACCACAGAAGAAGGGAGGAAAATAAAGACAAAAATTTTGCTCCCTCTTTTCAAATTTTCGCTATTATCTTTATGTAATACATGTGATCAACATGTCTATTTGAATATCTTTAGGTCACGAATACATTCCAAATAACATAAGAAAAATCCATGATTATATATATATATAATGTAATAATTCCATCTAGCATCCTTTTAATTAACTCTTTTAAAATATTCAAATAGTCTTTTTAATTATTTGGTTCGAAACTAACACGCTGATCTTAATCGTAATCATCTAATAATACATCATAAATCCCTTTCCCACCCCTTGTAACCAATCAGAGCTCTTATTGCAAAAATATCACGTGGTCCTCAACGTCAGGTATAAAAACCGATGTCTCTGGAAACCTCTCTCTCTTCGCTTGTTTCTCTGTAGTCATGTAGCCAGCTGCAGCGCTTTCTGTGTGTGTCTTTGTCTGTGTTTGTGCCGTGTTGTTTGATTCTTGTATGTGTAATGCCGTCCCTACTGGATCTTGTGTTCCCAGATGTGAAATAAAAGAATAATGATTCACAGGAGTGCCCCTTCGATAATACCGTATTCGACCACGCACCACGTAACATAAGAAAATCACACCATCGGCCACGCCTTATCTTTGGTTACCTACAGTAATAACATCCACTTGCTACCGTCTTACGAGAAATATAATAGGAATATATTATATATGTGTGTAATGTAGAAAAGCGATTCACTCATAGACTCATCACGATATCACCGGAACTATTAGACTTTCCAATTAAAAATTTAGCAGACATGTTCCTTTCATGAAGCAGGGATCCATTACTAAAATGGTTTTTTAGAAAATCGATCCCTAAGGGATGTTTTGATAAATATTTCAATTTTGGAACTTTTAAGACCTACAGACTTGAACTTTTGTAGGCATGTTCCTTTTTATGGAGTGGAGTTCCGCTAAAAACGGGTTTTACGAAAATCGACCTCCCCCCCCAAGGGGGATTGTGAGGGGTTAAGGGGTGTTATAGATGCAAATTCCTGTTTTTGAACTATTAGACCAACATACTTTCAATTTGGTAAGCATGTTTCTTTCTCCTTTAACAGAGATCCACTAAGAACGGATTTTACGGAAATCGACTACTATGGGTAGAGGAGAGGGAAGTTACTGGAACACGTATAAAAAAAATCTTAGAACTACTAGATCTTCAGAAATGAAATTTGATATGCATGTTTCTTTTGTTCATTTGAAATCCGCTAAGAACGGGTCTTTTGGAAATAATTTCTCAAAGGGTGTTACGGGGCTTATTGCTAATAGAATTTCCGTTTTTAAACTATTAGATTTAGGTTAGAAATTCGGCAAGTATTCTTATTTTGTTAAGTAGAGGTCCACTAAATATGGATTTTGCAGCGATCCACTTTGGGAGAGGGAGTTACGGAAGCGTAAAAGTTAATTCTGCTTTAATTTTAAAAATTTATGTCCTTTTTCAAATAAAAAGGTGAGGATTATAAGAATGTTTTTCAATAATATCGAACGCTTAATATGTACAACATGTTTTGAACCGGAGTCTGTCTTAATTTTAAAAAGGATCTTTATTTGAGGAAATCTATACCAACTCTGACGCTGAGAGGACAGAGAAAAAAGAACGCCACCGTAAAAACTAAGTGGGTTACCACTTAACACAGATGTTCTAATTATCGCGGATTTCTATGAGTGTACTTGTAAGTTAATGCTGACACATAGGGCTATTAAATATGATCTAGAATCAGAAAATGTTTAAGGGTTAGGCCATCTGTTTCGAAGAAATAATTGGGTGATTAATTTGATACTTGAATATGTAGTGAAAAATAAAGTTAAGTGCTATCTAGTCCTATTTCAGCGTCGATCAGGAGCCAGTGCGTCGTCTGTTCCCGTGATCTCCGTAAGTCCGCCGTAGTAGAAGTCAAAGTATTTTTGCGGGAGATGGGCTGAGTTGTTCTGGTATGGAGTTTACCTCAACTGACACTTGAAGGGTTAGGGATTCATCACATATATACATAAACAGTATATATTCATACAATATTATGAAATACCCAGTGAAGCGGTCGGGTATCGGTAGTACGTATAGATTGTATGAAAGGGTGCAAATGAAGTAAGATATAGCTATCTAAATTGAATTAAATAGCCATATCTTACATTTATAGGCACACACGCAATCTATTAATTGCTAACAGATTAATTGAATAAAAACCGTAAATTTAAGCATAGGCCATACGCTTCTTTTTCCATTTAAATTGTCTGAGGGTTGACTCTAAAATAAAATATCTAGAAGTAATATTGAATTCCGCGAGCTTGCCTTCAAAAAAAATATATTAAATATATTACCAAATACTTTACAAAAAATACATAACTGGACTCCTTTCAATGGCTCTGGTCCTACCCTCTCTTTACGTAATAAAGTTTTATTATAATATAAACAAATTAAACTATCATTCATCTGGAGACTCGCTGCAACAACTCAGCTCAATAAAAATACAAAAAAATTGATTAATTGGAAAAAAATAGATAGCAGTCCACATTGAGTGCAGGGCAGCAACGCTGGTGGAGGGATGAATGGGAAACCACTCTCACACTTGGATTTAATTTCCATTTCGCTTTCGAATGACAGCGAAGAGAAAATGACGTCACATCTCCATGACACCCAAGCCCGTCTTTCAACCGGTTGTCGCATTTCGACGGAATGAGGAGAGAAGGGATGAATTTCTTTAATATAAATGAAGGAACGGATAGAGAGAGAAAACATAAATCTTAGAATATACTTATACGCAAATTTTTCTTGCTTCATATGTAACTCAAAAATAGTTATCATCAGATGACTTTGAAATTTTTCCAACTTATTGTGCGTGTAAGCTGTGGCGTACATATACTACTTTTATGGGGGGTATTTTAAAAAACACGTAGAGGCATAATCTTTTTATGCTAAAAGCTAAAACTGTTGGTTTTAAGTACGCCACTGTGTCTTGTGTTTTAGAGCTTTCATTAAAATCAGTACGTAGTTTAGACCAGGGGGTGGCCAACCCAAATGACCTCGTGGGCCACTTCGGAAAAACTTTACAATCCCGCGGGCTACATATAAAAATATATATCTTTATATTAGATTTGGATCCATTGCCAACATTTGTGGGAGTGAAAATTTAAAACAGACTGATATATTATTGTTGTTTTCATTGTTTTTTATGTATACAAACATAGATAGAAATATAATAATGCAATAATCAAATAATGTTTAATTTATTTAATTAGTGTGATATCTGTTTCTTGACTCTTTCATTTAGTTTTTGCAAGTCAATCTCAATGCATGTGTATTTGCTTATAGTATTTGATGTTGCAGGTTTTCGTGCGTTATGTTTGAGCACGATTTATGTTTGATAAATTTCAATTTAGAAAGAAAAAAGATATTCGAAGTAACAGAAGCAACGTGATAAAATAATAACAATTATGGGATTTATTTTTTACAAAAAGAAAAATATATATATTGTACAAAATAGTCGAATTTTGTAAAGTTGTAAAGAATCTCGCGGGCCGCAAAATTCAAGGTGGACCACATGCTGCCCCCGGGCCGCAGGTTGGACACCCCTGGTTTAGACCGTATACAGACCACTACATTGGGAGGAATTTACATTTTAAAAACAAGTAGATGAATGAGCGAAGTGTAATATTTGCGCTAAAAATTGAAAATCTCCTGGTGTATGGAAAAATCTTGTATTTGAGATTATCTGGATCAAGAGATATTTTGACAATTATGCGCTACAAATGATCTGAAAATTTCTGTGGGACGGGGTTTACAGCGAGGGCAACCACAAGGGCACAATTTCCTCTTGCCCCTTGGAGCAAAGAATATACATATAGCCCTGGTCATAATGAAATTATCTTCTAATTTTAGATAGCCCCTTGAATTTTAAAAAAAAATGCTACAATTATTCAACTTTAAGGGACTTGAACAGTGGCGCACACCAGGGGGGGGTCCTGGGGGTCCAGACCCCCCCAAACCCTTGATTTTTTTTCCGATTGACTATAATTCTAAGTATATAGTACGTAAAATGTAATTAAGTATTTGTTATTAATGATTCATTTTATTAATTAATGCTAATTATTTGTTCAATAATTAGTTTTTTACTGTGTTTTGTTCTCGAAAATCGACAAAATCAAAAGGAGCATGATACAAGAATGGGGAACTTTCGGCCCCGGACCCCCCCTTGAAAAATTTCTGTGTGCGCTACTGGACTTAAATATAGCCTTTTTAACACAAGTTAACACAATACACAGTCATCGAACCATTTGCCATTAAATTAAATGTTAGTTTTGGACATAATTATTTTCTAGATGGAATACACTATTAAAAACCGAACTCACACAGCCTCAGAACATTCGTACTACTTTACATCAAGGAAGGATCACAAAGTAGGTTAACTTTTCTTGCTCAAAATTTCAACTGCTTCACAAGAACATTTCTGATAAAAACAGGATTTATGTACAATTGCTCCTCAATTTTTTAAGGGAAATGTAATTTTCTTAAAGTTGTGATATACGGTGGACCACACAGAGTGTTCGTACACTAGAAATTTTCTATAAAATTTCATCCTTTCAACTAATAAGAAGGAATATATCGGAATTATAATTTTTTTAATGATATCTGCAACTTATTCTTAATAGAATAACATAATCGATTTTTAAAACAGTATAACTATTATTTTAAAAAAATCAATAATAAAAAAAACTAGCAAAAAAAAAAAAAAATTACGCCACAAAAGTTTTCTTACACTTAAAAAAAAAATCTCAACATAGCTTTGAATATTGTATTTCTCTCTTAATTTAGTTCTTAGTACGATATATTTTAAAGTTCCCAACAACTTTTAAACGTTTTGGAATAGATTTAATAATTTTTTTGTAATTTTTGCATCGATGTTTCTTCATTCTTCTGTGATTATTATTTTTACTTCACATTTTGTTTTTATGTGCCCTGTTCCTTTTTTAAAAAATCAAATTCTCAACGAGTATATTTACTAAGCTTAAAAGAAGTGATTTAGTAGGTGTTTTCAGCATTTGGAGACATTTATAGAGACACAAGTGGTGTTGTACATTGAGAACAATGCGCTTGGCGTCATTATCTCGTTAAAAAATGAAGTCACCTCCAGGAAATAAATTTTGAATGGATAATTTCAAATTGATTTTTTTAAAATTTTGAATGGATAATTTCTCAAATTGATTTTTTTAAATATTTAAATTGAGCTCATAATTTACAATATTATCAGAAAATACCAAATAACCTAATCCTGAAGTCAATTTAGACCCTCACGCAAGATCATCTTCACTTTCTTGATGAAGCATGGAGGTGGTAATGTTCTTGTTTAACATAAATTTTTGGAATTAAGTTCCACATTTTTTCTTCAAAAGAGTATTTGTATTTATTACATGCCCATTGGAACCAAAAATGTTGAATTTTCTGTCATCCCAACCAATTTGCAGTTGAATTTTCTGAAACTTAATTCCACGAATCTAATTGGAACCGTGAAACAGGGAGGTGTTCCTGCGTGGGGGTGTAAATCGGCTTCAGGATTAGGTAATTTAGTATTTTTTTATTGTATTGTGAATCATGTGTGTGAACTCACTTAAATATTTTAAAGAACAATTTTAAAATATCCGCCTAAAATTTGGATATTGGAGACGACTTCACTTTTTAGCAACATAACGACGCCAAACTCACTACTTTCAATGTACGCCGCGGGTGTTTCTATAAATGTCCCCAAATTCTGAAAACACCTCCTCAATCACTTTATTTAAGCCTAGTAGAATATATTTCATGAGAATTTGATTTCAAAAAAAAGAAAAAAAAATTTGAAGTAAAAACAATAATCATAGAATAGTGGAGGAACATCGATGCAGAAATTACAAAAACTGATTAAATCTATACCAAGAGGTTTAAAAGTTATTGTGGACGTTGGGCCGATCCCAGGGTATCGGCCGCCCTCGTGCAAACACCTAATGTGCCACCCCCCCTAGAGAATTTTTCTTATTTTGATTAATACTTAACGTTGACGTTAAAAACTCATCTACTTATGTAGGAATAAAAAGTAAAACACAATAATAACTCAAATAAAATTTGAAGTGCAGAACTTCATTTTTTGGCCAGGTAATGAGTTATAATAGCGACAAGATACTTTTAACAAAATAATAAACTAACAAAAATATAACCTTTAAAATAAAAATAAACATTTTATAATTATAAATGCAAAACAACAGAATTTACTCAGTAAATACAATCTAATAAAAATAAATATGAAGGCACAAATCTCGTGGAACGAAAAGTAAATAAATCAGTCCTTCTACTTAGACTAAGTAATAAACTATACCGTAAAATCCGGTGTATAACGCGCACTTTTAACTCAAAAAATAAGATCGAAATTTACGGTTGCGCGTTATACGCCGGGTATAAAAATGAATGCTTTAAAAATACAAAAAGATGAGAGCATAGAAAAAGATCGGACTTTTACATACATCGAAATACTGTTTCTGTGAAAGAAATAACATTCCTTATGAACTTTTTTTTTTTAAAGCGTGGTAATTCTGAAGTACACTATTTTACTAAAGCTTGGAATAATACTCGAATAAAGGTGAAGCTTTTTTTCACCGGAAGCTACAGAAACAGGTTAGGTTGAAAAATTTCTTAATGCTAGAGAGAAATTGGGAAAACAAGGAATTAGATCATATTTCACTATAATTTTTGATATATATATAGTTAACAATAAAAATATCTTTTAATGAAGTTATTTCATTGAAGAGCTGTTTATACCATCTATATCTTAATTTGGAAATTTTTTTTTATTTTCTCTTATTGTTCCAGTAATAGGTTTTTTTTTCTTTTCAAAAGTTCATCTGAAAGTGGATAAGATGTTTGTCAGTTGTCTCCTTTAAAGTCACGTTCTTCCCAAATGTTTATGTGATATATAAAATATTTATTTCTGTGTTACCCTCTTCTAAATCTGAATCGATTTCAGTGGAGGAATCATACTTGCTGTTATACTCTTCATCATTTGATTCTTCCTCATCATAATCACGAACAGAATTTCTTAATCCAAAAATACTGTTGTACTATATCTGTTAAATACCGTATATATTGAATTACTTAAATATCGCGCATTTCTTCAACATAACTACAAGAATACACCATAGCATAAGCAAGATTTAAAACATGCTCATGCATTCAGAACTTTAACGCCGATTCACGCGCAAGGTATGACATACCTGATGAGGTGGTATCCAAAAATATATATTAAGAATTCGCCTACAAGCTAAGGTCCTCAAAGGATATGACCTTAAAGTCGAGGTAAAAGTAAAGCTATACGAGAAACTATCAATTTTCCAAAAAAACGTTGAAAAAAAGGTAGACGGTGGGTATGACATACCCTGCACGGGAAGTGCCGGGTTAAAACTGAGAAGCTTGCACAAATCCTCGGGCCTTCCCGAGGGACGATTTCCGATTCCGAGTCATAATTTATTTCTCTGTAGCAGTGTGGAAGGAATTTCTGTGAATGCTTGAAAATAAAGTTATATAAATGTTGAATTAAGAAATAACTAAATTCTTTTTTCATCGAATCTAAATTTTCAAACTTTTTAAAGTTTTCTATTTATTATTGTAAACCTAAGTTTTTTCCATGAAATATTTAGAAAATTAAAATAATAATCTTATGCTTTTAATTTTTTTCCAAACTCTCAAAAAATTACATTTCATCTTTTTTTCAAATTTTCTGACCAAATTATGAAATTTCTGATTTAATACAAACATATTTTGTTTAATTCTTTTATTCTTTATATAAATCATGGTTTCATTTCTAGATCAAAACGTAGCTTGGCTTCCAGATTACTTTCAAAATTATTAAAATATCTATACCAAAAATAAGCTTTCAAAAATTTAAAGGTTTTTTTAAAAAAAGAAATTAGAAATACAATCACAATACTCTGAATTTGTACAGTTTTTAAATGCAAGTTAATAAAACATTATTATTATTATTATACTTGTTTGTTTGTTTTTTGAAATAGATTAATACTTTTTGAGACAGAACAATAAAACATTTAAAATTGCGTTTATCATATTTTTATTTCTGTAATGCATTTTGCTATCACTTTAATTAAATAGTTTCATACTACTAGGAGCAACTAAAAAAATATTACCTATATATTTTTCAACATTTATTAGTGTTTTGTAAAAATAAACCATTCATTAAATGCTTTTTTATAAGAAATTTCTGCTATAGTTCTGACATACTTATATTGTTGCCTTTTTTAAAGCTTTTAAATATTACTATAGACTGTTATAGATGAATTTTGATTAACTTTATTAGAAGCATACAGAATGCTATACAATATTTTAAAGAAATTATACGATTTTTATGTATTTTTATAATTAATTATGCACATAATTGCATTAAATATTCTTTCAAATTCTCTGGGCAAAAGATCTTAATCAAGAATTTTTCGTGCAAATCACTCTTAAAATAGCAATAAATGCAAAAAGAAAAAAAAAGAATTTGTGCTCTTCAAATTCAATTTTACAAAATAATGGTTCTCTTAGCTGTCTTACAGAGTATATTAGAAAAATTATGAGTTTATTTCACATGTTACCTCAATAAAAAGAAAAAAAATGTGTGTGTATCTTTAAATAAACTTAACAAACTTTATTTCTTTGAAAATTCTTTTCACAGTTGGAAGCAATTTAAATTAAATGTTTGAAATTTCTTTTCACAGTATGTAGCAATTTAAATTAAATATTTAGAAATTATAGATTAGTTCATTTATTACTAAACAAAATTATTGTAATACACACGTTATATATATGATTACAAAATCATCAAAATAAATATAACTACGTTTTATTTCAATTTCGAGCTATTGTTAGGATCCTTTTAAGTATGGTAAATAATGAATGTACTCAAAGGCTCTTTAGTGTTTCGTATTTTAAATGAACTACTACCGTTTTTCATAAGTGACTAAAGAAATTATTTTTATACGAGAGGCAAATAATATTCTTTCATTTGAATAACAATGCCAATTGAAAATGTTTTAAGAAGATTACAGCACATTCAAGCTACGAAAACATACACTTAAATATGTTAATCAACATGAAAGTATTCTAAGAAACTGATGACGGTTATTTATATTTATAAATGTAAATGAGAAAAATGAATAAATAAATAAAATATAGTAATAGCACAAATGCAACAAAATATTTTTTTTTTTTTTTTTTTGCTTCATCTCACGCAATGATGGAAATACCTGGGCATTTAATCTTAAAAATCGAAAAGAGAATTTGAAAGTGAAAATATAGTTACCTTTTTTTGTTGTTTAACCGTTTTTGTTGTTCCGATTTTTGTCTTGTCTAAAAGAAATTAGTTCGAAAGTCAAATTGACGCAAAATTTCCTCAGTTTTCTTCGAAAAGGGGTCTTTTTTTCTGAGAGTTATTCTGCCCCATTCTTTACATTCGTCCTTAAGCATGCCATAAATCTTGATCGTGTTTTTCATCACTTTTGTCCGATGTGTCGAAATTCTTTCTTAACTCTCCCTTCCCCCATGGGACCAGCGTTGAGAACTCATGAATACTCGTTAAAAAAATAATCAACAGACGAAGGGGGTATTTTCATTTACAAGCAAGTAACATTCTGAATGGATTAAGTGTTATCTGTATATCACTTCCAACGATCTTTTTTGTCGAACCGCTTTGAATGAGAAATTTTTTTCCTGTTTTCTGACCACATACCACTCCTTTTCTCATTATTTTGAGTAATTTTACCAGCTTTTAAACTTTTTTACTGTGGGTCCTGAGATTCAGAATTCGCTTGCAAAATTTATATCGTTTGAAGCTAGTGACATACTATTTTATAAACGTAGAAAGAAACTCTTAATATGAACATAAATAACATTTTACGACTTTTTGCTTACACACTTCCGGGCCCCTGTAGCTAGGGGGGGTGGCATATCTTTGATACTAGTCTACACCCCTGATGAGAAGGAATGTTCCTCAGAATTCGAAATCCATTCTTATTTTTTTTAACTATGTTATGCTATCGAGAAATTGGGACTTATTTTGATTTTTAATAACTATTTAAAATTCAGCATATTTATTCAACTTATTATAAATTTTATTTTGAGAAATTCACTAAACATTTTGCTTGATTGATAGAATTATAGGTGGCATGCGGCCACCCCCTTGTTTCGGCCGCCCGCGTGCGTTGCACACGCTGCACACCTACTAGGATCAGCCCTGTGTGGACGCTAAAAGATATCTTACTAAGAACAATATTAAGAAAAAAAATATAATATTTAAGGCTATGTTGACATTTTTTTTAAGTGTACAAAGTCTTTTGTGGCGTAATTTTTTACTAGTTTTTTTTTATTATTATTTAAATAATAGTTGCATTATGTTTTAAAAATTGATTATATTATTATATTAAGAACAAGTTGCAGATATCATAAAAATATTAATTCCGATTTATTAATTTTTATTAATCGAAAATATAAAATTTTATAGGAAATTTGCAAGTGTACCGAGCACTTGTGGTCCACTGTATATATAATCTAGTTAGAGTCCAAATGCAAAAGAATTCTCACTGAATAAATATTTCAATTAAATAATTTTAATTGATCATAGTTAAATTTTGATGTATTTTTTCGTGTATTCTTGTGACGATTCTTTTTCAAGAATACTTTGCTTCAAAAAACTGGCAAACGACTTTTTAAAGATATGAACAAAACTTTATTTTCCGAAAACGATTTTTTGCTTCACTTAAAGTTAAATTTAATTTGTATAAAGCGTAATTATTTTTAACAAAAACACATTCCTGGTTTATAATTTTCTCCGAAAATGATTAAATTTGGGGTCAATAATCTTTATTTCTTTAAGCAGTTTTTAAACATATATTCCTTGCTAACGTTCTTCGAAACGCGCATTTTGAATTCGATTTTAACGGATCTAATCGGAGATACATGTGCTCATCTCGTGTAAAGTGAGAAAAGATAAAAGGTGAGATAAAACAAACAGCAAGCAGAAGGTATGTTTGAGTGATAGTTCGCGTTTGGAGGGAGCATCGTTCAATGAACTTACCACTTTCATTTTTCGGCTTCGTAAAACAACTCCTTGTATATGTTTTTTTATCATGGTTGAACAACATACAATCTGAATCGCTCTTCTGTAACGTGATGTATGTTACCTTGAAAATAATCTAGGCGGTTAACAAATAATATTAATAGTTCTTTTTTAAGATGTCAGATTATGTAATCCATCTTTTCCTTTCAAAATGTTATAAATTATAGATTGAAATATTAGAACTATAGAATAAATTTTAAAACTGTCACAAAAAAATTAATGAATAAGGTCATCCTAGAATGTTTTAAAATTGTTTTATATGTCAAATAATAAATATACAGTGGGCCACAAAAGTGTTCGTACACTCGCAATTTCTTATAAAATTTAATGTTTTCCACTAAAAAAATTAATATATTGTAATTTGTAATTTTTTTATGATATCTGCAACTTGTTCTTAATGGAATATAACTAATTTTTTTAAAAAAAGTATAACTATTTTTTTTAAAAATTAATAATTAAAAAAACTACTAAAAAATTACGCCACAAATCTTCTAGAAGGATATCTTTTAGTGTTTACAACTTATAAGCGTTTTGGTATAGATTTAATCAGTTTTTTGTAGTTTCTGCATCGATTTTCCTCCATTTTTCTGGGATTATTGTTTTTACTTACAATTTTGTGTTTATTCGTCATGTTTTCTTTTTTTTTACATCAAAATCTCACCAAATATGTTCTACTGGGCTAAATAAAGTGATTGAGGAGGTGTTTTCATAATTTGGGGACAGTTATAGAGACACCAGAGGCGTACATTGAGAGCAGTGCGCTTGTTGTCATTATCCTGTTAAATAATGAAGTCGTCTTCAATATCCAAATTTTGGGCGGATAATTTAAAATTTCTCTTTAAAATATTTAAATGGAGCTCATGATTCACAATATCAACAAAAAATACAATATTACCTAATTCTATGGCCGATTTACACCCCCCACGCAAGAACACTTCCACCTCCATGTTTTATTGATCCAACTAGATTCTTGGAATTAAGTTTCAGAAAATTCAAAATTGACAGAAAGTTGATTAGGATGGCAGATAATTCAAAATTTTTGGTTCCGATGAGCTTATAATAGCTTGTAAATGAAAAAATAAATACAATAAATAAGAAAAACAATAATTTAAGAAATACAATATTTAATGCTAAGTTAAGATTTTTGTTAAGTGTACGAAGACTTTAGTGGCGTAATTTTTAAGTAGCTTTTTGATTATTAATTTTAAAAAAATAGTTATACTATTTTTAAAAAATTAATTATGTCATTCCATTAAGAAGTTGCAGATATCATAAAAAAATTACAGTTACAATATATTAATTTTTATTTGTCAAAAACATTAAATTTTATAAGAAATTGCAAGTGTACGACTTGGTGGCCCTGTAACGTCGTCAGAAGGTAGCGTGAAAATAAAACATCACAGCAAGGTTGTGGGAGTAAAAAAAATACTTTTTCCTTCCAATAGGGATAATGGAATTAAATTAGTTTATGAAGTTGATAGTCTCCGTGCCTAGCCAGTATGGTAGCCCCGTTTTGAAGTAGCTCTCTCCACAGCTTGTCTCGGTACACTCCGCAAGACGTTTTTTCTTATTCGCGTTCAGGATTCCTGGTCAGCATCACGGACCAAAACTCCGGGATCCTCCTCTCCGCTTCCTAAAACGACCAGCCCTCGTCTTTTTTGAGCTCTTTCTTTTTCCTTCGTTCTCCTTTTTTTTCGATTTTTCCAGCCTTTTAAAACATCAGGGGCAGTCAATTTCTCCCCCTCACGCTTTCTCATTGGTGGGCCCATATGAGTCGATCCTTTAACCTCAACTCATTAGAGCCCATTGGCGCATAATCCGCCAATCTTCCTCTCCCCTGGTTTCTTCACAAACCAGTAGGTGTCCGACACATGCTCCGATGGCCGAACCCCTTCAGCCCCCTGTCGTCGTTTTACCGCCTTTGAGGACAATTCACCATTGTGTATGCAAGGCGACAGTCAGCTGCCTCGGAAACGATCTCGTCCCCAGTAGTACAGCCAGACTATTGTTTGCCTAGTCTAACTGGCACCAAAGTCCAGACGCTAAATAAGCGATAATGAACCCCATATGCAGTTGTAACACGTCTATTCGCGTTCTTCAACTAATCCTCTTGGGGAATAATGGGTTTTTAAATATTATTCTACTGAAAACTTTCCTACGAAGAAGACGTGATTATTCAAATCATGGCTTGTATTTAAAGATTAACTGGCAAGCTCGATAGAGAGAGAGAGGTTATAAGCTAACAGAATTGAAATTAGTAATTAACATAAAGCTGGATGAGAGTGCTTCTTAGATAATTTGGTTAATATTAAGATTGACGATTTAGTCAATTGGTTGTTAAATTGGATTCAGGACGGTTTGAATTAGCTTACTTTAGAAATTATCTTCAAATACAAGAAGGTATATTGTCTGGGTGTGCTAAGTGATCCGATTTATTATCATATCTTCAGTGTATTTTCAAATATTTTAAAAGGCAGATGTTCAAATTGTCCGTCATGCTTATAGGGGCAGGCTTGAGAGCGCCGGGGAATGGTTGTGTATACACGTTGCAGAAGCTCAGTGTCCACCAAAGAACAAGCAGTATGCAGATCAGAAACTACTGAGTTTGTTTGTGTAGTCCCGACGTCTTGAGATTCCTTGATGTCCAAAGGAAGAATATCTAATTGTGTGAGATCTGGCGATCATGGTGGCTCTAGAACCAAACCTCCACGTGCGATCCAGTGGCTGGGATACGCCCTGTCCAGTTAATAACCTACAGGAGCACTGAACCATCATACATAATCATTTATCGTATTTTTCTCGCAAACTATAGATCGTACAAATACAGTTCTTTTATGTACTCCTAATAAGGAATCTGGCTCTGCAGAGTTTGGGCCCTATTTTGGGGACATCTTATATGTATTAAACCTACTTTTTTTCCAAGAGAATTCAGGTTAAAATTATGTAAAATAAAACAAAAATTATCATTAATATGTTTCCCAGTTGTCAGAGTATCTGTGATGCAAAAATAGGTTGTTTTTTTTAATTCAGAACTTGTGATATTCGTGCATTTAAAATGTACTGATTGATGGTTAGATATTTCAACAGCTTAAAAGTGTTCGTGTAAAATTAAATGTTCGGTTGAAAGAAAAGAGGTTTTGAAAATAGGAAACATATATAATATCTGGTTGAATAGCAAAACGCTGTGTTAGGTTCGAACCCGACCTTTAGAAATTAGTTTTAGTCATTAATTTTAGTGTTTTATGGACTCAAATAATTACCTTCATGGAAAATGTCAGTTTTTTTGTTTGGAAATTTTATATATTTTAGGAAATATAAAGAACACGTACGTCATTATTGTATTTGTACTACGGACACATACTTCTTTATCCAAGCTTTTGAAGTATTTATTTATGGAGAACTAATCATAAGACGAGTTTCAATTATACGATTGTATTTGATCCGTGCAGGTGACGGTCACATGTGAAATGCGATATTCAAGGTTATATTTCTATTCAGTTTAAGAGCTAAAGATAGGTACTTCCTCAATATTATTAGTAGCACTCTTCTATAGATAAGATCTGGTTCTATCTGAATTCATAACTACGCTTCAAATAAATGTATAAGTCCTTGAGTACATCAAAGGCTTAAGACAAATAATTTAATTACATATCTTAACTGAAAAACTAAAATGAATAAAATTCGTACCAAAACACTTTTTCGATGCTACTAAGTAGTAAATAAACAATCTCTTTTAAACGAAATACTCCTTCCCTTTCAAATTCAATAATACCCTTAAGAAAATCTATGATAAATTCGTATAATACACTGTGCTGGACAATTGCTAAGGACGGATAACACTATCATCCATTGCAACCACAAAATGAAAGGAAGCAAAATGTGGAAAATTAGAATAAGTGCGGGATATTAGTAAGAAGAAGTATGAGTATGCAAATTTTTTTTCCACGTCTGTTCATCACGTGATAGCATTCATAAGAGCTTTAAAGGTTTTGAAGCGTGTGGACAGTTGTTGTTTCAAGTCAAAGTTTTACAGGAAAGATTTAATAGACGAACTTAAAATTTTTGGCATGTCTTCCCGACATCACATAGATGATTTTATGCGTGGCCTAATTATTGGAAAGATCGAAGAAGGGCGAAAAATAACAGATGTTGCCAGGGAGTTCGACATCGCTCACAGCGTTGTTTCACGGCTGTGGAAGTCATTTATAACTCCTGGAATGTGTAGTAAACGGCACGGGGGAGGTCGTGTTAGAAGCACGACGCCTGCAGAAGACAGATATATCGTCCTATCAGCAAAAAGGAACAGGCGCACCACAGCTCAGCAGGTGGCAAATCAGTTTCTTGCTGCCTCAGGAAAGCAAATCTCCCGAAAAACTGTTGCCAGACGTTTGAGGGGAGGACTATACGCACGCAGACCTGTTGTGTGTGTCCCATTGACCAGACAGCACCGTACTGCCCGTTTGCAATGGTGTCGTGAGCATCACAATTGGACTGAACAGGACTGGGCATGCGTACTATTCTCAGATGAGAGTAGGTTCAGTCTGTCATCGGATTGTAGACGCCAACTGATCTGGCGCGAGAGTGGTACTGCTTATCGTCCAGAAAATATCCAGGAAAAGGACCGATATCCGACATGCAGTATCATGGTGTGGGCCGGCATCATGATCAATGGCCGCACGCGCCTACATGTGGTTGCGAATGGGACTATGACGGGCCAACGATACATTGATGAAGTTCTACTTCCTCATGTTCGTCTTTTCCGTGGTGCTGTCGGTGATAAATTTTTTTTTTATGGACGACAACGCAACATGTCATCGAACACTCGCTGTTCAGGATTGTCTAGACAGCGAGGGTATTCAACGTCTCGTATGGCCAGCGCGTTCTCCAGATCTAAACCCCATTGTAAATGTGTGGGATGCTTTGGGGAGGCAAGTTGCTGGTCGAAACTATCCTCCGACAAACAGGAACACCCTCATCCGTGCACTCACAGAGGAATGGGATAAATTGCCTCAACAGCTGCTGGATAATGTTGTGCAAAGTATGGTACGACGTGTGGAATGTTGCATCACACTCCACGGTGGACATATCCCGTACTGATACCTTTCTTTAAGGTGCCTGCTGACTTTTAGATGCATTGTTCCATTTCTCCGTACGCAGATCAAATGAACATTTTTTTTCTTTCAGATGTTTCACAGCTTTTGTACTTTCCAGAACAATAAATATTATTTATTCTAATGTCTGAACAGTGTGGCAACTATATTTTATCCTACTAGGCCTCATGTCTCGCTTAATGTTATGCTACATAGCAATTTGTGATCCGTTCTTAGCAATTGTCCAGCAGTGTAGTAATAGATTCGAAAGTCGTGCTATGAAAAAAAAATGTATTTATTTCTGAATTGTGGAGAGGAATTAAAAACTGAATATATTCATTCGATATCTTTTATATTGGTATTATATCATAACATTTTTAAAATCCATTAATATTTTAAGCTTCTCGAAATAACATAGAAATGGGTATATAAAATTCAGAAGAATTTTATTTGAAAATTTCGGGTGTATGTCCATTGCTTTCCCTTTACTATTATCAATACTAATGCATTAATATTCGTTTTATGACGTACATTGTTCATTTTTGTGCGACAACAAAGAAATCAATTGAGTAACAAAGTCTATATTTCAAAGCTTTTTTTGATACACGCTTCGAGTTGAGAAGAATTATCATATTTAAAACAATGGTTTGTGAAAAAGTACTTTCAATTCAATGAATTTTAAAGCCATTAATTTTCATTATAACTGAAGTATATTAAAAGTTATGTGTGTGTGATTATATCGTAATTATATTACATACTTCGAAAATAGTCGAAGCTTTAAATTTAAAGGCAAAGACTACATTTTTTTGAAAACAAAGTTATTTTAAAAAATTAATAGATATTTGACGTAATGAGAAATTATCATCAGAGCTGTATGGTTTTATAGTTTTTTTAAAATTAAATTGTATTTTAAATTTTTATTTATTTGACCTTTAACTTTAAAAACTAATGGAAAAGAGTTAATAAAAATAATTAAACAAAGAAATTATAAACCTAAAATTTCCTTTTTAACCTATGAGTGTCATTTTTCTTTGTTATTAATGTATTTTATATAGTTACCTACACATATAGCATTTTGTAATCATAATTTCAATAAGTCTTTGTATTTAGTAATACTTTAAATCTTAGAATACGTAAATTATCTTGTTTTAACAACTTTTTTAAATCTTGTAAATTCTGAGCTGCTTAATTAACAATTCAGAGCAAAGAAGTTTTCAAACTATGAAAGGCGTTAATATTTCAAAAGAAAAAAGGGGGGGGGGGAATTTAATAATTTCGCCTTCATTATACTACTGTAATGAAGTAAATTCGTTCACATATTGTGTATTTTTCATTTTAAATTCAAAATAAAATGAGACACTTTAACTTAAGCATCAGTTGCATTACGTGTTATTCAGACGATAATGATTAATTGAGCATTCTGAGATCAAAGTAGAATGGCACAATAGATGTCATGTTACAGTTGATATCTTTATGTGGGATTTGGAGAAACAGGCTGTTATCCCTAGATATCGTGTATTTTCAACAACAGTTTTTTTAAAACATTTTTTATAGATATTTGCTTAGTCAAATACATGCTTATTTAAATATATATTTGTTCAAAATTTATGTCTGAGAATTATCAAACTAATTATTTTAATAATAAATATGATATATTGTAATGCATGTTCTTAGAAAAGAAAAAAATGCATATTTTTATGTATAAATCTTACAATTTTATAAGAAGTATTGGTTGCCAAGCGATCGTGATTACTTTGATCACATGATTTTATTGAATTTGATTGAAAAACTGAATATATATTAATATCTTTGTTAATCTAGCTTCAATAAATTAATAATATCATTCATTTTCAATTAAATATTTTTTAAATAAATTTATTACTCTTTTGCATATTTTCCCAAGAATTTCAAATTATTTTACTGAAAATAACAGAAGAAGAAGAATCTTTCCTCATAGTCGTCTGCTCTTCCGTTTCCTACATGTGCCCTTCGTGATCAATGTAAACAAACTTCATATTACACGCACTTTTCGGCGTGTAATTGTAGATTTAGCTGTTGAATAACTAAATCATTTTGTGAAAACATCAAAATCAATAAGAACTTTGTGTAATTTTCCTTTGGGTCTTTGATATTATGAGTTTCTGGAATAAAATTTTGCTTTGAAAAACATTGAACATTTTTGAAACCGATATCCGGTTTAAAACGAATGAAAAGTTGGGGAAATAAAAGTATGTAACACTTAACCAATGCATGCCCCCCCCCAAAAAAATGATTACTTCGTTTTTAAAATTAGCTCTAGTTTTGTATTATTCAAGCTAAAAGATCATTCCAACTTAGAATAATATTTGCTTCTGATTCAGTGAGTTAATCCCGATGAACTAAGATTAATACAGAAAATTTTCTTATCAGTGAATAAAATTGACATTATCACATGTGTGACATCAATAGGTGATTGATGACGTCATTCAATGGATCCCTTTTTATCTTGCAGCTCGACTAAATGTGCCATATCGATGACAGCGAGCTCATTGGTAACAGCTCCACCATGGAAATCATACAAACTGTAAGTTCCATATGGTCGTTTTTATTATGCTTGAATCTGTGCCTGTGCTTGATTTTGTTTGTTTTCTAAAGCTTCTGAAAACTTTTTTTCTAAATTACTTGCATCTTTATACATTCAATTCTAACTGGTTTATTATTCTTTTGTTTAGTACCCATTTGTGAAATCATTTTTGGCTGGTTCAGTCAGTGGAACTTGTTCAACTCTTCTTTTTCAACCATTAGATTTGATCAAGACACGACTTCAGAATGCATCTAAGAATGGGTATATATATAATTATTAACAATTATTTCATAAATTATTCATTCTGAAATATTAAGATAGATTGCTTTTTGTTAATAATATGGTGGTGTATGGGAGTAATATATGTTTTGGTACTTTATTTCAAATTTATTTGTTAAATACTTATAAAAAGTTATAGGTTACAGTTATTTATATTTTTTAGTAATCTAGTTTTTAAAATAGAGAACAAACTGTGCAAAGATGTAATGTGATATCTAAACGCATTCATTAACATATTCAATTATTTTCTATCAAAATAATAAAGACAGTAAAAAGTTTTTCTGTTATTGTTGTAATAAAGAAATAACACATTGTATCTGTGATTTATTGAAGAATCACAGATATAGTCACACAGTTATAAAGCAAAAGTGCCTTTTAAAATAGATGACAAAAGTGTTTGTTCCTTCTTATAAAAAGTTAGTTATTTATACTTTTTTAGTAATTTAGTTTTTAAAATAGAGATGATGATGTAAATATTCAAAGCTGTAATGTGACATCAAAATGCATTCATTAACATATTTCTTAATTATTTTTATTAAAATAATAAAGACAGTAAAAAGTAAAATTTTTTGTTGTTGAAATAAAGAAATAAACACAGTGCGTGAAAAACCAATTTTTGATTGATGTTTATCGAAGTACATTGTATTTGTGATTTATTGAAGAATACAGAAATTAAATGCATACCTAATTAGAAAAATCAACTATTGTATTATTAGAAATTTATGATATTATTGCATAGTGTGGATAATTTAAATTTTAACAAATTTAATGCTTATTTAAAGACAGATTTACAAAATGCTTGAAAAGAGCTGTTCTTTGGAATTGTGCATAGGATTAAGTAATCTGGGATATGAAAGTTATTTTTTTTAAATATACATCAGCAGAATTTTATTTTTATTCTTTCAAATAAAAGTTAATTAAAATAAATCTAGGAAAAATTGATGGAGGAAAAACTTTTCTAGTTTAAAGCAAAAGTGCCTTTTAAATATAAGTGTTTGTTCCTTCTGCAGAATAGTATTTATCCTAATGTTTTATATTCTGTTGTTAATATTTTGTAAATTAATTGGAATTCATTGTATTTTCCTTGTTTCATTATTTGGTTGATTCATTTCTTAATTTTTTATTATTTTTAATCTACAGTGTTAAGGGAAGAGGAATGTACCCTCTAGTTGTTCAAGTTTTGAAAAATGAAAAAATGCTTGGATTATGGCGTGGTACATTGCCAGTAAGTTAATATATTTAAAATATTCATTATTTAGAAGCTTTTACATAACATGCTTTCTTAGAATAAATCAACTAGTGAATTTTAAAATATTTAAAATGTATTAGCTGTTTAAAATTTTCGTCTTGTTAGTAAAATTTTATTTCAAACTGCTCTTAAATCAAAATAAGGGTTAAGTTGTAAACTAAATTTTCATAAAAGCGAATAAGACAATTTAATATTGTTACAAATAAAAATTTTTATATTTGTTTCATTATATAGGAATTATTTAATTTTTGAGGCATATTCATTATGTTCTCTCTCACAAGTTGTTTATATCTTGCATTATTTTTTTTAGTCAGTCATGAGATGTGTTCCTGGTGTTGGAATGTATTTCAGCTCCTTGCATTGGTTACAAGTAAATTTTGGGTAATTATCTTGTTTTAATCTATTTTTAATTATCCGATTCCTATTTTTTTAAAAATTTTTTATTCTTGTATTAAAAATTTCTATGTGGTTGTATTAATATAAACTTGCAATATTGGCTTTTGGAATATTTTTTTTAAAGATTTCCAAATGTTAATCTTTTTAAATGTTTTACTTTGATTCTCATCCACAAAACATGTTTGAAATTTAAAAGAAATAGAGATAGTAGCTATATATAATAATATTTTCACTATTAATAATTTAAAGGTTATCTTGTGTTACAGGCTCTAATAGGAAAATTAATATGGTTTTATTAAATATTTCAGTTGAGCATGTATTTGTTTTTCAAATATATATTTATAGTCAAATTTTGATCATTAAATAAGTAATTTAAAAAAAAATTCAGTTTGATTTATTTGTTGCAATTGTAATTCAAAGACATTTTATACAACTAAAACATTACTTTTCACTTGTTGGATTAATTTTTTGTACATATTTCAATTAAGTTTCATGTCTCTAGTATTTTTTATTATTTTTTTTTAAATTAGTTACTTCACAAAAAATCGACTATCGCTAAAAAAAAAATTGTAATTATTTTTTCCTTTAAATTCTGAGAGATTTCTTTCAATTATATTTTAGTTCTGGTGATCCAACTCCACTTGAATCCATTACATTTGGAGTTCTTGCTCGGTCATTCGCTGGAGCAACCTTATTACCTGTAACAGTCTTAAAAACAAGATATGAGGTAAGGTTCATGTGATTTAAAACAATAACCAAACTTCTATTGTTTTTTCTTGTGAATTTAAATACAATTTATTGACATTATGCTAAAAAAGTATTTTATTGCTGTGATTTTATATGTAATGTTTGTTACAAGGCAATAAGGGAACTACATATAATTTTTGAATTTATCTTTTAGAGTGGAGTATATGCCTATAACAGTTTATCTGAAGCCTTATTTAAAATATATAAACTAGAAGGAAGAAGAGGTAAGATCAAGTGTTCATTTTCACATATTAAAATTTAATTATTTTTTAGATCTTTAGATTCTAAATTGAATGCTCCACATTTTTTAAAAATTGTTTATTGAACAACTTTTTCAGGTCTTTTTTCTGGTTTAATTCCTACACTTCTTAGAGATGCCCCTTTCTCAGGAATCTATTTAATGTTTTATACTCAAGCCAAAAAGATGGTGCCTCGTTGTAAGTATTTTTTTTTTTTTTTTTTTGTAATTTTACTATCAAAAATTTCAAATAACTATGTTTAGATAAAATAACATTTGCTTATAAAATGTTTTAGGGCATAGCACCCTGCTGCCTCACTTAGTTTAAGTTTATAAAATGTTTGCTTTAAAATAAAGGTTTTAGTGCTAGTAAATTTATTCTATTTTTGATCCTGCAAGTACTATTGAAAATTAGTGCAAAATATTCATAGCCTTGAAAATCAAAATGAGATGAGGCAAAATTACATTTGACATAATGCTCTTAAATGTACAATTATTTTTAAGTCAATTTTTTTCATTAATATTTGAATTTTAAAAAGTTCTGTGTAATCATTTTAAAATTTATATATTGAGAATTTAAATTCCTCTAAAAAGGAAACACAAATGTTTTTTAATTATGTAGTATGCAATTATATTTGTTTTATTCATGCCTTTTTTATGAGGAAATTTAATTTCTTTTCTCTTGCAGCCTTACATGATCATGTCCTAATAGCACCAATCAACTTCAGTTGTGGAATATTTGCAGGAATACTAGCTGCTGGTATCACACAACCTGCAGATGTAATAAAAACCAAAATGCAGTTGTATCCTCAAAGATATAACACTGTACCTGTTGCTGTTTCAATAGTATTCAAGGTAAGAAACCCCTTATTTAAATTGTGATAAAAGAAATGTTTTTCTCTTAATCATCCTTTGTAATGCTTGAAATACACTATATTCCAATATTAAAAAGGAAGTTTGTAACATAATTAAAAAAAAAAACTATTAAAGCCATAAACTGCACTAAATAACTTACATGAGAAAAGTAGTTATTAATCCTGTTTTTAGTTTTAAGCAAGTAATACCTAAAAATAAACATGTATCTGTGATGTAATAAAAGTCCATATATAAATTTTTCGACATTTTTTGTCACAAACGAGTCATCTGAAAGTATCGAAATTGTATTAAATTTTGTCTTTTTTCACTAAAATATGTTAATAAATTTTATCTTTTACAGGAACATGGTATCAGTGGGTTTTTTATTGGTATGGTTCCAAGAGTAGTAAGACGAACACTAATGGCTGCTATGGCATGGACTGTCTATGAACAGGTTAGAATTGTATTTATAAATTCTTTTAATGACAACTACATAGATCTCAGAGCTGATATTATCAATGTCAGTGTTCTACAACTCTGTACACAAAACTAATGATATGTGCCCACTTCAAAGTGTGAAAATAACCTTGAGGGAAAAATAGACCAGTGCTTTCTCCACACTTTTCTTCATGTCTTGACAAATTCCTTGTACTTTAATGTTAGTATCTTGTTCTCTACATCTCTGTGCTGTTGCTAGATAACTCACCTGGATACATTTTTTTTTAAAAAATGTTTCCTTTTTCTGATTAAAATCAATATTGAAGTACTATTTCTTCTCTTATTGCAGATTTACCCTTTGTGTTTCTTTATAATTTTTACCAAGTGGTTTTTTAATACTCTCACAAGGGTATCAATGGAAATATATAAATATTATTCATTTCTTTAACCAATGTACATATCTAAATTTTCATTTTTTTAGTAACCCCAACTTTTGTTCCCATCATAATAAAGTTAGAAACCCTTGTTGGTAGTAAAGTAGTCTTCACACACGAATAACTACATTAACATATTAAATTAAATGTTAACAACAGCATGCAACTTGATGTAAATTAATATTGGTGCCAACAGAAACATAAAATCAGCAATGATGCAATAATTGACAAATAACCACAACTTTGTAGTAACTATGTTATAACTTTGCATTCTCATGTAGTTGCCACCACACAGCATTCATTACACATTACTCCTTTTTTGTTTGACATAATTGTTTTAGTTTTTTTTTTACTTAAATGTTATTAATTAATCTCAATTTTTGTAGGTGATAAGTTCTGCAGGATTGAAATGACTCAATAGAACAGATGGAAGAGTTTGAAATTATTCAGATCATTTAGGATTTCCTAGGAAGTCTGTTTTGCTCTTGTTTCCAAGAAACAATCATACTGTTTAAAATTCTCATTTGTTGTGTTTTGCATGTGCAATTTCTTTTGTATTTATTGTCAAATGAATTTCTGGTTTTGCAATATGTTACTACTTATGTACTAATTATAGTTTAACAGTGTCTATTCTTCAAATTAATTATTATTATAGCAGAATACTCATTTTAAATCCACGAATTTTTCTATACTTAAAATTACTTTTCAAATTTGAGTTTTGATTAATAAAATCCTATCTGTACATCAAGAACCTGTGATTTAATAATTGCAGAATAGAGAAAAAACATTTATTAAAACTATTTTTTCTTGCATTTATAATATTTTCAAATCATGACAACTGCTCTTTTTTTTTTGCAACAATTGCAAATTATTATTAAAATTAATGTGTTATCTCCATCTTGTTGAAGATGATTAGTTCTGTAATTGTTTTCAAATGAAGTTGTACGGGAAAAAAAAATACATACATCATTGTACATAGATATATTTTTTACGCATGTATATATATATATATATATTCTTTGTTATGCTGGCTTTTGGCTTTGTTGAAATATTTTTTTTAAATAAATATTTAAAAACTTCTTAATGTTTTTTTTCCACATCAAAATGACATTCTCCATATATTACTAAAAATTAATCATTAATAGAAATAGTAAAATAAAACTAATTATAAATCATCCCTTACAGAAAATAATTACCTATATTGTAATATTGCTAATTTGTACAAAATTTTATTTTTAATTGCTCATAATTTTACTTGGATATAATCAATACTTTAAAAAAACTGAATGTAACTAAAGATGGATTACAACTTGTATAGGTACACAATACAAAAAAAAAAAAAAATCATTGCTGAAAAACACTTTATTGAACAAAACTGAATTTAGCAACACAATAATGCAGAGGAAAAAAAGCAACTAACATATAGCAACAGAACAGAATAATATTGACATTTCAAGACCATGATTTAAATACATAACTGGTTCTCTAGACTGAAAAAATACAATGAACCAAAATCTATTTTACAAACTACAGAACTATGCAAGAAAGTTAAATATGCTAGAGCACATTTTTTAGTGCACAATGGACCATAAATTAAAAATAGAAAGTATATATGGTCCCCTTAATAACCCCATATATAAAAATGAGGTACCTAACATCCTACATCAACAAAGCATACATTTATCAAGGTAAAACACAAAAAGAAAACCAGTTAAAAAATTCCTATACTATGTTATATGTGTGCATTGCCCACATTAAACGTACAAAATTTCATCTTTTCATAGAAATCAAAAGCATTCTATGATACATATATGTTTGTATTTTGTGAAGTGTTATTGCTCTTACACTATATTTTGTGAGTCAAAAAAAATAAAACATAATTCATAGTGATAAAGAGTTATTTATCAAAATGCCATTTAATTTTGCTTAAACAGAAACATTCAAATTTTCCTAATAAATATCAGATCTGAAATCTGATCAGATAAACAATATAAAATAAAAGTACAAAAAAAACTACATTATTTCAAAATACAGTTAATAATTTTTTATAACATAAAAATGTACTACATTGTCTTAATTAGATGCACTCACAAAAAAAAATTGTAAATTAAATAATACCCAAAATAAATTTAATGTATAAATAGAAAACAAAAACAGGATAATACTTTTGACAAACATTCAACATGTTTTATAAATAACTTATATTTTCCCACTTTTTTTTTAATAAAACACCAATGCATTTGCTGTACCTTTTCTTTCCTAACAATTTTAAAAAGGGAAAAATATAATAATATATATATGATAACTATTTTATAAAATATGATTTTTAATTTCACAAGGACTGAAAGTAGCAAAAATATGTAGGAACCAACTATACGAAATCCAATTTCAAAATAGAAGCTTCATTACCAATTAGGGTTGATATACATGAACTTTTTTGGTAAAAATATTGCAATAATTGTTTCTTTTTATTGGTAATTTAATATGAATATATCACTAGTTGGCCTTGTCTAGAAATTTATTAAATATTAATGTTGTTTATCAAGCAATTAAAATGTTTCGAGTTAGATATCATTCAATCTATCTAATAATTTATGAACATTTGATATATTTTATTGTTATGTGAATAGATGTTTCTTCCATTCACACTATTCTAAAAGCAACCTAACACAAACAGTTTAAAAAGTATGCTAATTTACTAGCATAAATTATTTTTTAAAAAAAAGGAATAATAAATTTCTGATGTTTACATGAAGTATTATTTAACTAATATGTCTTAATTTTGAAAGCAAATATTTTCATTACAAACAATTGGGTGACATTCATTACTATTTACTAAGATTGATCTATATGCACTTAGGAATGTGATTTACAGTCCTTCTCCCTAAGTCTTTCAATTATTTAAAAAGCTGCAAAACTACATAAATATAACAGTATACTCTTAATTTTATATGTATAGTATTTAAATTGTTCATAAAAAAATTATACAGAGAATTCTTTTCCCTCCTAAGATTCTAAAACACTTATTTGAACATTGGAGACTGTTTACCAGCAGCTGGCTGCCCCAGGCTAAGATTTAAAAATTTGTACAAAAATAGAATATGAATAATGTTATGAGTAAAATCATATATTCTACTTAGTTTTTGATAAAGCCAAATTAAACAACTCAATCTAAATTTAAGAAAATTATTTTAAAAAATTGCATTCTAAATTAATAAGCCACCACTTATGAGTTAATATACCACCTGCAATGAAACGGTATTAACAGTGATCAAATTCAATTGAATTATATATACTGGGGGAAAAGATAAACTTTTGTTCAGGCATGAGCAAATAACACTTCACAATTTTCTATTTATATCACAAACAGTTTGATGGCAGTAATAGCTGAATGAATACAAGACACAAGAGTTTGTAAATTTCCCCACAACATTCAAAAACATTTGTCTCTTTTCCAATATACTGCTCCACATCTCCAAAAAAGACAACAGAGACAAGCCATTAATCAAAATAATGGGGGAAATGGCAGTTCCATGAGCTGGTTCACTTAGTAAAAGAAAAACAAAATACACACGTACATCACATACAAAACAGTTTCAATCACTGCTGTTATGTTACAGATGCAAGCAAAACTTGTCCTAAAATTCTTTATATAGAACAATTTAACAATCACACACCTAAGACAAAGTGTACAACGTAACTGATTTTGAAACTATATACTAGTTACAGTATTGGTTTTACAGTTCAGTCCATCTTTCTGACTGAACCGCAAAATTTTTTCCCAACAAATACAAAGAAGGAAAAAATTGAAAATTCATTTAAAGATTTGTAGCAATATTAAAATAAATATTAAATGCACAAAACAAAGAACAGTTCCTAAAGATAAAACATATCAGTATATAATTAAAATACCAATATACTGAATAAGTCCAAAGGGGTTTTCTCTCTTATGCTGAAAAGAAATTGTTTTAGTAGAATTTTTTTTACTAAAAACTGAAATTATCAGAGATTAAGAAAATAAGCTATATTTTTTTTTACAAGTTTCCAAAAAAATTAACAAATTCTTCCAACTTAAAGAAAACAATGCAGATAAACCACATTTAAATTTGCACTCCTTTACCTGATAAGTAGTATGAAAAACTATTACAACTGTCTAAACTATTTTTACAAATTCTATGATTAAGAAGTTCTTTAATTCAAGATGTCTTATCAAAATTAAAATTTAGAAAGAGAAAAATAAACTTTTTTAGAATTAAAATATTATCTAATTAATAAAAATTAACACACTATATATATATATATATATATATATATATATATATATATATATATATATATATATATATATATACATAAAGCTTAATTTAATAAGTATTTTTTTTTGTATCAGTATTAAAGACTCGGCAGTGATTATTTTAAACTAAAATCATTGTGGATCAAGTGCATTATTTAAAACACTATATACTTCACACCTTCTATAAACAAATGTAAGGGAACTCAAATTATTTAATAAAGTAGAGTTTGAATTTCATATTCTACATGTAATTTCAAAATTCTTGTTCAAATAATTTTATTTACAAAAACTATTTTTAATGAGCAAAAACAGAAACTATTTTTTTAACACACAAAGTAAAGACAGGACAATATTTTTTAATATTGTTCTGAAATGAAGGACTAAAGTAATCAAAAAATTAATACAATCAGAAAAGAAGAAATAATGAAGATTGTTTTAAAATAGAGACTTCAGCAGGGCTTTCAGATACATTAAGACCCTCTAAATATGACCATGAATCAAAAGAAAACCGTGGTTAAAAAGAACTAATGATCATTGATGCTATGATGGAAATGAGTTATCGTCCCTGATCTGGTTGAGTTGATGCATAGTGTGATACACAACAGAGGCACTGATCAGGCCATAGTCGAAAAGGTTGCACAAATGTAGAAGGAAGTTTCGGTACAATCTCTGAGCCAATATTGTTTTCCCATGCTCCTCGATAAACATGGAGCAGGCAAGAGGAATCTGACAGTCACCAACAAATCTACCAAGAAAAGGAAATGTTTAGACAAAAAATAAAAAACCTTTACAACATAAAATACGATAATGAGCAATTTATCACCTTTTTAACCCATACAAAAAATAAGAACTGTTTTAAATTTAGCTATTTTGCACCATTTTTATTTTAAATGAAATGATATCTCTGAAAACTGATATTTTACAAATGAAAATATCATACAAAAAATGGTTCTAATTTGATATAGTAGAGCTACATGCCAAGTCGTTTATGAAGATAGGAGATAACATTACAATAGGGTTACCTTGATAATTTTATCATCTGGCGATGTGGTCGCCATGGGGCTAACATATTTTAGAGTTCGATTTTTATTGGTTTTTCCCCGCAGCAGCTGTATTAATTTCAGATGATATTAATTCCATTTCCTTGAAAATTTAACAACTTTTGTTTGGCACAATTAAGGAATTGCATCAAACAGCACTTGGCGCATAGCACTCCTATATCAAATTAAGTTTCCAAAAAATTATACATAACTTTACAATATAATCTTTATCTGAAGATTTACAATTTCGTAAACATTGTCATAATAACAACTTCTCTTAATAACTCATATATAAATGACAAGATATTCTGTAAACAATTGTTTTTATTACACATTCAAAATATTACAGAATAAATTTTATATATTTAAAAATAACACTACCTATATCATTTAGTCACTAAATAACCAAATTTTAAAAAGTAGCACAAAGACAAATCTATAAGGGTCTAGAAACATATTTGAGAAGATACGTCCAGAATGGCTTGAGAACCTACATACGGATCATGCATAGGAATAAAGATCAGGATATTACACTTTGGCAGTAACTGCATGTTTCAGTTGTCTCACCTGATATTACGACTATGGATTAAATACGCTGAGTTCCATGTGTGGGTGTATTTTAAATCATACACACAGAATCATTTGGGTAACATATGTATGTTAATTTTTCAGTTAAAAAGGATCTATTGTATTTACAAGAGGTCCAAAATTAAATTTTGGTTTTACTCCAAAAGAATGTGCATGTTGATTATTACATAGATCTTTCATTTAACTGAAAACCATTCAACCACAAAATACATTCTAGAAGAGAGGAAATGCCTTTATCGGTTTTTTTAACAGATACCTCTGGAAGAATTTACCAAGTTCTTACTTTTAATTGGCTTTTCAGATCATTTTCTATAAAATGAAAGTATTAATCCCAGATTTTACTTCATCAATTTTGTTGCAGTAAGCAAAATGATGATTACACATGATATCACTTTTAGAATTATAATAATATAGCTATACATAACGTAATGCATCTGTCAAAGAATAATAATTTACTCTTACAAATGACTTCATAAAAATTGTTTAAGGAAGCTCTTCTTAAGAATACTTTTTTGGATTTATAAATAATTCTTATACATAACATATTCAATTATGTTCAAATTATAAGAAACAATATTCATATTAAGCTAAGAAGGGAAAATTTATATATTAAAATCCCACATACATCTTATGGGTTATTTTAATGTTAGTTTTAATAGGAATGATAAACCCATATTATTATTTCAAAATGTATTAAATTTACCATTCTAAAAGGAAGTTAATATTATTAAGACATGTCTGGAAATGTTTTGACAGGAGAAAAAACATGTTTCTCGTTTTTATAAATTATATTCAACTACTTATAATCATGCCAAAATGTTCAAAATTTTTTATTGATTTCTTACCCATATTTCATAATGTGAAGGTTCCACATTTTCATTAACTCTTTCTCTCCTTCGTTGACATCAGTAAACTCATCAATCATCTGATTATAAAAAGAAATTTAATTACTTCAATGTTTCCATAATAATTCCTAACTGTAAATATAACTTTTTAAACTGAATATTTTCGAAGTCAATCAATTCACTATTTTTTTATAACTGACTTTAAAAAAAAAATTCTATATTATTCTTATTATCCTGAAAGTGTATTATTATGGTTTTAATTTTGAAGAGCCATAAATAAACATTTTAAATAAAATTTAGAAAAATTACAAATACAAATATCAATAAATTGATCCTAACACATTTTATTTAAATAATATACTTACATGTTGCGTTTTTATTCTTAACCATTGTGGATCATTTTCCGATTCACTATCAATGTCTATTTCTTGGGGCCTCACTGATAGACATGTGACAGTATGGTAATACAAGCTATAGGAAGAAATTCAAAAGGAAAAATATTAATATTTATGTAGTGGAGTGAAATGCCAAATAATGCTTACTAAACATTAAATTCAATAACTTTGTTTTACTTTTTGCATTGTCATGTTCAACAAAGAATTATTCAAAGTCTTAAAAAGGATGAAGTTACGTTGCTCTTAGAATGTGTAAAGCTTTTAGTTACTGTGTAAGAAATACATGGCTACTGACCAAACATTAGGCCATTATCAATGCTTCTATAAATTTTGCTTTAAAAAAAATATTTATGAATTATCGCAGACAATACTTCAAAGAAAGTGAACAGAAAAAATGACAAAAAAATTATTATAAAATAGGTAATGTATAAAAATTTAAATTTGAAACACACACAAAATCATGATAATCTTTAAATACAAACCGCATTTATATTTTTAAACAAAAATTTTGCTTTGACAGTAAATGAGAAGAAAAATTATCTTCAAATTGAAACAAAGCATCAGTGAAAAAACATAAACTGACTCGTATCCCTACATTAAAAGAAAACAATAAAAGTTTTTATTTTGAAAATAAATACAATTGTACTATTCAACATACCGATTGTGACCAGAAATGTAAGAGCGAGGGCCATCTGTTTCAGTGTCATCAGGCTCCAAAAATTCAGAGAGACTTGGAGTTGGCCTTTTGGGACTTAAGAAAAAAAAAGATTACTTTCAATAAGTAACAATTATATATATACAAATATATACATACATAAAAGATACGCAACAAAAAGGAGCTTACCGGCACACCATGACATGTGTAACAGGATTACGCCGAGCTGGACCAGTACGACTGAATGCAAAACCAGTTGAATGCAGATCATTAGGGTTTCCTACATAGGAGCCATCATAGGATTCATTAATGGAAACATCTATTCGAGCACCTTTAGGATGAGGCTAAAGAAACAAAGATAATAAAAGATTGAACTATTTTCAAAAATGAAAGTTAAACACTTATAAAACCAATCAAATTTTTGTTAAGTATTTCATATAATGACAATATTTACATAAAAAATATTCCCTTTCATTAGCCTTAAGTCTGAGAAATATTTAAAGATAATTTGTCCTTTTCATAGATTTCTTTTTAGCAATTAAAGCTGAGAATTACTGCAAATTTATAAGGAATTATTACATTTAAATTAGTAATATGGTAATAAATGGTTAATTTATTTTAAAAGATTTCAATGTTTTCTAGCATTTTTCATATTTATTTTAAAAAGAGAAACAACCATTTGAATAACCTTAGAATAAATTACTCTAAAATGCTAAAATTTTCTTTGGTGCATATGAGTGGAATGTGTTCAAACAATTTCACAATATATGATAGGTTTTATTATCATACAAATCAAATAAAATGATAAATCAAAGCACAATTTATTTTCAATAAACCCTTGTCTACTAACTTATTTTTTAACTGTAATTATGCATTTAAAAATATTTAATAAAGAAACAGAAACCCCAATAAAGATTGGGTTACATTTCCAAAATTACTTATTTTGAAATATAAATTTAGGCAATATCAAAATTCCAAATTTCTATAACCAAATTTGAAGACCAAATACACTTGTGCATCTAATGAATGAACCATAAAAAATGGCACATTACTTTTGACATAATAAGCATTGCATTCTTTAAGACAAAAGAAGATAGTCTTTATGCTTAAACAACATTAATAAAAATAATCAAGTCAAATATTGTAATTACAATCCAATGTGCGATTTTGAGAAATGAATATATAAATATAAAAATCAAAACTCAAACATTTCAAGCAAGTTGAAACTTACAACGTAGTTGAAACAAAATCGACTGTGGCAGAGCTTGAGATGTTTGAGTAGACAATACAATTCTATGCAATTAACACGACACCAAGGGCATTGAAAATCATCACGTGCTTCTGTCTGTTGTCTTGTATTATTATTATAAAGGAACTGGTAAAAAATTCGCATTTTGTTCATTCTTTCTTGAAGTGGATATTCTGGATTCATATCTTTAAAGAAAATTAAAACTTATCATTTCTAACAAAAAATATATCAAGACTTAAAAAACATTCATATTATAAATCATTTACTATAATGATAATACTGAAAGAATAAATTATGCTTAAAGAAATTATTAATTTGGAAATTACTATTACAAATTTTATTTATTTAAATATGTTGTATGAAACACAAGCAATATTAGTACTAATTAAATTGTTCTAATGCTCACATCAAAGCATCTTTACCCAAAAGCTTAAAATATAGATAACATTATCTTGTTCTTATAGGACCTTTCTTTTACTAACAAATATTATAACCCAATGTATATCAAAAGATTAATAAAATTTATATACAAGGTGCACCAAAAATTCGTTAAAAAATTTATAAAAAAGGAAGAAATGATGATAAAGAAGTGAGGTTTGCAAGAAAGTAATCACAAAAAAAGTTGGATTTTTTTAGCAGCGAAAATATTTTTAGTAAAAAATATCACTGGTAGAGGGCGCTAACAATTTGAAACGCAATGTACAGGGCAAAAGTACATCTGATTAATTCATTCTTCCAATAATTGTTCAACATACCTCCAGGACCTTGTCCGACACAACTAAGGCAACCATGCAATCTTCCATCCACTACCTATCACTCTGTCCGCCCCAAATGTAGTAAATGAGAATCATTGTAATGGATTGACGCATGGAGGTGCGCCATTCTGCATGAAGATTACAGATAACACATATCTTTGATTTAATGTGGGCACAATTAAAAATATTTTTGCTGCTAAAAATATTTCCACTTCCTTGCGAGCCTTCTATTGCAAACCACATTTCTTTATCATCATTCATTTCTTTCTTTGTTATGAATTTTTAAAGTTTAAACAAACTTTTGGCACAACCGCTATGTTAAAAACATAAAAGGGCATCAAGATCATCAATTTAGATTTGTATGCACATACATAAGCTTCAAAAAAAAGTTAAGTAATATATCTAATAAATAAATTGTCATTAATAAAATACCACTTTTAACTGTTGTGGTATACGTTTTTTTTTTCCAAAAAAAAGTTTAGTAAATGAAAAGTATGTAATATTTAAAAGAAAAAGTCCTTAAAAGCACTATGGGATTTTAAGAATTCTACTCAAAAACATTTTTCATAAGTTTTAACTATTAGAATGAATTAGTATTTAAATAATTAGAGATATATAAATAAAACAAAACATGTTTACACAAAACTGCAAAAAATTTATCAACCTGGCTTTTTGTTGCTGTGTTGGAAAAGTACATATAATACCAACTTACCTCCTAATCCATTGGAAGAAAAGAGATCATCTAATTTAGAAGAAGGTTGTGGACGATCAACAATTCCATTCACTAAACTGTCTCGCCATTGAAGATGAAATGTTACTAAAGGGCCTTTCCCAAATACATCAATAAAGTTTATAGCCTAGAAAAACAGGGGGAATTACAAAGGAAAACATGAAAAATTCAGTAAACGGTACAAATGAATTGCGTCCAATGCAACAAGAATAAGTGAATTCAGTAAAATTGGAGTTTTGATTGACAAGTAGTTATCAATTTCTCTATAAAAACTATTTTAATCTTAATTTTTATCTCACTATTTTATACAAATAACAACTAAACATACATAATTGTATTCTGGTGGAACAGTGCTGTAATTTCTTATTAATAAACTAGGTACTGTATAGAAGAAAATTTCTTATAAGAACAACTTAACATATTTTATACCTTTTTTAATCAAATTATGCAAAGCAAACCGAGATAAACAGTATTAACAAAAAGAGAGAAAAATCAACAAAACATTACTTTAGATTTGAGTTAATTTTTCATATTTATAAACTGGGGTTGGTAAACCTACTTGATCAAAATTTTATTCTGAATGAGTAATTAAAGAGAAAAAGTCACAGATTATTTTTCCTCCATGAGATGCACAATATGACAATATGTATTACCTTATAACAATACACTTAAAATAATAAAATGGCATATTCATCCACCCCCTTTCCATTCTGTTAAGATTATATTTAAGAATAACATTTTTAAAAGAAATTTTTTTGATCACTTGTTAATGCAAGCTAAAATTTTTGGATTGCAGTACTGAAAATATCAATATTTACAACAAAATCCAAATATGGACCATACATACATATATAACTTTTTAAAGAAATTTAACCTTTTACTTTTGAACAATAAGTACCATTATAAATAAAGATAAATATATTCTTATAAGTAATTCTAACTACAGAGGGGCAAACTAAAGTAAAGTCAATCAGATAAGAAAGAATTAATACACCCACAATTAAATTCACATGAATACAATGTGAGCATAAGCATGTTTTAAATGATACAATGTGTGTATACACACACAGCTGGGCCCAGTTAACATACAGTTTATAGTAACATGTAGTTTTAGTATGGTTCTCTTGATGAGCAATCATTTGTGATATTACTCTTAGATATTGTAACAGCTTACTCATTTTTCCTTTTATGAAATTTAGATAAATCCTTTGTTCAGATGACAATGACCAATTGTAATTAGAGATGTAATACCTTTTTTCTTCTTCATATTATACATATCTTGATCACCCTATCTCTATCTTCTTGCTGTATGGGTAATCAGTTCATATAAGTCAAATTTTAAGAGTAACAGATTTTTTTTGTGTGATTTTCATAACTAAAAATAATGCAAAAGAAGTAATATAAGCAAAAATTTCCAGGGAATTTAATCTACTTGAGTGTTGACTAAATGGGTGGTTAAATAAAATGAAAGCATATTTTATTAGTTTGTTGATAACATTAATTAACGAAAAAAGAATGGCCAAAAAAGGGGGAGGGATGGAACAAAAGAAGACAAGTTGTTAAAGATGTCTTAGGTGAACAAGTATCAGATAATGAAGAAGATGTACCAGACTCCAAATACACATTTAAAAAACATCTAAACAACAAATGTTGGAATTTGCATATTGTTATCTATCTTATAATTTTGTATGTATAATTTGTATGGCAACGGTAAAAACGTTTATACTGGTGCATCTGGCACCATAGTAAGAATGAATGTAGAAGCGAATGAATTGCGTCAGAAAAGAAATGAACTGATGAAACTGGTTATTACTGTATTCTTGGAACACAAACAAGTCCGAACAAGAAGAAACAACAAAGCTATTACTAAGTCATTTTAAGCAACCAGGGTCTCAACTTAAGGTATAGTAAGACCTGCCATTTGAAGAAATTAGAAAGAACAAAAATGCTATAGAAAATTAGTTTATAAAACAACAAAATCTATTATCACTTAATATTTTAAGTATGTATCAATGTAGGGGAATGTTATTTCTTTTCCATGACAAGTTAAAAGTCACACAGAAAATTAATACCACTGTTGAAATGTAATGTTATTGCTAAATTTGCATCAATACTGTAACTAGAAATTTAGTAACTACAGACCTTGACTACCAATTGTTCTCCTTAACAGTCAGTGCCTTAACTGCTCCTGGCAAATATATATGCCTTTCCAAATTACAAAACCCCATTGTGCTGCTATCTGTAAAACTATTCCTGAAGTTGAAATGCAATATAATGACCTTGACAATGATTGAGAACGATTTACTTATTTATGACTCCCCATTACACCACCAAATTTGTATACGGTTCATGTATATGTCAAGTATCAATACACTTAAACCTTAATGAATAAAATATCTTCATGGGGGGAAAACAACAGGAAATGACAAAAGAAACCATCAAGAGAAAATACAATTTATGCTTTGTAACAGTTGTGACAAGATATTTTTTACAACAAAAATGTTAAAAGTAAAATAATATGACATAAGATCAAATTTATAAAAGTTCCTTTTAATTATTTGCAATTAAACATAGAAATAAGTGCACATTAAAATGCATAAAATATGGATCTATCATATATTTTAATAAATGCAATTAATCAAACTTTTTAATGAGTTGTATTAATAAAACCAAGTTATATATATACTAACAATCAACCAACTAAATTTATCAAATTAATCCATATTTTCAAAATGAACAGAAATTTTTCCTATTATTATAGGTTTTTTAGAAATTATACATAAAAAACTATGTTTCATATTTAATAACACTCTTTGAATAGAAAGGAGCTTTTAATGTTACTAAACACAATGTAAAATTTTATTATTTAAGCCATATTTTTTTTAATAGAAAGTCTTTGCCAGAATTTTTTTACATAACACTTATATATGCATAACCTAAATAATACTTAACCTTAAAATCAACACACATAGCCTATTATTAACATACTGAAGTTTACCTCAAATTGTGGTAAAGTCATATTTGTGTTCGATACCTTCTCTTTGCCTTCGGGAAAGGTTTCCCAAGAGGAAAGCTTTTTAGGAGAATGTCTTTGGCCCAAGTCTTGAAGAACCAATTGGTACTCTCCATCAGTCAGCAAACATCTTTGGTGTTTATCATATACAACCAATTCCGCTCCATAGTAACGAATATCTTCTGGGGTGTTGTTCTTCATGCTCTTCCTCTTCTTTTGGGCAGGTTCATCCACTTTTCAAAAAAGAATAATAAAATTGAGTACTTCTTTTATGATACTATTTCATATAAATCTTCTAAAAATTTAACATTTTTATAAAAATAAAAACCCATATCGTAAAACTACTTTAAATTGTAGTCTTGAAAACTCAATTATATCTTTATATTCACTATTTTCTTCTAAAAATTATTTATAATGGATTGTGATTTTATACAGGTAAAATCTAAAAAGTGGATAAACATCATACTCAAGGAAATAATTATAGAGAAATAAATTCAATATAATGTATAAAAATTTCAAGTTAATATAATGTAATTTAAGAACTTTACTTTTTCTTCAAAAAAAACTAATGCTATAAAATTATCAGAATTGTCATCCTTGCGAGTTAATCAGCAAAAGGAAATGAACGGAGCTCACTGTAGTATTCACATGAACTAATCTGTATTCAATATTATTTTAAAATTCTTCAATCATTCAATATGAATGAAGAATTCTTTTTAGAATAGAAAAAATTCTAATTATTTTCTGTTTTATTTACTTTTCATGGCAACAGCAATAATAGATTATATGAGTATGAATAATAAAGGAAAAACTAAGTAAAAGAATAATATCACCCCTACCTCCCCCATATTATAGGGGTGAAAATTGTACAATAAATGAACATGATTTGCTCTTAATATTTAGTAGGAGTCAATCCTGAATAATAATATACGATATTCAGAATAAAAAAATGTTTATTGTACTACTATAGTTTACACAATGAGTGAGTGAATGTTTGGTTTTATGGTGCAAGAGCCAATTCTGGCTAAACTGTGCCATTTATTTTAATGTGATAGTATAACAGTACATATATACTCACAAATATCAGAGATGTCACCATTACAATATCCATTCACTTTCATTTTATTAACAGGACATGTAACACGTAACAACAGCACATAAGACTTGACTAGATGACCATTACTGAGGTTAAAATTGTCATTTGGAACAGAAATGGCAGTGACTTTGGCAGGAGGGTTTGTAACATCAGGATTCCTGTGTACATCACATTTGCCCACTAAAAAGGAAGAAAATATTGTGTCAAGATTTCGAGTAATATAATTACAGATATTATTAATGTAAAAGCACATATAAACAACCAACACACACACACACAAAAAAATCTACAAGAGTTTAAGAATTTTACATTTAATTTGTTAGAAAGAACAAAAACATCATTGTTTTAACATGAACAAAATGTTTATACTTTTTAGAAAAAGTTCTTCTACAAGTCTGCATTTATTAAAACAATAAAATATAGATTTAAGAAATTTTCATTCTATAAAGTTAAAACATTTCATTGTAACAATGAGGAAATTTAGATATGAAAACAATATCTTGGATCATAGTTTATTAAGTATGCTATAAATAAACAAAAAATTGATTTGAAACAGTCTGCCATTTTATATTTCTCACCTAATCCAGTTCAGTACAACAAGAGTTCTTTCCATGATCTGATGTCATTCTGTGTGCACTTAATGTTAAAACTTGTTTTATCATATATGATGGCAACAAGTTTGTTCATAAGTTTTTTAATGATAATGGCAACCACTCTGTATTCGGATTATAGAGTGAAAAAATAAAATAAAGTACTGATGTTCTTATTTGGAGTATTTGAAAATGCTAGACATAAATCACACTTTTTAAAAAAATAAATACAGTATATTTGATGAAATTATAAGTGAATAACAAATGAAAAAACAAAAGGGAGTTTCAAGGTGTAGAAAGTTTGGGACAAATAAGATAGAAAAATTGAAGTTTAACATCACTGGGGGGATCATATGAATAATAATTTATGAGTGAATTAATTTTATAAACCAAAACAATTTTGTAACATTATACAACACTAAATTTAAAATGCACCAAAAAAAAATACCATAAATAATATATATATATATATATTAATTCGATCTAATTCAACATTTACAAAGGTGTTCTTTTCTGTTATTTTAGATCCTACAAAATTTATTAAAATACATTCTTAACATTGAAAAAAATAACTCAGCAGCTTGAAACCTGTAAAAAGATTCTCAATTTAACCATAAAAAAAGTAATCACTTTCAAATTATACACACATACCAAGAAAATTTTAAACTAATAGTTTTATTTT
Organism: Trichonephila clavipes; assembly: GCA_019973935.1. Taxonomy (NCBI): domain Eukaryota; kingdom Metazoa; phylum Arthropoda; class Arachnida; order Araneae; family Nephilidae; genus Trichonephila; species Trichonephila clavipes. The sequence continues at coordinate 494,079 of BMAU01004673.1, forward strand.
AAATAATAGTTATAAAAGGAACAGGATGTAAAATTTGCAAATAGAAAAAAATGTGTACCAGATATTTGCATAACAGGTGATGATACATCCTTTCTTTTCTTGTGACATATCTTCAAAAGTGTAGCCTCTACACAAACTGTGTCGCCAGGACCTGAATTAAAAAAAAAGTTGCATAATTTACAGGAGGAGAATACTTATTCAAATATAATTTAGTATATAAAAAAGCAATAATGACAATGTTGAATTTTATATAAGAAAATTTGAAACACAAAATAATAAATACAATATAATAGAATTTTTTTTAAAAAATCTTTAAATACTCATTCTTTTCAGTAAAAGTAAATATTCTAAGTTCTCTAAGAAGTAACTAGTAATACACTGAACACTTAAATTCATTAGAGGCTTTAGGCTGATGATATATAGTTCAAGCAAATTAAAATTATATTAAATTTTGAATTCAAATTAAATGTAAAAGTAAGTTATTTGATGATATATTTGAATTTATTTCTGAAAATACTCCATTATTTCAACCTTTTGCATTTTAAATCAGTATAGTTTCATACTGAAAAAGCATGCTTAATCTGTTGATATTGTTTCCAAAATTTCTGCCTTATATATTTAACATTTCTTCAGGCATCTAATTCAAATTTCAACAAAATGCAAGTTAAATTGTAAAAATCAAAGCCACATATTCATTAAAAGACTTGTAATTACTCTGTAATAAGAATTCACATTCTAAATATGTACAGAATCATTTTCCTACAAGCACAAGTAAAATAAACAAAAATAGTAAACAATTTAAAAAACTGCACATGAAAATTACATTTATGTTTCACAAACAGAAAGGAAAAAAATGTCAAAATTTTTCCAATACTTCACTTAGTTAATTAAAATTTAATCCTGAAAAATATTCATTCAATTTGACACAATAGTCAGAAAAGTATAAAGTAATACAATACCTTTATTTAATTTGTCATAATATCCCGTAAATGTAATTATTAAATGACCGGAAGGCCTGAAATAAAATATGAAAAAGTTTTAAAGTACCCATAAAAAAGGGGTAAAATACATTTTTATTCCTTTAAAATATTCATTATAAACTAATTCTTACCTTTCAGAATCCAAAGCTCTTTGATGAGCAGTAACTTTTTCTAAAATACTATTGACTTTAAATAATTTTCTGTAAAATAAAATTTATTTAGAACTTGACAAAAAATACAAAGCAAACAATAGTATATATAAAAAATAAAACTTAAATAAAATTGAATTATCAACTAAGTATTTAAAAAATTTAAATGCCCCCTGTGAACAGGAAGCTAAAACCAATCAGTTCATATATATATATATATATATATATAGTTTATGGTATTCATTAGAGTAATAATTAACCTCAGAGTTATTCTTTTAAAAAAGAAAAACTTTTAAGTGCCCAAGCACATTATTCTGTACTACTAATTTATAAAACATTTTAACCTTTTTGTTTCTTTCCTTGAATTATTTCTAAACAAATGCCACTATTGTAAAAAAAAATTTTAAAAAAATCTGTTACTTTTAAATTGTATGTTAGTGGGTCAAAAATTAAAAAAATTATAACTAATATACTCTAGCTACCCATCCTGGATCTTAAATTTTACTTAATTCCCTGTTTAATTAATTTAAAAGTACATTCCTTGAAGGGAACTATAAAAAATTTTGATCACAAGGGTATTAAGATACAAAGAATCAAAATATCTAAAAAATAAAATTTGTAATTTCCCTTTTATTCCATGATTGCATTTAATAACTGGTATATTTTTATGGTTTTATATTTTTACAATTCAAAATTAAGTATAAATCTATTGCGATAAACATATTTAATAAAAGTTGTGTAGAAAGCTTTATATCATCAAATCTTTCAAGATGCTATTTTAACATACTTTATAGAGAATCAATCTCTTAAATCTCCAAATGTGAGAAAATATTGTGCAGAATATTTTAAATTGTGCACAAAATCTAAAACGTAGGCTTTAAAAATCAGATTTTTGTTGGGTAGAATAAAAATATGTCTAAGACTAGAAAATTATTTCTGTGAATTAAAAGTTCCTTTTGTGAACCATTAATACTGTTATACAAGCCAGCAGTAATAAGGATAGAGATTTAAATCGTATCCCCCTCCTCTTTCTGTTAAAAATAGAATGAAATACTTACCCTAATATTTTTAGGGTTTCTTTTTTTGATGATGGAGCAAATCAGGACTGTGTATCAAAATTTGAAAAGTGTTATTTTAAAATTAACTAAATAGATATTAAAAAGGCAGGGACGAATTCATTTTTATTACTGCTGCATTACGAAGGTACACAGAGATTATTAGCAATGGACCTTGTGATTTTAAACCACAGTCAAGTAACAAGGATGACATTTGAGCTGGTACCTCACACTCCAAATCTTCACATCACACTAAAATGAGGACTTTGACACTTGATAGATTCAACATCAGTTCCATCTACATGTGCGTCTTTAGTGGCACCTGAACTTGAACCCGTAACTCAACAGATTTGTCAGCTACGTAAAATGGCAGGGATGGGAAGGGGTTACAGCATAGTATGAGCATCTACCTGAGTATAGCAATATATACGGCCGAATTTACTCTTTTGGGGCCCATAGGTAAGATGAAATTCCCATTGCACACCCATCAAAAAATACCAAATGACAGGAATGTGAAATTGCCAAGGAATTTCTTGGCCCAGATGACACCAAATATTCTGTTTCACTGCTTAAAGTATTCTTACTTATTAGTTATTTTTAAGGGATATTTAGGTGCTTGTTTTGTATGACTTTTTATGTTTATTGCAGTTTTAATTTATTGAGCTGGGTTGGACTATTTAATTTACAATCACTTTTTTACATTTCATGACAAATTCATTATAAAAGTAATCAAAAAGGGAAAAAAACATGCATGCATCCTTTCAGCTTGGATGATATTGTAGTTAAATTAATGTATAATAAATAATACCTTCATATACATAAAATGATAGCTGATAAAAAAGTATCTCATAAGACACTTTTTACAAGCCTATTTTGCCACTGTCTAAATTGGTTATATTTTAAAAGATTATTTAAGGAGTTAAATCTATATATTTATGTATTATAAACTGTGTGTAATTCATAAATCTGAAAAAACAGTTATCAAATTAATAAATTTCAACCATACTCACAGTTCAATTAAAGCAAAATTACTTGAAAGCATAATATATAAAATGAAATATTTCATACCTTTTTGAATGAGTTCTTGACATGCGATGTTTCATATATGTTAAACATCTTTGAAGGAATACAGGCTAGATTAATTTGAAAATATATGCATATTACTATTTATCTTTATACACATGTCTGAAGAACTTAAGAAAAAAATAAGCAAAAATAGATACAGTATATTTTTTTTTACAAAATATTACATAATCGTTATGTATAAATAAATTAAAATTGAAAATGATGTAAAAACTATTCATATTTATAAGCACACACAAAAAACAACAACATCAAGCAAATAAATAAAAGATTCTATTAGATAAAAAGCTATTCAGAAGTCAAGTTATGAAAGCAAAAGTAGCCCCCCTCTAATTTTGTTCAAAGGATTCTAAACTTGTAAGTTCTTATACAAAAAAGGATGTTATTATAATACAAATGAATGTACATTAGTGGAACACAAATCAAATGGTATATTAGGTTTAGAAGTATGCAATAAAATCCAAGCAACTCCTTTGATTAAAAAGGAACTGCATAAGAAAAAATCTTCGATTTTTAAAAATTAAATAATAAATTACATTAATACAAACAAAGAGCAACCAATTAAATTTAAATAACTAGGTCTGAAAAGTTAGCAAAAATAATAAAACTAGAATAATTTGCATAAATTAGCAAAATCATAAAAATTACTCAAATAAAAGGAAGGTATATCTGGTGAAATTTAGTCTGGGATAAGTAGGGTAATAAGCACACACACCTAGAGAATGTCCATTTATAAAAGTAGTAAAGTACACTGGCCGGCCATTTCTAAGGGAAAAAAAAGCCTTAAAAGTTTCAAGTCACTTAATAATGTTAATTATCACATAGGAACAACTTGATTGATAACAAGCTCACTAGTCAGCTGGAAACTTCAACTTGAATCCTATGCCTTCAAATATTTTTTTTTATTTTAATTATTATAATTTTTAAATATATAACCTAGAGACATTATCTATTTTATAAATAACCTATAGGTTTTATAACCTTAGGTTCTATATTTACATAAATACTTCCAAAAAATATAAATAGAACCTAAATTTTACTTATAAAACAACAGAGTTAATAAAACTTGGATTAAAACATTTCGCGAATGAGTTAATGAATTTTTATATAATAGAGGTAAATTAAAACTTTTATTACTATTGTCATTATAAAGTCATAACAAAAGTTAAGAGTTATTAAATGACAAAAGATACAAAATTTTCATTTTATATATCGATATATATATAAAATTTACAAATAAACAAAATATCTTGCAAGAAACAGTTATAATCATAATTAAAGCTTTGATTTATACTTAACATTTAAATTTTTTAAATTACATTAAAATAAAATACTAATTTTAACAAATTTCATTGATCCCAATAGTTGTTTTATAAATAAAATAAAAATATTTATGATACTATTTATAATATTCTTAAGTCATTTAATTTAAAAATTCGTAAATTTTTAAAGTGATTAGTAAAATTTCCAAATGCAAGATCTAAGCCAGACTGTCTAATAGGTACGTGAGCTTGCTATCAATATAGCTGTTTCAGCTGAACAATTAACTAGTAAATAAACTACGTTTGTAACTTTGAAAAAAAATTTTTTTTCCTTGAAATTGGCCAGACAATGCGAAGTGCCACTGAATTAGGGATACCTACCCAGTAACGAGTTGGGCCTCCTTTGGCCTTGATAACGGCTGCAACATGACGAGACATAGATTCAACAAGTTTCTGGAAACATTCCATGGGAATGACTTGCTAAATATTGACTAAAGCTGTCCATAATTCAGAAAGGTTCGTTGGTGCTGTGTGATGGCCTTGCACGCTTTGCTCAAAAACATCCCAAAGATGCTTAATAGGATTTAAGTCTGAGCTTCTAGGTGGGCAATTTATGACAGAAAAGTTAGAGGAATGCTCATCCATTCAGCCAGTAGCCAGCTACGACTTGTGAGAGGTACAGTTGTCTTGCTGGAAAACTACATTACTGTGGGAATAACAGAACAGCACACACATAAGCAGATGGTGGTGATCACCCAGCAACTCTACATACCAAATTGCATTAAGGGAGATGGGTACACGCACCAAAGATCCCAAACAGTGCCATGAAAAAACACCTCAAACCATGACTGAGCCACCATGCCCTTGTACAGTTCCAACCTATCATGTAGGATCCATGGCTTCATGAGCCTGATGCAATATTCTCAACCTCCTGTTGGCATTAAGTTGTTGGAATTGAGACTCAGCACTCCATGCTACTCGTTTCCAGTCCTCTACACTCCAGTCTCTGTGTTCTCTTGTCCAGGCAAGACATGTAAACCGATGGTGAGGTGAAGCGAGTGTTGCACAACCCGTTTACTGACTGTATTATTGGCACCATCATTCAACTGAGTGATAATTTGAGCTAATGTTTGTCTCCACTGGCTACGTACAATACCCCTGAGCCATCTATCACCACAGACTGTCAAAGCAAATTCTCCTTTGCAGTTTGCCTGATTGCTAGTTTCTTTTGTCCACCATCCATGTTTTCTTGGTATACTCTTGACATTGTTGACCTTGAAAATCGTAGCTGTCTGATGATTTCGGAAATTAAATGACCCATGTGTCGCGTAACTACGATTTGTGCGTGATCGAAGGCGTCTAAATCAGGCAGTTTACTCATACTGGCAATTCCAACAACTAATTCAGAACAACCACAGTACGTGCTATATATGCAGTTACCACAGGGCCCTCACTTGTGCATGAATGATGCACAGCATTACAGAATTTGTACAGCCCTTGCTATCCCTAATTCAATGGCACTTCCGTGTATTACATCTATATAAAGGCCCCTTTAAGTGTACTACTTATTTACCAAACTAACCTTTAACTGAATTTCCTAAGTCTTGCACTCCCCTAATGAGTAAATTTTCCTTCAATTTATTACATTAAAATTTTACTGATAACATTTTTAAAAAATCATGGAAAAATACTTACAGAATTTTGTTGCCTTGAACCTAGGAATCTGTATATCTGTGTTGGTTCTATTGAAAGAAGAAAAAAAAAAAAGATGGTTGTTAATCACATAACTTTAATATTTAAAACTGAAATTTAAGTAACTTAATTATAGTGATGTGCTATTATAAAGTATAATAATAACGAATAGTAATAATAATTAATGAATATTAAAGTATAGTTAAGATGAATTATTTAGATGCAAAGAAAAAGGAACTTTTTTAAGGGAATAATGGAAAACAATATGCAGATATATAAAGTTCCCATATTTAAAAACAGTATCTTATTGATTAACCAATTCTTAGCATCACATTTCGAAGAAACACAAGAGATACTAGCAACAGACTTTGTAATTCTGGCACCTTTTTCTGCAGACTACACCAATACAGACTTTAAGCCTCTACTAATTTAATGTGCAGATTTACAGCTCTCCACAAGGGAGGGGGGGATACAATATCTTGAAGACAGAGCTCCAAATCAAATCTTATTAATATCAAAGAAAAGGAAGGGAAGTAAGCAAGAAGTAACTTTCAACAAAAGTAGTAATGAAAAAAAAGTAAAAATGTCATCATTGTTACATTACATTTACTAAAAATATGAAGCTTTTTAAGATTATTATTAATGAACCTTTCACAAACTCTCCTAACCCTTTAATAAAATTAGGCACTAAGGCTTATTATACTACGACTGTTAAATCAACACTGATTGATTCTATGATTTTGTTCTGACATAGTAAACTCATTAAAGCTAATCACTGAAGAAAAAGCTTTGATTCTTTATGAAAAATTAATTAGCTCTAGTAATCATAACTGGCCTAGCTATCCAAAAAAAAAAAAAAAAACTAGAAATTTAAGAACATCGGACGGTTTTGTCAATTTGTTCAGGACATCAAAAGAAATTTCAAATGCCAGATGTTATTCAAAGGCTTAAAAAACCCACATCATTTTTATAGATGAAACACATTTATGCCTCTCACTTGAACGACTGTTCAAGAGGAACAACTCAACAGATGTTTTGATGTGTTATGCTCTAGATCAGTGTTCTTCAAATTTTTTCAACTCACTGAACCCCTAGAACTTGAAGGTGATTTCATGGAACCCCTAGAACTAAAAGTAATTTTGTGGACCCCATTCCATACACATAATTTGAAGAACATATCTCAAAATAATATTTAAAGTAGATCAACATGTTATAGGCACTTTATGTAAAGGCAATTAAAGTATTGCATTTATTATTAAAAAATTCCAATCTAATTTTTTAATATAATTTACTTATTAATAATATTAATTTGTGTTCCAAGAGTGTCACTTATCCATAAATTATATTTGGTAGATGGGATATGTGCTCGCTTTTTTTTACACAAATTGTCGGCCTAGGTCTATTGAGATTAAATGCAATCACATTACATTGATTGAAAGGTTGAAGGGGATATAGAGCAACACTAAAATCTGATCCTTCAAAAAAAAAAAAAAAAAAAGACAAGACAAGAGAAATCCTAATAGATTAGTAGATATTGAAAAATTTCATTCCCTTTAAAAAAACTCATCACATTACATATTCTGAGTTAAATTTGCTTTTATACTTTGTTTTCGTAGCCACTTTCGTTGAGAAATATTTTTACTTAAACACAATATTCTGAATGGCATTAAAATGTTTATAGCTGTGTGAGAAATCCTGTATATTTTGCATGAATTTGCAACCTAAAATTTAGAAACTGTTCTTGCTTCAATTTAGATTTTAACATCAAGTATGTTGATGTAATGAAAAGTTCTTTCCTCTCCTTTATTATAGGTCTTTTTTCAACAAATGCAAAAAGGTACATTTTCCATTAGAAAACTATTTAGTGTTGCAAAATACTGTGTGAGCTAACTAACGAGAATAAAATTCTCTTGGAACCCGAGATAGTAAACAGTAGAATATTCATAATCTAGTAGGAAGTATATATATAAAGATATAACGTTTTAATATTCTTTTATTATAATATAAGTTTAAAAAGTGTTGCAAAATAAAGTTATATAAAAATAAAATTTTCAATTTTAATGAATAGAATGAGCTTTAGACACTTGTAACCGCACAAACTTCAAAGAGAACGTTAATCATTTTGCATACATATTTATTTCTTCTCGTTTTTTTTATTGTGACTCATGGAACCCTTGATTATCCTTTGAGGAACCCCAGGGTTCCGTGGAACACAGTTTGAAGACCAATGCTCTAGATCAGCGGTTCTTAAACTTTCTACGCGACTCCCCCTTTATGTATCCAGAGGGACATCGCGGAAGCCAAGTAGTTTTTTCATTAAGGACTATTTAGTAATCTAGTCTAGTATGGCAAATTTTTCAATTTTGTCCACAAGGACTTTCAGAATATGTAAAAGAGGGAAATCTTAATATTACATGAGACTCCGCGGACCACACCTAGAGAGGCGCTGTGGATCCCATGGGTCTGCAGACCACAGTTTAAGAACCGTCTACATAACACAGGAACACTTTCAGTTACCTTGTTTTCCTAATAAAGGAATTTTATGTTCCTAATAGTGAAAAATGTAAAACGAATCTTTGATCGCGCATGGGAAAGTAACAGTGGCGTAACGGAGAACATTTGACCCCCCTGCAAAGTCAGGTTTTGGGGCACCTTAGAACCCTGCCACCTCCTATGAAATGCGGGGGTGTCATCAAACTCGGCCTTGGATCGTCATTTCGCTTCCAACACGACAACGATCCTAAGCATACCGCTGAAATTGCGAAGCTTTGGCTAATGTATAATGTCCCAAATCACACAACTGCACACGCCCCCAGTCACCTGATCTGAATCCTATAGAACACCTATGGGATTTGCTGGAGCGTAAAAATCGTCAACACAATATATCTAGCAAGGATATGCTGAATAGTGTTTTTAAGGACGAATGGCAGAAGATAAGCGCTGAATGAAGAAACAACTAAACTTGTTAATTCAATGCCGAAACAAAACTTCAGGAGGTTCTCGAAAGACCAACCAGCTACTAAATAGCTCATTATTATTTTTAATTATTTTTTATAGATTCCAGTTTTTAAATCTTTTTTTTGTTGTTGTTTTTGTAAACAATAGTACGTGAACGCAGACTTTTTCTAGCTAGTGTATATTAGCCAGCTTCACATTTAATATGTTTTAAAATTTCAATGAAAAATATCTATAGAGTAGACAATTTTAATTATTCACAAACTAAAAACATTCAAAACTACGTAAAATAACATTCTATTTCATTCGTGAACTGTCAATCGTATATTCTTGGGGAATTTAGTTTTTTTAAAAAAAATCCTGAATAACGACTGCGAGCTTTACAAAACAACTGCAATTACAACAGCTAAAATGTAGAACTTGAGTAGTCATAACACATTCTACGAAGGCGACAACCGTGCCAAGAATAACGAACGTCTGCAAGCAGCAATTTAGAAACCTTGAACGAACGAAAATAAGACGTAAAATAATGAATGAATATTGAAAAATAAAAAAAGAAAGCGTACTTTTTTTTTAAAGAACTGGGATGATGATTTTAAGGCTGATTTCGGTTAAAGTACGAGAGCTCTAACTAAACGCGAAGCACATTTTCAGACAGAAAAATGACCCAATTTCGATGGAAATTTGCAATATTATAACTCGCACCTCTGTGAACAATATGTGAAGGTCTCCTTGGACCTCACTTTGAGAACGAGAATAAATAGGAGTCATGTAAGAACCAGAAGTCATTTTTATAAACAACTTTCTTTATTTGGTTATCTTATCCAAATAGAATCAAAGACTTATTAACAAATTTGTTTAACTAGTATTATGAGGTTTTAAAGATAATATCCTTTAAATTAACTTAATTAATGATCAAATTAATTAACAATTAAATAACGATCACGCAAAGATTACCACGAAAAGAGATCCCAGAATTATATTTAATAATGTTCCTATTGAACATTTTTATCTTTAATCTCACTCTTAAAACTTTAATGAGACTTTAATTATAAATCAATAATTACCAACGGAATCTCAACTCCTCTTGAGAGTAAATTATCTCCAACAAGAAATATTCAATTTAACTTCACTATATCTTTCTACTTCAATCTCTATCTCCTACTGCTCTAACTTTACTATTCCGTTTGACTTAAATACTTTATCTAATCTGCATAACAAGGAATCCTGTCCGCTTTTTGGAGTTGATTGGAAATAGGTAGGGAATTAAATTTCCCTAAAAAGGACGACTCAGAAGGTTAGTGATAAAGTTCCGTATAGATTTGTCACAAATATAGTGTTTTTAAAAATTTCAGAATATTCCGCGAATACTTTCTTTTTTTTTTTTAATACGTGAAGGCAAAGCCCATTTAACATTACGGTATAGGATAAAAATTGCGAAACACATTTTATACCAGAAAAAAATGAATCAACTCGGTTAAAAATGGGAAGTATGAAAAAATGCTGCTCTCTAACGGATAGTGAAGCCAGAATACACTATCTGGCCAAAAGTATACGGACACCCAGTGGTATGGACTTAGAGCGTCCTGAGGCACATATTAATATGATGTTAGTCCCCCTTTTGCATGGATGACAGCCTCCATACGTTTGGGAGGACTTTCCACTAATTTTTGATAGGTGACCATAAGAATTGCCTTCTAGGCGTCCATCACAGCTGAAGTGAGTGCTTGCGATGAGGATGGTCGATTTGGCTGGATACATAATCTGCGCTTTAATTCGTCTCAAAGGTATTCTATGGGATTTAGATCGGGGCTCTGAGAAAGCCAGTCCAGTTTTTGAACACCCATTTCGTCAAACCACGTCTGTGCAAGCCTCAATGTGTGAATGGAGCAGTTATCCTGCTGGAAGAGAAATGGGCCTTCCCCGAAATATTGCCATACAGTTGGGAGTGCAGCATTGTCCAGAATGTCCACATAGATCTCAGAGCTCATGTTTCTAATCACAGGAACTAACGGACCCAGTCCAAACCACGAGAAACACCCCCACACCATTATGCTTCCACCACCCAACTTAACAGTCGGCACAATGCAGTCACTAAAAAAACGTTCACCATCCGATTGCCAGACGGTAAAGCGAGATTCATCCCTCCAAAGAACAGTTTTCCACATGTCCACAGTCCAATGACGGTGAGCTCTACACCATTGCAATCGATGCTTCGCATTCTGTGGAGTGATGTTTGGCTTGTGAGCGGCTGCACGACCATGGAATCCAAGTTTTTTAACTCTCGACGGACAGTCCTGCTGCTAACACTAAATCCACTAATTCACTCTAACTGCTAACACTGATGAACTTTGGAAACTCCTGAGAAATTTCCACCAACGAGGACTTGCGATTTTGTTTCACTACCCTTTTCAGAGTTCTGCGGCTGCGTTCACCAAGTATTTTTGGCCTACCGGTTCGTTTTTCTACCGTTTCACTGCCTCGACATTTCCACTTCACAATTGTATCACTCACACTGGATTTAGGCTTCTGCAGAATGTCCGCATTCTCTCACGAACTGATTTCCCACAAAGGTGGCATCCCACTAAATTGCCACGATCAAACTCACTAAGCTCCTTTTACTTACTCATTGCCTCACAAACGCATAAATACAATCTGACAGACATTTTATAAGGAACTGGGATACGTCAATCCCTCAGTCCTCTATCTTGTTTTAGAATCGGCTCGGTTTTGCTCCTTGGCTGGTGATGGTGGGCGTGGAAATCGGTGGCAGGAACCAATGGGATGACTTTTCATGAGTGGCTTTGATTGGATGATGGGAGTGAGCTTCGAAAATTGTACTTGGGAAACTTTTTAAAGAGTAGCTATTAATGTTAAAGTTTAACAATTGATGGTAAAATATTCAAGGAAATAAAATGAAAACATAATAAATTTTGTAGAAAGAGAAAATACGGAAAAAGGAGTTTAAAATTTATCTAACATAGTTTCGAAAAGAAGTAAAGCTTTAGCTTTATCATCTTCGGAGTTTTTTAATTTGGGAAGTAATTGTAAAATTTCAGGTGATCTTTTTATGATGTAAGAAATCATGCTGACCAGTTCAATCACTTGAGCTAGGTCTGAATTTTCATTTTCTATGGCTTGGATTCCGTGGGAAACTTTGTTATTTGAATTCCGCTAACAATGTTAGCGAAAGAGACACCTTCCCTACGAACGTTGCTTTCGAAAGTTTTATTCGAGGTAAGGGGCGTGCCCTTTTTTGGCTTAGGGAACTTGGGGCATTTGGTGTAGCAAGCAGAATGACCATATTCTTGGCAATTTATGCAGAAGGGGTTTTCCTGTCCCTCCTTTATCGGGCATTGACAGGTGGGGTGTTCTTTTCCACACTTTAGACATCTTTACTTGAGGTGGTAGTTTTCTGCCGTGTGAAAGAAATTGTTGCAGTTAAAACATTGGGTAATTCCTCTAATGAGGTAACCTTCAATTTTAACTTGCATGTTAGCCGACAGTTTTGAGATAGAAGATTTTTTGATTATTGGCGTTGCGGGGGAGGGTGACTTGGAAAAATGGGAGAGCGGTCTTAGTTTTCTTAGAAATTAATTGGGAAACATTTTCAATTGTGAATCCTTCTTCTTCTAGGTCGGATTGTATCTCGTGAGTTTTGGTAAAAATGGGCAGTCCTTTAATGACTATTTTGATTGGTTTTATTGGCTTTGGTTTAAGTGGGAAAAATTCAAAATCTTTGTCTTCTTCAAGAAAATTTGTAAGAGCGTGATACTCTTCTATGTCATTAGTGATTAATTTAATAAATTCTCCTGACGATTTGTTAGTGATATCTGGGAATTTTTGATAAATGGATTTAAGTTGGTCTCTGATATTTTTTTTAATTTTAAGATGAATTGGGGGAGGGGGCTTGGGTTTTGGGGGCGCTGTTTCATTATTTTCTTCCGGAGCAACTTGATCCTTATCATTTTCAGATTCCAGATCTGAGAAACTATTATTTACAGTGACTGGCTCACTAGATAAAGGAGAGACAGGTCTAGCTGTTTTCTTGGGGAAGACAGTCTTCCGCAGAATCCTTTTTATTAATTTTACATTTTTTCTTTTTCTTTTTAGCATTATTTGCACTTGTGGGTGCTTTAGAATAATTTTTTAAAATGTGATTAGAATCACTATCTTTATGCTTTTCAGTCGGTATGGGGGGAGTACAGTAATTACCATTGCAATTAAAAGTCATACATCGGGGGGAGGGAACGAAGCTCACTCACCATTGTATCCTTTTTTCTTTGGGTATCATAAATAGACGCCCGAAGAATGGCCTTCATCTCGTGGTTATCATCGGTGTCTGGAAAGTTGACAAGTTCAGTGCAGCGATTGATAACTATGTCAAGGGCTTCGATTTCCAGCGAAAGCCTGTTTTTCTCTTCGCAGCTGTTGGTAATATCTGGTAAATCGGTTTCCATTTGTGCCATCAGGACGGAAATAGAATGCAAGTCGGAGCACAGAAGAACACGTCTGCTTTGGTCGAAATCATATAGCGTCTTCTTTTCATACAATCTGACAAACCACTACCAACACTTTTATAGCTTTCAATTACGTATCAAATTGCGTCACTAGCCAGAACCATTTTTTAAAGGGGTGTCCGGATACTTTTGGCCAGATAGTGTATCATATTAATTTTTCTTTTATATCTGAAAATTTTTTCCAAATTCGGGTCTTATTTTTTAACATTAACCGAAAACAGCCTTAAGGCGAAAAATTGCTAAAAGTTTTTAATTTTTAAGACAAAAACTTGTATAACTTGAGTTACTTCTATAATACAACTCGTACTAATTGCTGGACTTCGAACCAGAACTGAGCCGAAAACCGGCAAAAACCGTAACTTTGGTCGGAAAGAAAACCGGAAAAAAATATCAGTTTATTTCGGTGCGATATACACTTGCCTCCAAAAGTCTGCGTACAGGCGATAATCTTTCATATTCATGCAAAGATCGCTAATTAAATGAAGTCTTTCTTAACCAATACTATTTTTTATCGATTCCTCCAACGTCATAAATTCAAATAGTGTAAGCAACCCTCACCTGAATATTACATAAAATAAAACAAATATTTATAACTTGAGAACAACACAAATCGTGTGCGTCAAAAGTCTGCGTACACTGGAAAAAACCTTAATAGTAATGGATTGTAATTAAAAGTTTAATACTTTTTAAGCTATTTCGTTCTTTCTATAACTCTTTCGACATATTTGGCAAGGATTTAACTAGCTTGTTGTTTCATCTGTGGATATTTTGTTCCATTCTTCAACTCTGACAGATTTGAGTATTTCCTTGGATGTTATTACATTTTCCCTGATTATTCACTTGGGTAAACCTAACAAATGCTGTATTGCTTAGGTCTGGGGACTAGGCTAGCTTTCGGAATTGGTTTGGGACTTGTCAGAACGGCCATAGCTTCACAATGACTTCACAATGTGAGCCACGCTTGGTACCTTTGTGCCGCTGAAAGTAAAAATCATCCCTCACCACAAATTTCTTGGCTTATGCACTGATATTTTATTTCAATTCGTTCAAGTAACCAATTTTGTACGTTGTTGATTCAATAAATTCCAGATTACCAGCCGAGAGGCTTCCAATGCACCCCCAAACATTATGCCTCCTCCTCCTCCATGTTTGATAAGTCGAAAAGATTTTCTTTCTTAAGATCTGTCCAGGAATTTTTGCAGGCACATTTTTGTGCTTTTTGATGCTAAATTACAAACAATTACTTTCCATCGAATATGTTACATTTTCCTAAAAAATATGTGTCCTATTTAGGTGTTTTTCGGCAAAGGTCATTCTGTTAGCTCTGTTCATTCAAAAGATGAATGGCTTCTTGAGTGCAACTCGAGCATGATAGTCACTCTCTTTCAGTTTTCTTCGAATTGCAATTAAAGTCATACTTTTTTGCAATATCTCAGCAACACTTTTAGCTATTTGTGAAGCTTATAGTCTTGGATTTATTTTAATAGAGCGTATTACAAAGCAAGATTCTCGAGGTGACACTGCAGACGGATCTTGGTTTGGGCGTTAAAGTTTTAGTTTATTTGTAGTTTATGAACACTTTTTAAATCAATGAATGTCTCCTATTAACAATTTCCACAATTACTTTAAAAATTTCCCCCTTTTCTGAAGACCTATAATGATTTTTTTTCAATAATATACCGATCTCTATTCTGTTGCATGGCATGGAACCACAGAAGCTTTCAAATCCTAAATAAATCGTATAAAAGAAGCTTATAATTACTTAAAACATGATTTAGTGCAATTATTTTACAATAAAAGGCCTTTAAAAGCTCTATTTTGTAAGTGTACGCAGACTTTTGGCGCGTATGGTTGGTGATTATTTGGTGGTCGTTCTTGTTTTTTCTCGTTAAGGTAAATTTTGTTGTTGTTTGAATAAGGAAATTTTGAAGAATTGTGTGCTGATAAGTGTTTTGATTATCTAAAGCGAGATTTTAATAGTAATTCTAACATAAACACGTAAGATGATTGCCTGTGCGCAGACTTTCGAAGGCAAGTATATCTTCAGTCATTTTATTGCTGTAACCACACACACACAACCAATCGATATTTTCTAATTTAACGTCAATTATATAATTATCATCATTACATGTACATTGCTACTCGATTTCCTGTTTTGATGTTAACTAGTGCTTTTCTGTTTCAACTTCGCTCGAAACTATTTGTAGAAGGCAGATTTAATTCAATTGAATGAACTACATGATTAAAGATAAGAATATAAATAAAATAAAATTATTCATTTGGAACTGAACCGATATATTTTTTTTCTAGTTTAACCGGAACGAAACAGATTAGGGTTCGAAGCCCTGGTTAATTGCTTTTTGAATTTAAAGCTAGCATTTCGTGTGTCACGGCATTTATAAATATACATTAGTAAAGTTCAAAAAATGAACTGTTTTGAGCATCGCACTTCGAAGTAACCCAGGCCACTGATCTCTTAATTTTCACCAATCGCCAAGTGACGAGGATAACATCTGAGCAGTCACTTCTCGCTTCTACCTTAATCGATGATTAATCGTAAACATGGAAATAGTACTAACAAATGTGTTTATAATATTAAAAAAAAATATTTTTTTCAAAATCTTTAAGGTGACGGTAGTAGTGACTTTTGGGGCAGTCATGCCCCTTTACCTGCCTTCATCCTCTTAACCATTAAGTTATTTATTTAATTACTTTTGCACACATTAAAATTTAAAAAATTACTTGGACTCAAAACTAACAAGTAATATAAAAAAAGTTTTTTCAAGTCAATTCCTACTTAGATCAACAAAGCTACTTTTTATTAAATAGTTACAATTAATCTAATATGTATATACATATGACAGAATCACAGCATTAAGTGATCATAAATTTGTATTAATTATCATGACAATCGTGTATATAAAATTTCAGTGAACGTGAAATTTTATATACACGGAAATTCAGTAATTTAAAACGTGAGGGAAAAAACAACAACATTTTTTAAGTTTTGACACAATTGACCAAAATGGTAGCTAAGTCGCCAAAATTGACGCCAACGTGGCTATATTTGTAATTCTTTACATAATTAGTTTTAATCAATTAATTTTTAATTATAATTAAATTATTGTATAGTCATCCAAAATAATCGTGTGTACAAAATTTGAGCTCTATTGAGCGCTTTAAAATGTATTTTATTAACGATTGAAAATTCCACCAAGATAAATAAATATATAGAGAGTGTGAGTTAATAGTAGGAATTGTGAAAAAGGCTGAGAAATTACAGCAAAAATTTGAACTCAGGGAACGTAGCATTTCTTTTTCAACTTACATGGAGAAAATCTGAAAAACTATTTATGCATGCAATAACTCATGAAAAAAGGCCACGAAAGAATAATTAGGAAAAAGCAGGTGCTATCTTTAGAATCGCTGCGTAAGAAAAAAACAGGTCCTGCAAAATTAATATAGCATAAAAATCTGCATCATACATGTTAAACATGAAGACATCCGTAACACATGTCCCATGTTTAAGAAAATGGATCCTCTGAAGCTTACCTACAGAGAATAAAACTCGGTTACGTGTTTAAACATTGAACATGCATTTAGACAATTGGGTTAATGGGACATGATACATGATAAATTTAATCAAAAAGTTTAAATTTAAGGATTTTTAAAATTTTTTTGGTTGCTTCCTATGTGTGTATACTATGTAAAACAGATTTTGTTCTCTAATTTTAAAAAAAGCTAGCCATTTAATTTTTTTAAGGAAAACACTTAAAATTTGTGAAATGATTTTAAAATGCCCCTCCATTTACAAAAATTTACATACACGCATGAAATTTGATTTACAAATTCCGCAAACTATGTATAACAAAAGTCGGTATGGGTTTTGCGATAACATAATTGGTATTCGTACAATAATTCATCTTATGAATGCTTATAGAAAATTCCTTAAAAAATGCGTAAACTCTAAATTCAACTGTTTTTTAAAAGATAAGTATTGCTTTGATTCAAAAATGCATACCAACTTTTATTCCATGTAGTATTGGCAACAAGAGGAAAAAATTTCCAAATATTAAGCACAATAAAAAAAAAAAAAAAAACCTTAGCATTTTAAATGAAGACAAGTTATTTTATCTTTCTCAGGTAAGAAAGTTTAAAGTTTTGATTTGCCATAGGGTTATGAACAAAAACGAACTAAAAGCTATCATAATTCTGCGTTTTTTAAGTTTGAAGCTTCCGAATTTTGTGAGGTTATAGAAAAGTATATAAAGAATAATTTAGGCTTAAAAAAAAATTAGATTTGATTTTTTAATCGAATTTTGTCAATTGAATCGTACTGTGTCCCCTTAAGAAAATAAACGAAAAAGTTTGAGAAAAAATTGTGAATTTAAAGACTTTCCTGTTTTTTAATGTGATAGATTCTGAATATCGTTTGGTTCCTTTTAAGTTTTCAAATAGGAAATATCACACGACTGTAATAGCCATTAAAATAACACATAAACATAAAGCAATTTGAATAAAAAAAAAGTTTAAAGGGATTCAGGGATTTATTTAATTACTTATATGTGTGTGTATTCTGTTAAATAATAAAAGGCACAAAAGACAAGCTATTAATGAATGACAAACCTCGTCCATTTTATTAAAACCTTATAAATCAAGAAAAATGAAATCTCTCTCTCTGAATTGTAGTTTAACTCTTCAAACTTTCATTTACAGAAAGTTTACGAGACAGAATCAATAATTAAATAAAAACTAATATAAGATAACAATATTGTGTGTGTGAATAAGTACTTCTTAGGAAGGTTTTTCAATACTGGAACACAATAATAAATCACAAAGAGAAAACGAAAAAAATTCCGACAGTTGCAAAACAATTGTACAAGCCAAATTGCTATTTTCAATACGGAAATAATGCTCAAAAACATGATGAGTGTAGATCAAGTTTGATTTGTTTGAGTGAGCATTGCTCATAACCTTCGAAAATGCTAACTTATTTTCCTACTTTCCATACTACACCTGGTACCATTATGAAGGCTAAATGAAATTAAACAGGCGAATTAATTCATCGATTGTTGAGATAATGAGCCTTGAATTCACAGCTAAGCCAAGCATGCTTCTTCTACAAATTGTGTCGCCAATCTTATGTTGGGATATTGGACACGTAACTTCCTACATCAAAACAGTAATGACTTCTAATCAGTGGCGCACACAGAAATTTTTCAAGGGGGGTCCGGGGTCGAAAGTTCACCATTCTTGTATCATGCTCCTTTTGATTTTGTCGATTTTCGCGAACAAAACACAGTAAATTTTACGTACTATATACTTAGAATTATAATCAATCGGGAGAAAAAATCAAGGGCTTTGGGGGGGTCCGGACCCCAGGACCCCCCTTGTGTGCGCTACTGCTTCTAATCGATCGCTTAAATGTTAATGAAAGTGTGACATCAAAGACATTGATATAATTCACAATTATTGAATTTTCATTGACTTCTCTAATAGACTAGAAAAAATTGATTAAATTCAGTCCGGTATATTAAGTTCCATGTACCGTAAAATTTTAACATACTACAAGGATAAGTGGTGAAATCTGAAAGTTATATATATAGAAGAAAAACATAAGCGAAATTGATCGATTTAAAAAAAATAAGAGCCACAATAACAATTATTTTAACTGTGCAATAACTTTTCCTTATCTCTTATTTAAATACATAACATTCCTAATCATGTTTAACTTAAATTTAATAATTGTGACGAGGAAAAAGATTCCACCTTTTAGAACAAGAAATTTGTACTTTACACATCATTTGCTTCCTTTACAGCATTCACAATTTTCAACTGAATAGATTTTACATGATTTTAAATTTTTAAAAACCTCATTAACATAATTAATATCAATTTCAATGAAGCTTAAATAGAAGAAATACTATGCACACACATTTTGCTTTCATACGTTTAAATAATCAGTAAGGCAACAATGATATAACACGATATTCATGTATGCGTTCTATTACAGGGGTACTCAACCTTTTTTCCTGCCGAGCCGCATACATATGGCAGATATTTCACGCGGGTCGCAACATGGGGATTAATGGAAAAGACATAAGACCAAGGCAATATTTGACACTTAAAATGTGGAAAATTGATCAAAATATTAAAATTTATTTTGGGGGGACTTTTTCCTTCTAATCATGACCCACTGTCGTACAAACAAACCTGCCAAACTGTGTGATAATTCATTTTTTCCCCTTTTGATAAGGACTCTTATTTTTATTTCAATTATTAATTTATCAAGTGCAGAATTGCAGCAAAAAGAAGTTTTGTTCTGAACTCTACACTAAAACCAGTATTATTTGCTTATAATTCAAACTCAATTTCACCATAAAAAAATAGTCACTACTCTATTTCAGTTCGCTAATCCACTGTTATTTGTTATTATTCCCTGTTATAGTTACAAATAGACAAAATAAAAATCTTGCAATTCGTATCTGTATGACATCGACAGCAAAATTGGTAGATTTTATTGCTTGATTGATAGAATTCCCAGCTAAAATTTTAATACATTGTTCTTAAATAATTGAATTTTTTCGTGCAATGGTCCATGAGCTCAGAAAAGCCCGGCGGGCCACATACGCCCCGCACACACACAGGTTGAGTATCACTTCTCTATTATATTAACAATAAGACAACTAACATGGGCCAAATTCATGTGACGTAACAGTCACATGATAAATACAATGTGTTTCCAGCCAATCAGTTCATGTGAATCGTTGTTGCCAAATTTTGCTCTTTTTACGGAAACTTTCTTTTAAAAAGTACATATTTGTCAACATTAATAACGCACACAGATAAACAAAATGCGCGTAATTTAAAAGTAAACGTATAGTTTTTCTATTTTATTTTATTTTAAAAAATCTTCTTAGAACATCTTTATCGAACTGTTAAATTTGAAAGTTCACCTAAATTTTACCAGTAGAACAACAAGTTCAAGTCTAATATCAGTTTTGAATTCAATGAAAAGTGCGTGGTTATACTTATCACATCACCGTCATGGCATACTTTTGAAGGTGAATCAAAAATAAGCACATAAAAAAAGAAATTCCCTACAAAATTTTAATTCATTTAGAAAGCTGCGAGTCCCCCCTCACATACACACGTACTCTACACAATTAGACACGTGAAAAAATACTGAACATTTTTTAATCGGAAATCCAAATAGCTCCTCACTATGTAAATTACACATTACTTTCAAAGAAATGGCTTTTATTTTCCCACACGCCAGACGATAAATCCCGCCTTCCCCTTTCTCTCGTCTGCTTTTCTGGCGAAGTCATCGTCTGCGTTGAAGGGTGTCAATGTTCTTCATAGTCTCGTGAACACGTCTCTGTCAGAAAATAACCATCCTAACTGGTTTTTTACTAAATCTCTACCGTCGGTGAATGCTCTCTATACTTCGCTTGGTTTAATATTCCGGAAAATAAAAATAAAACGAAAACGAGACGAATTTCCGAAAACGATCATTATCGAACGAAAACGCGAAGTTCTTAGAAAACGACTACTGGAAAACACGACTCACTGAAAGCCTTCTCCATGATACCAAAAATGTACTATTTATGTAAGCAATGATGAACGAAGGGAGATTAAAGAATATGGATACTTATATTGATATTAAAATAATTCTTCAAGAATATAAAAGTTTAATCAGAATTCATTTATAAAGTAATATATTTGTATGATTCAACGAGCTTTAAAAGAGAAATTTCTCAAAACAATTATATAAAAATATATCTGATGCCTATTACCAATCAAGTATTGAATACAACTTACATGTTTCACTAATAACTCAAAGAATAAGATCCAAGTAACCAAAAACAGATATATAAACACTAATATCATAATTTAACTTCGATAACGTTATTTCATATTTTATTCTATAGTCGTTCTTAAAAATTTCGATCACCCCCTTTATATATCAGTCTGACATCGCAGACCCCTAAAATTTAGAACACCCTTTCATGACTCTCTACATATGGCTGAGTGATTTAAGGTTCCTCAATAGTTCTAAGACTGCCTCTACAGACTTCTTTTCAACACTATTTTTTGGTTTCGTTTAAGAACACAGCAAACATCTAATGAGACATGTGTACATAAAAATATTACAAAATACTAGTTAGAAATAAATAATTAATGTAGGCGCAAATAAATAAATAATACAGGCGCAATTCGATTAGGGAATCGAGACGAATGCAATCGTTACTGTATTGGCGCACTATGTGAAATCAGTTCTTAATCTCAGCACATGTGTTTCTACAATACAGTGGGTGATCTTGCATATTAATCAGTCCTTTTCATTTTTTGCTTATGGGGCGTTGAAGAACATGTCCAATGTCGATTGCTTTTCTCACTTTTTCAGGATTTTCCGGAAGTAATTAATAGCATTGTCGTTGTAAAGATCCCCAACCCTACTGACATCAGCTTGGTTTGGGTGCCATTCTAAGACCATTGCTCTGACAGCATCCCACTTTTTAAAAAGATCTTTAATGGCAGATATCGGCATTGGTCCTCTTTCGTCTTCCTCTTGTTCAGAAGGAGATACATTTCGTTGTGTTTCTTGGTGATCTTCATTCAAAATTTCTTGGAGTTCTTCTATCGTCAGTTCATCTTCATGTCCAATTATGAGCTCTTCTATGTCATCCTCGTTCCCCTCCAATTCCAGATCTCTAGCAGTTGTCAAAATTTCATCTATAATTTAAGGGGTGTCTCCCTGATCACCTCCGAATATGTGTTCGTTGTCCAAACACAAAAAATCTTTCTTGAAAGTGTTCGTTAACCGATCATCCACTGTATATTTTTTTGAAAATGTTACATTTTAGTAATGGCTATGTGGTTACAAACAATTAAAAAACCGAATTAATATTCTTGATCGAAATGCATGTTCAAGTAAATATTTGTATTGGGGATAGTTTAGTGATCCAGTCAAGGATGACATATCTTTCCATTTTTCCCCGAGGTTTTTCAGAGTCTGTAAAAAAGGGAAATCTTAACAATAGATAAGAGACCTTCGCGGACCCCTAGATAGACTCTACGGACCTCTGGGGGTCCGAGGACCACAGTTTAAGAACCGCTGCTATAGATTAGTGGTCTCCAATGGCGCACACAAGGGGGGAGTCCTGGGGGTCCGGACCCCCTCCCCACCCAAAAGCCCTTGATTTTTTTCCGATTGATTATAATTCTAAGAATATATTACATAAAATTTAATTAAATATTTGTTATTAATGCTTAATTTTATTAATGCAAATTATTTATTCAATAACTAGTTTTTACTGTTTTTTGTTCCGGAAAATCGACAAAATCAAAAAGAGCGTGATACAAGAATGGAGGACTTTCGACCCTGGACCCCTCCCTTGAAAAATTTCTGTGTGCGCTACAGGTGGTCTCCAACCCCCGGTCCATGGATCAAATACTACCGATCCGTGCAAGAAACATTAAATTATTTCCCTTTTATTTACTGTGGTACATTTTTCTTCGGTTTGGGCTACTTTTTATGAAAATCAATTTGTTTCTTGTTAAATCACTTTATACTAATTTTTTGCTGTAGCTATATTTTATTGTTAAGTCACGACTAAATACAATTAAATTAAATAAATTAATTCAAAACAGTCTTAAAATACAAGCAATCAACGTCTTCCCCTTCAGCGAGCCGCGGTAAAATAAACAAACGCTGACCGGTCCGCTGCGATAAAAAGGTTGGGGAACACTGCTATAGATAATTTCTGTTTAAATCAATGCATTCCTTTATGCATAAATGAATCATACATTTTGTACCCTGTTGTAATGCTAAAAGCATTTTTAACGTTAGATACGGAGAAAAAAACTAAATACCAGTAAGATAATCTTAAATAAAGGACACAGTGTGATAAAATGTGTTGTTCTTGGTGAAATTATTTCCATTCAGGAGTTTCTGGACAGCACATTTATTTAACACAAACGATTACGGATACTGCACACAGCTAACAAATCTTACCAAAAGCACATAGCAATAGGTCAGCAAGCGGACCCCGTAGAAGGAATGCGAGGGAGAGAAGCGGGAAAACCGCGCGTGGGCGGTTCACACAGTTATTCTTCCACTAGAAAAAAATAGTTCACTCGCTTCAACCCAACAAAATGGATATATATTTTACAATCACACAGTTTATAAAGATATTGGGACACAGTTCCCTATGGAAATATCTTCTGCGAATGTGTTTATAAACGTCGCGTTCAAAGCAATACGCAGGCTTTTGGCAACAGACTTAGTAGTTCTGAGCCCCGGTCAAATGACCAGGACACCATCCGAGTCGGCATTCCACTCCCCTAAATTCAACATGCTCCAGCCCCTCTTTACAACGTGTCTTCAATAGCATCAGGATTCGAAACCACGACTCGTCAATATCGGCCACGAGTCCATGACCATCAGGGTACCGCTGCTGCAGGATATGTCTTCCGAATTTTGTTCGTATTTTTTTATATAGCTGTCTTCGCCAAATGTTTTAGAGCCTGAACTAAAATGAAGCACATTTTCAGACAGAAAAATGTCGCAATTTTCATGAACATTGGCTACACTGTAATTCATACATTTGTTTATTATATAACGTTTCTAAAATTTCAAAATATCCCATGAATAATAGTTTTTCAATTTAACATGTACAGAGAGAGCTCATTTAGCATTACCGTATTGGAGAAAAAAAATGCGAAACATATTTTAAACTAATAACACTAAAATACTAGTAACTTAGTTACTAAACAAATGCTTTTAACAAGTAATATAATTTTTTAAGTCAATTCCTACTTAGATCAACAAAGAAAAATCTTATTTTAGCCATATTTATTAAATATTTACAATTAATATAAATATGTATATACATAGGACAGAACCACAACAATAAGTGGTAATTAATTTTCATTAATTATCATTAAAGTATCGTATTGTCATCCAAAACAATCGTATATATAAAATTTCAGTTTAACTGAATGCTTTAAAACGTGAGGAAAAAACCTTTTCAAGTTATGTCAGAAGTCGCCAAAAAGGATGCCAACGTGGCTGTATTTGTAATTCTTTAAAAGAATTAGTTTAAAATCAATAATTTTTACTAATTATAATTAAATTATTGTATTGTCATACCAAATAATCATGTATATAAAACTTCAGCTCAATTGAGCGCTTTAAAATGTATTTTATTAACAGTTGAAAACTCCAAGATAAATAAATAAATATAGAGTGTGAGCTAATATAGTAGGAATTGAAAAAAAAAGCAATAATGTAATAACGACCTCATTTATAGTTTTTCTGAGGGGGCATTATTGTTCAATTTTACGATTTATATTACAGTCACAAAATCAAAATAATGCTAACGATATTTACACAAAATAAAATAAAAAGCATGTTAAAATTAAGTGCCCTCCCCCTTCCTTATCGCATATATTCATGAGTAAGTGACGGTTTTATTAACATTGTACTTTTAAGCAACACGAGGGCTATTGGAAGAATGGTCAAAGCAACCGGGGCTCACCCGAAAGGGGTTTAGAGCTACAAACCGATACCTCGGTTAGTCGCCGAAACCAAAGTCCGCTTGATCGCATCCCATTAGTTTCTGCTCCATTTACCCCACCCATCGCCTACAATGACTGCAACACCAAGCCCAGTCATATTGAATGGAGGAGTCAGCCATGACTCCAGTTTCCAGTCAAGTCTAAAGGCTCTAAACGATCCCTCGGGAAACAAACACCCCCGCTTTCAGTTGTCATTGTACAAAATCTTAGTTTACAATTTTTGCAGCAGTGCACAGTAAAATTTAGACAGGCCTCGTAATATTGAGCCTCGGTCACCGCGCCAAAGATACAGCGGCGGATGCGGCCACCGCATATATTTAAGAATCGGTATAATTACAACAAATTACTATTATGCAAAGTAGTCCAAAAAGTTAACATTCTTCTAATTTTAGACAACTGTATTAAAAAAATAATTGTTATTTATATACACACGATCCTTAGTACTTCCTTTAAAGTCTCGTATAATTGCCAGTTTCATGCGAAGAATAATCAACGACATGACATCATAAAAAATGAAACGGAAGCGAAGCGTAAAGTATTTTGATATCATTCGAAGTTGAATTATTTATTACAATATCATTTTGCTGTGTGTTCACAAAGGCATTCTACCATATTTCTAAACACGTATTGTTTTCTACACACACAGCATACTAAATGAAAAGTGATACAACTTTTTGTTATCCGTAAGATAAAAACCATACATATTTCTTATCTTTCTATTTTTCTCTTTAAATTACATCTGCATATAGTGAATAGACACTTAAAGTCCATATATAGTGAGTAGTCTTTTTAAGTTATAATTATGTCAGATTTTTAAAAATTGTCGATCAATTACATTCATGAATAATCGAATTTCAAGGACTATTGAAGGACTCCCCCCCCATGAATTTAAATGGCGTATAGTTTGTGAATTAAGATAAAATGCAGATGCTTTTCACAAATAGGGATTCAATAAAAATAAAGAGTGTTTTTTTTTTTCCAGGTATAGAAGTTTAAGTTGGCATTACTTTCCAAGATGGCGACCGATTTAACACCTGTCAAGTGATTTATTCTCAGTTTGGTTTGGCAATTCATCAAAGCGATCATCAAGCAAGGCGCAGATTCGTCGAATGGGCCCAAAACGAGATTGCCGTTGTTCCCGATTTTCATAAGCGAATTTTGTTTAGCGATGAAGCGCACTTCTGGTTGAATGGCTACGTCAACAAACAAAACTGCCGCATTTGGAGTGAGGCTAATCCACAAGTGTATGTCGAAACACCGTTACATCCAGAAAAACTGACTGTTTGGTGCGCTTTATGGGCTGGTGGAATCATTGGTCCGTACTTCTTCAAAAACGATGAAGGCCACAACGTTACAGTCAATGGTGAACGATATAGAGCCACGATTACTGACTTTTCATTCCTGAATTGAACAATCATGATGTCCAGGAGCTGTGGACAAGACGGCGCAACATGTCACACAGCTCGTGCCACAATCGATTTATTGAAAGACACGTTTGGTGACCGCCTAATTTCACGTTTTGGACCTGTGAATTGGCCTCCAAGATCTTGTGATTTAACACCGCTAGACTATTTTCTGTGGGGCTATGTAAAGTCATTGGTCTATGCGGATAAGCCACAAACGCTTGACCATTTGGAAGACAACATTCGCCGTGTTATTGCCGATATACGGCCACAAATGTTGGAAAAAGTCATCGAAAATTGGACGTCCAGATTGGACTACATCCGAGCCAGCCGTGGCAGTCCTATGCCAGAAATCATATTTAAAATGTAATGCCACAAGATTATCTTTCGAAAAAAAAAATTCATGTCAATCGAATAATACATCGTTGTTTTATTGCAATTTAAAGTTCTATACCTCTAAAAAAAACACCCTTTAATAATAATAAGTATTCTTTCATTTTTTTTTTTTCGGTTTAAATTCATTCAATTAGCAAGAACTGATGGAGTCAAAAAGAAATTAGAAATTCCCTTCAGCGAAGACAAACAGCTGGATATAAGATCCAGTCCTTATCATCGCTGTGTATATTTTACCACACTAACCTAGATTTTCTTAGCATTTAGGGACAGGTCGTTTTCATTTTCCACTAACAAGAAAGGGGTTAATAAACTGGCACTAAAAAGCTTTAAAAATTTCCCTAAATATAGTACGACTTCTACGATTTTCACACAGCTATAAATAAGAAACGATACATTTTTAACACGTTTTTATAAGTTTCACTTGTATGTAATGGAATCTTTGAACTCGATTTTTACCCACTAAAGGTCAGATTGATTCGAAATTTCGCACACTAGTCAAGGACCCGTGACAATACAATAATTTCCTAAATTTTGTTTTATTGTCCTGATCAGGATTTTGATAATTAAGGATATACGAGATTTGGCGACTAATTCATTAATCGTTTCTCGATTTGGCGACTAATTCATTGCATCGTTTCTAGATTTAGCGACTAATTCCAGATTTAGCACCTAAAAGATTAAGGTACAACCCTAAAACCGCAAAATAGGCTTCTGGTTAATAAAAAAATAAAGCGTGTTCTTTATGTGAAAAAGGTAGGGTGGTTGGGTGCATAGTTTTTCTGAAAATGGAAATAATAATAAAAAAAAAAATTCTAACTGCTAAATATTTTTTTTGTTTCGATAAAGCAATGTTTAGAAGTGATGGTACGAATAACATTATAACAATATTTTTAAAAGGTGATAATATGATTGACATTTAATATTTCTTCTTACACACTTTTATTAGTTAGATAAATCCAACAAAGAATAAATGATAGTTTATAAAACTAAAAAAACAGGCTTTTATTGTAGATTGAACTAAAAAATGAAAAATAAATTATAGTTTATATAAAAAAAAACTAAAAAACACACTAGAATAGTGAATAGAACTAAAAAGTAAAAAAAAAATAATTCTTAAAATAAGAATAAAATGATTAACGAGAAAATTAATGCTATAGGGGTAAAAGCGTGGGATGCATTGTACTTCATTTTTACACTAACTCAGCATTTCGGAATAGAACTAGTAAGAAATTATAACAATTAATATAGAGTACCCCACGCTTTTACCCCAATGACATTGATTTTCTCGTTAATCATTTTATTCTTATATTAAGAATTATTTTTTTTTTACTTTTTAGTTTGATTCACTATAAAAGGATTTTTTTTTTTTTTTAGTTTTTTAAAACTATAATTTATTTTACACTCAACTTATATTTTACTTTAGCAAATTGTGATTGATTTGTTTATCAACATCAAATTTAAAATCAACACGAGGCTTATTTGTGATGAACCTCGTTATTTTTAACACGGTCAAGTGACGAAGATGACACCCGAGCGAGCTGTTTATATATATATATATATATATATATATATATATATATATATATATATATATATATATATACTTTAGCACAGAATCTCTATTATTAATATAAAAAATTCTAAATTTTGTTTCAATTTAATATTAAAATCATGAGTATGTGTTTATTACACCATATCAGGTCAAGTATATTTTAAAACTTTACTTAAATATAAATTATGCGCGTAGAACATGTAAGGGTCGAGTGGCAGCTTTTCGCACTTACACGCCACAGATCCGGGTTCTATTCCAGGGATGGGCAAGGTCCACTCAACCTTTCATCCAAACTGCAGTGGGTCGATAAATGAGTACCAAGCTTGCTTGGGGACTTAGACACTGGGGATCTCGCTTCAGACTGACCACCTGATTGGGACATCTGCTCATGCCCCTCAGCGCCAAATCGTCACGTATACTGGGATGAACACAGTAGGCCATGGACCTCATAGTATATTTCACGGATAAAATATTAGCCCCCCTGCAAAGTCAGGTTTGGGACCTTCAGTCGTACTTGGCCTCAGTAAGGCTTTGGGTCCCCTAGAGCCCTTCCTTTTCCCGCGCTATGGGGGTGTACGCTACGCCACTGTTAACGACTGTTATTAAGTTAAATATAATAAAAATTGTTATCACACATTTCATTAAATACAGTAGGTATACCTTGAAAAAGGATTATGGTTGTTTTTCATGCAATTTGGTTCCTAACAGATCTGAAATTAGACTAAATCGCAGATGAGAGATGAATATATTAAAATGGATCAGAAATGGTATACCTCTTTAGCTATCTAGTACAACTTTAAAATTCTAAAGGAAGTCCCCCCCCCCTCCCGAACTTTATATATATTTGATTCTTTAACAAATTAATATAAAGTTCGGGACATCTGTATTTAAAATATAAGGGTAGGTAACTTATACATCATATTATCATCCATATAATGTAACTAATATACATATATTTATCTTTCTTGTTCATTTATAATTCTACCATCTAAATCAGACTAACTTGGAAAATATCTAAATTAGGTTTCAAGACACTAAACATATTTTTTGCAGAATATGTGTATCGTTTTATTTTAAGTTCTCAAATTCTTTCAGGCTAGAATATTCTTTCTTTCAACCCTAGTGAAATTATAATCTCCAAAACACATAACTTTTCTTTAATAAAATATATATACATATATTATGGTCGTCATGTGTACATTATATAAAATGTGTTTAATTCAATTATTTTTTTTAACCATTTTGTTCGCAAAAACTGTTTTCAATGCTCCCTTTTATTCTCATAGTTGAACATTGGAAGCATGGCACACGACTACTGCTTTTTGTAACCGAGAATTTATGTCGATAGCATCGATCTTTTCTCTACTACGGGTCCTATAAAGGCAGGAGTCCTTCAACTACCGGACGGAGGAATAGTACATAGCAGGGGTGGGTTTCTTTTGGCTTGAAGGCCGCACCTTTTATAAGTGATTGCATTCATGCAACTCAGAAAAGGTACAAATTGTACAATAACAAGAAAAATTAAAAATATAATTAAGTCAATTTCTACTTAGAACAAGGAAAAATTTTATTTTAGCTCCTTTTTATTAAATAGTTATAATTAATATAAATATGTAAATACACATGACAGAATCACAACAATAAGTGGTAATTAATTTTCATTAATTATCATTAAAGTATCGTATTGTCATCCAAAACATTCGTATATATAAAATTTCAGTTCAACTGAATGCTTTAAAACGTGAGAAAATTTTTTTTTAAAGTTTTGACCCAAGTCGCTAAAAATGAAACCAACGTGACTGTATCTGTAATTCTTTGAATAATTCGTTTCAGTCAATTAACTT
This sequence comes from Trichonephila clavipes, assembly GCA_019973935.1. Lineage (NCBI taxonomy): Eukaryota > Metazoa > Arthropoda > Arachnida > Araneae > Nephilidae > Trichonephila > Trichonephila clavipes. The sequence goes on from BMAU01004673.1 coordinate 524,556, forward strand.
TAATTAATTATAGTTAAATTATCATATTTTAACCCATAACAATAGTGTATAGAAAATTGCAGCTTAAACGAGCGCTTTAAAATGTGAGAAAAAACCTTTACATGTTTTGACACAAGTCGCCAAAAGTGTCGCTAAGTCGCCAAAAATGATGCCAACGTGGCTGTATTTATAATTAGTTTTAAGCAATTAACTTTTATTAATTATAATTTAATTACTGTATTGTCATCCTAAATAATCATGTATAAAAATTTCAGCTAAATTGAGCGCTTTGAAATGTATTTCATTAACGATTGAAAATTCAACGAAGATAAATAAATACATAGAGTGTGAGCTAATAGTAGGAATTGAAAAATAAATAAATATAAATTCAATAAAATAATGGCAGTTTTATTCAATTTATCGTGCTAATGCCTCATCATCTGTAGCTGCAAGCACATCTAATTTTAGAATCAGCTTTATGAGACTTGTGTGTGTAGCCTATCACACCTTTCTACATTTTTTTTAATCGGGATTGAAATTCTCATCACAACATGCAAGTTCATGTCAGCCAACTTGCATCTATATTTACTCTTGTTGATCTTCGTGCAAGAAAAACTTTGCTTACGAAATAAATTTTCTCAGCAAATGTCTTCATTGAAATTTTTAAGCAGACAAAGATCTGTAAAAAACAATTAATGTCATGGCATTAAACATTTCCTTCACACTGCAATCTGACGGCAAATCAGTAAGTTCGAGCTGCAGCTCCTCAGGTGCTGTATCAATATCAGCAGTAATGGGATAACAGAGCAAATATTGAATTTATAGACTCATTTTCTTAAAATCCTGAAATCTTGTCCCCAAACTCTGCAGATGATCTTTTAGTAGAAACACTTAGAGGTACTTTGTTTTCTTTATAGTGAAAAATAAAAGATGAATCTTTGATCGAGCATGGGAAAGAAATCCAGGTTCAAGGTGGATTCCCTGACTGTCCTGGCGAGTCGCAAAAAAACTCTTAGAAGGCCGTATGTAACCCTCTAATGCAGCCATACTCAACCTCGGCCCGCCGAGCCTTTTTAAGTGGCCCGGTCATGGCCCATTGCTCTGAGAAATTCTTTTATTTAAGAACATTGTATAAAAATTTGGTGGGAAATTCTTTGTCAAGAAATCAAATATATTAATTTTGCTTTTTGGTGTCGTACGGGTACGAATTGATATTCTTTTCCTATTTGGAACAGTTACTGTTAGTGATAACAGACAGCAGTGGAATGAACAGTGGGTGGAGTTAATTTTTAAATATCTTTCATATCTTGCAAGCGAAAAATATTCGAAGAAAATATATCGTTTCAAGACGATTGGGATGTTGACTATTTTGTAGCGAAAAACAAACATGGATCAGCAATTGTTTGATTTGTCATGAAAGTGTGTGACAAATCTATACGGAACTTTATCACTAACCTTCTGAGTCGTCCTTTTTAGGGAAATTTAATTCCCTACCTATTTCCAATCAACTCCAAAAAGAGGACAGGATTCCTTGTTATGCAGATTAGATAAAGTATTTAAGTCAAACGGAATAGTAAAGTTAGAGCAATAGGAGATAGAGATTGAAGCAGAAAGTTATAGTGAAGTTAAATTGAAGATTTCTTGTTGGATGATTTAATCTCAGATAAAAGCTAAGCTGAGCTGAGCTGAATTGCAGTGTGGTAAATATTAGTCTTATTATTACGAATGAAATTAAAATTAAATGTTCAATAAGAACATAGAATATAATTCTGGGATCCCTTATCGTGGTAATCTCTGCGTGATCGTTATTTAATTGTTAATTAATTGGATCATTAATTAATTAAGTTAATTTAAAGGATATTACCTTTAAAACCTCATAATACTAGTTAGATATATTTGTTAATAAGTCTTTGATTCTATTTGGATAAGATAACCAAATACAGAAAGTTGTTTATAAAAATGGCTACTGGTTCTTATATGACTCCAATTTATTCTCGTTCTCAAAGTGAGTTCCAAGGAGATCATCACAAGTGTTGCATTCAAAAAATACAAACAAATAGGAACCATTCAATGACACTTCCTCGAAGATCTCTTTCAAGAGGTGATAAATAGATTTTTTTCTTGAATAATCCTTGCAACAGCAACAAAGTGTTTTGTCAGTGGTAATATCAAAGCGGTAACAACGACATCCCATGAAGTTTTTATATTATTGGTAATCATATGAAACCGTTTTGAAAAAAAGGTTGAGTACCCCTGCTCTAAAGGCTCGGAAGGAACCGGGTTTAGACAGGCGTAACCAGATATTTATTTTAAAGATATTCAAATTACCTATCGATAATAATTAACATAGTAATTACTATAAATAGCTATGCATTTACTAAGCGTTGATCAGTGGTGTAACGGATAACATTTGCCCCCCCCCACCCCAAACGCCGGGGTGCACGTTACGCCAATGGGAATGAAAAAAATCAATCAAAAGTTTGAAAAGTGTATCAATGTTATCTGTACAACTTCTGAGAAAACGCATTTATTCATAATTTAAAATCAGCATGTAAGATCTTGCATACACCATTCAAAATTAATATATTTAACTTTTCATGTTAATTACTTTTTCTAAAATATAATAATGATGGTCCGTACTTGATTTTTATTTCAATTATTTTACCTTTAGTCTCAAATAAGAAGCATCCGTAATAATCAAATTACTAACAGTAAAATTGCGGAAATCTCTGTTTCACAATAGATAGAATCATGATTGGTAGCAAATAGAAATAACTTGAATTAAAACGGTCCAGAGTTTAATTGGATCAATTCAAAGTACCTGAAAATTTCCTCATGCCAATTCACTTCAATTAGCTGCATGTGTGAATCTAGTTTGAATTCTTATTATGAACTTCTCTAATTTTATGATTTATGCTAGTAATTAAGAGTAGGATAAGCTAGTAATTGAAGGGGGGGATTTATGTGTTTAAATGTACCAATTACTAACGTGACAGATTGGTGGTTTTTTAATATCACAGAAACAAAGGTCCTCGTAATTTTGTTGTCCTTATGATCAATCAATAAGTACCACAATTTACCCTGGTTCTCACTTTTTCAAATTTCCCACCACACTAACGTACTGACTTAGAGATTCGATGATTTAACGTGTGCCAGTCCTGCTACACAACGCTGCCGCGGTAGCCGAGTGGTCAAGGTATCAGATGGTGGCTGGCTTTGTCACGAGTTCGAGCTCAGTACCACTAAAGACCCGCCGTGTAGGGAGGGGGAGATGCACGTTAAATCTGTCGAGAGCTGAAACGTCCTCCCGTTGGTTAGGACAGGGGGGGGTGCCAGCTCAGGTGACGTCCACGTCATTTGACCATGGTTCAAAATTACGTGGTCCTTCGCCAAAAGAACAGTGCGACGTTAATATTCACTCACCTACTACACAACGGGTGATAAATGGAGTGGTGAGAGTTTTCTCGCATTACACAGCAACACGAGAGCTACTAACGAAGGACCTCGTAATTTTGAACCTAGGTCAAATTGCGAGCAGGACACCTGAGCTGGCATCCCCTCTCCAAACAACCAGGCATCGCCAACAGGAGAACTTTGAACATGACAGATTCAAACATTCATCAGCGCCCCCTACAATGCGGGTCTTGAGTGGCACCACGACACGAACCGGCGACATGCCGGCCACGAGTTCGAAATAATAACCACTAAGCTACCGTGGCTACGGTGATAAATGGAATCAGTACTAGAACATGCGATTAAATTCAACCACTGTCCACAAGTTTGCAGCTACGACATTTGGCTACAGAAGTCTTAATTCCCAATAAAAAGAAAAAAATTAAATCGTTTACACAAAGAGATATAATAAACTTACTCTGAATATATAATACATGAATAAATGGTGCCTATATCAGGACCACCAGAAAAAAGTTTCTATAAAAATTGACAAATATGGAGGTAGGGGTAGAATGAAAGGAATCCAAATTCTTCAAGTATTTCATAATAAATTCAAACGAATTATATAAATATACCTGATTATATCAATTTAATTTTTGTGTAGTAACATGAAGTTTAAATGATTCACAAAATAAAGTTTAATTACAATAATTTTGAACTAAAACTGTAGCTAGGACAATAAAAAGCAGAAGAAAATATTATATTTTGACAATACCAGTAATGAATTAAAAGTTCTTACCTCTACAAATCTTTAAAATAATACAATTTTTACATTTTTAAAATTTTACTTATTTTTCGTTTTATTTTAACTTATTACGTTTTGAATTTTTTGTTCTTGTGTACTGTCAAATAAATTTCAATTTCGTTCTTACAGATACATTTCAGCCTCCTCCATCCGTCAATTTTACGCGTAAAAAAATCTAGATGAGACAAAAATATCTAAATAATTCTGGATAATGTTAGTACTGTCGACTTTAATATCTACTTTTTCAATTCCTACTATTAGCTCACACACTATTGAACACAGTGCGACGTTAATATTCACTCACTCACTCAAAGAATTAGAAATACAGCCACGTTGGCATCATTTTTGGCGATTTAGCGACAATTTTGGCGAATTATGTCGAAACTTGAAAAGGTTTTTTTTCTCACATTTTAAAGCCCTCATTTGAGCTGAAATTTTCTATATATTATTGTTTGGGGTAAAATTACGATAAATTAATTATAATTAACAGACCAAAACTAATTATTTAAAGAAATAGAGATACAGCCACGTTGATTTCATTTTTAGCGACTTGAGTCAAAACTTTTTTTCTTTGTTGATCTAAGTAGGAATTGACTTAATTTTTTTTATATTACTTGTTTTTACTAAAAATATAATCTGTCTCATGGCGGATTTTTTTCATTAGTGGAAACCAAAGGGGAAACAAGTAATATAACATAAATATCACAAAACAAAGATATTTTGATAAAAAAATTTCTCAAGAGTAAACTCTACTTTTGTATCGATTTGATTTATAAAAATTCCTATTAAAGTAAATTTAAAGGCATGTACACAGTTAAAGCAAGGAACTTATAAATGCCTTCATAAAAAAAAATAAGGTGAAATAACTTAAACTTTTAGGTATAAAGAATGTTATTACACGTACATAAGTTAATGACTAAGAAAATGTAGACGTGAAGACTATGAGCAAACGATAACCATCGAGTACATGAATACCGTAAAATTTTTTAGGCTTCCTTATTGTGCAAACTTTGAAAGCTTTATAAATAGTAGAATACATCTACGAGCATTTCATAGTTCTTTTCTGTTTCGAGGAGAAGTAAAAATGTAACTAAAAAAAATTGCTTTTTGCCAACAATAATTAATATAGTGGTACACAAAAACTAACCTTTTTTTTTTTCTTCAGTGTTAGAAGCGATTAAAAATTGCATGCCCCCTCAATAAAATAATAATTTAAAAACTAAAATTGCAAATGAGATTACCTTATTTTGTGTTTGGTGGTTAATTTGGCAGGGAGAAGAAAATCAACCATCGCCAACCGCCCCCCCCCGAAAGGCAAAAGTACTTATTTCATCAACTTTTGAAAGGGGGAAAAAAGCAACATTCTATTCTGACGTCAATTAATTGCATTAAATGATACGAGCAATTCATAATTAAGTTCTTATCCTCTCCCACCCCCATAGCCCAGTGGCTGAATGGTAGTGTATCGCACTTCCACGTCACAGGTCCAGGGTTTAAATTCCGAGCTAGGGCAAAATCAAAGCCTTTCATCCCATCAGTGGGTCGATAAATGAGTACCAAGCTTGCTTGGGAACTGAACAATGGGGGTTTCGCGTAAGACTGACCACTTGATTGAAACATCTGCACATGTACCCCAGCGCCCAAGGTCACGTAAACTGAGATGAGCACAGTAGGCCTTGGCTCTCATGGGCTGTTGCACCACTGAGTTGTTTCCGCCCCCTCTTTAAATAGATAACATTGCCCCTTCCCCCTTGCATGGCTGCAGCATTAATCTAACATAAATGGCAATAAATATTTAAAAAGTATCTCACATTTTTGCAAATTTATTTGTCATGAGTTGGCTACAATTTTCTCCAGTGGAATTTCCAATGAAATTTGGAACTGCGAAAAGGGCCATTTTGAATTGAACACTTTGCAGGTTAAATTAAGTGAGATCCCAATATGATATGATTTACCAGTATCATTTATGAGTTTGTATTATTACAAGCCACATCAGATGTTGTTGCAAAAGGATTTTGTTTCATGTACTGAATCACAAACTCTCCACTTGGAAGCTATTTCACTAATCAAAAAAGATGTTATAGTTCTTTCTCATCCGTATTGCTCGGCAACAGTGGCGCACACAAGGGAGGGGGGGTCCGGACCCCCCCAAAGCCCTTGATTTTTTCCGATTGATTATAATTCTAAGTATATAGTACGTAAAATTTAATTAATTACTTGCTATTAATGATTAATTTTATTAATTAATGCTAATCATTTATTCAAAAACTAGTTTTTTACTGTGTTTTGTTCTCGAAAGTCGACAAAATCAAAAGGAGCATGATACAAGATTGGTGAACTTTCGACCCCGGAACCCCCTGAAAAATTCCTGTGTGCGCCACTGCTCGGCAATATCAATCTGAAAAGAGGATTGGGATAATCAGCCTGCAGTCGAAGTAAATTATGTCCTACATAAAAAAAAGGGTATAAACAATATCTCAGCCCTTAATTATATTTGACTAAATATCGTCCTTAGGGGGGAAAACGATCCGATTTTGAGCAAATGCTACATGATTTCTTATTTGCGACATGCTTTGGAGTTTTCACATGACGCGCAATAGCATATTAGCTACCGTGTGAAATTCATATTAGTACGACATACATAACAAAATTGATATTTTTTGCTATTAGGAAATTTTACGAAAACGAGTAAAATTGAACAACAAGGCGTAATGAAAGGCTGGAAGCCATATATTTTCAGCGTGAAGTGTAAAAGTTCACGTGTATGAATCATTATTTCATTTTCTAAAACTGTAGTTCCATTACTTAAAATGTGATACAAAGCGAAAATAAAGTTCCAAGTACGTATCAGTAAAGATAATGAAAATGAATGCGTCCTGGATTACATAAGTTCACATTATCAGTATGCATGTAAAATAGAATATAATTGAGTAATTCTTGAGAAAATATTTTTCCCGCTTTGAATATATACAATGAAATTGCATAATCATTTTTTGATGCTTAGAAATTTAGTAAAAATGCTATCAACGTAAGCTGAAGAAAACCGCAAATTTCTTTGATACAACGATGCAGGATGTCTTCACTCGACATCAAGAGCAGGAAGAAACCTTGGAATCCATTTGTTAATAAAAAAAAATGTTCCAAAATAAAAATAAGATCGAGTGCCAATGACACATTTTATCATACAGAATTTTGAAACATTTTGTAAATACGCCATCTTTCACTTTAAAAGGTAATGTTAAGTATTAATTTAGCATTACAACACAAGATGTGAAATATGAAAATACTTTTTTATACAAGGGGTGGGTGGGAGAAAATGAATTTATTCTCGAAGAATGAGTGAGCTTGCTATATAGAAATGGGAAATCAGAATTTAATTTTCGTGCTGAAATATTTTTTTTATCTGAAGGGGGGGGATACCGAGATTACGTACTCAATGATTTATTTATAAGATTTATGTTTTACACCAGTGATTCCCAAAGTGGTCTATATAGACTCTCAGGGGTCTACGCCAACGAAAAAATAATTTGGGGGTCCGTGAAGTGTAAATGGGGGTCTATGATAGTGGCTCTCATTAAACCAGAGCGGGACTTTTAATCTTTAAAAAAAATTTGATCTAGTGGAAACCAGATTTTAACAATTCACTTGATTTATTTATTAAAGTTAATAGGTGACAGCATAAGTTTTACTAAGAAAGGACCCTTTAAGGCTTTCTTTCCAGAATTAAGCTAAAGTATGATATTGGATGTCGCAAATTTTCTCAATTTGTCACAATCTGTCAGGACATTTTAATCTACGCGCATTCAACATTTAAATGCCTATTAATTAGATTTTGAAATAAGGTTTGAGATTGTTTTTTTGGCTTTAAAAAAGATATATAAGTTATTTTTCGAGAATTATGGAATAACGAGAAAATGTTTTTAATTGCTTTTCCTAGTGAAAGGAAGTTTTAGTGAGTTTGCAATCTCAAAAACCAAAAAAATTAAGGGAAAAAAAACTTCTGAACACTTACTAACAAAGGAGATTTATTGTTAAACCTGATTAGATTGATATTAAATGTTGAAAATTTGTTATTGAAGCACCAGATTGCTCCCTCTCCTTAAAAGTATTTATTTGTTATTCAGTTATTTTATGTACTAATTTAATTTTAAGTTAATTCATTAACATGTGCTTCTCAAGTTATAAAAGCTACACTTCTCCACAGTTAGAAATTTATATAATTCTTTTAAAGTAAGCAGTAGTACCAGCTGTCAAAAAGAAATTTAAGTTGATAAATTTGCAAAAATTCAATATTAGGTAAGAGCAGGGGTCTACCCGAAACTGAAAAACATGGCAAGGGGTCTACACGAAACTGAAACACATGGCAAGGGGTCCATGAAACAAAAAAGTTTGGGAACCTCTGCTTTGCACGAAGACAGTTTTAAATTTTACGATTTTTTTTTTTTTTTTAAATATCAATCACAATTGCACTAAAACAGATGTATCATAAACAAAGAGTAGCAATTTGCATAAATTTGTACACTGGAAAAAGATAAAATATATATTTTTGTTTTTTAGTATAATGACAACGTTATCGTAGCAATTTTCAATATTACACAGCTGTGTGTGTGGCCACCTAAAATGCAAGGAAACTTTCAAACCGAATGAAATCCTCGCTGTGTATATATTGCAATGAGATATGAAAAAGATTAGCATTGCAGTGCAAACGCATATCATGTGAGCACCCCTGTAACACCACCAACAAACTCTATATAATAGGATAATAGAATGCCGTTTTGAAGAACTGGAGTTGATTTACCTTGCTGTTGTGTTTTGCGTTAGCATCTTCAATACACATCAAAGAATATCAGTGTCATTCGAGTAGATTTCTGAGTCTAACCGAGAAGGAATCGTTGAAAATAAAAATTCATATATCCTTCTGAGAAATATCGTGTCGGAAGTAACCAAGCAACAGCGATGCGGATTTATAATCGATGGATGCAAGAGGGAAAGACTAACCGACGAAGGGTGAGTGAGTGAATATTAACGTCGCACTGTTCAGCTATACGAGGGCTTTTGGCGACGGACCTCGTCATTTTGAACCATGGTCAAGTGACGAGAACGACACCTGAACTGGCACCCCCTCCCCTCTTATAACTACCAAACCACACCAACGGGAAGGCGTTTGAGCTCTCGAAAGATTTAACGTGCATCACTCCCCTACACGGCGAGTCTTTAGCGGTACTGTGCTCGAACTCATGACGTGCCTGCCATGATCCGATACCTTGACCACTGGGCTACCGCAGCCCTAACGTGGCCGCGGTAGCCGAGTGGTATAGGTATCGGACTGTGGCTTGCTTTGTCACAGGTTCGAGCCCACTACCACTAAAGACCCGCCGTGTAGGGCAGCGATGCACGTTAAATCTGTCGAGAGCTGAAACGTCCTCCCGTTGGTGTGGTGTGGTAGTTAGGAGAGGGGGGTGCCAGCTCAGGTGTCGTCCACGTCACTTGACCATGGTTCAAAATTACGTGGTCCGTCGCCAAAAGCCCTCGTGTAGCTGAACAGTGCGACGTTAATATTCAATCAATCAATCAACCGCAGCCCTAACCGACGAAGGATTGCAATAGCCCCATTACGCTATTATACTCGACGAAAAGCGTTATTGCGCATAAGGCAATAATCAATCGCTCTGCCATATCGTAGCAAATACAGTCCGTTGGACAACACTAGGTATTCACACCTACTATCCGATGTCTTTTACAGCACAACGGAATGTCCACAAAAAATTACCTTGATTTCAAAACCACCTGCATTTGCAATGGTGCATTGAATGACAGACATGGATAACCGAATGACATGACATTGCTTTAACATATGAATAATGCTTCTACCACTAGCAACACCACCATAGGCGATTTAGAATCTGGAATAACTTGAAAAAAGATTGCTGAATTGTTGCATTATGCAAAGCCACACTGATCTAGATCTTTCCATTTTGATGATACATCATACATATCAATTCTTCCTTTTATTAGTATATATATACAGTCGGACCTCTATATAACGAAGTCGCTAAATCTCGAGAAAAAGTTCGTTATATAGAGGTTCGTCTTTCAATATACTTTATAAACCACATAAAACACATTTTAAATTCATAAACACTGTATATTAAAAAAAAATAATTATTCATATCTTTTTGTAAATTATTATCTATTTATTTTATATATTTTAATCATCAAAACAGAAGAAAAGAAAAACTGCAAGCAAAACAAAAATATCGAGGAACATACTGTATTTTCAACATTTAGAAAAAAAAATTATATTAAAATTAATGAATTTTAGACATTTTCTAATTTAAAGCACGCAAGTAATTTTAAACATGCATTATTTTCTATCAAGAAATTGATGTTTGACTTTTCAAAGACTAGTTCAAGGACACGAGACAAACCCACTAAGATAAGAAAGGGTATATAGAAGATGTGTCTAGTGAGTTGGGACAATGGGGGGTTAAAGGTTGCAGGAATGAAACCGCCAGAATTCTATAGCTCTCGGCGAGTTAGGCACCAAAGTGCAAGATTTATGAGCAGTTCAAGATTTATGGCCACCATAAAATGTATTAAATTGGAGAATAACTTGAAATGTTCAGAAATACTTTAAAAATAGAGAGAAAGAAAATTGAATCACAAGAGAAAAAGTTCGTTGCATAGAAAATGTACTTCGCTATTGGGAGGTTATTTTACAAAGAAAATCGTGAACTGTTCTTGGTTCCAGGAAAAAGTTCGCTGAATAGAAAAATTCGTAATATAGAGGTTCGTAATATGGAGGTTCGACTGTATATACCTTCTATCTCGACTTACGACTACAATAAATAAAATAAAAACAGTAAATAAAGATAACTACATTGATATAATTAAAATGTTCCCGTTAATGATACAGTGGGTATTAATTAAATTTTTACACAATAGATACGTTCGCGAAGGATACGTGTACAAAAATTAGGGTAAAAAATATATTGCATCTACCGAAAAATAGAAGATTAGTTCTACTCCTGAGAAGGCAGTGAAAATGACACATGAACCATGAGATTTCCTGTTAGGAACTTGGACACATTTTATTTCATAAATATTGTACGTACATCATACACAGTAAGATAAAAATTGATAAGAGCAAAAAACCTTTTCACTAATTCATGAAATATTACGCAAAATAATAGTAATGACAAAGTTTTTTACCGTTCAATTTTCAGTTACTATAAGTGTTATTCGTAGTCACTTTTATATGACAATAAACACATAAGAATATATTATCGCTATCACTAGAAATGGTTATCGTTTGCGTCCTCCACATAGGTGAAACTCTTTCTGTATAATCTCTTGGACAAAATTAGGACTAGTCTTTTGTGGATTTAAGAAAGAATAAAGATAAAATAAAGATTTAATAGTTGATTTGCTCGTTCTCGTCGTTCTTCATGTTTAAGAGAAATAATTTTTGTCTGAAGCTTGTTTGGATGTGTTTGAAACATTCGAGCCAGGCAGAACAAGTGTCGTGGGATGCTTCATTTGGCAATGTACTATGCACGCGAATTTCATTAAAAAAGATTTTTTACTGAATTTTATACACATCAAAAAGGTATACTTTTCATTTTGAACACCAAACTCAAAATGTAGACAAAATTCTACGTTGAGATAATTAATTTCAGAGAATTCTCACAAAAGAGAGAGAGGAAATCCTATTGTATTCCTTATCTCCTATGTCGCAGTTATAAAAATTAAAGTATAGCAAAACTTTCTTCTTAGAACTTGAGTCTATCCTGTTAAATCGAAACAAGTCGAGTAAAAACAGAAGATTCGTGTTGAATCAGAGAAACGTGTAAAAAAGTTCGTGCAAAAACAGAATTGGATGTAATTTACATATATATTTTCCACAAGTACGATAATTACAAATGTAAAGGTTGAGTTTTTACGTTTTATGTGCAGTTAAATAACCCATGCAAATGAAAAATACAAATGCGATTGAGCTCAGAATGGAATTCGGTTTTAAGTAAGGACGCCCGTGTGAATGTATATGATTCGTTCCCTCTCCTTTTACAATAAAAAAAAAGCACACACAAAACTCACATTTTTGAAAAATTAAAATATTTATAATTATTCAACCATTAAGCATATGTTATTATTTTGCAAACAAAAAGGAAGAAAACTTTTTTCTCTGAACAAATAATTTTTCACGAAGAACAAGCAATTCTTTGCGTGTGTGTGACGTACATTTTTTTTCTCTCTCTTTTTTTAAAAATTTACACCTAAAGCAAATTAATTAAAATTTTCCATACATGAAAAAAGCGCTATCTAAAATAGTAAGATGTGCAACTATCAAAAACTTTTATATCAAACACCCTCACACAATGAATTTAATAAACACAATATAAAAGTTTCGAAATTCTTTTAGGACAAACACCAGTTTATAGAAAGTAATGAAAAACGCATTAAAACTACCATTAAAAACTCAGAAAAACCATTATAATAGAAAAATTCAATTTTTTTTAACAATGCATTACTTAAATATTTTAAACACGTAAAAACTTACTTCAATCAGTTTTCATAAGGTATATATTAGATGATAAATATTTTTATCAGACACTTTTATACTTTACCTATTCTTTTTTCAAATGGAACACATTAATGTTACTATTTACCCGTTTGATTCCCGATTAAATACGATTAACCCTAATTACAATTTTTTAAAACCCATATTAGATATATTTCTTTATCCTTTCTTCATTTTCAATTATGTAATTCTTTTAAACGTCTTAGTTTTATAAAAAAAGTAAAAAAAAAAGATACTTTTAAAAAATTGTCTATAGCTGCATGTTTTAAAATTTCAAAATGCCGTATACATGCGAACTGAAAGGAAGAAATAAAAATAAGCAACAAATAACTTTAGCATTAATATATTATGGATATCGCCGAAAATAAAATACAAAAATATCAGAATTAAAAGTTACAAATGATATATATTTTTAAATGAAGTTCCTAAATGCTTTTTTTTTTGCATTATTTAAATAAAGAAAATGGATGTTATTATTTCAAGTGCTTAAAGTTAGCGATTTACTTTACTTTAATTGTTAGTATTAAATAAAAAAAAATTTCGCCCCCTTACCTGGAAAGCAATTTTGGATTTTAAAACATACAGAAAGTAATGGTTCTTAAGAAAACATTTCCTGCTCAACATGAAGTTGAATAGCAATTCCATTTTCCTTTTAAACGCTTCATTTGTAAAAGATTTCAGTAAAAATTTTAAAACTATGATGAATAAACTCGTATTTTTTATAAAGGCCCTGCGATCCGAATCTTTTTATAAAATGTAAACAGGATTCGCTATTTTACATTTTTAAAAATTTCTTCTTATATTTATAGAATACTATTTTGTTTTTATGCATTAAAAGATTAAGAAACTAAAGCGTTCTTTAAAGATAAAAAAAAAAATTAAGATTCTATATTCAATATAAAAATATTTACATTCGAAACAAATTTTTTTCTAACTATCTACGGGAACATTTGATTATTAATACAGCTACCACAACTTGAAAGAGTATATATTAATTGCATAGCAATTTCTTTAATAATAAAAACTTCCAGTGGTTGCTCATTAAAAACGTGACAGAAAATGGCAACCTAAGTCTCAATATTGAATGCTTCAATTCATCAGCATATTTATAAGCTATTATGCAATGAACACAGCTTAATTATTTTGAAGTATGAAGGAAACTAATAATAAATAATCTCAAAAAATAAACAGTCGAACCTTTATATATAACGAACTTCTATTATTACGAATTTATTTTGCGAACATTTTACTATTTTCTTTGTAAAATAACCTCCAAAATAGCGAAGTGTATTTTCTATTTAACAAACTTTCCCCTTGTGATTCGATTTTTTATCTCCCTATTTTTAAAATATTTCAGGATATATCTTTCAGATTATTTTCTCTTATCACATTTTACAGTGATCAATGACCTTCAGCTGGTTTAACCAGGTTCCTAACCTACCTAGAGCAATGTATAATGGCCATTATTCTTCAAACAATAACTCAAATAAAACTAACAGATTTTGTTATTAATTAAATTTTTTAACGCATGTGGTAGTGTAAGCTTAAAATTACTGGTTATAAAATAATGCACGTTTAAAACTACTCGTAGGCTTAAAATTAGAAAATGTCGTTAAAAAGTTCCTTAGTTTTAATATAAAATTATTTTTAAAGTGTTTGTTTTATGTGGTTTTTAAAGTAAATTAAAAGATGAATCTCCATTTAACGAATTTTCTATATAACAAACTTCTTTTCGGGATTTAGCGACTTCGTTATACAGAGGTCCCACTGCAATTGGATTTTTAAATAATAAGATAATCTCTTTTATCTGATGACTTTTTTTTACCCTGCTTTTCTTTCATAATTCTTAGTACTATACATTTTATCAGAGATAACATCGTTTTTTTCTGTAACTGTAATGTATTAGTAAAAGAAAAATTTTAAATTGCAAGAAAATTTATTAAATGTCTTAACAACTTTACATAATATAAATAATCACTTTTCATTCTACTCTCCCCCCACACACAAATGGTCCTTGAAAATTATAAGACTTAATTCTTACTACAATAATGTTTAAATAATGGTTACATAACTCTATTTTCGCCACTGTTTTTATAGAAAATATCAGTCTAAAACAAATGTTGTAATAAAGAATAAATGTTAGAAGCTCTGTGAAGTAAAATCACTAACATTTGCATCCTTGGGAAGTAAGCTAAAAAAAGATGTGAAATTATGAAAAAAATGAAATAAAAATATTTTGTAGGAAATTTTGTAAGAATATCTATTCTTAAAAAATGCAAGCTTCGAAATAAAATGGAAAAAATATGTTTAAAAAAAATGTTTATTAAATTGTATATACTATATACATACACTAAGTAAACTCTCTCTCTCTTATAAAATTAATACTAATTTAGATTAAAAGGGTTAGAGGGGTGGCAAGTACATAAATAGAATCATTTAAGAAAAATATATGAAACCAATGTTGTGTGTGTTTAATTTGTTTTAAGTTTAACTTAAAACTTTTTATGCATTTCTTTGGTAATCTTACGGTATATTTTGTACAGTAATTTATAAAACACTCAGTTAAATGTTTCACATATAGCACATTAAATTTATTAGTTGTTTGACATATTTAATGTAATTAAACTTTGTGTCTTTTGTTTACTGCAAAAGCTGAAAATACTTTGAAGAAATATGTAACAAATTTTGACTCTAGCGAAATTTTTAGAGCATTTCATTTTATCAGCTGTTTAAATTATAGATAAACATACTGTGTGTCTTGTTTCTTTGTATCAGTCAAAAGTTGGAGGACAAAACGTTAATCCAGTCTACAGATTCCTTAGTTTTTCTTCCAAAAAATAAATTTATTCAATATTTAATGAAGATAAGAAAAGAATTAATGTAAATTTCTAAATGTTTCATATCAGTTTTTAAAATATTTCTGAACTTTTCATAACTTTATTAATCTAAGATAAATATCCTACCCTTTTATTTCTCTTTTGTTCTTTCTACTTAACCAGCAATCCCCTTCCCTCTTGAATAAAGTTCACTGAAGTGACAGTTGTTAACAATACATCAAGATTAGCTAACTACAAAAGAGATCTAGACATTAATTCAGCATTTGAGATGCCAAATAAGGAAAAATGGAAGAAAAAAGTATATTTGATCTCTGTAAGCACACTTTTAAGGCTCAAGAGTAATTTCAGTTATACATATCTATCTACATCTCAACAACTTATCTAAAAAACACAAGGTGGAATTTAAAACCATTTTCTTCCCATGAATAATGGGTATTCAAACGAAACAGTTATGACAATATAAATGAGAATGACCTTAATTACCATTCCTAATGTTAAAAAAAATCATCATATAATTTTGAAAAAGATGGTAGAGAGTGCAACCTATCCAGGATGAAAAATTTTCCATTTTTAAATTAAATTTTAATTCTTAAATTCTTCAATATGGTATATCCTTTGTATGATATAAATCTCACTAGATGGCTCATATTTATGTCTAAGATTCTTCAATCTCTTTGTCTCCATATTTATACATAGACACATATATTAACTATTTGTATGGATTAAAATCAAAACAATTTTCGTATTTTATTAGTGGAAACGTCTTATTTCATAAACATAAAATTCAGATTTTATCAAACCATTTTAATTTTGCTTAACACTTTCTCTCTCTTTTTTTTTCGTATTAGAAAACAAATTACTCTTTTGAAAAGGTAAAGACTGGATCTAAAGAAAGCTCTTAACTAATAACACAGACAGATTTTTTGTTACTTGAAAATATTACTTGTGATAATGATACTTGAACCCTAAAAAATAGTTCTAAAAAGCATTAGTACTTATGTATTAATTTCAAACCATTAACGACCTTCAGCGAATTTTTAAAAAAATTTGGTGATTAATCTTTGGAGATTAATCATTGATTTGGGTTAATATACGCAAATATCGAAATACTTATATAAATATTAACATTTGTAACAATGTATCATGTTTATTTCAGGAAGATTATGCACATAAGTTTGCATATCTTGCAATATGCTCTCATTCTTCAACTTTCGCAACTAGGCTTTTCTCCAATCCCAAATGAGTGATACATGTTAATGTAATATACCGTATTTACTCAAATCTAAGCCCCCCACAATTCTCAACAAGTCTTTGTGGAAAATGAAAAATATAAAATAGTTTAGAACCTGTAAAGGTTCTAATTGCCTCATCCAACGGATTTTTTTTAATTCAATTCTCAGCTGCAACCAATTTTCAGTGGCTTCCCATACTGGAAAAAAAAAACATGGTTTAGATTCGAGTAAATACGGTATATCAAATTAATGGGTTTAATTTTCTTAATTTATAATATAATTTTCTACTTTAAACCATTATAAATTATTTAGAGCAGTGATCTACAAACTTTTGTGATTGGGTAACCTTAAAATAAAAATAATTATAAGTACCCCATAATGAATATATAATGAGCCTAATTATATAGAGTGCACCCACAAATATAATTCTGCATACCTCTGGGGTGATCTTCTCTGTGGGTACACATATCCCCCCCCCAGTGGAGATCACTGATTTAGAGAATTTAAAATTCATCTTATTAATGCTTGTTTATTTTTTTATTAATGGTACTTTAAAAAAATCTATTTTTAGAAAGTCAGAAATATTTCATACTGATTGAGAATATCAGTTAAATTCAAATACTTTTTAATGATTACCTCAAGAATTTTTTGTTGTACATAATTCTTCTTTAGTATAAGAATACAAATTTAAAGACTTATCTTTCAAATAATTTAATATGATAAAAATAAAAAAATCTTTAATCTAATTCTTAAAAAAAATAATAATCTATCATTGTTTTAATGACTTCATAAATTTTGAAAGACTGATGAGAAAAATGTCAATATGAAATTATTACACAAAATATTTATCCATATGAATTCAAAATACTGGGAAAACACTTTGTTGCTTTTAAAATCTTGAAAATTGTTAATAAAATACTTGATTGAAGCAAAAGAGTTTTATGAAAACTTATTGCTTGTAGTTCTATTTCAATTTTTATTCTTGCTCCTAAAAGTGCTTTTTAACCAACAAGCAAATCTTTAAAAAAATAATAATTCTTACAGTAACAGTAAGATTATAACTACTACTATTGTTAACATAAAATTTCAGTATTTTTTTTGAATGCATGAAAATACTATACACTAATTCCAATATACCTTATTAAATATGCTTTGTTTGTTTCAGTTATATTCGAAAAAAATAATCAATTAAATATTTGCAGGTGTGAATATGGATCTTGACAATTTTCCTAAATGCAACTAAAAGCAAATTCCAGACATCCTCTTACTTATAATTCTATACACTTTAGCCTCAATATCTATTAGTTTAGTGATCAAAATACAAAAACAAAAGAGGAAAGCAATACTATGAAATAAAACTAGCAATACTATGAAATAAAACTAACTTTAAAACTGAATTGATTATTAAAAAAACAAAAACAAAAAAAAATCATTTAACTATTCATCCTATTTTTGTCTCATACCTTATTTTTTTCAAAAATGTTTCAGTACCTCCACGTTAACCATGTTCCATTAGCAACCTTTGCAAAATTTCTATAAATTTTTATGCCCCCAAAAATGTTTTAGTAATTATATTTTGAATGGCATCAAACAGCTTTTTTATTTGTATTTTGTTTTTCCTTTTGAGAAAATAGGCTACCATAAATTATAACATCTTAAGTAAATAATTATTGACAAAGCATTGAAATGAAGGTAACATGATTTCACTGATATATTCACTCAAAATTACCAAATCCTTATAACAAAATACAATAGAAATATTAGTACCTAAAGAGTAGATATTGTAACTTTTCAAATAGACAGCAAAGTTTTCATTACATATATAGATAATTACTATTCTGAATTAAAATATATTACTTTGATACTAAAGATTTTACAAAATAACTTTTAATTATAGAACAAAGCAATTAATAAATACTGCAAACTGATATGCATTTTTTTTTATTTTTTTTTATTAAATGGCCAATAAATGAAAAAAATGCAATTAACTTTCAGTAATAAGCTTAGGATTAAATTAAAAGATTTGAATCTGCATTACATAAAAACCAAATACAAAAATACTCAAATTCATTTTAAATACAAGGAAAATTACAACAAAATGGGCCAAAAAATTATTACCATTCGATAATACTAAATTATTATTCGAAAGTCTATTAATTGGTTAACAAGTGCTTTAATTAAAAGTATATATCCACTCCACAGATAATTAAACATATTGTGTAGTATTTAAAGTATTCAAATCATTTAGATCTAATCTCGTGCTCTCATGAAACATTTCACGATATGTTAAATGATTTTATAGATTAACAAAAAACAATCAGATACCAATAATTATAATGCCGCGTGGTTTTTAAAAATCCACGTTAGATTTATGTTGATAAAATAATAAGAACACAACATTAAAGACAAATAATGATATAAATTGATTCTCATGCGAATGCTAATAGAAAGATAACTATTCAATTTTTTTCTATTATTCAAAAAAATGTAACAAAACCGTTAAGTTTTTTAAGTAATATTACATTACAAATACAATTGATATTATAAAGAATCTTTCAAACTAGAATTAAAATAAAATTGCTAATATGTAAGATTTTACAATAAATTTCAGTAGTTCGTTGAAAAAATGAAAATTCAAAATAATAGACATGGAGTTAAGAACTTACTTTCGAATGCTTGCAAAAAGAGTTCCCGATCTGTTTTTATTTGATCCGAGTTGGATTCTTTCTCTGTAGGTTTCTCCCGTTTCCGAGGCGGCATTTTATTAAAACATAAATATCACAACAATCACAAAAGATAAATAAAAAGAAAAACTAGCGCGGAGAAACTTTAGGTAAATTCAATCATGACTTATAATAAAAGTAAAAACAACACAGTTCGCTCACACTTTCAGCCCCGCGGTTTCTTTCTCAGCCCTCTGTCCGTTAGAGACGGAACTAAAATCTTTTGTGCTTGTTATGTTTTTGTTTATGCTTGGTAACCAAGTAACTATAAAATTTCACTTTTCCCTCGTTTCGAATAACGATTTAAAAAATTAAAAAATAAATGTTGATATTTAAACCAATCTCATTCACTATATAATATTTGAAGGAACAGATTAACTTGAATGTATTTAAATGTTCCAAAGATTGCTATGAACAACGATTCTAGACCAAACCTTGAGGGCGGATCTCAGGAAATCAAATTTTTTTAGATCATTTGGTCAAATCTACTGGTCATGAAACCCGAATATTGTATTGATAAGCTACCGCATGCACGAAATTCAAGTGTATATAATAGCTGACATTATAGCTGGCGGGATCTCACTGAAGACCAATCAACTGGAATGATAGGACCTACTTCACATTTAAATGTGAAATGTTTCGATATCCTCGTGTGCTGTATTGGGGAAGATAGAAGAGGTATAAACCACCTTAAATATCATCCTCATCATTTGACTTTGATTAAAAATTAGAAGATCTGTTGCAAATAGTTCTAATGTGGCTCTAAAGCACACTTGTCTAACCCAAATGGTTTCACGGGCCAATTTGAATGCCATGCAACGTTACAAAGATCCGCACTTTAGATAAACAAGACTAAAATAATATAACACAAATACAAAATGAGTAAAACTGTATTATTATACTATAATTAAATATAATTAACACTTGAGTCTTAACTAATGAGATTTTTATTTATCCTTTTGCTTACTTAATTTTTGTAAACCTATATTTATGTTCAACTTTGCACAACTTATCTAATTTTTCCACATTGGTATTAGTTTTTGAGGTACTTGATAAATACTTCACCAATTTCCTTTTAGAAAAAAAAAATTTAAAAAATGAAAACAAAAATTACCATAAACACTTGCAAATCACATAGTGCACAATATGTTATATAAGTTGTAATCTCTCTCTATCTTTATCTATCTTCTTTTTAAGGTAATGTAAGTACAATAAAAATCAGTTTTTATATGGACATAACTCTTTTTGATTTTATTATTACACTATAACTCAATCAATTCCATTTGTATATTTACCTTAACG
Organism: Trichonephila clavipes; assembly: GCA_019973935.1. Taxonomy (NCBI): domain Eukaryota; kingdom Metazoa; phylum Arthropoda; class Arachnida; order Araneae; family Nephilidae; genus Trichonephila; species Trichonephila clavipes. Next base: position 545,408 of record BMAU01004673.1, read on the forward strand.
ATGTTCATGTCAACATGAAAGGAGTATGAAAATATTTCAAACATTTTAACATAGTTTGTTAATTCTGAAAAAAGGATAACAAATGCAGTTGTAAGTTTAATTATTTCATTCGTATATTTTGAGAAATTCTCAATTTCGCTTTATAAGAAGTTATTTAACAGAGGAAAATATTGAGCATTTTTATACCTATACTAGCTGGTACACCAGTCCTTCGGGTCCACGGGTGAATTGAAAATTAAACAATGCAGATTGAAGGATAAAGAAGTTTTTAATGAGTTAATTATACGTAAATTTCAAATTAAACAACAACAACAACAAAGTAACTTTTAGCATATCTCAGCTGAACAAGAAAAAAAAATTATATTTGGTAAAATTTTAAGTCTGTAGGTCTAATAGCTGATATAAAGGATTTTTTTTATTTATTACGCCCCCGTAACACCCATGTGGATCGAATTTTGAAAACACCTTCCTAAGCAGATCTCTGCTCAGCAAAAGTAACATATTGTTAAAAATTTTGTGTATTGAATGCTTAAAATAGTGTAAATAATTTTTACCTGGATATGTAATACGTTAATATGACTTTCTGTTGTATTTATTTTATGTTAAAATTGTAATATTCGCAAGCAACGCAGCTCCTTACATTAAAAGGCGATTCAATAGAAACATAGCGAAATGTTGGCGATGGAGCCAAGTTGGCTTCATTTTTGGCAACTCTGTTGGCAACTTGGTGATTGGTTGAACCGTGCAGAAAGTGATACGCTGTAGTGCCGCCTAGCGGGGAGATGCAATAAAGAGGATAGCACAAAAACCTTTTCCAGAAAAAATATATATACATGCCAATTTTCATAGCGATCGGCTGAACGGTATTGGAGTGAAGCGAGTCCTCTACATACAAACATCCATTATATATATATATATATATATATATATATATATATATATATATATATATAAATTGGCACTCAAATAACAATAATAATTTCTTATTAAACGTTTTGATCAAATTACATGCATCGATTATTAAACTATTTTATCTTAGAAAGCTGGATTTTTTTTTTACCTGATTAGAGTTTTCTTTTATATCTATCCATTAAAAATAAAGGTCTAACAACCAATCATCATGGTTGCCTAACGAAAACGATTTTTTCAGTAATATTTGGTATTCGTGGATATCAAATGTTGAACTGGAGGTCGCAGCCCCAGTTGCGTATTATAAAAAAATTTAACATAATAATATTTATGCGTAAAAAGAGAAATAAAAAAGTGTCAATAAGATTTCAAAATCACCCGTCAGGCCTGTCCTAGATCAATGTTATCCGAAATCTATACTCCCAGACACTGGCGTAGCTAGCTCGGAGGGGGCCCTTTTTTAGATATGGGAGTCCTGTAGTTACACATGTTCGGTCCCCTATAGCTTGGGGGCCCCATGTCATTGATACGTCTGAAACGGCGGTAGCTACACCCATGCTCCCAGATGAAGTAATTTTAACTTCTCTAATCCAACAATTAGCAGCTATTTATTCTATTTCAGGTCACAATAATCTAGAGACTATGGTTGTGAATTGGTAACCAAGGATGTCTCAATCACAGTGCCAGTTTAACCATTGGGCTCTAGGGGGGAGGGTGCCCAGGGACCCAGAAGTGCTCGGATAAGCTGGACGTAACCAGATTTTCTGGTTATAAATTTTGATTCTCCAGTTCTTAGAGGGCCTGTAGATCTTCTTCGCCCAGGGCACAAAGTGAGCTTAAATCGGCACTGCCTAATCAAGAATTTGTAAAGAAAATTCCCATCAGATCTCCCAGGGGTTTATATCTTCATGTGTTAGTGGAGCACAGGGGGGACTAACCCGTGTCCCGGGGGCCGCATGTGGCTTGCCTTGAATAATTTTGACACCCCTGCGAGATTCATTACAACTTTACAAAACACCTCTATTTTGTGCAATGTATTTTTTTTAATAAGTAAATTCCATGATTCTATTTTATAACATTGCTTCTGTTACTTCGAATCTTTTTTTTTCTTTTTCGAAAAGGAAATTTATCAAAAGTAAATCGAGCACAAACTTAACGGATGTTAAGTTTGATGATTGTGTGTATTATGATGCAAAAATATTCGCATTGAGATCTACTTGCAAAAACTAAATGAAAGAGTTGAGTTTGAATACATGAAAAGCAATAAAAATAATATGTCAATCTGTTCATATGCGACCTGCGGGATTATAATGTTTTTCCGAAGTGGCCTGTGAGATCATTTGGGTTGATTGATTGATTGATTGAATATTAACGTTGCACTGTTCAGCTACACGAGGGCTTTTGGCGACGGACCACGTAATTTTGAGCCATGGTCAAGTGTCATGGACGACACCTGAGCTAGCACCTCTCTCTCCTAACTACCACACCACACCAACGGGAATTATCACTTTTGTCTAGTGGTATGTTACGTGCTTACGAATCCATAAGTCACGGGTTCCAATCTCCGGCATGTGTATTGGTTGTAGCTAGCAGACCTAATATTAAAAAGAAGTATACAGCAAAGAGAGGTATTAGATGTATAAACAAGTAACAAAGTCATTTATTGTCAAAAGTAACGAAGTTTATAAATTTTAGCTCTAATTCTAAATTTATTATTGGCGATTTAAATTTATGAAACTGTAGTAAACTAAGGAATTTCAATCTCAATCCAATAAAGAAAGTACTAAAGCATAAATCTCGTGAAACGAAAAATATATAGATCAGTCTGTCTACAAAGACTACCTAATACTTAATTATAAAATAACTTTTCTTGCTTTCTGAGAAGCAAATTTGTTAATAGTTTCGGTGAAATCCATTTTTTCTGAGATTTCGGATTCAATAGAGATGATGGCTAAATCTGAAAGCCTTTTTTGTGTGTCCTATTATTTCTCGAGTAATTTTTAATAATTTATCATTTACTGAAACTTCTTTCCCCTGAATCTAGAGAAACAGGTAAGGTTAAAAAATTCTTATTGCTTGAGTAAAATGTGGAGATTATTCTTGACTATAATTTCTAATACCTCAATTGGCTGTTTTTACCTGGAAAAATATCTTTGAATTAAGAGGACTTGGTACCCTAAAAATCACAAACCTATCATTTTTTTTTATTTTCATTTAATCTCATTCTTTGCATTATTATCTTTCGATTGATATATCACTTGTGCATGTCGGAAAGTTAGAAGTACACTAAAACTTCATTTGAAAACAAATTAGGCAATTCAGCCACACCCCCTTTTTAGAAAAAAAAGCTAAAAAATGCTTTATGATAAAAAAAAATATATTTTAGAAATAGAAATAATAACTATAAAAAAGAATGTGTAGTATTAAAAGCAGAATATTTCCATGTTTATTCTAATTCGGATGACACTAAAAATCAAGAATTTTATTCATTTATACTCATTTTCAAAATCATGGTTCCAAACGTAGTCAGATACCTTAAAATAGAAACTTGATCCCTCGAACTTCTGATCGTTGTCACAGTTCAAAAATTTAAATATTCTAATCTGCAGACCGGTGAATTTTTTTCATCAGGTTACAGAACAGAAACAAGAAATCTAAAGCTTCATCTCAATATCATGCCAGGTTGAAAATTCCTCGATAGAAATATTTTTAAATACACTCATGGCCAAAAAAATTAGCGCAACAAGAAAGAGTCGTCAAAATGAAACGAAATTTTACGTACCAGAATTATCCAGAAAATACAGAGCACTAATTTTACATCCGGAATTTAGATTAATTTTAAATAAATCACAAGTCATAACGAAGCGCTATCATTATGTGATGGAATATGGTAGCGAAATTTATCTTATTTAACAGGCATGACTGTTGCTCTAAATGAAACATACTGAATATACATATTATAAAAAATTAAAGAAAAAGAAATGAATTCATTTTTGGTTTTAAATATTAACAGCAATTTGTATCTCAATAAGAGTGATTTGGAATGAATTGAAAAATTAATAATTTTCTAATGAATGAATTCAAATGAATTGAATTTAAAGAACAGTGTTAATATATATATAATGGATAACAGTAATAATATACATTCATGGACAAAAAAAATTAGCGCACCAAGGAGTCATCAAAACGAAAAGAAATTTTACATACGTAATAACTACTTTGATATAAGTAAATGATTAGAAAATCAAAGAAAAGGGTTAATTTATTTCAGAGAAAAATGCAAAAGAATGGAGGATTTAATACCATGGTGAACCACCTCTAGCGTGAATGCACGATGCGATACGATCGTGCATTGAGGCATACAAGTTCTGTATGATGTCTTGAGACATTTCGTTCCATATTTTCTGTAACCTTGTTTCTAGTTCGTTCAAACTGGTGGGATGCCCAATTCACCGTCCCAAATTATCCCAGATATGCTCGATTGGAGACAAATCTGGGCATCGGGCAGGCCAAGGAAGGGTAGTAACAGTGTGGAGACAGTCTTGTGACAACCCTTGCCATGTGAGGCCGAGCATTGACTTGTTGAAAAATGGATCCTGAAAGCCGTTGCATGAGTGGCAACAGATGTGGTAGAAGGATGTCATGGACATACCGCTGGGCTGTCATGATACCACGTGACAGTGTATTGCAGGCAATGGTTCCCCATACCATCACACCAGCTGTGGGAGTGGTGTGTCGCTGTAAAGCAAAGGCAAGATTGAAGCGTCCACCACGGGGTCTCTACACACGAACATGATTGTCTCATTGCTGAGATTGAATCTGGATTCGTCGCTAAAGACGACCTGGTTCCATTTCTCTGCAGTCCAGTTTCCTCCTGCGCGGCACCACTCCAAACGAAGGCGTCGATGGGTGGGCGTCAAGGGCAGGTCACGTAATGAGCACCGCGATCCCAAATGTCCTTCAGCCAGGCGCCTTCGTATGGTTCGTGAAGACTTAGTGAAGGTGCTGCCTGTACGCTTGCATTTCTTACGATGTGGAGGTCTTCTCGACGATTGGTCCGTCGAGGGCGTCCGGAGCCTCGTCTTCATGTAAATGACATCTCTCGGATCCACTGTTCCCAACACCTCCTCACAACACAATCAAAGCGGCCTAATTGACGAGCTATTCACCTAGCTGACTACCCAGCTTCCATCATGCCGATGACTCTCCCCCTCTCAAATTGCGACAGTTGCTCATACTGTCTTCGAAAATGGAGTATTTATGTACTTAAAAAATTATACTTTAGAATTCCATATAATGTTTCTATTCAAAAAACGATACGAGCTGAAATTTTTTACATATTCTTCACACAATTTTAAAAATTAAAAAATTTGGAAAATTTTAAAATCTTACTCCTTTTGTAATTATTAATTTTTTGACCCGAAGTTTTTTTTGTAATATGATTAAAGATGTTCTAAACAACTTTAAAGGTAAATTTTACAATAACTTAATTCGTTTTCGAGAAAAAAAGAAGAAGAAATTGTTGATAAGCATGCTAAAATTCAACGAAAAAGCCAATATGTCCTACATTTATGTATTTTTTTAACAAGAGTATGCAGTTTACAGCTAAATGGATTCCTAATTTTGTTACATGCTTTATATATAACATACAGGAAAAAAATGGAAGTGATTGGTAAATAATTATGGGAGGAGTAGCATTTTGAATGCACCAATGAAGTGGTCTTCCAACTGTGTTCCAAGGAACCCTAGGGATGCGCGAGTTAATAAATGGAAAAGAAAGTTTTAAGTATACGCCTACAAAACAGATTCATGTTTTGTGCTAAGTTTGTACAAACACGAAATATCTAAATCCTTGCTTACCAAAGCAGGTCGCACGTTCCACGGAGAGAACGTGTAAAACGTGCGGTTCTGGACGGCTTCTTTTTTACGTAATTTGTTGCAACATTTAATTCTTTGCACATGTCAGCTTGGGAGTCATTACAGGGGTTACACTGTGGCAGAAATTAACCTCGAGACAGAAGTGATAAAAAGGATATTTGTGTTTTATGACATTTTTTAGAGGGAATAGGGTAGAAGGATTCAGAGAAAGAAATTCTTTTTCTAAAAGAATGTGGGAAACTTGTGGTTATTTGATTTCTGAACTGTTTATTTTGCACCAGCATTTGTATACATAAGACGGAAATTGGAGAGCCTTTATATTTCGTGTTAAAACAGAAAAAAGGATGTGACGGATCTGTACGGCACCTTTCCACTAAATATTCATAGCCGTCTTTGGGGATTGTAAATTCGCGTATATTTCCAATCAACTCTAAGAAGAGAACGGGATATGCAAAGTTGTTGTTGCTAATGCCACCTGTCTGACGTAGTCAGATCGAGGCCCACGAAATTCATCGTGGCATGGGCAAGAGGTACGCCTGTCGTTGGTCTTGAGCACCATACAGGTGACAGTGCGATTTTAGCTCGGAGAGACTACCCGAAGGGACGATAGATGGCGACACGACCTCTATCTCCACCTCCACAATTTCTGCATTTAAACTGAAGGGGAGGGAAATATTCTCCAGTTCTTGCGCTCGTGAATAAGCCCACAAGACTACGGACCCACTGATTTAACGAGCACGTACTCCGTGTGTACTCGGAGGGTATTTGGTAGCATCGAGCATCGAACCCAGGACTTCCGGTCTGGAGTCCGATTCTCTAACCACTAGGCTACCCACGGCCCATGCAAAGTAGATAGGGTATTTAAGTAGAGCGTAGTAAGTTAGCGAAAATGAAGGCTATTGAGCCAGCAGCAGTAGTGTCAACGTTTAGAAGATTCAATTGGATTACGATAGTGAAACATTGCTGCTAGTACTCAACGAAGGAATCTTAGGAGGTTAATATACCTGTGAAGAGATTAAATGATATATATACTAATCAGGTGATATATACTAATTTAATACCGCTTACAGTAAGCGTTAGTTCAATAAAATTAGTTTAAGTTAATGAAAGCTAATAATTCGAGTTGCGTGTATTTCTCAGACCTTCTATTTCGGTAGACCTTATTGATATTACGCGTAGTTATTGATTAATTTCATATTTCGTAACTTAATTTAATATTAAAAGTAAATCTCTTTTGTTTGACGTAGACATTTAGATATATATCTTTAGAGTTTTTGACATTTGAATCAATTGAATAAATATAAGTTATTATTATACAAATGGCGTCTGGTCATTCTTTGCCTCAAATTAATCTTGGTGTCCAGGGTGGAAACCAGGGGGGTTCCCACAAGGAACGATATCTTCAGTTTCGAATTATTTTATAGTCACTTAAGAATTAATGCGCACGTATAAGATAAAACAACAAATTGAGTTTGTTATTATTATTATTATTATTGTTAAATTTTAATATTATGTGCGTAAATATCCATCATTATCATGTTTCATTATCATGTTTCTTAGAGTATTTTTGCATGTTGATTAAGAGGATTAAGTGCGTGTTTTCTTAGCTCGAATGCAGGATGATATTTCACAAACATTGTGGTATCCCCTCCGTTGGGTATACCCTATCTCCACTATTCACTCGACCTACATCTAAGGGAATAAAGGACACACCACTAAACTCAGTCATAATAAAACCAGCTTATTCTGTTCTTAATTTATATATAATGCAACAGCAATACTATTCGAGGAGGATATTGATCACGAGTGAGTAGACGCTAAACGTATTACTGATAATTAGCGCAATTAACAACAATCTATATTTATATATTAATTCCTAGCTTAATAGTATTCGCACTAACCTTATAGTTTAGATGAACTAGCTTACCTCTATTTCCAGGGTAAACAGCTACGGTTCGTAAAATGTCAATTCAATCTTAAATATGGCTGGCTTTGCCTTAGGCAATGTTCCGCGGGTCTCGGACTCATTTTTGACTTATCTACACCGGCACTGTTAGGCCAACTCCCAGAATTAAGACTCCTCTTCTAGACTTTATCTCACTTCCCTTAGCTATCACTTCTAGCATTACTTCTCCACTTAGCGATTCTCGCGAATGCTAACCTTGCAATATATATGATTCCTAATTTGCATAAACACGTTCTCTTCTTGAGTTGGTTGGAAAGAATTGCCATTCTGGTCCCGAAGAATCCCAAGGGGACAATTAGTAGAAGTCGCGATAAAGCCCCGTCACAACATTATCGATTAACGTTGTTATTCAATGAAAAAATTTATTTACCTCTTATTGAAAAACACTTCTCAGTCTTTTATAAAAACTAATAGAAGTTCATTTAAAATGAGGAATATTAAAGAGCTATATATATAAAGGACATCCAATGATTCTTTACTATATGTAAAAGAATTCTAATAAAAACAACTGTATTTGAAATCGAAACAAAATGTGGCTATAATATTTTATATTGTGATAATTTAGCTTTGTGGTTAGCAATAAACGAGGAAATATACAATAGTGAAATATTCAGTTTGTATTGCTTCAAATGTTCAAGAAGTTTCAAAGAAAATATGTTAATTGGTAGGCTTATTTGTGAATGATTTATAGTACGAGCAACTGGCATCAATAACGTTATATGCTGTATGATTCCGAATAGCTTTGTTTTTGGAAATGATTTTAGAAGTTTAAAAACTTATATATAATGTGATATATTTTAATTATTATTAATTAAGACACATAATTCTCAATATTTGTACTACTAGTAAGACAACCTTTTAAATATTTCTGTTAAGTAAGAATAAAGTTGTCCTTTTTGTTATCATTTCTAGTCATTTTAGGGCCCCGGTATCCAGATGTTTCTAATAATGAATTCGTGACCGGCGTTGTTGAAATGCAGATTCAAGTCCTGATATCTCTGAACATCTTTCTTGTATAGAAGTTGAAGTGCGTTCAACGCGTCGGTGCTCTAAGTCCTCCCGTTGACGTGTTGTGGAAGTTTTGGTAGTGGGGTACCATCAAGAAATCATCTTCATCAGTTGGCTTTGTTTTAAAATTAAGAAGCCCTTCACCAACGGCCCCACTGTAGTTTCAAAGTTTGACATTAATTAGGTTTCATTTCTTAATCAACATCATGCTCACTGCACAATTTCGGTCAAGCCTTTTTTGAAATTTATTTATAAATATTTTTATTTGAATTAATAGAATTTTTAGAATGATTGCATGTTTAAAAACCAGTGAATTAATGGAATGCAGATTTTATTCAAGATGGCCGCCTCGCACTAAAAGAAAAACAAGATACGAAGAATTAAAAAATATTACTGAAACTTGATGAAACAACTGAGAACTGTAGAATTACAATCATTGAAAAAGATTTTAAAAGTGGAATAAGGAGAAATTTGCTTACATTTTCCTAGTAAAACGGTGATGAAGAGAATGAGTACCAGGATAAAAAAAAATGAATATGAAAAATTTCAAAATGCCGAAAGAAAAAGAAATTTAAAAAATGAAGCAGTAAAACATAAAAAATAATTTGTGGCCGAAAGAAAAATTATATATTAAAAAAGTTAACCAGTTTATTGTGGGATGACAAAAAAAACTTTTGAAATCCTTTATTAAAAATAAAACAGTAGAAATTCGCAATCTGTGACCATTAAAAAAAACTCTGTCTGACAGATTTATTCTAATGTTAGTTCGGATTCACACACCGTAAGATCCACGATAAAAAAATTCGAACGTCCATTTTATTACTTTTTTCAGAAACAGTTTTGTGTGTGTGTGTGTGTTACGTCTTTAACAGATTTATCCCATTTCCCATTGAGCGAAATCAGTAAAATCTTAACTAAGGTTTAAAGAAAGAAATTGAATCCCTTAAAAAAAATTAAATTACCAAACGAGCGATTTTGGTAAACCTATTAATCTGCAATAATTTAACGCGAAACTCTCATACTCTTTAAAAAATTTAATTCTTGTACTCACCAGTAATTTCTGAGATATCTTATTATCCAACGGAAATTACAAAAATAGAGCATTGCAATAAAACAGCGTCCAAAATAGTTAAATCTTTTTAAAACATCGAATTGCTTAAAAATAATAATAGGGTCACCCTAATAAAAGTATACCTAAAAAAAAGTATAATAATAAGAATCATAACTTATAAGCACTAGACAAAACATATAACCAAACGATAAAAATCAGCATAACCATATTGCAATATTATCCCTCAACTTGGCGAATATTTGAAACAATTTGACGGGGAACAAATATTAAATTAGCACACAATTAAAAAAACTACTTCGTTATACTTTTATAAAAGCTGCCTATGTATATAATGAAGAAAAAAGTTTTTTTTTCTTTTCTAAATAGTACCCAATATTTTAAAAATAATTTTATACATATGAAAAAAGTAGAAAATTTAGAATTTTAAAAATTACAAGAGGTTTTATAATTTTTTCAAGGGGAAATTATCCCGTGATTTTCATCAAATAATTTATTAACTATGTTTTTGCATTATTTTATGCATATGTGCGTGTAAAATATTTTGTATATTTAAGTAAAGCTTTTTTTTAAAAAAAAAAATTTATCTATATAAAAAAATATGTATTTCGAGAAACTATATTCACACACATGTTTAACTAAAGTGAAAAAAAAATTTGAACTAAAAAGTTGTTTTTAGAGTTCTAGAGAATAACTAAATTATCATTATATCAGGCACATAAAAACTCCAAGTTTTATTAGAAATATTAAAATGTATAAATCGCAAAAACGGTATCTAAATTTTTATTATTTCACTATTTCGAGTATGACTTGAAACCCTTACAAGCTTGAAATTTGTAATGAAATCTAATTGTATGGATTTAAATATTTCGTTCCTATACACGTAATTAGGTTACAACCACTTTTACTTAAAAACATGTCAATAAAATCATAAAATAAACCTCTACCAAGATGCATCAAAAACTGGGTATTCATTTGAAACTGTCTAAAAATAACTAAAAAAAAACAAGTTCAAACTCACTAATACTGTACGATTGCAAACCGATTATATCATGAAAGCCTACTGTGTGAAAACGATGGAATAGGACGTTTTTATTGTATTAATATAGTTTTGCCCTGTCTTAGAAAACCGTCTTCGCTTTAATTTACGTTTTAATTTTATCCATATACCTTTATGCTGTCTTTGGACACCGTCCTCTCTTAGGATGCTGACGCATAGCCTTGCCTTGTCTACAAACACCGTCATTGCTTAGGATACTGACACATAACTGTACCTTGTCTACAAACACCGTCCTTGTTTAGGATACTGACGCATAGCTTTACCTTGTCTACAAACAACGCCTTTGTTTAGGATACTGACGCACAGCTTGACCTTGTCTACAAGCACCGTCCTTTTTTAGGATACTGATGCATAGCCTTACCTTGTCTACAAATGCCGGCCTTGTTTTGGATACTGATGCATAGCCTTACCTTGTCTATAAACATTGTCCTTGTTTAGGATACTGACACATAACTGTACCTTGTCTACAAATACCGTCTTCATTTAGGAAGTTGACATTTTTATTGTGTCAACATAGAATTACCCTGCCTTAGGACACCGTTTCCACTTAAGAAGCTAACGTTTTTATTGTATCGACATTGTTTTATTTTGTCTTTGGATATCGTTTGCGAAGGAATTACTGAATTGCTAATTTTATTAATGAAAAATATGCTCAAATTATCTTTCAGTAAATAAAGTGTAAGTAACCACGTTTGATAAAAAGAATAATTGTAATTTCCATCTTTTTTATACTTTCAAATAATAATTCATAGCTAAATATTAATTAATTTTTTTATAATAAGTATATTTTTCGCCAAAATATTATCTTAAGGAAATGTCTGGAGTGTAAAATTTTAAAAATATATTTTTTTCTTCTATTTTAAAAGCAGTTTAAATATTTTTAAAAAACAGACGTCGCAGTAAAAATTTCGTCATTTTTTAAAAACTTTTTCAAATAATTTGTTAGAAAAACTTTGTTTATTTTTTTGAACTGGTGTACTCTAATTTGAAATTTTACTTAAGTAAATTTAATATCGGTTTTTTTTGTGTATCTCAAAGATTATACATATTCCGTATCAATATCGAGAATAACGGTCAGTTTAAAAACTGCATGGTAAAATGAAAAAAAAAATCTTAGATACAAAGTATACTTGAAATTATACTCACATGGTAGCTCCTAGAATTGATCGAATACTTCAAATAAATTTGCAAGAAAAACCCTGTAGGTGAATTTTCAATGTATTTAACTTAAAAGGAAAAAATCAACTTCCCCCTATAAACTACATTGAAATCTGAATAGCAAGATTTTTTCAATTTCATTTTGAAAGTTCGTTAAGAATAAAAATATATAAGGGAAAAAGTGCCACAAAAAGGCAATCGAACGCCGAATTTTTAAATTTTGATTCTAATACTTTTAAATAAATTTATCAAATATCGATATATTTAACAACTTTATTTTTGCCTTCAGTTGATGCTTAAAATATCATTTTGGGGGTAATTTTGTTTGTTTGCGAAGCAAAAAAAGAAAAAAAAATACTCTGGATAATAAAGTAAGGAAACAAATGCAATTCGACCTTTTATTTTTATTATAAAAGCGGGATAACACCAGCTAAATTAGTAGTTTTATGCGGCTGGAGTACTTACTTTTTATGATAAAGCGCTATTGAGAAAGGAAAATGGAATTTATAACAAGAGTAATATACTGTCCATCCATTAAAACTAATTTGGAAAAAGAAATATGTATAGATAAAAACAATGTGAAGAGAGTCAATGTTTGAGTTCTGTAAAAGTTTTTGTAAAATTCACACAATCAATAATTTTCCTCCTTAATTTCTCCCAAAACTACTGAACAAGTACTCAGATCAGCTGGTTTAAAAGGCCATTTGGTGCAAAATAAATTTGTGCGAGTCCAAGGAATAGAAAATAGAGTCTACCAATGTCCCAAAACTTGAGTTTCCCAAAGTCAATGATAAATCTGGTAATATTTTATTGGAATCATATGTTGCTTGTGTACATGTGTGTTTGTGTGTGTGAAAGCTAATTTCCCATTTTTGATTCTAATAAGCATACAAAGGAATGGAAGAAAAACAAATAAAGTTTAATTATAACATTTTATTTGAAGTAGTGTATCACAGTAGTGAAAATAATAAGAAAATGCTTTGAAAAATGTTTTAAGCGATGCTGTGCAAAGGATAAATTTTATAAAAAAGTAAGAGAATTCAATTCCAGATTATTTGTTTTAATGTGAGCAGAATTATCCAGAAAATACAGAGCATTAATTTTATATCCGGAATTTAGATTAATTTTAAATGAATCACAAGTCATAACGAAGCTCTATCATTATGTGATGAAATATGGTAGTGAAATTTATCTTATTTAACTGACATGATAGTTGCTCTAAATGAAACATACTGAATATACATATTGTCAGGGTTACACAGTAATGTTATTAAATTACTCGTTTTTGAGATCACGAGATAATATTTTGAACGAGCTACTTTTGTATTTTGTCTTTGGCAACGAGCCAAAAAATGTAGTTGATGGAATTCGCTTGAAATAGAATGTTGAATTTGTGCTGTTCTTATGAAATTTTCGTTTTTGAGTATAAACTGGGTACACGACTGACATTTGTGCGGGGAAACCCCAATGGATTTCGAATTGTTTCCAAGATTAAGGATTTAGAACTGTTTTGAAGAAAGGATTTTGAATTGTTCTCAAGATTAAGAATCGTGAACTGTTTTGAAACTTGGTGACATCGAAACTGTGCTGAAGTGTGGGAACTTCAATTATATCCAACATTTAGTAGTAAGTGAACAATTTTGAATCTCTAGTAAATTGTTAATAAGTTGTACAGTTGAGGAAGTTTATTTTAAAAGTGGATGAGAAATGGCGTTTTTAGAAAGAGCTTTGAAGGTAGATTTGAAGTGTTTGGCGGAAGAATTAGGAGAAACTGTAACGGAAGAAATGAAAGTTCCTGCTTTAAAAAAGTTGATAGTAGCAAGTAAGGAGTATGAAGAGGTGTTCGCGAAAGAATTATTACACAGAATAGTAAGCGAAAGAGAAAAGGAAATTAAACGCCAAGAGAGAGAAGATGAGTTAAAGCGCTAAGAGAGAGAAGATGAAATAAAGCGCCAAGAAAGAGAAGATGAAATAAAGCGCCAAGAATGAGAATATGTATTAGAGAAGTTGAAGATAGAAACCTCGATGAGATGAGTAATGGTTTTAGGAGAGAGAGGAATTCTCAGAATGAAGGAATACAAGAACACGTACCAGTTGGATTGCAAAAATTAATGCGTACTTTTGACCCCAAAGAAGGTGATATAAGTTTTTACCTAATACTGTTTGAAAGACAAGCCCGAAGGGTCCATATTAAGGAAGAAGATTGGGTAACGAATCTTGTTGGACTATTGCCGTTAGAAATGGCGAATTTGATCGCCAGGCAACCAGAAGAAAAGGCAAATGATTATGAACATATAAAAGGTATGTTATTAAAAGGATTTAAATTGAGCCCAGAAGCATTTAAAGTAAAATTTAAGAGGCATTGTAAATCGGCCGAGAACACTTGGCGAGATTTTGGATTTGAGTTGGCGAACTATTTTAATGAGTGGATTTCGGGACTAAAAATCTACGATTTTGACAGGCTGAAACAACTTGTCATTGTAGAGCAGATGAAGGAACAGGTTTTCAGGGATATACAGCAACATTTTATATATGACTGGAGTAGAATTGTTACAGTTGACGATCTTACTGAGAAGTTAGATGATTATGAAAACGCAAGGCACACAATATAACCAGGCCACTAAAGCTACTTTGTCTCAACTGTATAGAAATTCCTATCGGGAAAAACCTAGCGTGTGCAATAGAAGATGTCATACATTTGGTGAAGGATATAGGCAAGAATTAAACGACCGCAGTGGATATGATAAGCGAAACTCTTTCCAAAAATCAGTTACATGTTTCAATTGTGGACGAGTAGGACATTTTGCGAGATTTTGCAGGGATAAGAAAGACGGGGGAGGAAAGACCGAGGGTAAATTTGCTCAAGGTAAAGGTATCTGAGGTGCAAGTGGCAGAAGTCAAAGTAGTTGAGGATGAAAGCAAAGTAGTCACAGCGAGATTAAACGACGAAGTTGTAAGAGAAAATAATAAATGCAGCACATTTCAACTAAAAATGTCTGATCTTAAAATAGTAAAAATTTCGTATGGTGGAACAGAATATGAAGCTGCAGTGGATTCAGGTGCACAAATTAGTGTGTTTAAAAGCAGTGTAGTGGGAAAGGAAGTAGATTACAAAGGACATACAGTGGCGTAACGTGCACCCCCGCATCGGGGGGGGGTCCAGGATTATAAAGGGGCCCACAGCCTTACTGACGCAAGTGCCTACCCTTTGTAAAATTCAACATGGGGGCCCCAAACCTGACTTTGCAGGGGGGCCCAAAAGTTCTCCGTTACGCCACTGAGGACATATAATATTGCAACCCGGATTTGGTGATTGTTTAAAGGCTGAACTAAAAGAAGTGGGCATTGGTTTGGTAACGAATGGGTATATTACGCCGGTAATTAAAACGGTGGTGGCAACTGTGGATGGGCTGAATACTGATATATTATTGGATACTGAAACTTATGAAGCATTATTAGAACAAGAAAGAATATACAGTTCCAGATTTACAGCCGCTATGAACTTATGATCAGATTCCTTCAAAAAATCGTTAGATGAGAGTGTAAATACTGAAGAGGAAGAACAAGAGCCAACTATAACAGAATATGATGAGGAGAATGGAAATGACATAGAAAAATTCAAGAAACATCAACAGATTTGAGAAACTCTTCAGGAAGCATGGAAATTTGCTAAGCGAAACAAAGAAGGATATGTGATAGAAAATGATATCCTGTACCATGAAGAGCTATTGGGCGGAAATAGGATAAAACAGTTAGTGATTCCTGAAATGGGGAAGAGGAAAATACTAGAAATTGCGCATGAATCAGTGTTCGGAGCACATCTAGGAGCTCATAAAACAATTCAGAGAATCAAATTTTCGTTTTATTGGCAAGGAATGGTAAAGGAGATTAAAGCAATTGTAGTTCCTGTCATGGTTGTCAGCTTATAAAAGTAATTCGTTCGGTTGACAAAATTCCGATAACACCTGTGTCTCGTCCTGAATTGCCATTCCAAGTAGTAAACATTGATTTAATTGGTCCTGTAGATCCAGTATCATCACAAGGACATAACTACATACTTTGTTTGATGGACCAGCATTCTAGATGGCCGGAAGCAATCACACTCAAGTCACTAACGGCTAAGAGTACGTGTGAAGCACTGCTCGAAATATTTAGTAGAACAGGAATTCCAGAAGTGATCGTAATGGACAATGCAACAAATTTTACGGCCAGTTTAACACAAGAGTTTTTGAAGATTTTAGGAGCTTGTCCGCGTTTTTCAACACCATACCATCCAGAAGGAAACGGGTTAATTGAGAGATGGAACCAAACTCTCTAGAACATGTTGCACCACTTTATCAGAGAGGAAGGAAGAAGTTGGCATAGGCATATACCATTTTTACTATGGGCTTATCGTGAAGTTCCGAACGCAATTACCGGTACACCACCTTTTCTACTAATGTATGGAAGAGATCCGAAAGGACCATTGTCTATACTGAAGTCAATTTAAACTGGAAACACGTTGTTACATTTGAATATGAAGGGATCAGTAGAGAGTTATTTGAAAAAGCTAAAAGAAAGTTAGAAGTAGCAACCCACAAAGCAAAGTTAACAAGTGACGTGCAACAAGGTAGCTACGCTAAATATTACAACAGGCAAAAGAAACATCGAGAATTTGCACCAGGAGATCAAGTGCTTGTTTTGATACCTGATTCGACGAATAAGCTATATGCTAGATGGACAGGTCCAGTTAAAGTTGTTAAAAGAGTAAAACCAAATTCATATTATTTGCAGATGGCTGGAGGTAATTTGAAATTGCTGCATGTTAACAAGATCAGAGAATACAGAGCGAGAGTTCAAACGGTTGGAGTTGTTTATGATATTGATGATGAATTCGGTGAGATATATGAAACACCAACACACAGTTCCTGCAGCTGAGAAGAATGACGAAGCATTGGACACAGTGACGTTGGATTACCTATCTTAGAAGCAACAAACTCAACTAAAGGATCTTTTACATCGACACAGGACGTTGTTTTCTGGAAAAATAAAAAGAGCTAAAGTTGGTGAACATGTGATAAAACTGAAGACTGAGGAGGAGACAATGAAACCCAAAACTTATAAGATACCAGAAAACTTAACCCTCTAACCGGATAGCACGGAAAATTCCGTCAGTGTAAAGATGCTTCGAAAATGGACTGCACGGATTTTTCTGCCTTCAAGTAACGTTTTCTAAAGCGGATTAGCCGCACTTTTCTGAAATCCTTTCCCCCTTTTAAGGTTTAACATCTTGAAAGATAATGAGGGACGGAGGAAGCAACACAGCAGGAGTTTTATGGCTCGCAGGGAACCCCGTGTTTTGACCCTGGGGCAATCGTAAAAATCGGGGAGAAATTTCTTTAGAACCCAAGAAGTGTTTGTTTGCTAGCTTGTATTTTAAAAGTTTCCAAAAGTCCCAACGCATAAGTAAAATATGTTACAATTCCCTTTTGGTTTCATATTAATTTCAAACTGTAACAAGTTGGGGCGTGTCAGGGCAATCTGCTATTTTATATAGTTAGACAAATTATATATCTTTTTTTAAGCATATTCTTTCGCTTCATTTTTCTTATTTTAATCAAAGCTTTCAGTTTTTGAAACATGATTATTTTATTATAAGATACCGAAAAAATTAATAAAACATCAAACTCTTTAAAATTTGGAACCTTTTCAATTTTCCAACCACTAAAATTGAATAAATTTAAATTTCATCAAATCATTTGAAACATTTTCTTACACTTTGATAAAAATAACAACGAAAAAAAAACTAATTAAGATTTATTAGTTTTTTTTTTTTTTTAGATTTCAAAGCCTAAGTTTTCAGGGAAGTTTAAGTACAGTGCCTGGTTATATATTGTTAAAATACACCGAATTATATTTGAATTTTAAGTGCTTGAACTTCAGTTTACATCAAAGACAACATGAATGAAGATTTTCACACATTTTTTTTATAACTTGAATGTTTGAATAAATGGTAATCAAAAATATACGGAAACATTTACAGTAGACATTTATGCATATAAATAAACATAAAAATCAATTTTAAATTCGAGCTATTGAAAATCATTCGAATTATATATTGTTCAAAAATATCTATTTATACAAAATATACCTCAACATTTATCTTTTTTAAAGGCTAACTGAATAAGTAATTAAAATCTGGATATGTTTTGAAATCTCGACCTTATAAAGCTAGAAATTTTATGTTAGAAATTCCATTTGAAATTTCGAAAAAAAAAATGCATCGCGCAGTTAAAAATTATTTACCATAAGTTTTAGCAATTGTTTGAGTATAATAAAAATTTCAAATTTTTTATTATATAGCTTCTTTGGTATCTTTTAATATATTTCGAAGATTTCATACAATTCAGTTGAAAACCGCATGCTAAGAGCAAAAAATATACTAAAAAAATTGATGAATATACAATTACAATAAATTCTTACATAGAAGCAAAACTCAGAAGCTAAAGCGTAGGAATAAAAAATTTTGAGTATATCTGAAGTAGTTTTCGAAATATTTATTTTAAAGTTCAGAAAATTTGTGTACGTTATGTTATACTTAATATTAATTAAATGGTTAAAATAATGTGTTAATACTAGTCATGTAATCGTTTGATGACACATTCATATACTAATAAAAATTATCATGGTCATTGATGCGAATGTCAAGAATTTTATGTAATTTTAAATTCAGGCATTAAGATATTGATGTAGAAAATATAAAACGACCATCTAAAATACATGGAAAATGCAGTCTGCTATAAAATGATCTTGACAAACAAAATCCGGCATTTTCACTTACTATGGCAGAGCCGGCTTAGTCAGGGGCGATCTGGAAAACAGAGAGAGAACCACGGTTTTGATGGATGCCGCTCTAGCTTTTAAAGCTCCCAGGAAAAATTATATATATATAAATTACAAATACAAAAATAAATCTTGTAATTTTCCATACATTTTTATAACAACGAATTGTGGAATTGGCTTCCAATACATTGTTGTGTTTGACAATATCTAAGGTAACCAACCCTACTTTAGATAGATTTGTACTACTTTTTCGTAACCGTATTCCTTTTAAAATTAATTCGTGCAGCCGAAATACACCTTTTGTACCCTTAAAAATTTATATAAACTATAACGGTTAATTTTAATTTATGCAACTTGTGAAATGTTCATAATTAACCATTTACGTCTAAACAGTTTACATGAAAAAAAAAGTTTGGACTCCCTCATTCATTAGGGATTTATATAAGATTCTAATATTAAATTTTATTTTTCACCGAATAGGATCGAGTGGGGCTTCCACACCACAGGTCTGGGGTTCTATTAACGGGCTGCGCAAGGTCGACTCTGCCTTTCATCCCCGCTACATTGGGTCGATAAATGAGTACCAAGCTTGCTTCGGGTCTTAAACACTGAAGGTCTCTTTTCAGACAGACCACCAAATCGGGACATCTGTTCATGCACCTCAGCGTCCAATGGTCACGTGTATTATGATGGGCACAGTAGTTCCTGGCCCTCATGGATTGTTGTGCTTCTGAGTTTGAGTCTTAAGTTTGAGGATTACCTCACTTTGGGAATACCCCTTAGATAAACATGTATTTCCACTCATTTGCAATTAAACATTTTTCTTTCAATTACGTTTATTTCAGAAGGAAGTTTGATTTTTCAAATGTATTTGCTTAATAACATGTATATTTGTGTATTATATTAAACATTTTATCAATCCAAAATTACATGTTTTTAGCTCCTCTAAAAGCTTTTAGGATTTTACGACTGATCTTACAATCCATATACGTTTTATAGTAGTGTATTTAAAAATGATAAAGACATTTTTTTACGACTGTGTGAGCTTTTATGCCTCGTTTATAAATATAAAAATTGCATTCAGCTACAGTTTTTAAAAATGTACTGAAATAAGTGGAGGAATAGGATATTTACATATTATGAATATTTTTGACTGCAGTAAGATATATTTATATATTTCAGTTTCTTTACAATTTGAATAGAAGTTGTAAGCCATTTTGCGAATAGTTTGATGTTGAGTATAAACCCATAGGCTGTTTAATATTGTAAAGTGTTTTACTTTGATACCAGCACACACTAAAATAAGGCTCATTTGCAGTTATATGATCAGCTTCAGTGATATTTAAATTTTCAAAAATAGTCTAGACGTACGAAAACATTCTTTCATAACCACACACCACATCTCATACTATATCTTCCCTACAGCAGAAAATATTTGTGTATACTGAAAAATTTAATACAGGATACATTTTCAAGTGTTAAATTTGTTTTTAAAATTTGGTATGAATACATTGTAGAGAACTGTCGGTTAACTTCACTGAACAAAATTGTTTTAAGTGTACTGTTTTGAAAGACAAAATTAATTAGGAGAACTTTTCTCACAATAGAATTTGTAATGACTGAATTGTGTGAAAATGTAGTTATCGATGTGTGACATTTTTCCTTGTAATAAAAGAAACAGAAAGATAAGAAATTTAACTTGAGTAGAAAATGGTTAGAAGTACTGTCATGCGCATTTGAAGAAGTATATCCCCCATTAAAATTAAAAATTATTGACTGAATGTGTGTTATGTCCATCACAAATGCCGATGTAGAAAAGGAATTTTTATTTAATACAAGAAGTTCGAAAAGGAGAACACTAGGAAGGAAAATTTAAATTTTTTCCGAAAAATATTCAGTTAACATAAAAATATCTTTTATATGATTTTAATTAAAATAAATTAAAAGTATTGAAATCCTTTTTTATGCTATTTTAAATTAAAAATATAACTGAATAGAGAAAGATCGGTTTTATTTCATAAATATAATCATCGTATGTAATATTTATTGTGTTATTGTTTAAAAATGAGATAGGGCCTTTGCTCTTTTTACCTCATTACTTTTTTAAAAAACAGGAAAGTGAGCGTGTTTTCTTACTCTCATATTCTAAAATGAATACAGGATGCTTTTTTCTGGTTCAAATCGCAATACCAAATATATATATATATATATTTTAATTTTAAAAAATGACAGAAAAATAAATTTTCTTTGAAGAAAATATAATTATTTTTCAACTTCTAACATACTATTTATTTCATTTTTTCCTCTTTTTTTTTTTTTTTTTTACCTTTCATTTTTTAATTTTACTGTGACTGAACATATAGGAGAAAGAAACACCGAATTCCACTACGCTTTCAAAGAAGGCAAAGAGGCCCAAGGCAACTTAACAGCTAGCTGTAAACGATTGATCTCTTGGTTCTTACTTTACAAAGAAACCGAACTGGGTCGTAAAATTGTCCCCGTTCGACCTCCCAAGTTCTAAAAGGGGGATAGGAAAGAAGTCTGTTGCATTTTTGAAGGGAATCGCAAAATAAGGGTTAAACGCTTTCGGAATAACTTTTCAGGAGGAAGGTATCCAGTTAGAGGGTTAAAGAGAAAAGTAGACGAGCAGATAGACAAATTGTTAGAGTTAGGGCTGATTGAACCTGTTGTAAGTGAAATAGCACACCCCATGGTATGTGTTCATAAGAAGGATGGAACAATTTGGTTATGCATAGATTTCAGAAGCTTGAATGCCCTTACCGTACCGGACGTATATTGTAACGTTTGAAAGAATAACGGTAGCGTATTCTTGGTGAATTAAAATATGGAATTTATTACGTCACAACTATTGAAAATTATTTACAAAATGATACATTAAAGTTATTAAAATTAGTTAGATTGTTAGAGTCCACTATTTTGTGAGAGGAGGTTTCGTTGGTTACCGCTCCCGTGCAAGTTCAAAGCATCTCTCCTCTCTCATCTTCCGGTCGGGTCGCTAGATTCCTCGGGGGGTCAAACAGGGGTTGCGCTGGATCGGAAATTGCACGTGTGGGCGTCGAATCTACAAAGAAACCGACACCAGATGTTGTTGTTGTTTTCGACGTGACGTTACAATATCCAATGCAGAATATAATGGAGTTGAATTTCTTAGTAGGGAAGAAAAAATTCATTACTGTACCAGATATGTTGAAAGGATATTGGTCTATACCAATGGAAGACAGCAGCAAATGTCTAAAAGCCTTCCGAACTCCTTGAGGACAGTACCAATGGAATGTGTTACCATTTGGGTTAAGAAACGCTGCTGCAACCTACCAGAGAGCCATGTCTAAAGTGGTTCAAACTATATCTGATTTTGCATGTGCGTATATCGACGATTTAGCAATATTCTCTGATACGTGGGAAGGACATTTAAATCATCTAGAAGAAGTTTTCAAAAGATTGGAGCATTTTAATTTCTCAGTGAATTTAGGAAAGTGTGAGTTTGCAGGACAAAAAGTTAAATACTTAGGACATGTCATTGGTTCAGGTAGGCATTCCCCTGACAAAGAAAGAATAAAAGCGATTCAAAACTTACAGGCACCAACGACCAAGAAACAACTGAGAAGGGCTTTGGGATTGTGCAATTTTTATAGACAGTATATTCCGAACTTTGCAAAAATTGCTCTTCCACTGACGGAGCTCACTAAAAAGAAAGTCCCTAATGAGATTCCATGGAGCAAGGAGGCTGAAAATGCTTTCCAGGGGTTGAAGACAGCACTAGTGGAATTACAGAGTTGCAGGTCCCAGACATAGAGAAACCGTACTACTTGCATACGGATGCTTCTCAGACGGCGGTCGGATGCTGTCTAAGTCAATTGGATGGAGAAGACAACATTCATCCCATAGCTTTTGGGAGACAGAAACTGAACCCAAGCCAACAAAAGTGGTCAACAATTGAAAGGGAAGCGTATGCTATTATTTGGGCTCTAAAAAGATTTGAAACTTTACTGTGTGTATCAAAGATTTTTTTACTAACCGATCATAATCCTCTAGTATTCCTCACTAGTGCTGCACCCCAATGTCCGAGATTGCAGAGGTGGGCGTTGGCCATTCAACGCGATGACATTGAAGCAAGCCACATGAAAGGATCTAAACTAGTTAATGCAGATGCGCTATCCAGACTGTAAATGTAAACTGTAATTAAATAAGAAGTTTAAGGATTTAAGATTAATTTAGGTTTTAAACATTTTCTTAGCTTTATTGTTAGATGATTAAGTTAAGAAGAATATTTCTGTAAAATTTAATGTTGAGTATTTTTATGTAAATGTATAATATTAAGATAGTGACTAAACAGTGTTTCATTTTGGGTGTAACGTGTGACCCTTAGATAGTTTTAGCCATATTTGATCTTTGGAACTAATATGATTCTCGGGGGTAAGGTGTCAGGGTTACATAGTAATGTTATTAAATTACTCGTTTTTGCGATCACGAGATAATATATTGAACGAGCTACTTTTGTATTTTGTCTTCGGCAACGAGCCAAAAAAATGTAGTTGATGGAATTCGCTTGAAATAAGATGATGAATTTGTGCTGTTTTTATGAAATTTTCGTTTTTGAGTATCAACTAAGTTCACGACTGAGAGAGAGAGAGAGACGCATATTATAAAAAATTAAAGAAAAAGAAATTAATTCATTTTTGGTTTTAAATATTAACAGCAATTTGTATCTCAATAAGAGTGACGTGGTAGAATTGAAAAATTTATAATTTTCTAATGAATTAATTCAAATGAATTGAATTTAAAGAACAGTGTTAATATATATAATGGATAAGAGTAATAATATACATTCATGGACAAAAAAATTAGCGCACGAAGAAGGAGTCGTCAAAACGAAAAGAAATTTTACATACGAAATGACTACTTTGATATAAGAAAATGATTAGAAAATAAAAAAAGGATAATTTATTTCAGAAAAAAAGGCAAAAGAACGGAGGATTTAATAACCTGTTGAACCCCCTCTAGCGTGAATGCACGTTGCGATACGATCGGACATTGAGGCACACAAGTTCTGCATGATGTCCTGAGACATTTCGTTCTATATTTGCTGTAACCTTGCTTCTAGTTCTTTCAAACTCGTGGGATGTCCAACTCGCCAGCCTAAATGATCGCAGATATGTTCGATTGGAGACAAATTTGGGGATCGGGCAGGCCAAGGAAGGGTAGTAGCAGTGCGGAGACAATCTTGTGACACCCTTGCCGTGTGAGGCCGAGCATTGTCTTGTTGAAAAATGACTCCTGAGAGCCGTTGCATGAGTGGCAACACATGTGGGTGCAGGAAGTCATGGACATACCGCTGGGCTGTCATGGTGCCACGGATCAATACTAGGGGTGACCGTGAATTGTAGGCAATGGCACCCCATACAATTACACCAGCTGTGGGAGTAGTGTGTTGCTGTAAAGCAAAGGCAGGATTGAGGCGTTCACCACGGGTTCACCGACCTGGTTCCATTCCGCTGCAGTCCAGTTTCCTAGTGCGCGGCACCACTTCGAATGAAGGCGTCGATGGGTGGTCGTCAAGGGCAGCACACGTAATGGGCGCCGAGATCCCAAATGTCCTTCCGCCAGGCGTTTTCGTATGGTTCGAGAAGACACAGGGACCCCTAGTGAAGGTGCTGTCTGTGTCTGGATGGCTGCCGATGAAGTAGTAAACTGTACGCGTGCATTTATTACGATGTGGTGGTCTTTTCGACGACTGGTCTGTCGAGGGCGTCCTGAGCCTGGTGACCGTGTAAATGACATCTCTCGGATCCACTGGTCCCAACAAATCCTCACAACACAGAGCGGCCTAATGGACGAGCAACTCGCCTAGCTGACCACCCAGCTTCCATCATGCTGATGATCCTCCCCCTCTCAAACCGCTTATATTGTCATAAACGTAATGGCATGTCTACCTCAGCTCTTCTTTGTAAGCGATTCAGCACACTCAAACAAGCTTTGTTTACCTGTTTTATACTCCACGGAGAACGACCTCTACCGGCTATACGTAATGCACAATCCCGCTGCATTTCTAATCATTTGCATATCTCCCCTACATGTACCTTCATGCCAGGTTTCGTTACGATCCCGCAATTATTTCTTGGTGCGGTAATTTTTTTTTGTCTGAGTATATGCTTCTTGATAACAAATTTCAGAGATCTTCCATTTAATGTAGATTGTAACTTTTATAGTATATCAATGTACATGGTCTGTTAAAAAAAAGTATCCGACCTTTGGCCAGAAAAAATACCTTGGTTACTTTGCGGGTCTAGGATTCTAATCAAATTTAAAGTAGATCCCTTGCGCATTCCTTCCACTCCCGAAAAGACACATCTGGAAAGTTTCTTTTGGAATGGTGTTCTTGCCTTTTCTCTCATCCCTACTTTGAAAACATGATCCTTTTAACGGCGTTTTCATTTTCAGAAACAGCCAGAAGTCGCAAGAATCCAGGATAGTCATTAATCTCCAGTAGGTCCTGTGCAACTGCAAGACGAAGTTTTTCTGTTCCACCGACGAAAGTTAGGATAAATTTCACAGCTTCTCTGCGCATGAACACACAAAATTGCATGTGGAGAACATGTACTAATCTCAACCTGTTCAGTAGTCTCGCGTATGGTTAAGCGATGATCTTTCATGACCAGAGTTTCTACCTTTTCATCAACAGCTGCATTTTGAGGGGTTTGTGGCCTCCCAGAACGCTGGCCTCTCTCTGCCAGCGTGTGCACGAACATTTTTGTGAATCGGTTAAACCCCTCCTAAATTTGTGTGACTCCCCGTAGCATCGTCTCCAGACACTTACTGAATGTTACGAACTGTTTCATTTAGAAAATCACTATGCTTTTGTCAAAAGAAAAAAAATGGAGTACTTATGCTCATGTCGTTCAGTCCTCTTTAGAGAAATAAAAATCCGACGAACACGTGAAACAACATCTCACTCGATTGCCTACAGCAGGGGTGGTGAACCTTTTTGGATCAATGTGCCATTTTTTCTTTAAGAAATGTTGAAGGAGGTAGAGACGTGCCGTCAAATAATTTTAATTTTTGATTATTGAAAAAATAATAAAATTAAATACTAACAACTGAAAACTCTCTATTCACAAAGAAAAAATACATTTTGCCCTGTACAGTTGTAAATGTTTTATTTGTAACTGTAATTTAAATTAAAGTAACATTAGTGTAAATTTTGTTGTGGTAGTTTGGACGACAAATAACTTGTATTAGGATTGTAAGATGTTACTTTCAGTAGTATGCAAGCTGAATTGAACCATCTTCAAAACGGGGTTTCTAAGTGAGACTTTCATGTTATTCATCTATGAAAATAATGACTCGCAGGTATAGGTAGAAGAAAATATGGTTAAAATAGCATGAGCCAGTTTCTTCAAGTAGCTAAATGTATCTGAAATCAAATTCCATGTTTCTAAAATTCCATTACTAGCGTTTTTACTTATATTGCGTGTTAATCTTTCTGTTTTAATCAATTTCAACTTTTTCCTTTTTTTAAAAAATTTTTGAATCCATATTGAACTAGACTGGAAGTCGATTTACAACCAATAGAATTGGGACAAATTCAGTTTATTAAATGAAGTCACATCAAAGTACATAAAAAACTTGAAAAGTTTCCGATAACTCTTTGAACTGAGAAAATCTCGTTGCAAACTGCAACCTATCACTCACGTTTTTCGTAACATTTCATATTGAACTTTGTTATTTTTAATTAAAATGTAAACCGTTTTGATCGGTGGCGTGCCCAAAATGGCACGCGTGCCAGTGGTTCGCCACCTCTGGCCTACAGAAAACGACTGGTACACTGGAACAAAGAGAAAAAATTCAAGCATGTGCATTAAGCTGTCACCCGCAACTGTGCACAGTGGCGCCATTTTAGAGTCTCTACTGTGCCCGGGAAAATTTAAGATAGGATACTTTTTTAACAGACCTTGTGCATAGCTTTTGTTTCTTGAAACATGAAAAATAGTATTCAGAAGAAAAAACATTAGAAAATAAAATTTTTATTACATTTATATTCACCAAACATATTTAAAGTATATCTTACATTTGAGCAACACATAAAATATCTCAATAATGCTATAGTCTATTAATGAAATGAGCTCTGCTCCAATCTATTTGAATTGGAGGGATCTATAATAGTTCAAAAATATTTTGTTTTATTAATGTTTCAAATAAAACCCATGAATTATTTGACAAACAATAAAATATTTGAGAATTCTTTACTCTGTACTCCCAACACGGAAACACAAGTATCAACTTGCATTCTTGTACATCAGTCTTTCAAACACAGAAATGTGAACACGCACTTTTATTGCTTTAACATTAAATTTTATGCTGTACAATGAACATGAAAGTATTTATAAACATAATTTTTTTAAATAAAAAAAATGCATATATTAATACTTTCATAGGTAGGTACAGATGTAAATAGTAAATGATTTTACATTATATATTTTTTCATTCCAAATATAAATTCAAAATAAATTTACAATATTCAAATGATAGGAAAAACTAAACATTAAGATTATCAGACACACACACACATACACAATTTGGTTTTTCTATTCAAATAAAAACATGCTTCTTAAGTTAAAAGATCAGTAAAATATAATTTTCATCACTGTAATTTTGGCACATAATATATTTTTAATTCATTTCTAAATGCAATGAATCTAAAAGGATGTTTACTCAAATATATTAAATGTTGTGATTAAAAAAATTTGTATTCAGTTTTTAGAATAAACCTATAGTAATAAATAACATTAATTTTGAAATAAAACAGTTCTAACAATCAAAATAAAATTTCAATGAGATAATCTATTTCAGATACATTAATACATAAAAATAGCAAAATCTTATTTCAGAAGGAATGAAATCATTGGCGATATATAAAAGAAAACAAACATATTAACTGATAAAACTAATTTTTATTTAATTTTTGTAATCAGTTATTCAAATCACAAAAATTAAATATGCAAACAATACAACTAATCAAATGGATTCATAATACTAACAAATTATTAATAAACTTAAGTGTTTTACTTGATAATTTACTAGCAAAAATTTTAGTAATATTTTATTGTAAAATTAAGATTGTATTAATACAAATATTTACTATTTTGGTAGAAACTATTGGTTTTTGTCTGTTCGCTAAGGTATGTAACCTACTTATGTGCAAGTCTACAGAAACAAGCTCCAACTAACAGAACCTAAAAAACTGAGCCATTTTTATTCTATTTAAGTATTTATTGTTCCGTTATTGGTATTTTTTTCAGTTCTGGGAGGGGGGGCCTCTTCAGGATCAGCAGTTATAAGTAAGATATCTTCAGTCAAACTTTGAAGCAATTTATGACAGTGCTGCAATCTAGTGTTTGAGTTCCTCTTTCAGTAATCAGTTAGATTTTGATTTTTGAGACACATTTAATTATTATTCTACACACACACAATCTAATCAACTGGGTCAGAAATGAATTATGAAAAAAACCAGTAAGTAAACTTTTTATTTAAATCTGATATTTAGACCTGAAAAATGAGAAGGGATGCCACATTCTAAATGAGGATCAATTAACACATAGAGGCTAATCAATAGGAAGTATACCCAAATATATTAGCACTTAGATGCTAAACTAACAAAAAAGTTCAATTATTACTGTCATAAATCAAGGTAAAAATTTAAAACAAATTAACAGAATAAAATAAAAAAATTCAAAATTATTTAATTTAATACTGAATAAAAGCTTGCAAACAAATGCTAAAATAAAATTGTTCAGAATTAAAAAAAAAAAAAAAAAAAAGAAATTAAAAATAAGAAGGTAGGGGGGGGAACAACTTTATATATGACGAATTTTTTTTAAAAGAAAAAAAAGTCTTAGTGTTTTTTTACAAAACAGAAAAAATTACACATTTTAATACGGAATCAAGATAAAGATGAAAAAATGGCAATGTTCAGCCATTACCATAAAAAAAAAATGGTTTTCATTCAAGTGAGCCTCTTCTTGATTAGAATTTCCTCAGCCCCCCCTTTCTAAAAAAGCATTTTCTTTGAAATGAAAATTTCTTACACATGTATTAAAATTCAAGAATACCTTCAGTAACCACATTTGAAAAACAAGCAAATACATTAATTACTGATTTTTGTTTAATGCCTAACAATTTAAAATTATTTTAAAAAATGCAAGATCTACAGACATTGCTACAAATGCCTTTGATAGTTTTTCCAAGAAAATTTAAACTCGATCCTATCTTTTCTAAAACTAAAGCAAATGGGCCAAAGTCTTGCCTGAACATAACTCATTCAAGTTTTACACAAAATTAGAATAACTTCTTTTAATCTTAGTAAAAAAAAACAGGACATCTCTTTCAAAATTCTTATTTAACATTCATTAAATTTGTCATCTAAAGAAAAATAATTTAAAATATTTAATTCACAAAAATATTCATTAGATTGATATGTTGCTAAAAAATAAAGAATATGGTACTCTATATTAAGAACTCCATACAATAACACACACAGTTTGTATATTACATTTCTACAATTATTCATTGGAACAGATTATGAATAATTCACTACTGTAAAAAACATTTTCTACACGTATGCACACAGAAAAAGAATAAACAGAGGCACACTAAAATTTATCCAGCAAAATTATACACATCTGTTTGATAAGTTAATGTAACTTCTATCTCAAATTTTAAAATAAAATTTTCCTCACACTTTAATGAAACGAAATATTTTGATGCCATAAATTTATAGAAATTATCCTGCAAGTCTTAAAACAATACAAAGTATGAGAATTCCACGTTACACCATGTTTTTAAAACACTCATATTACTCATAAATCTACTATAAGATCCATTATGTATAATTACACATAAAAATCAGATTACTCTTCTTCCAAACACAACAAATTATTTGTTGATTTTAAAAACAAATCACACAAGAAAAATCTAACCTACATAACACATGTTCAGTAAATGTAAACATTTAAAATTTCAAAATGTTTCAATATTTTTAAAGATAAATAATGTGTATCAAAGGAGGTGGCCATGAAATCCAGATGCATAATTGCTATTGCAGTATGAGACATAGTTCTCAAAGGGAATGTAAAAGTAGACACTTATCTGTATATTTTATTGAATTGCTTCAAATGTGTGTGTGTGTGTGCACTTAAAGTAAATTCTTCGTATTACTACACATAGTGATTTTATGACCACAATATTCTATTCTAAAAAATCTTTAAAGATTTAATGATTCTTATATGTACATTAATCTAAATATATTCGAATGAATATAAGTACTTATGGTATATCACAAGAAATTGAGCACCACAATTTAAAACACACATTTGTACCCACGTAATTTTTAAATGATTTTAAAGGACCATAAAACATTCTAATATTACCAACACTTTTGCTAGTAAACATTTACAAGATCACAGGATTTATTTTTTTTAAAAAAATTAATTATAATTACAACATATAATGAATTTTTTAAAGCTTTTCAAATGCCTGTGATTGGCAGAAACACAATCAAATTTTAGTTCAGATTGGTATCTTAATGATAAGCAAAGATCCTTTATCATACGATAAGCTTTGTAAAAGAATTTGTTATATAAGTTTATTATCATAACTTGAATCATTCAAATTATAAATATTCCCACTTGTACCATGAAATTAATACTTTGAACTCACCACTAAAGTCAAATAAACACATTGCACTGTCTTTAATGCTAGACAAATACAAAAAGTGTTTTTTAAAAATAACTACAAAGTTTTACATTCCAAATAATTTTAAAGTTATCACAATCATAATAGGAACTTCAGATATGGCATTATTTACAAATCAAAATTCTATAAATAAATCTGGAATATATTTTACATAAGCAACTAATAGCATTTTCAAAAAATAATTTAGAATTTCATGAAGTGATTTAAAATTTTAAATTAACTTTAGTAAACATACAAGTAAATTTAACACAAATAAATGTTCAATAATAATAATATTTTTCATTCGAAATATTAGCAAAATCAAAGTTACAACCCCCCCAGATATAATGATCTATTTAGAGACACTATTCACATAAAATGATACATAAACTTAAAATCAAATATGAAGTATAAAATCAAAATATTAAGGCAGTGAATCATAAGACTCTGTTCAATATTTATTAAAAGATAATTTTTTAAAGAAAATAATACAAGATATCCATTTCACAATAATAAATCTATAAAATATTATATTCATTCATTTAAAAATTAACTACAGTAAGACTTTATTTTAATTAAACCTTTAAAATTTAAAAATTTTATATATTGAGTTTCAAAATACAAAACGTAATTTACAATTAAAAAATTATCTTAACAAATGTCAAATCAGAAATATAACTAGGTCTAGTAATTTTGAAATAATTTTTACACACAATCCCCTTTTTTATGGAGAAATAAGAAAAATGTACCAAAAGTCATCAAATTTATTTTATTTAAATAATGTAAGATAAATTATGGAGCAATAATTTGATTAATTACTTCTAATTGCAGAACTTTAACATTGATGCATCATCAAATAAAAGATTAAATATAAACATTAAATAAAAAATAATAATTAATGCATTCTTAAAGCATATTACAACATATCCTTCAAACATTTTTTTTTTAAAAAAGGAAAAAATAATATTTTTCTTCAAATTGAATTTTCTAGATTTAACCATTGAGGAAAATAGTTGAAAAAACTTGCTCTAACATACATTAATAGTAAATAGTCTACTCATTAAAATAACACTAAAATCATATTATATAACTCGCTGCTAATTTTAAAAATGTGCACACTTTTTCATTTCAAAATATTTTGTTTTCCCTAACTCGGTATGAAATTCTTTTTTAAAGAATTATTTTGTACAATCAATTCATAATATATTTACATTATAAGATTCAAACTTGAAATAATGCACGTAATAAAACAACACTGATGATAAAAATCTCTTCTTTAGTAAAAACATCTGTTACATTTATTTTCATTACATATGTATTAATATTTTTAAAAAATGCTTTTTTTAACACATAAATAAATCGAATTTCATGACGTAGTGTACAACTATTTTTTTAATGTATTTCTTAAAAAAAAGTCTGAAAATAAAAATTCAATACACCAAAGGAAAGAAAATCAATAGTTACATTTTTAAATGAGCTTATTTCAAATAAAATCTTATTAAAGACATTTAAAAATAAAAACGCCCATTAGATATTACACAGAGCATTAGTAGATTTTAAATCTAAAATGTAATAATATACATTTAGTAAAAACATATACATGTAGGACAAATATTCCATGGTGCAAATAATACTCACTGATAAAAAATAAAAATAAATAAAAAACTTTTAAAAAATTGCACAGTTTGCTATGAATATTAGTTTGTAAGAAATCATTTTTTATATGAATTTTCTGTACTTTATTCTGTACATAAATATGAATCATACACTTCAACGTCAAAAAGTGTATCAAAATTCAAGCATTGATTATGATAATCATTAAAACATTTTAAATTTATTTATTCAAGCAAATTGACAAAATTAGAAAATTTATGGAAATAAAATAGGTAGTAGTAACGATAAAAGTATATTAAAATCTTAAGTATAATGCTAGTCAAAGAATCATCAAAAAATCACTGGAAAATATATCAATTGTGTAAATCAAATACGTAGAAAATTGTGACCATGCTCATTTATCTTTACAACATTAAGTAAACCAATAACATCAGTACAAATCATTCAACTTAATTTACTAAACTTTAAATAATTAAACATATAAAATTAAATGTAGAATGTCAGAAACAACAATTTGTTGCATTACACCACCAAATTGAGCACTGCATAAAACTAAAGTTCTGTATGTTACAGTCAAACAAAGGTCTCAATCTGAGACGAAACAAGATTTTCAATATATATATATATATACATCAGATTACAACAACAATAAAACAACAGTCATATTTTACAGATAAAAACAATGCTTAGTCTTATTTTACATTAATAAAATGGTTTTTCCCCTTTACATAAGCTACCATCACAGGGTATGAGATAATACTAAATTGGATTATAAACCCAGTAAAAATATATATAACAAATAAATTGTCTGCATATAATACTATGCAGTTCTATTTAAAGTTTTAAAGCTAAAAAGACTAAATCATTCTTTATATTTCCTTTCAGCCTTTTCTTTTGCAATTCTACTATACTCCTCCCATTCCACAAACCAAAAGGTAAAGGTCCCTATTGTTCCAAAAACAGCCATAATGAAAAGTTGGTATGGCAGTTCTAAGGCACTGGAGTAAAAGAAGGCAATGGCAGCAGCAATTGACTAAATTAAACAGAAATATAAAATGCAGAAAATTATGTATATATTCAATTATTTGTATTTGTTTATCAGTTTATTACCTAGATCAACAAAGACTGAGTACACTTTAACAATTCTGAATAATAAAAACGTAAGTTTTATAATATATAATTAAAGGCAAAGGCCAGTATGACTGATATGGTCAGCCATCATATTGGCCATATTGATGACACTGGGTACCAAAATATGTAAGTAAAAAATTGCTAAATAAAGGCATACAAAAATAGCTTCGAAAGAATTTTAATACAGGCCCACTCAGGACTAGCTATGCCAGTGGCAAAGGCACAACTTTTTTCATACTTTATTAGTATTTTAATCTGAAATTATAATGAAATGAGTATATATTTAATCTTAAGTCTGGAAACAAATTTTGTAATAAGTTATTGTAATTTTCTGTTTTTTGTTGATCCTCTTTTTTGAAAAAAAATTAAAAACATTTTGTCAAGTGAGATACATTCCTTTGATATATTTTTAAAAATGAATTATTTATGATACATAAATATAACTTATTATAGATATTTGGATATTCATTTAAAAAACTCATTACAAAAACAATGAAAATAAATAATTGCCAGTGTAACACTTAATTACATATTACATATTAAGCTTTTTAGAAGATAATTCATAATGTATTTAAAACTATCAAAAACTATCAGAATACTTAATGGGTTATTTGCGTACAAAATTTTGAATTTGTTTACATGAACTATCAATCCCCCTGAAAAAAAGAAGATTTTCCAGTTTTCTGAAATGATATCCTGTACCTCTTCAGAAATATTTAGTAAGCAGTTTTTTGCAGATGTAGAAGTGACGTATATTTCAATAATAAAACAAAAAAAAAAGTCAAATGTATTTAACGTAGATTAGTTTTAATTTACAATAATATAAACTTTGCAGCAATACCAAAAATACTTGTTTCTTCAATACAATAGTTTTAAAAAAAATAAAATCACATCAGAGTTATTAATATCTTAAAATCTCAATGGGAATTCTGCATGAATAATATTCACACAGCATTGAACACATGAGAAATGTGAAGCATTGTGCTTCACATTTGCACAAACAACATTAATATTTATTCTAAGTGCACAGCACTCAAACATGACAATCTATTGAAGATATTTCCCATGTAATGTGCTTTAATACCCAATGCATTAAAAATAACATGCAGTTATGGTATTCAAATTTGGTTTTTGATGTCACAATCATAAGGATGTCTCAAATTAATCTGAGTTATTGCATGCCCTTTATTACAAAATATAAGTTTTTTTAAAAAAAAGCTAATGCTCATATAACATTCAACTTATAAGGAACAAACTTTTTGCTTCACATTTGCACAATAACAGAATCAAAATGAGAAAAAAATTATTACCACAATTAAATAGAAGTAAATTGTCTAGGGAAACAAACTAAAATACTAGAAGCATGTATTATTTATGAAGAATGACGTAATTTAGGCATATACTGAAAAACATTATGCTACTTTATTATCTCCAATATATTTTTCTTATCCTTTTACACATTTGTTTATAAAGATGAATAGCTAAATTTACAAATAATTAAAAAATAAAATGTAATCATGACATCAACTTTCACCCAAACACAATTGGTGCATAAATATATTTTTATGACAGTAATTCATTCAATGAATAGATATTTACCTGAAAAAATTTAAAGAGTGCAAATGCTGGTGCACTGTCCTCTGAATATATTGACCCCAAAATGGAATAGATCTGAAAGAGAAAATACAATTAGGAATAATTATTCTTCTATTTCTGAAATGTAAATTATGTTAATTTTGTAAATCCTTTTAAATTGTACTTTTTTTCACCTGAAAATTAATATAATGAAAATAAGAAGTTTTAATATTGTTCAGACCTATAACATTTTTTATAGATTCAAATAAATGAAATGTAAAGGGAAAATCTCTTAAAATAAGTATGAAATGAAATATTTTAAATAGTTGGTCTAATTAATTATAAGTACTATGTAATCATTATCAAGAAATTAGGATAAACATATTTTTTATATTTTCAATCATGTTTAATGAGAAAATTTTTACTTTGATGCAACTGTAGAAAAAAAAATAATTTAAACCAAACTGAAATTTATTAAAACTAGTTTTATTATTGAAGAAAAAAGCAGAAGCTTTTCTTCTACTTTAAATATTTTTTTTTCAATAAATTCAAAACTTTTTTTAGAAAGAAACAGATAAACATTTAAATCTGTTTTTAACTACCTATATGCAACCAATGATTTATTCAAACATTTTTCAATCTTAGCAATGGAGATAAAAAAATTTTTTTGAAGAAGAATTTGAAAAAAAAAAATGTTTTGTATGAGACTTCATTCTCTTAAAATAAATCCAGAAAACTATCCTGTGTATGAGTTCTCTTTTTCTCATTTTAAAAATATTGAATTTGAGAACTAAAACTTGTTTTTAATTTTTAATATTCAATTAATGAAAAATATAGTGGTAGCAAGTTAAGTTGGTTTTAAAGAGAAACTTAAAATTCATAAAAATAAATAAACTGTTAAAGTAATAATACTGCACAAAAACGAATTAAAACATAATTTCATTCATTATATAAATACTGATTTCAATTAATGATACAATAACATTATTAAATATGTTGTATTGTACATGAAAATATAAACAAATAATAATGTTAATCAATTACAATACTTTAGCAGTTAATGATATTAAGATATATTTATGAAAAATGGTAAAATAGTCATTAGAACAGATGAAATATAGAATAAATATATATAAATATTACATAACACTACTGAACTAATAAGTTTTGTAAAAAGTTATGTTTGAAAAAAAATATTGCTTTATAAAAATTGCATTAAAGTTATTAATTCCTTCTAAATGAAACATATTATGATAGAACTGATGCCCTTAAAATTCTAAACTTTAAATTAGATATTTATTTCTACAATTTTTTCCACATTACTTATTGGTCACTACAAAAGTAATTTGGTAAGTTCATACTTGAGTATTATAACAAGCATCTCCAAAACCCAAACCAAAGGCACAAACCATAGCAAGAGTCACACTGAAAATAAAAAAAAAAATAAAAAACTCATTATACAGAGTAACATTTCATATGATTTAAATATCTGACACAAATACAAATAATCCTTTCAGATAAAATTTTTGAAAATGTAAAACAATTTAAAATGCCAAATTGCTTCAAAGGGGAAAAAATATATGGTATTGAAAAAAATTAATTACATTACAACAATTCCCACAGAGAGAATTTCAAGATGTAATATTTCCAAGTATGAAAAATAATAATTACGCAACAACGGTTAATTTTTGGAATGATTATTAAATTTTGATCTAAATTATAAAACATGAACTATAAAAAAAATCTTTTAGATCAAACGTGTAAATACAGCAAATATGTTGCACACAAAAAATAAAATCAGATTACAAGATCATTAAAATTTGATTAATATTCTAAAAGTGATAAAATTATGCTAAGACAAATTTCTGGACGACTTCCTTTTGTTTGTAAAAAAATGTAACACCATGAAGGAATCATCAGAATTAAATGAACTTTAAAGCAAATATCCACTATAGGATGTTACATAAAATAGTAAAGTTTCAAAGCCACCCTGCATGCGTGGCATGTGTGCAGTGCCCTCTGAACTGATGCTGAAAGCGTATAAATAGAGGACAGTGGCGGGATGTTGAAAATACTTAATGATTATTTGTTAGTGGTGTACATTTAGTGAGACCTAAGTATGCCTCCACGATGAAATAAGGAGAAATTCCAACAACTTACGGAGTTTGAACGGGGGAGGATTATTGGCCTTCAAGAAGGAGGATTTTCCTATCGCACAATAGGAGCTCATGTGCAGTGGAACAGTTCTTCAGCGATGTGAGTTTGGAAGCAGTGGACTGATGAGCAACAAAGAACTCTAAAAACTGGCAGTGGACGATGGAAGGCAACATCAGCACAACAATTGAGACCTGCCCCGCATGGCGGTGAATGATTGTACAGCTTCCTACAGGCAGTTGGCAGCATGTTGGTCTACTGCTACAGGTGTACTAATGTCGGCTTCATCAATTTGTCGAGATCTAATGCAGCGTGGATTGCGTGCATGGGTGCCATTACACAGGATCCCCCTCACGGCAAACCATCGACAGCTGCATGTGCAATAGGCAGAGCTGGCAAGCTGATTGTCACAAAGTTGACTTTTCAGATGAATCACGCTTCAATTTGTGGGACCATGATGGCCGCCTTCGTGTTAGACGCTATGACTGTGAACACTGCCTTCTAGAGAGTGTTATCAAACATCATAGCGGTCTAACAACCGGAGTTATGGTTTGGGGAGCAATTTCATATCATGGACAATCCAATTTGCTACGAATTGAGGATAATCCCAATAGCAACAGGTATGTCCCTGAAGTGCTACAGCCTGAAGTCGTTCCCTTCCTTTAAGAGGAGGTTCCCTGGAGCTATCTTTCAGCAGGATAATGCACGCCCACATGTTGCAAATACTGTTCCAAGACTTCTGCTCAGTCCAACACATGCAACTTCTTCCTTGGTATGCTTATTCGCCGGATATGTCGCCTATTGAGCATGTGAGATTTGGCTGGTCGGCTTTTCGCTTGTGATCCGCATCCAGCAGCTTCAAAAGATGAACTTTTGGTGTGCATACAAGCAATATGGAATTCTCTTTCACAAGCACACATTCAAAATCTGTTTGACTCCATGCCACATTGTACAGCAGTACTTATTGCAGTGCATGCTGGCTACACCAAATACTGATTTCGGACACTTAATATTGTTTTTTTTTTTTTTTTGCTTTGAAAATTTCGTCATTTATTTGTACTAAAACAAGTCGTTTGTGCATTAAATTTAATTTAATTCTGATAATTTCTTCATGGTGTTGTAGTTTTTACAAACAGCAGTTTATATGGTATGTATGGTATACATTTCAAATAAAAAAATTTCAATATTATATTGGGTATTGAAATTTCTTGAATGTATTTTGAGTATTCAATATGCTTCACTATTTGTAACGGTAGAGATAACATATATGGGTGTTACAGAAATCTTTTGTTCATTATCCTTACAAACACAGTAACAAAAGAAGTCTTACTTTATTCATTGATAATATGAATAAATAATGCTGAATATTACACATCTGTTAACACAGCTGCTACTTCTACTTAAAAAACTACATTTCTTAAGCTGATTAGCACCTTTCAAAGTGCTAAAGGATATGCAAAGATATTATGTATTCATGTCATCATTTGACAAATACATAACTAGTTTAATTTTCTGCTTTATTTTATACATTCTTTAACTGAAAAAGACATCAGTAAGAAAAAATTAAATGCAAATGTGGATGAAAATAGTACACCAAGATACATTCAACACTTTAAAAAAAGAGGTATGGGGAATACTAATTGGACTTATAGTAATCCTTTTCAATGACTTACCTGCTATTAATAATTGCTGGCTGCATTGTTTCATGGAGTGTTGCTTTTGATGGTAGGTTAATATAAATGCCAAAAAATGTTATCATGTGAAATAAGTATCCTAACAAAATAACAGGATCTCTACCATACTTATTTGTTTTCTTTCCCAGAATTCCAAACAAGGCTCCTCCTACAAGAAAAAGGAAAATATCAATCTGGCTAATTATAACTGAGGAAATCAATCAAACCAATTTATTAAGTAAAGTGCAAGGACAAAAATATTCCATAATTAAAATAAATGTAACCTAAATTGATAAAATATTACTATATGATTGACACTAGAAAATATATAGGTCTAAAGACTAAAGTATTTTATTTTCTTTTTTTTCCCCTTTAAACCTTACAATGAAATCACAATTATTTATTAGATACAAGGTTCAAGAGGGTATTTTATGGAAAACCTACAGATATATAGATTTTTTATAGTTAGTATTTTTTACACTTATCGGTGGTTTTACATTGTAAAAATGAATGGAATTTGGGGATATTATTAATAGTAGAAATTACTGAAAGCAGCATAAAATTACCTACATGTTCTAAAAAGACACTTTAATTAGATTACCAATTTTAACTGCATTACTTACTCTTTACTTTTATGATTTATTTAACTTCCTGAAGTAATCCAAGATATTTTGGAAAATATTTTTAATGTAAAATATGTTTTACAGATGGGACAACCGAAAGATATTCAAGATATTACATCTATAATCCTTACTCAAACTCTGAACATTTAAGTCATACAAGCTACCTTTAGCTTTGTAAAACATGAAGTTGTAACATACACTAGATCAAGGGTGGGCATTAAGTGGATCGCGACTGGACTAATGAACCACCAAGACACTTTTTTTGGGGGGAGGGCACCTTCACTAAGGCTTAAGACGTGCATACTAAAAGAAACAAATTTGTGGAGCCCTGTTGCCAGCTAGACAAGAGACTGGGTGGACTGCAATACCTTGTAGAAGTTAGAAGTAGCCCATAACCTGGAGAAGTCTGCCCACTCCTGCACTAGACAGTATTCTAAAATTCTAACTAATAACAATAGTAGTTCAAGGTATTTTACCTGTGTGAGTAATACAGTAGAGTATTCTATGATAGTGATGATATATATTCAATGAGAGAGGTTGGTAAGCTCTGTGGAGATTTTGTGTCTGCCAAGGGCAGATATGATGGATACCCACATGGCCCATTTTAGTCTTTTCTAAACAATATGTCAACAACCTAGGAAAGTTATTAATATTCTAAAATCTGTACAAATTATAATTTAAGACTGCGGTTGTGTTGTGATTGAATAAACAACTGATGCATCCATAGTGTCTCCTAACTAAGCCTGAGATATCCGTGACATTACATTGTCCACGGCTGATTCTTATTATTTGTTTGCTCAATGCTTCTAAACAAAACATGCATACTTAAATTACTCCTTAAAGGACTGGAGAGTATAATATGTATCTCACTCTGACACAAATTATTTAAATATTGTTTAATTTTAAAAAAGTCCAAAGATTATATATTAATTATATATCATTTTGCAAAAGCTTTAACATATTATTGTTAAAACACAAACATTTTAATACATTCATTTAAATATTAGCATACATTTTCGGACACATTATTATAAAATGAAAACTGATTCCTAGTTTCAAATGATTCAGAAAAAAATGAAAAGTTATAATAATTCTATTAAATACTAATTAGAGCAAATATTTCCAAATTAATTTACTTTATTTATTTTTCAAATGGTTGTATTTGGCAACTAAGTCTTTACTTATGGTTATATGTATAATAAATAAAGAAATCCTTAATTGCACAGATTAAATTTAGAATGTTTTTATTAAGAAATAAAATATAAATAATCATAGTATCACGAATTTTTTCTATATTTAAATACCTCCCTTGGTAGATGCGGCAATACTGTAGCTCATAAAAATTATATAATTTTTTTTGTTAGCATGCTATTATATTAAAGAAATTTATAAAAATATTATGAATATTTTTATATGATTTTAGTTTTTACTTCATAATTGTAATTAATAATTATTTTAGTAAAAATACTTTTTATACTTATTAATATCGCTATTAATAGGCTTTTATTCTCCATGCTTCAAATTTGTATTTAAATCATTGACAATAAATGGTTAATTGTTCTTTGATTTGATTATGATTTAATCATTTTTGAATACTTCTTCAGAGATTTAGAATTATCCATTATATTCCCTTGGATTTTGGCCAGTATCATAAATAGAAAAAGGGAGGGTTGGCTTGGCAGAAAATTAGTTACACCCCCTTTTTTTTATAAAACAGCCATCAGTCTATGTTTATAATATTGCAGCAATCATCTCTTTATGGTTTCCAAAACTTCAAATATTTACTTTACTTTCTTCATTATTCCATTTATGTCTCTATAATAGAGTACATTAAAAATTTATAAACACATATAAAGTTCCAAGAACAAAACAAGAGTCTGAAAAATGAATTCAATTTAAAAATCTAACCTGCAATTTCACCAGCACCGATACAAATTCCAGATATTCCAACATATTTTACAGCATCACTACCAAAGCGTTTGGTAAATCCAATACCTGTACCATACACACCACTGAAGAAAGACAATTCAAAACCTATATTAAAAAATAAGAGAAGCAATCATGCTTTATACAAAGATGACTGAATAGTTTATGTTTCTATCAAAGAGCAATATTAATGATCAGAAGAGTTACGTGTGTGATGTAGCTATGATTGATATTGCAATTATAAGTTTGTAAATATAATATGATTTGACTACAATTTGTGAATCTATTTTTGTGTTTCAAAATAAATCAAGTAATTGTTTTCAATGTAAAATTCTTTTTTTTAAATTTCTTTCATCTTAAAAATACAAAAAAATTTCTTTTACTCATACTTGAATACTTAAGTTAATAAAAAAAAGTTAAAATTTTTATGCCTATTGAAGCATACATATTCTTTAAAATAAATTTCAATAAAATATACAAAATAGTGTCATAAAGAAAGTATGCAATTGAATCAGTTTTTAGGAATTCACACTTATATTAACAGAAAAGAAAAAAATATACATGTCAAAATGAAAAATACAAAATATCTTTAAATGATCAGTTAATAAGCAAAATAGCTAAACTATTAAAAATGTACCTAAAATAATTGGCATTGGTTTAGAAAAAAATATTAAATGATTAAAAAAAATGGATATATTTTTTGGTGTTAATTTCAAAATAAATGATTATATTAATAGCTTCATCTGATTGAAAATTACCGCTTCTCATATATTCAACTGAAGAATAATAAAATTGCGACACATTAAAAATCAATTAAGTATTCCGCTAGTTTTCAGTTTAATTTCTGATGTCATATTTATATATTATTTAATATAAAAGGAGCACAACTCTCTCTGCTATTTAGAGGATTTGGTCAATTTTTTAAGTAATTTTAAAACATTCAAACAATTCATAAGATCAAAGAGTTTAAGTTACAACAGCACAAATTTAAAATTTATATTAAAAGTAAGCACCTTTTAAACTAATAACACCTGAAATTTAATTTCAGGAAAGTTTGGTTTAAAGTACATATGTTGGCTATACACAATACTGTTTTCCAAAAAATATATTTTTTCCAAACTTAAAGCATATTATACATGAAATAACTTTGATATAAGAATTAGTACATAAATAGCTTGGCATTAAATTGATAAATCACAATTTTGAGTAATCTTATTTCATAAATTTTTTAAAATTCATTTGGGTTAATCAAAAAATTTTTTAAAAAAATTAGAAAAAGGGCATAAAAACCATTTTATTGTTTAATAAAAGCTTACATTTTAACTAACATTACATTGCTTATGAAATATTAATAAAAAATTTATTACAAAGCCAAATAGTTTTTAAAAACCTAATTTAAAAATATGAACAATTAAGAGCCATTAAAGTAGTACTATGAATTATTAAACATACCAGTGTACAGAAATGTAATTGCAAGAAGAATCATTTTTTTGGTTTTAAATAGACTTACAGCTTTATCTGAAAAGGAAAACATTCAAGTAATTAAACACACACATATATTTTTTACACATACTTTATACTGTACTGTACAAGATTCTACATGCAATATTTTTAATTATGAAAAATCTCAATTTATTGTTGATACAAACTATTGAAAAGTCTAGTTAGAATATACAAGTAAGAAAACTTGCATAATTCATTAAACTGTATTAAGAGTACTGGGTGATAAAAAAAAAATTCTCATATATTCAATGATTACAAAGTTTCCATTTGTGGATTCAAATTATATTCTTGACAAAATTGGTTCACTCCAAGGAG
The DNA here is from genome assembly GCA_019973935.1 of Trichonephila clavipes. Lineage (NCBI taxonomy): Eukaryota > Metazoa > Arthropoda > Arachnida > Araneae > Nephilidae > Trichonephila > Trichonephila clavipes. The sequence goes on from BMAU01004673.1 coordinate 588,540, forward strand.
AGCCCACACCCTTGGCACGAATTACTTTGGTTGGTGATAATTGCACCATCTTGGTAACCCTACTTTTAAACACTACATATGGCAACCCTAACTATTTCTAGTATTTTCGTATTTTGTGGGTGCGCATTTCGAATTTCATTTTGTTGTTGAGCTCCGGGTTGGCTGCATGATGTGAGGGAATATACTTTAGAATTTTTTACTTTGTTGAATGTGAAAGGTAAGAAAGAATTGACTGAATAGTGTATGAAGGAAGGATTGATTGCTTCTGAGTTATGAATGTCCTAAATGTAATGATTGGCATGATGTAACATGGGCGGCAATAAAACGCTTTCTTTGAAATCGTACCAGCCACGCTGAATGTATGTTCGACCATTACCTCACAGAATAAATATGGCAGCGCTCATACGATCATTCGCTTAGCGATGAGACCTTTAAGGCTTTTTAAAAATCTGTTGATACACTGTACCCTCCACTCAGAAAAGATCAGCAGTAAGAAAGTAAGTGCTGTTTTTATATTTTTTACCTTAAATGTTTAATTTCTGTATTGTTTACATATATTTTCATTACGCATCCATCTTATCCCACTATATTCCCTTGCCACCATCTTGTTCTGACTTGGCGCTTTTTTCGGTTTGTCGCCAAAGGTGTGGGCTCTCCTAGTATTTTACCACAAAATCAATATATGATTGATAATATGCTAGAAATTCTTTGAGCTTAAAGTTGTATAGTTAAAAATATCGATTTTCTTAATAAATTTAATGCAGGTTTATATATCATTAATATAACCTTTTACAATCATCTTGAGTGCATTAGAAATCAATGCAAAATGCCTAAAGTTACTGGACTAAGTACAAACAGCTATTAATACATGCTTAAACATTAAAATGAAAAACCCCCAAATTCAATTTTATTTAAAGTAGAATGTAATTTTGTATTATACTAAAACTTGAAAAATTGCAAGGAATAAATATAAAAGTTTTTAAAAAAAACGTTATATGTTTAAATTAACAATGTCTTATCTGAATATAATTATCAATGAAAATTTAAATTAGAATATACAATTTAAAATTTATGAAATATAACTAACTTACTAAATTCAGCTATGGCTCCAGAACTTTCAGAAGCTGTACTAAAATAATAAAATAAAAAAGCAATACATAAATTGATATAAAGAAAGTAAAAAGCAGGGTACAAATTTTTTTAAAAAAAAACTTACTATTTCAATAAAATTTACAAGATAAGTAAAAATTTGTACCTTATTTCACAGATTACCAATCAAATTATCCCTCCCTTATTAAAATGCAATAATTCTAGAAATAATTTCTCAATCTCTAAATTCTTTCTTAAATAATTTCTTCTAATCTTACATAAAATGAACAATATTATGAAAAAACAATAAAATTATCCAATAACATCAAAGCCAATATAATTACCACATGCAATTTAACTTAATGCCTCTAAAATATTCTTAGTTCATTAGCAGTGAAAGTTTAAAAAGATGAAGAACTGAGATGAGCTGAATGAATTATATGCCATTACAATTTACAGACAAAAATTCAAATTAAAGTTTGAGAATAATTGTAACTGAAATATACATTAATAGAATTGTATGATTTAAGCTAAAATTTAGTCGAGCAATCTCAACACTTTACCCAATTTTACTTACTTATAGTGTACAAAAATGGAATGAACACACAAAGAAAATATTTATTATAAAAATAAATTACATCCTACACGTAATATCCGAAAAAACATTAATAATTATGTTTAGAATTTAAGTTTTTGATGATGTTATTTATTAGCTAATAACATTATTTATTATTAAATGATTCATCATTTTGATATGCCATTTTGTATTGACATTAGAAATATTTAGCTTTTTTTTTTCTTAAAATTTTTTATATATATATAAAAATATTAAAAATCACTGTATTATTTTCTATTTTAAAATAAATATTTTCTTTGAAATAATGTCATTTTAAATTATTATTATTATACGTAAAACAAAACCTTGACATACATGTTCAATAGAAATTTCTAGCAAGAAACAATCATGGATCATGCATAATTATCAGTAAAAACTGTTTTTCACTTTTTTATATGAATGAAAACTTATCTAAAAGTTTGGAGCTGTAAGAATTAAAATAACTTAACTCGGTGGTGTGACAGCCTGTGAGGTCAAGGCCTACTGTGCTCAACTCAGTATATGCAACCTTGAGCCCTGAGGAGCATGAGCATATGTTCCGGTCAGGTGGTCAATCCGACGCGAAACCCTTGTGTTATGTTCCTAAGCAAGCTTGGTACCCATTTATCAACCCACTGAAGGGATGAAAGGCTGAGTCAACTTTGCCCAGCCCAGGTTTTGAACCTCGGACCTGTGGTGTGGAAGCGCAATGCGCTAACCACTCAGTCACTGGGCTTCAAGTATTAAAATAATTAAAAAAAGCACATTTTTTTTACTCTCTACTCACATACACTTCTTTTTAAAATCACAAATTCATTTGTATTAATGTTTTAAAAATTATACCAATAACAATCATTATTTTAATAAGCATTTAGGATTAAAATAACAATTATTAAAAAAATAAGTATACAAATTAATACAGACACATTTATAAACAAATATAATTTTACAATCCCATACCCAGTGTTATTTGTTACATTCACTGATTCTGTTTCACTTGTCCTTAGACAACACAGCATAACCAAGCCAATAATGGATATACCCAGAAGAACACCAAATACAATGAATCTCGTATGTTCATCGATTTCGGATTTACCTTGGAATTTGAAATATACAAATATGTTTCCAAATAATAAGCTAAAAGGAAAAAGTCAAATTAGATGGAATTTTTTTTTAAACATGGTTAAGCAATAGATTAATACTGAAGAATAAATGTCTTCAAGAATGAAAAGCTATGTTCAATAAAAATGTAAGAAGCTTAATATATAACTATTGTAATCTGAACAATGTATCACAATAATAATAAAATAAATGTAATATGTTTAAATAATTAATGTCTACATTAAAATATTAAATAATGGGTAGGTAACATTAAAAAAAAACAGTATAAAATGAGAAATTATAGTGGTTAATAATTGTTGAGTTAGAGTTATATTTATGTCACACTTTAAAGCTACATGAGGGCTATTGGTGAAGGACCTTGTAATTTTGAACCACGGTCAAGCGGCATCCCTCTCTCCTAACCTCCAAACTACACCAACAGGAAGAAATTTGAGCTTTGACATATTTAACAAGCATCAGGCTCTTCTGCAGAGCAGGTCTTCAACGGTACTAGGCTTGAACTCGTGACTTGTTAGCTACAAGCCTGAGACCTTAACCACTCAGCAACCACTGCCCAGGAAATAATTGTGGAAAAGTTATAACAGTTGTTTTATACAACAGAATTACATGCTATATAAATGCTATGTGCTATAATACATCAATATTTAAATAAATAGATTCATTGCTTTTAAAATTAACTTTTTTTGTTAAAAATACAAGCCCTGCATGTACATAAATATATATGTATGTAGAGATATATGTAATAAATAAAACTAAGTTTTGATTTTCCGGTGAATTTTACTAGATATGCACATTTAACTAATTAAAGTAAATAAGTATCATATATTAATGTACACTCATGTCCATAAACTAAGGATAATTCCGAATCACAAAGAAATTGAACTCTAAAATAAAAATTTCACCTGTAGAATTATCACAAACATCTTGAAGAATATGCAAATTACAGGAAACCACCAGATGGCGCAGATAGTACGTCACAATGACAAGAGTGTAAGAGAGGGGTATATAAGGAATGGTGGTAAAGAAGTAAAATTGTTCACAAGCGCTTTAAAAGCCTTTCATTGCAATAACCGCATAGTTATGGCACAAAGAAAGCATTTGGATGATTTTTTATGTGGTAGAATTATTGGACGACTGGAATGTGGTCGTACCCAGCTGGAAGTATCCAAGGAACTTGGAATCCCTCAGAGTGTCATCTCCAGGCTTTGGCAACGATTCCAAGGTGATGGTAATGTGAGTAGATGTTACAGCACAGGTCACCCCGAGTTACAATGCCGAATGAGGACCAGTATTTGGCAGTTACTGTCAAAAGAAACAGACGGAGCACAGCATCTAACCTGTCTCCTCAGCTCTCTTCAGCTACCGGTACGACAGTTTCAAGGCAGACTGTGTACAGACGCTTAGGGCACATTGGTCTATATGCTCGTAGGCCTGTCAGATGTGTTCCACTCACCGCAACTCACTGTCGCCTGCGATTAACCTGGAGTAGAGTGCATGCATTGTGAACACCACAAAATTGGTCTTGTATGATGTTTTCCGACAAGTCCAGGTTTAGTTTGCAGTCTGATTCTCGCAGGACTTTAATATGGAGAGCGCCAGGTACCTGTTACCACCAAGAGAACACCATTGAAGGACACCGTTATGGTGGTGCAGGATGGCTCGTTTGGGCAGGAATTATTCTTGGTTCCAGAACTGACCTGCATGTTCAGAGTGTAACGATGACAGGCCACATCTATTGGGATGTCATTCTGTCGGGGCGCTATGGGTGCTGAATTTCTGTTTATGGATGACAACGCCCGTCCTCACCGTGCAAACATTGTAGACGAATGCCTTCAATCGGAGGATATCACCCATATGCATTGGCCAGCATACTCACTGGACTTGAATCCAATAGAGCATGTGTGGGATATGCTTGGCCGACGAACTGCAGCCCATCAACCCCCTCCCACCTGTCTATCGGAACTTCGGAGCGCATTGCTTGATGAGTGATGTAATATTCCCCAAGATCAGATTAATAATTTGATATTCAGCATGCCTAGGCGTTGTAAAGCCTGTATTGCATCGTCCGGGAGACATACTCCGTATTAACCATCATGCTAACTATGTTATACTATTTATTGTAAATAGGTTCTTTTTTAAAATTTGCTCCAGGAGTAAAAATCGCAATTTTTATTAATTATGTCAAACATATAGCATCTTTTTTGCTCTTTACCTTTTATTTAATAAATAGACTTTGCAAATAAGTCAAATTTGTTTTGCTTCTGTCTCTTTCTTTGCCTGAAAACTTCATTATCCTTAATTTATGGACATGAATGTACCTTTTCCGGATGCTCTGATTAATTGAAAAAATTTTAAAGATGGGTGAGTAACATATGCATCCACTCCAAATGCCACTGGCAGCCAGGTGATGCACCAGTGAATCCTCTTCAAACTTGAACTACAGGACTGATCCTCCCTATGGAAAGGTGCATGGAATGGCCTAACGACCAATAAGAGGATTTGAGACTGGTGCATATATGACACACCCGTCGTGATGACTTAAAATTTACTGGTATAAAAATAAAAATATTAAGCAACATTTGTATAATGCCAGTACAGCTACATGAAAATATTCACAGTAACACTAGCAGTACCAGTGAAATGATTTTCAAATTTAATATAATAAATAAAATATAATAAGTTTTATAATAGATTTAAAATAAAATGTTTAGTAAATTTCAAGGAAAATCTTACCTGCATTGTAAAAGAGCCCAAAATACTCCACTATTTCTAGACATGGTATCAGAATCTGAATTAATAGTCAAAAAATTACCTTGTCCAGCCCAAAATACTAAAAGGAAGAAAAATGAAACAAACAAGTCTAAGAAATATTACAAAAATTATTTTTTATTATAACTTTAAAAAAAATCGTATTATATTACAGCCTGCTATATATCACAAAGAATACAACTTTAAAATTTTTAATTTTGAAAAGAAATATAAAATAAACAATAATTAATACATAGTAAGTATAAAATACCTAATTTCAAAGATTCATGGACATAAATTTATTACATTACTTCAAAACTATGTTATACGATTGAAATAAGAAGTCATATATCTCTGGAGTTTGAATACTTTTATTACAATATTCTTGATATTATTAGGTGTACAACTTTTAACCGCCCTTTTGCAATAGATGGCTGTAGCGGTAAGTGGTAGGCAAAATAAATAGATCATAGATGTCATACAATAAGCTTAGGTATTTGTAAACATAACACCATCGAAATATTAGTCGATTTGTGTCTGCATCATAAAGTTATTCTCGATCAAACTTGTCAGCTTACGAGCCAAATTCTCGTCATTTGTGGGAGGTTTTAATTTTGTGCTTTAATATGAAGAATTCTGTGACTGGGGCTCATCAAATGCTCTACAAAACCTATGGTTAGACCGTTACTAGTGAAAGAACGTGCAGAGAGTGGTTTCAACACTTCAAGAATGGTGACTTTGACGTCGAAGACCAGCATGGCATTTGGTGGGACCAGCTTGGCGTAGTGTATTATGAGTTGTTAAAACCGACTGAAACAATCACAGGCGAACGTTATCGAACGCAATCATTGAATCATAAATGTATAAACAGTTTTTTACAATAAAGCCTCGATTTTCGGGAAAAAACGGCAGAAGCAAAGTTGTACACCTAATAAAATGAACAGCCTAACAATTATTGACTGTCATTTAGAAAGAATAAAAAAAATTTACTAAATTGTTATGAATAGAAACACAACATGAATGAAAAATGAGTGGTGAGTTGTCAACATTTCAGTATAAAAGTGGTAAAAAAATATTAAAATTCTCAGGATCAAAGATCTCAATCAACTTGTGAAGGAAAATTGTGAAAACTGAATTTTTGAATTAATGACATTTTTTAACAACGAGCATAGGGACAATTTAACATGCAGAACGTGATGAGAACTCAAAGGAATAGGAATTAACAGATGCAGATTGTCACACAAATATTCTATCGGTAACCCCCACCCCCAACACCCTAGCTGTAATCTGTTAAACAGCACAGAGATTGAACTATTGAGTAATACAAAAAGGCCAAAAGGTCTGATGAGTCAAGATTCATTGTATTCCAGAAATGATGGGTGTATCAAGGATGAAGGGCTCAAGAGAAGCAATGGACTCTTCATGCATTTTATTAACTGTGAAGACAAATGAAAGAAGAATTTATGATTCAGGGTTAGTTCAATGGGTTTGATCTATGATCAACTACATTATGCAACAATAAAATAAGCTTGCTGGATTACTTAATATGTAATTCTATTAATGGATTCTTTTTTTCCCTGATGAAAGTGGCACATTCCAGGACAATACCGAGAGGCACCAAGCACAAATTATTCAGAAATGATTTAAGAAACATAAAGACTCATTTTATCAAATGAATTGTACACCACAGAAAAATTTCCCATCGTCAGACATAAACTCAATAAAAAATCTTTGGGATATACTGAAACAGTGTTTATGCGATGGTTAATCTCATGTTATCAATTGTGACAAATTTGTATGGAACCTTTCCAATAATATTCTTAGGCGTCTTTTTGGGGATTATAAATTTGTGTATATTTCCAATCAACTCTGAGAAGCAAACGGGATATGCAAAGTAGATAGGGTATTTAAGTAGAGCGTTGTAAGCTAGCAAAGATGAAGGCTATTGAGCTAGCAGCAGTAGAGATGACCTTTAGAGGATTCAATTGGATTACGATAGTGAAGAGTTACTGCTAGTAATCTACGAAGGAATCTTTAAAGTTAATATACTAGTGAAGATACCAAAGTATTACCAGGTGATATAATATAGTTTATTATAGCTTAAAACAAGCGCTAGTTTAATAAAATTAGTTTAAGTAAATGAAAGCTAATAATTCAAGTTACATGTATTTCTCAGACCTCCTATTTCGGTAGACCTTATTAATCTTACGCGTAATTACTGATTAATTTCATATTTTGTAATTTAATTTAATATTATAGGTAAAACCCTTTTGTTTGATGTAACATAAAAATATTATGAAATTAGAGTGTTTCTCATATTTGAATCAAGTGAATAAATAAGTTATTATTATACAAATGGCTTTTGGTGATTCTTTGCCTCAAATTAATCTTGGTATCCAGGGTGGAACCAGGGGGGTTCCCACACAATTCAATATCTTGGTGAAACACTTCTACTGGATGATAACAAGCACTTGAGCCACATAAAATTTTACTGAAACAATGCTATTCCAAATAATTCTTCTTAATCCAAGTCAAAGATGGTCTTACGAAATATTAGTCATTTTTTTTGCCATATGGTATATTTTACATTTTTTTAAATTAAAATTTATATTGTAAAAATAATCCAGGAAGAACATTTTATTGGCCAAAGAAAGCAATTACTTTTGATGCATATAAGTATTAATTATATTAGCATTACTGTGTCCTGAGAATCACAGAGAAAATTTATGTAGCAAGTAGTTCTATTAGAAAATATAGTACAGAATCTTAAACTATAGAACAGGAAAGTCAATTTTACTATTTCTTTCTGTCAATTTTATTTCAACTTACAAAATCTAAAATACTTTTTAAAAATTGTGCCTTGTGAGGGCTATTTATGTTCAAAGACTCATTTTGCAAGCACTGAATATATAAAAGTCATCTTTGATCAAGAAAATCTAACAACTTTTAACCCTCTCACTGTGCAAACCGCAATTTTCATCAGTATGCATTTTTTCTGGTTATTTAGCTGTACAGCCTGTGCTGTTTCTGTTTATATTTCATTTGTTTCCCCATGTTCATATTTTTATGATCCAATTCCATATTTTAAAATAAAACCCCTTTTACAAAATTTTTTGTACATTTTAACTCTAAAATGTAAATTTAATATGTAGATTTGAAATACATAACAAAAGTTATACAATTTTTGAACCTACTTTGATAAAATAATTACTCAGCAAGATAGTGAAGAGGATATATTTATCCTCTATGAAGAACTATTATCAATATTTGAAATAGAAATTGATTGAAGTACATTTTTATAAATATTTCCTTTTATTTTTGGAAAATATATTTTTCATTTTATTTCAATGATTAAATACAACTTAGTTCACTTAATACTCTTGGTAGTGCAAGAGTTTGCATCTTTCATAAAAATCTACAGATATTACAATTGTTAAAAAAAATAAATGATTATGAAAAACTTACATGAGGCACCAAATCCTATCAAACATGAAGCAACATACAAACACCATGTTTCATGGAAGAAAAAATTTGCAATAAACAAGCTGAAAAAAAAAGATATTTGAATAATTTATAAAATTTATTTTTGCTTTATTGTTGTATTCTAACGTTCAAGTTATAACAATCAAAAAGCCACAAAATACACTTAGAGAGAATCTAAGTAATCTATTTAAAAAGCTAATTATTTTTTAAAAAAAAAACATGTTTCATAAAAATCTAAGATTCTTCTGAGTTTTTCTACACATCATAATGATCAGAATCTAAAATTGTGGGATTAGGTTGAAAATATAAATAAACTAAATGCTTAAAAGAAGAATAACAAATACCAGATTTTTAGATGTACAGGTAAAAGAAAATAAAATCAATACTCTGCCTCATTAAATATTTCTCTCAATATTGGTAAGAAATTGAACTAATTTTTAAAGGTGTTTATAAAACTATATGATGTTTAGCAATTATCTGCTCAAACAATCTTTAGCAATAGACTAAAAACATCACATGATTGGTTTAAAAAATAATTTTACACAACAAAAATACTAATTAAAAAAAACTATTCATTCCTTAAGGTATTTCTAATTCCTTTAAAAATTTTACATAAATAATTAGAGAGTATTGAAATTATTAATATTGAATCCTTTAAAAATATATTTCTCAATGAAACTTAAATTTTAAAAAGTTTAGCATGATTTTGGATGAATTTTGGATGAATTTTTAAAATGTTTGAAACAAAAAAAAAATGAAGAATATAATGAGAAAGACATTTCTTATTCTAATACAGTTAAGGGATTCAGTTTATTACAATTCAAAATACAAAACAGCATAAAAAAGTAATTTACAAAATGTTCCAATTTGCGTACTCTCAATTTATAATCAGAGAAAATTTTTAAATTAAATAAACATTACTGTTGTTGTTTGTTGTTTTCAAATGCCACCTGTCTGACGTAGTCAGATCGAGGCCCACGAAATTCATCGTGGCATGGGCAAGATGTACGCCTGTCGCTGGCCTTGAGCACCATACAGGTGACAGTACGATTTAGCTCGGCGAAGTTCCCCGAAGGGACGATAGATGGCGACACGACCTCTATCTCTACCTCCACAATTTCCGCATGCAAACTGAAGGGGAGGGAAATATTCTCCAGTCCCTGCACTCATAATTAAGCCCACAAGACTACGGACCCACTGATTTAACGAGCACGTACTCCGTGTGTACTCGGAAGGTGTTTGGTGGCATCGGGCATCGAACCCAGGCCTTTCGGTCTGGAGTCCAATGCTCTAACCACTAGGCTACCAACGGCCCATAAACATTACTAAACATATTAAAGCAAGTAAATGGAGCCGATGTAAAAGTTTCAATGACTACTGTATCATAAGACAAATTTTACAGAGCTTCATGTGCTTATTTCATACTTTTGTTTCCAGAACTTATTCACTTATATCCTTTTACTTTTAAAAAAATCAGATAATATTTCTATTTTAATACTGTTTTATTAATTTTTTTTAAAAAAATTTTCAACAAAACTAATATGGAGCACAGCTTTTATTATGATACAATTCTATACATGTTTTTTTTGCGAACAGTTTTCTACATGTATCATAGATTTATGAAATTCTTTTGCATAACTGCATAAAGAGCTGATTGCTACAAACATAGATATGAAACTCAACTATATGATATATTTTGCTTTCATAACAAAGCAAAAAAACTGTAATCTTAAAAGAAATACAACAAAAATTTTAATTACAGAATTTACAGATTTTAAATGTTTTTTTTTTATTCTGATATCAAATATTTAAGTAGATGTACAACTAAATATTGATTAATTAAGATAAATTACAGAAGAACCACAGAAAGATTATTAAATGTATAGTTAATTTATATTATTAAAAACCAATGATTACAATTACCTATATGTAGCACCACCTATTAACATGGATATTTTTGGACCAATAGCACATATGATTGATGGAGCTAACCAATTAGACAATGCAAATGCTGTATAAACAATTGCCAAACTGAAACAAAATAAATTCAAGTTAATTGTACATACATAAGTTGATTAAAAATCCTAAACATTAAATATTTGAAAAAAAAATGCAAATTTTCTCAATAGAATTTAAATTAACTCAAAAATATCAGATTTTTAAAATTCACTTTTATGAAATATTTCTTTGAATTAAAGAATTAAATTCACAAAAATAATCTCTCTCACACACACATATACAATTCTCTGCTAAAATTTGGGCTTAAATGGGTCACTTTGGTAAGTTTCTAAGGCTAAAAAAAAAAGTGTTTGGCTTGGTCACTGAATCGTCGGTAAAGTGGCTGTCCAGTGTCAAAGCGTCGGGTTTTTTAAAGATGATCTTTCAATTTAAAAAAAAGTTACCGGAATTTGGCAAATCGGAGACCAGATTTAGATTTCTGGTAAAATTTCGGGTTAAATGGGTCACTTTGGTAAGGTTCTAGGGTGGAAAAAAAAAGTTATTGGCTTGGTCACCCAATCGTCGATAAGTTGGCTCAGCTTCAAAGCGTCGGGTTTTTTAAAGATGATCTTTCAATTTTAAAAAAAAGTTACCGCAATTTCGCAAATCGGAGACCAGATTCAGATTTCTGGCAAAATTTCGGGTTAAATGGGTCACTTTGGTAAGTTTCTAGGGTGGAAAAAGAAAGTTATAGGCTTGGTCACCGAATCGTCAATTAGTTGGCTGTCCAGCTTCAAAGCGTCGGTTTTTTTAAAGATGATCTTTCAATTAAAAAAAAAAAAAAAAGTTCTAGGAATTTCGCAAATCGGAGACCAGATTTAGATTTCTGGTAAAATTTCGGGTTAAATGGGTCACTTTGGTAAGTTTCTAGGGTGATGATCTTTCAATTTAAAAAAAAAAAAAGTTATTGGCTTGGTCACGAAATCGTCGATAAGTTGGCTCAGCTTCAAAGCGTCAAAGCGTCGGGTTTTTTAAAGATGATCTTTCAATTTAAAAAAAAGTTACCGGAATTTCGCAAAACGGAGACCAGATTTAGATTTCTGGTAAAATTTCGGGTTAAATGGGTCACTTTGGTAAGTTTCTAGGGTGGAAAAGGAAAGTTATAGGCTTGATCACCGAATCGTCGATAAGTTGGCTGTCCAGCTTCAAAGCTTCGGTTTTTTAAAAGATGATCTTTCAATTTAAAAAAAAAAAGTTAAAGGAATTTCGCAGAACGGAGACCAGATTTAGATTTCTGCTAAAATTTGGGCTTAAATGGGTCACTTTGGTAAGTTTCTAAGGCTAAAAAAAAAGTGTTTGGCTTGGTCACTGAATCGTCGGTAAAGTGGCTGTCCAGTGTCAAAGCGTCGGGTTTTTTAAAGATGATCTTTCAATTTAAAAAAAAAGTTACCGGAATTTGGCAAATCGGAGACCAGATTTAGATTTCTGGTAAAATTTCGGGTTAAATGGGTCACTTTGGTAAGGTTCTAGGGTGGAAAAAAAAGTTATTGGCTTGGTCACCCAATCGTCGATAAGTTGGCTCAGCTTCAAAGCGTCGGGTTTTTTAAAGATGATCTTTCAATTTTAAAAAAAAAAGTTACCGCAATTTCGCAAATCGGAGACCAGATTCAGATTTCTGGCAAAATTTCGGGTTAAATGGGTCACTTTGGTAAGTTTCTAGGGTGGAAAAAAAAGTTATAGGCTTGGTCACCGAATCGTCAATTAGTTGGCTGTCCAGCTTCAAAGCGTCGGTTTTTTTAAAGATGATCTTTCAATTAAAAAAAAAAGTTCTAGGAATTTCGCAAATCGGAGACCAGATTTAGATTTCTGGTAAAATTTCGGGTTAAATGGGTCACTTTGGTAAGTTTCTAGGGTGGAAAAAAAAAAAAAAGTTATTGGCTTGGTCACGAAATCGTCGATAAGTTGGCTCAGCTTCAAAGCGTCGGGGTTTTTAAAGATGATCTTTCAATTTAAAAAAAAAAGTTACCGGAATTTCGCAAAACGGAGACCAGATTTAGATTTCTGGTAAAATTTCGGGTTAAATGGGTCACTTTGGTAAGTTTCTAGGGTGGAAAAGGAAAGTTATAGGCTTGATCACCGAATCGTCGATAAGTTGGCTGTCCAGCTTCAAAGCTTCGGTTTTTTAAAAGATGATCTTTCAATTTAAAAAAAAAGTTAAAGGAATTTCGCAGAACGGAGACCAGATTTAGATTTCTGCTAAAATTTGGGCTTAAATGGGTCACTTTGGTAAGTTTCTAAGGCTAAAAAAAAAAGTGTTTGGCTTGGTCACTGAATCGTCGGTAAAGTGGCTGTCCAGTGTCAAAGCGTCGGGTTTTTAAAGATGATCTTTCAATAAAAAAAAAAAAGTTACCGGAATTTGGCAAATCGGAGACCAGATTTAGATTTCTGGTAAAATTTCGGGTTAAATGGGTCACTTTGGTAAGGTTCTAGGGTGGAAAAAAAAAAGTTATTGGCTTGGTCACCCAATCGTCGATAAGTTGGCTCAGCTTCAAAGCGTCGGGTTTTTTAAAGATGATCTTTCAATTTAAAAAAAAAGTTACCGCAATTTCGCAAATCGGAGACCAGATTCAGATTTCTGGCAAAATTTCGGGTTAAATGGGTCACTTTGGTAAGTTTCTAGGGTGGAAAAAGAAAGTTATAGGCTTGGTCACCGAATCGTCAATTAGTTGGCTGTCCAGCTTCAAAGCGTCGGTTTTTTAAAGATGATCTTTCAATTAAAAAAAAAAAGTTTACCGGAATTTCGCAAATCGGAGACCAGATTTAGATTTCTGGTAAAATTTCGGGTTAAATGGGTCACTTTGGTAAGTTTCTAGGGTGGAAAAAAAAAGTTATTGGCTTGGTCACCGAATCGTCGATAAGTTGGCTGTCCAGCTTCAAAGCGTCGGTTTTTTAAAGATGATCTTTCAATTTAAAAAAAAAAGTTACCGGAATTTCGCAAATCGGAGACCAGATTTAGATTTCTGGTAAAATTTCGGGTTAAATGGGTCACTTTGGTAAGTTTCTAGGGTGGAAAAAAAAAGTTATTGGCTTGGTCACCGAATCGTCGATAAGTTGGCTGTCCAGCTTCAAAGCGTCGGTTTTTTAAAGATGATCTTTCAATTTAAAAAAAAAGTTACCGGAATTTCGCAAAACGGAGACCAGATTTAGATTTCTGGTAAAATTTCGGGTTAAATGGGTCACTTTGGTAAGTTTCTAGGGTGGAAAAAAAAAAGTTATTGGCTTGGTCACCGAATCGTCGATAAAGTTGGCTGTCCAGCTTCAAAGCGTCGGTTTTTAAAGATGATCTTTCAATTTAAAAAAAAGTTACCGGAATTTCGCAAATCGGAGACCAGATTTAGATTTCTGGTAAAATTTCGGGTTAAATGGGTCACTTTGGTAAGTTTCTAGGGTGGAAAAAAAAAAAGTTATTGGCTTGGTCACCGAATCGTCGATAAGTTGGCTGTCCAGCTTCAAAGCGTCGGGTTTTTAAAGATGATCTTTCAATTTAAAAAAAGTTAAAGGAATTTCGCAAAACGGAGACCAGATTTAGATTTCTGGTAAAATTTCGGGTTAAATGGGTCACTTTGGTAAGTTTCTAGGAAAAAAAAAAAAAGTTATTGGCTTGGTCACCGAATCGTCGATAAGTTGGCTGTCCAGCTTCAAAGCGTCGGTTTTTTTAAAGATGATCTTTCAATTTAAAAAAAAAGTTATAGGAATTTCGCAAACGGAGACCAGATTTAGATTTCTGGTAAAATTCGGGTTAAATGGGTCACTTTGGTAAGTTTCTAAGGCTAAAAAAAAAAAGTTTTGGCTTGGTCACCGAATCGTCGATAAGTTGGCTGTCCAGCTTCAAAGCGTCGGGTTTTTAAAGATGATCTTTCAATTTAAAAAAAAGTTACCGGAATTTGGCAAAACGGAGACCAGATTTAGATTTCTGGTAAAATTTCGGGTTAAATGGGTCACTTTGGTAAGTTTCTAGGGTGGAAAAAAAGTTATTGGCTTGGTCACCGAATCGTCGATAAGTTGGCTCAGCTTCAAAGCGTCGGGTTTTTAAAGATGATCTTTCAATTTAAAAAAAAGTTACCGGAATTTCGCAAATCGGAGACCAGATTTAGATTTCTGGTAAAATTTCGGGTTAAATGGGTCACTTTGGTAAGTTTCTAGGGTGGAAAAAAAAGTTATTGGCTTGGTCACCGAATCGTCGATAAGTTGGCTGTCCAGCTTCAAAGCGTCGGTTTTTTTAAAGATGATCTTTCAATTAAAAAAAAAAGTTACAGGAATTTCGCAAAACGGAGACCAGATTTAGATTTCTGCTAAAATTTCGGGTTAAATGGGTAACTTTGGTAAGTTTCTAGGCTAAAAAAAAAGTTATTGGCTTGGTCACCGAATCGTCGGTAAAGTGGCTGTCCAGCGTCAAAGCGTCGGGTTTTTTTAAGATGATCTTTCAATTTAAAAAAAAGTTACCGGAATTTCGCAAATCGGAGACCAGATTTAGATTTCTGTTAAAATTTCGAGTTAAATGGGTCACCTTGGTAAGTTTCTAGGGTGGAAAAGAAAGTTATAGGCTTGGTCACCGAATCGTCGATAAGTTGGCTGTCCAGCTTCAAAGCGTCGGTTTTTTAAAGATGATCTTTCAATTTAAAAAAAAAGTTACAGGAATTTCACCAAACGGAGACCAGATTTAGATTTCTGGTAAAATTTCGAGTTAAATGGGTCACTTTGTAAGTTTCTAGGGTGGAAAAAAAAGTTATTGGCTTGGTCACCCAATCGTCGATAAGTTGGCTCAGCTTCAAAGCGTCGGGTTTTTAAAGATGATCTTTCAATTTAAAAAAAAAAGTTACAGGAATTTCGCAAACGGAGACCAGATTTAGATTTCTGCTAAAATTTCGGGTTAAATGGGTCACTTTGGTAAGTTTCTAAGGCTAAAAAAAGTTATTGGCTTGGTCACCGAATCGTCGGTAAAGTGGCTGTCCAGCGTCAAAGCGTCGGTTTTTTTAAAAATGATCTTTCAATTTAAAAAAAAAGTTATAGGAATTTCGCAAAACTGAGACCAGATTTAGATTTCTGGTAAAATTTCGGGTTAAATGGGTCACTTTGGTAAGTTTCTAGGGTGGAAAAAGAAAGTTATAGGCTTGGTCACCGAATCGTCGATAAGTTGGCTGTCCAGCTTCAAAGCGTCGGGATCTTTCAATTTTTTTTAAAGATTTTCTTTCAATTTTAAAAAAAGTTACCGGAATTTCGCAAATTGGAGACCAGATTTAGATTTCTGGTAAAATTTCGGGTTAAATGGGTCACTTTGGTAAGTTTTTAGGGTGGAAAAAAAAGTTATTGGCTTGGTCACCGAATCGTCGATAAGTTGGCTGTCCAGCTTCAAAGCGTCGGTTTTTTTAAAGATGATCTTTCAATTTAAAAAAAAGTTACAGGAATTTCGCAAAACGGAGACCAGATTTAGATTTCTGGTAAAATTTCGAGTTAAATGGGTCACTTTGGTAAGTTTCTAGGGTGGAAAAAAAAAAGTTATTGGCTTGGTCACCCAATCGTCGATAAGTTGGCTCAGCTTCAAAGCGTCGGTTTTTAAAAGATGATCTTTCAATTTAAAAAAAAGTTACCGGAATTTCTTAAATCTGAGACCAGATTTAGATTTCTGGTAAAATTTCGGGTTAAATTTGTCACTTTGGTAAGTTTCTAAGGTGGAAAAAAAAGTTATTGGCTTGGTCACCGAATCGTCGGTAAAGTGGCTGTCCAGCGTCAAAGCGTCGGTTTTTTAAAAATGATCTTTCAATTTAAAAAAAAAAAGTTACCGGAATTTCGCAAATCGGAGACCAGATTTAGATTTCTGGTAAAATTTCGGGTTAAATGGGTCACTTTGATAAGTTTCTAGGGTGGAAAAAGAAAGTTATAGGCTTGGTCACCCGAATCGTCGATAAGTTGAATGTCCAGCTTCAAAGCGTCGGTTTTTTTAAAGATGATCTTTCAATTTAAAAAAAGTTACAGGAATTTCGCAAAACGGAGACCAGATTTAGATTTCTGCTAAAATTTCGGGTTAAATGGGTCACTTTGGTAAGTTTCTAAGGCTGGACCAAAAAAAAAAAGTTATTGGCTTGGTCACCGAATCGTCGGTAAAGTGGCTGTCAGGTTCAAAGCGTCGGTTTTTTAAAATGATCTTTCAATTTAAAAAAAAAAGTTACCGGAATTTCGCAAACGGAGACCAGATTTAGATTTCTGCTAAAATTTCGGGTTAAATGGGTCACTTTGGTAAGTTTCTAAGGCTGGAAAAAAAAAGTTATTGGCTTGGTCACCGAATCGTCGGTAAGTTGGCTGTCCAGCGTCAAAGCGTCGGTTTTTTAAAAATGATCTTTCAATTTAAAAAAAAAAAGTTATAGGAATTTCGCAAAACTGAGACCAGATTTAGATTTCTGGTAAAATTTCGAGTTAAATGGGTCACTTTGGTAAGTTTCTAGGGTGGAAAAAAAAAGTTATTGGCTTGGTCACCCAATCGTCGATAAGTTGGCTCAGCTTCAAAGCGTCGGTTTTTTAAAGATGATCTTTCAATTTAAAAAAAAGTTACAGGAATTTCTTAAACGGAGACCAGATTTAGATTTCTGCTAAAATTTCGGGTTAAATGGGTCACTTTGGTAAGTTTCTAAGGCTGGAAAAAAAGTTATTGGCTTGGTCACCGAATCGTCGGTAATTGGCTTGGTCACCGAATCGTCGGTAAAGTGGCTGTCCAGCGTCAAAGCGTCGGTTTTTTAAAAATGATTTTTCAATTTAAAAAAAAAAGTTACCGGAATTTCGCAAATCGGAGACCAGATTTAGATTTCTGGTAAAATTTCGGGTTAAATGGGTCACTTTGGTAAGTTTCTAGGGTGGAAAAAGAAAGTTATAGGCTTGGTCTCCGAATCGTCGATAAGTTGGCTGTCCAGCTTCAAAGCGTAGGTTTTTTTAAAGATGATCTTTCAATTAAAAAAAAAAGTTACCGGAATTCCGCAAAACGGAGACCAGATTTAGATTTCTGGTAAAATTTCGGGTTAAATGGGTCACTTTGGTAAGTTTCTAGGGTGGAAAAAAAAGAAAGTTATAGGCTTGGTCTCCGAATCGTCGATAAGTTGGCTGTCCAGCTTCAAAGCGTCGGTTTTTTAAAGATGATCTTTCAATTTAAAAAAAAGTTACAGGAATTTCACAAAACGGAGACCAGATTTAGATTTCTGGTAAAATTTCGAGTTAAATGGGTCACTTCTGTAAGTTTCTAGGGTGGAAAAAAAAAGTTATTGGCTTGGTCACCCAATCGTCGATAAGTTGGCTCAGCTTCAAAGCGTCGGTTTTTTTAAAGATGATCTTTCAATTTAAAAAAAAAATTACCGGAATTTCTTAAATCTGAGACCAGATTTAGATTTCTGGTAAAATTTCGGGTTAAATTTGTCACTTTGGTAAGTTTCTAAGGATAAAAAAAAAAAGTTATTGGCTTGGTCACCGAATCGTCGGTAAAGTGGCTGTCCAGCGTCAAAGCGTCGGTTTTTTTTTAAAAATGATCTTTCAATTTAAAAAAAAAAGTTACCGGAATTTCACAAATCGGAGACCAGATTTAGATTTCTGGTAAAATTTCGGGTTAAATGGGTCACTTTGGTAAGTTTCTAGGGTGGAAAAAGAAAGTTATAGGCTTGGTCTCCGAATCGTCGATAAGTTGAATGTCCAGCTTCAAAGCGTCTGTTTTTTAAAGATGATCTTTCAATTTAAAAAAAGTTACAGGAATTTCGCACAACGTAGACCAGATTTAGATTTCTGCTAAAATTTCGGGTTAAATGGGTCACTTTGGTAAGTTTCTAAGGCTAAAAAAAAAGTTATTGGCTTGGTCACCGAATCGTCGGTAAAGTGGCTGTCCAGGGTCAAAGCGTCGGTTTTTTAAAAATGATCTTTCAATTTAAAAAAAAAGTTACCGGAATTTCGCAAAACGGAGACCAGATTTAGATTTCTGGTAAAATTTCGGGTTAAATGGGTCACTTTGGTAAGTTTCTAGGGTAAAAAAAAAGTTATTGGCTTGGTCACCGAATCGTCGATAAGTTGGCTCAGCTTCAAAGCGTCGGTTTTTTAAAAATGATCTTTCAATTTAAAAAAAAATTACCGGAATTTCGCAAAACTGAGACCAGATTTAGATTTCTGGTAAAATTTCGGGTTAAATTTGTCACTTTGGTAAGTTTCTAGGGTGGAAAAAAAAAGTTATTGGCTTGGTCACCCAATCGTCGATAAGTTGGCTCAGCTTCAAAGCGTCGGGTTTTTTAAAGATGATCTTTCAATTTAAAAAAAAAAAATTACCGGAATTTCTTAAATCTGAGACCAGATTTAGATTTCTGGTAAAATTTCGGGTTAAATTTGTCACTTTGGTAAGTTTCTAGGGTGGAAAAAAGAAAGTTATAGGCTTGGTCACCGAATCGTCGATAAGTTGGATGTCCAGCTTCAAAGCGTCGGTTTTTTTAAAGATGATCTTTCAATGTAAAAAAAAGTTACAGCAATTTCGCAGAACGGAGACCAGATTTAGATTTCTGCTAAAATTTCGGGTTAAATGGGTCACTTTGGTAAGTTTCTAAGGCTAAAAAAAAAAGTTATTGGCTTGGTCACCGAATCGTCGGTAAAGTGGCTGTCCAGCGTCAAAGCGTCGGATTTTTTAAAAATGATCTTTCAATTTAAAAAAAAAAGTTACCGGAATTTCGCAAATCGGAGACAGATTAAAATTTCTGTTAAAATTTCGGGTTAAATGGGTCACTTTGGTAAGTTTCTAGGGTGGAAAAAGAAAGTTATAGGCTTGGTCTCCGAATCGTCGATAAGTTGGCTGTCCAGCTTCAAAGCGTCGGTTTTTTTAAAGATGATCTTTCAATTTAAAAAAAAAGTTACAGGAATTTCACCAAACGGAGACCAGATTTAGATTTCAGGTAAAATTTCGAAAAAATGGGTCACTTCTGTAAGTTTCTAGGGTGGAAAAAAAAAGTTATTGGCTTGGTCACCCAATCGTCGATAAGTTGGCTCAGCTTCAAAGCGTCGGGTTTTTTTAAAGATGATCTTTCAATTTAAAAAAAAATTACCGGAATTTCTTAAATCTGAGACCAGATTTAGATTTCTGGTAAAATTTCGGGTTAAATTTGTCACTTTGGTAAGTTTCTAGGGTGGAAAAAGAAAGTTATAGGCTTGGTCACCGAATCGTCGATAAGTTGGATGTCCAGCTTCAAAGCGTCGGTTTTTTTAAAGATGATCTTTCAATGTAAAAAAAAGTTACAGGAATTTCGCAGAACGGAGACCAGATTTAGATTTCTGCTAAAATTTCGGGTTAAATGGGTCACTTTGGTAAGTTTCTAAATTAAAAAAAAAAAAAAGTTATTGGCTTGGTCACCGAATCGTCGGTAAAGTGGCTGTCCAGCGTCAAAGCGTCTTATTTTTTAAAATGATCTTTCAATTTAAAAAAAAAGTTACCGGAATTTCGCAAATCGGAGACCAGATTAAGATTTCTGTTAAAATTTCGGGTTAAATGGGTCACTTTGGTAAGTTTCTAGGGTGGAAAAAGAAAGTTATAGGCTTGGTCTCCGAATCGTCGATAAGTTGGCTGTCCAGCTTCAAAGCGTCGGTTTTTTTAAAGATGATCTTTCAATTTAAAAAAAAAGTTACAGGAATTTCACAAAACGGAGACCAGATTTAGATTTCTGGTAAAATTTCGAGTTAAATGGGTCACTTCTGTAAGTTTCTAGGGTGGAAAAAAAGTTATTGGCTTGGTCACCCAATCGTCGATAAGTTGGCTCAGCTTCAAAGCGTCGGGTTTTTTAAAGATGATCTTTCAATTTAAAAAAAAAGTTACAGGAATTTTGCAAAACGGAGACCAGATTTAGATTTCTGCTAAAATTTCGGGTTAAATGGGTCACTTTGGTAAGTTTCTAAGGCTAAAAAAGTTATTGGCTTGGTCACCGAATCGTCGGTAAAGTGGCTGTCCAGCGTCAAAGCGTCGGTTTTTTAAAAATGATCTTTCAATTTAAAAAAAAAGTTATAGGAATTTCGCAAAACTGAGACCAGATTTAGATTTCTGGTAAAATTTCGGGTTAAATGGGTCACTTTGGTAAGTTTCTAGGGTGGAAAAAAAAGTTATTGGCTTGGTCACCGAATCGTCGATAAGTTGGCTGTCCAGCTTCAAAGCGTCGGTTTTTTTTAAAGATTTTCTTTCAATTTAAAAAAAAAAAGTTACCGGAATTTCGCAAATTGGAGACCAGATTTAGATTTCTGGTAAAATTTCGGGTTAAATGGGTCACTTTGGTAAGTTTTAGGGTGGAAAAAGAAAGTTATAGGCTTGGTCTCCGAATCGTCGATAAGTTGGCTGTCCAGCTTCAAAGCGTCGGTTTTTTTAAAGATGATCTTTCAATTTAAAAAAAAGTTACAGGAATTTCACAAAACGGAGACCAGATTTAGATTTCTGGTAAAATTTCGAGTTAAATGGGTCACTTTGTAAGTTTCTAGGGTGGAAAAAAAAAAATGTTGTTGGCTTGGTCACCCAATCGTCGATAAGTTGGCTCAGCTTCAAAGCGTCCGGTTTTTTAAAGATGATCTTTCAATTTAAAAAAAAAAATTACCGGAATTTCTTAAATCTGAGACCAGATTTAGATTTCTGGTAAAATTTCGGGTTAAATTTGTCACTTTGGTAAGTTTCTAAGGCTAAAAAAAAGTTATTGGCTTGGTCACCGAATCGTCGGTAAAGTGGCTGTCCAGCGTCAAAGCGTCGGTTTTTTAAAAATGATCTTTCAATTTAAAAAAAAAAAAGTTACCGGAATTTCACAAATCGGAGACCAGATTTAGATTTCTGGTAAAATTTCGGGTTAAATGGGTCACTTTGGTAAGTTTCTAGGGTGGAAAAAAAAGTTATAGGCTTGGTCACCGAATCGTCGATAAGTTGGAATGTCCAGCTTCAAAGCGTCTGTTTTTAAAGATGATCTTTCAATTTAAAAAAAAAGTTACAGGAATTTCACAAAACGGAGACCAGATTTAGATTTCTGCTAAAATTTCGGGTTAAATGGGTCACTTTGGTAAGTTTCTAAGGCTAAAAAAAAGTTATTGGCTTGGTCACCGAATCGTCGGTAAAGTGGCTGTCCAGGTTCAAAGCGTCAGTTTTTTTAAAAATGATCTTTCAATTTAAAAAAAAGTTACCGGAATTTCGCAGAACGGAGACCAGATTTAGATTTCTGCTAAAATTTCGGGTTAAATGGGTCACTTTGGTAAGTTTCTAAGGCTAAAAAAAAAGTTATTGGCTTGGTCACCGAATCGTCGGTAAAGTTGGCTGTCCAGCGTCAAAGCGTCGGTTTTTTAAAGATGATCTTTCAATTTAAAAAAAAAGTTACAGGAATTTCGCAAAACTGAGACCAGATTTAGATTTCTGGTAAAATTTCGAGTTAAATGGGTCACTTTGTTAGTTTCTAGGGTGGAAAAAAAAAGTTATTGGCTTGGTCACCCAATCGTCGATAAGTTGGCTCAGCTTCAAAGCGTCGGTTTTTTAAAGATGATCTTTCAATTTAAAAAAAAAAAAGTTACCGGAATTTCTTAAATCTGAGACCAGATTTAGATTTCTGGTAAAATTTCGGGTTAAATGGGTCACTTTGGTAAGTTTCTAAGGCTGGAAAAAAAAAGTTATTGGCTTGGTCACCGAATCGTCGGTAAAGTGGCTGTCCAGCGTCAAAGCGTCGGTTTTTTTAAAAATGATCTTTCAATTAAAAAGTTACCGGAATTTCACAAATCGGAGACCAGATTTAGATTTCTGGTAAAATTTCGGGTTAAATGGGTCACTTTGGTAAGTTTCTAGGGTGGAAAAAGAAAGTTATAGGCTTGGTCACCGAATCGTCGATAAGTTGGCTGTCCAGCTTCAAAGCGTCGGTTTTTTTAAAGATGATCTTTCAATTTAAAAAAAAAGTTACAGGAATTTCACAAAACGGAGACCAGATTTAGATTTCTGGTAAAATTTCGGGTTAAATGGGTCACTTTGGTAAGTTTCTAGGGTGGAAAAAGAAAGTTATAGGCTTGGTCTCCGAATCGTCGATAAGTTGGCTGTCCAGCTTCAAAGCGTCGGTTTTTTTAAAGATGATCTTTCAATTTAAAAAAAAGTTACAGGAATTTCACAAAACGGAGACCAGATTTAGATTTCTGGTAAAATTTCGAGTTAAATGGGTCACTTCTGTAAGTTTCTAGGGTGGAAAAAAAAAGTTATTGGCTTGGTCACCCAATCGTCGATAAGTTGGCTCAGCTTCAAAGCGTCGGTTTTTTAAAGATGATCTTTCAATTTAAAAAAAAATTACCGGAATTTCTTAAATCTGAGACCAGATTTAGATTTCTGGTAAAATTTCGGGTTAAATTTGTCACTTTGGTAAGTTTCTAAGGCTAAAAAAAAAGTTATTGGCTTGGTCACCGAATCGTCGTAAAGTGGCTGTCCAGCGTCAAAGCGTCGGTTTTTTAAAAATGATCTTTCAATTTAAAAAAAAGTTACCGGAATTTCACAAATCGGAGACCAGATTTAGATTTCTGGTAAAATTTCGGGTTAAATGGGTCACTTTGGTAAGTTTCTAGGGTGGAAAAAGAAAGTTATAGGCTTGGTCACCGAATCGTCGATAAGTTGGCTGTCCAGCTTCAAAGCGTCGTTTTTTTAAAGATGATCTTTCAATTTAAAAAAAAAAGTTACAGGAATTTCACAAAACGGAGACCAGATTTAGATTTCTGGTAAAATTTCGGTTAAATGGGTCACTTTGTAAGTTTCTAGGGTGGAAAAAAAGTTATTGGCTTGGTCACCGAATCGTCGATAAGTTGGCTGTCCAGCTTCAAAGCGTCGGTTTTTTTAAAGATGATCTTTCAATTTAAAAAAAAAAAAAAAGTTACAGGAATTTCGCAAAACTGAGACCAGATTTAGATTTCTGGTAAAATTTCGGGTTAAATGGGTCACTTTGGTAAGTTTCTAAGGTGGAAAAAAAAGTTATTGGCTTGGTCACCCAATCGTCGATAAGTTGGCTCAGCGTCAAAGCGTCTTTTTTTAAAAAATGATCTTTCAATTTAAAAAATTACCGGAATTTCGCAAATCGGAGACCAGATTTAGATTTCTGGTAAAATTTCGGGTTAAATGGGTCACTTTGGTAAGTTTCTAGGGTGGAAAAAAAGTTATAGGCTTGGTCTCCGAATCGTCGATAAGTTGGCTGTCCAGCTTCAAAGCGTCGGTTTTTTTAAAGATGATCTTTCAATTTAAAAAAAAAAAGTTACCAGGAATTTCACAAAACGGAGACCAGATTTAGATTTCTGGTAAAATTTCGGGTTAAATGGGTCACTTTGGTAAGTTTCTAGGGTGGAAAAAAAAAAAAAGTTATTGGCTTGGTCACCGAATCGTCGATAAGTTGGCTCAGCTTCAAAGCGTCGGTTTTTTAAAGATGATCTTTCAATTTAAAAAGTTACAGGAATTTTCGCAGAACGGAGACCAGATTTAGATTTCTGCTAAAATTTCGGGTTAAATGGGTCACTTTGGTAAGTTTCTAAAAAAAAAAAAAAAAAGTTATTGGCTTGGTCACCGAATCGTCGGTAAAGTGGCTGTCAGCGTCAAAGCGTCGGTTTTTAAAAATGATCTTTCAATTTAAAAAAAAAAAAAAAGTTATAGGAATTTCGCAAAACTGAGACCAGATTTAGATTTCTGGTAAAATTTCGGGTTAAATGGTCACTTTGGTAAGTTTCTAGGGTGGAAAAAGAAAGTTATAGGCTTGGTCTCCGAATCGTCGATAAGTTGGCTGTCCAGCTTCAAAGCGTCGGTTTTTTTTAAAGATTTTCTTTCAATTTAAAAAAAAGTTACCGGAATTTCGCAAATCGGAGACCAGATTTAGATTTCTGGTAAAATTTCGGGTTAAATGGGTCACTTTGGTAAGTTTCTAGGGTGGAAAAAGAAAGTTATAGGCTTGGTCTCCGAATCGTCGATAAGTTGGCTGTCCAGCTTCAAAGCGTCGGTTTTTTTAAAGATGATCTTTCAATTTAAAAAAAAAGTTACAGGAATTTCACAAAACGGAGACCAGATTTAGATTTCTGGTAAAATTTCGAGTTAAATGGGTCACTTCTGTAAGTTTCTAGGGTGGAAAAAAAAAAAGTTATTGGCTTGGTCACCCAATCGTCGATAATTTGGCTCAGCTTCAAAGCGTCGGTTTTTTAAAGATGATCTTTCAATTTAAAAAAAAAATTACCGGAATTTCTTAAATCTGAGACCAGATTTAGATTTCTGGTAAAATTTCGGGTTAAATTTGTCACTTTGGTAAGTTTCTAAGGCTAAAAAAAAAGTTATTGGCTTGGTCACCGAATCGTCGGTAAAGTGGCTGTCCAGCGTCAAAGCGTCGGTTTTTTAAAAATGATCTTTCAATTTAAAAAAGTTACCGGAATTTCACAAATCGGAGACCAGATTTAGATTTCTGGTAAAATTTCGGGTTAAATGGGTCACTTTGGTAAGTTTCTAGGGTGGAAAAAGAAAGTTATAGGCTTGGTCTCCGAATCGTCGATAAGTTGAATGTCCAGCTTCAAAGCGTCTGTTTTTTAAAGATGATCTTTCAATTTAAAAAAAATTTACAGGAATTTCGCATAACGGAGACCAGATTTAGATTTCTGCTAAAATTTCGGGTTAAATGGGTCAATTTGGTAAGTTTCTAAGGCTAAAAAAAGTTATTGGCTTGGTCACCGAATCGTCGGTAAAGTGGCTGTCAGGTTCAAAGCGTCAGTTTTTAAAAATGATCTTTCAATTTAAAAAAAAAGTTACCGGAATTTCATAGAACGGAGACCAGATTTAGATTTCTGCTAAAATTTCGGGTTAAATGGGTCACTTTGGTAAGTTTCTAAGGCTAAAAAAAAGTGATTGGCTTGGTCACCGAATCGTCGGTAAACGGCTGTCCAGCGTCAAAGCGTCGGTTCTTTTAAAAATGA